>CM053769.1:493146819-493308887 GCA_028658325.1 Potorous gilbertii
AATAAATAATCACTTGATAATGATGCTATCAATGATCATTTAATATCATTTAATAACAACATTAATAAATAATCACTTGATAATGATGCTATCAATGATCATTTAATATCATTTAATAACAATATTAATAAATAATCACTTGATAATGATGCTATCAATCAATGATCATTTAATAACGCACACAAGAATTTCAGCTATTCCTAGCGAATCAGCCAAGGTCATGTAAGATCTTTGATACTACAAACAGATATGAAGAACTTCAACAAGGAATACTCTCATTGAACTTGAAAACTATTCATAACCAAGTATCTGCTCAATATAATTTCTGTACAGGGGTAATAAAGCAGTAGTAGAGTTGTTTGAATCACAGATTGAATCCCCCCACCTTGGGGGGAAAGGCAATACAACAAGACACTTTGAGTGTTTATATAACAAAAACTGTAACTACTATAGGAATGTATGAAAGAAACAATAGCTTTGGCTTTATTAACATATGCCTCAATGGAAATACCACTGATGGGAAAACAAAGTAGGAGCTACATTGTATCATTTAGTAACTAATGTAAACAAATTGGCTTTGGGAAGAGATAACGAGTAACTATTTAACATATTTAATATATATAACACCAGGACATTGTTCAGTTAAAAATGGATCACAATTTGGTGAAAAATATAAAGAGAAACCCCATACACTGTACACCACAATAAATTCCAAATGAAGCAATGCCCAGTGTTTTAAATCATTAAAACAATATTGAAGGGAATGGAATCATATCTTTCACAGCTGTGAAGAAAATAAAAACCCTTCATGATTTAAGGAAAATTATAAAGATTCAAAATACTTGAATTGATCATATAAGAAAACAAAAAGATTTACACAATCAAAAAGCAAGGTATCTAGAATGAAGAGGAAAGAAAACCGTGGAGGGTGGGGTGGGGGGAGAAATCTGCAATAAACATTTATGATAGAAATCTAACATCTAAAATCTATAAGTAATTGGCGCAAATTTGTAAGAATATGGGAAATTCTGCAAAATGAATGGTGAAAGAATCTGAAGATGGAGTTCAGTCCAACACCAGCACTTCATATGGGCAAAGCACTTAGAATATAAAGTTAAAAGCTAAATACTCCTTGCCTTCAAGAAGCTTTTAGTCTGCTGGGGGTGACAGTGGATACAATATAATCATATATGTGTGTGTGAGAGTGCACGTAGGTATCTACACATATACATACGCACATACAAAGTCTGCACAAAGAATACAAAATCCTTTACAAAGGAAGAGTGCTAACCCCTGGGGAAACAAGGAAAGAGTGATGAACTAAGTTTAAAGAAGTTAGGGATCTTATGAGGAGAAATAGATTCTAGACATGATGCGAAGACAAGGGAGCAAGTGATGAAATGTTGGAAATGAGAACAATAGATACTTAAACAACCTACAATACAGAGTGTGTGAATAATAACAGCATCATATGACAATGACAATAGCAACAGCATTTATATAGCATTATGTAACAAAGTGCTTTACAAATGTTATCTTATTTGAGCTTTATAACAACCCTGGGAGGTAGGGGCTATTATTAACCCCTTTTGTAGATGAAGAAACTGAGGTAAACAGAGGTGAAATGATTTGTCCAGGGTCACGCAGCTATCACCTTAATTCAGGCCCTCATCACTTCTCTTACTGGAATCTTCTGATTGTTCTATCTACCTCCAATTCTCCCCTCTCCAATCTGGCTTTTGGACCACTCTTGAAATATTTTTCCTAAAGCACAGATCGGACTCCCTGATCAAAATTATTTAGTGATTGCCTAGTGCCTCTAGGATCAAATACATTTTCCTTAGCCTAGCACTAAAGGTCCTCTACTATCTTGTTACAGCCTTTCTTTCCATCCTTTCATACACTCTACGTTCCAACCAAACTGGACCATTAGGTACTTCGTAAATTCTAGTCAATATACTCCCTCTATTCATTTACACAGCCCTAGAATTTTCTTGCTTCTTGTTGCCTTTCAGAATCTATCTTCCTCCCAAGCTTAGCTCACGGATCACCTCCTCCCCTATTTAGACTTCCTTGATTCCTCCAAGACAAAAGCTTCTCTTCAGTCTCAGAGAGGTCTAGTGTACTTTGTCTGAATCTCTCCCTTGCTCTCATCACTGCTCACCTTGGATTATACTTACCTGAATTTGTATCACATCATGTTAAGGAACACAGCATTGTTCAGGGGAGGGCTAGATTTGGAGTCAAGAGGACTTGCAGTCAAATCCTGCCTTGCCATTTACTACTTGCATGACATGGTCAACTCCCTTCCCCTCCCCAGACTGCAGTTTTCTCATTGGTAAATAAAGGAATTTCACTTGATGATGTCAAAACTCTCCTCCATTTCTAAATCTATTATCTTCTGACCCCAAGAAGAATGTAAACCCCTTGAGAACAAGAACTATTAATCTTTGTCTTTATATTTCCAGTGTCTAGTATTTGTGTTGAATTGAACTGAGATTCTTCAGGAAATACCAACAGCTTCATTTTAAAAAATAATCACACCACTGAAAAATGAGAGATAGAAACCTAATTTTGCTCAAGAAATGTATCAACTGCTATTAACTATTAATTAATTATTAACTCAATGTATTAACTGCTATTAGCTGGTATTAACTAAGTGCCTGTTATGTGCTTTGTGCAGGGCAGGTAAATTTCTCCTCTTTCTTCTTCCCAAGGGGTGAGTTCAGCCAATACCTGGACAAAAGGAGACTTATTTCTTTGAAGTTAGTTATTTGGATAGGGCAGGTCTAAGGGGAAGGCTACTCCTTATTTACTCATCCCCAAATTCTATTTACCTTCCAAGATAGATCTAAATCACAGGATGGTGCCATGAATATTAGGAGAGCTGTGATGAACTTTTTGGGAAAGAAAATATTTCTTTCCATGTCAAAAGACTGCTCTGAGAGAGTAGGACTCTACGGAAATCTACAATCCTATGATTCTGTAGAGTGCTCGGTGCCTTAGTTTCCCCATATGTAAAATGGAATAACATTTGTAGCATCTATTGCACCCATTTGTGAGGCTCCAGTGAGATTCTATCTGGAAAACACTTTGCATACCTTCAAGTGTTATTTACATTTTAGCTATTATTACTGCTGTTAAATATTGCTTCAAGGTTTGTAAAGTGTTTGTGGGCTCATTAGATACTCTCAGCAACACTATAAGGTAAGTACTGCAGGTACATTGCTTTGGGCTGTGCAAAAATTCATTTTTATTTTCAGTATTACAAGTCATCTGTCTTCTATAATTCTATTTGTTGATTAAACATTTTCTATCTTTCTACAATGGCTGTAGATGCCATTCCATTATCTTCCAATATTTTATGATCTATTGTTTCCATTTAGCTCAATGATCCACTTCGGTATTTCTGTGTATTTTGCGAGATCTGAATATAATCTCCCTTGATTAGTGAAATTTTAAAATATCTCTAGTTCTGAACATGAATAAGTAGTTCCTTGTCTTATGGTTTACACAAAAGGTAAACACTTTCAGCATTCTGATTGACCGACACACCACTAAGGTAGAAAAGAGGAAATTGCCTTTCTGTATACTGTGGGTCTTGTGTGGTCCTTACTTAAGCAATTTTTCCGAGCACTGAGGAACTGAGCCCTTGCTTTGGGTTTAGAAGACATCCCACTGGTTTCAAATGTGTCTCTCTGAGGAAAATACAGTCAATAAAGATTAAGTGCCTGCTATGTGCCAGGGACTGTGTACCAGAAAAAACAATCCCATTAAAGTTGATTCTCAAAGGAGCAGATTAGTGCAAACTAAAAAAGGCAGTCCAATTCCCACCCATGATACCATTCTTTATGTTTATTGGTTTCTTGATACTAACAGATTTTTACATTCCAGTTTGCCCCAATCCATTACAGCTGCTTTGGGATCTAGAAGAGGCAGAATGGCCAATGGTAAGTGCCCTCATTGGCTAATGGACCTTTTAAAAGGTATAAATGGGCCTCCCTTGACTATAACCCTCAAGAAGTATCATGGGACTCCAATAAAGGACTGGAGAAAAATGAGCCCTTCTTTGCCTTGATATCACGGCAATTCTACCACCACTTCCCACGTGACATGAACTCAACTAGGAAGACAGGTGGGAGGAAAGTTGGGATGTAAAAATCTTTAATGTTTGTTTTTTCCAGATCTTAGGTAAAACAAGGATCCCAGGATGGATGTCCAGGACTGGAGGCCTTACGAGTGACAGTAGAGAAAACCTCTTCCTCAGAGAGAAGCCTGGCCCATTTGACAAGCAGACATGTACCAGGAGTTGTTTGGACATTGTCCAACCAAGATGAAATAAAAATGTCTAGCAATTCTGCAAGATGCTTTATATTCTGATGAAACACAAATGTCACAATCCTAGCATACTGTACAAGTAGTTCCAAGTTGTTACCGATCCCAGTTCTGTGAATGGATACTTGTGACTTTTTTTTAAAATTAGTGTTCTTTGTGTCTATAATATGAATTACCCGTTGCCTGACCAGTTAATACTGCATACACTGACAACTCTCCTTTCACCTCTTCCCTTTAGAGATCCTGTTAGCTTTGTGAGCCATAATCTAATTTACTATCATTAAAATTATTCTTAGGGAGCTGGGGGAGGGGAGAATTCAACAAGCCAACGAGTATGAGAAAAAGGGAGACCCCTTTCCCCTGAGGCAGGTTCTCCAAATCCAAACCAGGAACAGGTCACAGAAACCTGAGTGCCCTAACTCCTATGGGCTCTGTTGAATGGTTCCTCAAGGATTATGAGGATATTAAAATGCACCCATATTATCATGAGCTAATATAATATACAATGGAGGAACCTCATCAAGGTAAAGTAGAGAAGGAGAAGAGGGCCCAGGACAGAAGTCATCTATGCTTGGGGAAAGAGAAACGTTAACTAGCAAGAAGACTGAGAAAGAGTCATCTGGATAGAAGGGGAACTATTTTAAAATTCAATAGAGGAAGAAAAGGAGGAGAGTGTCCCTGGAGGAGGTAGTTGTCAGTCATACACAGAAAGGTCCAATAACCTGTGGACCAAAAAAAGGCTAGTGATTTAGCAGTGGAGAAATCACAGGTGACTTTGGAGAGAACAGTTAGAAAACGTGTTGATTTTGTTTCATTCTGTTAAAAATGAATGTTCCCATGTTGTCCAGGCAAATGACAAGTAAGTTCTCAACAATACTGAGCTTTATTCTGACACTGTTAAGTATCAGAAAGTCCAGAAAGCCCTGCAACTACAGGAAAGCAAAAGGGACCAAGGAAAGAGAGAGAGGAGGAATCGAGGAAGGGGGGAAAGGAGGAGGAAGAAAGAGAAAGAAGCAGAGGAAGAAGGGGAAGATGAGGCGAAAGAGGAGGAGAAAAAAAGATGGAGAAAAAATAGCAAGAGCATAGTATGAGATCAGTTCATGCAGAATATGACAAAGAAAAAAGAAAAAGCTAAGGGAGGAAGAACAGAACTGTGGAGGAAGAACAGAGTAAAGCCAGGTATCATCGCCCCTGGTTGTAGCCAGGGACATAGTGAAAACCAGCTACATATTTAAGCTTTGAAGAAGAAAGATGGGAAGACCTGGGAGAGGGAGAGGGAGAAAGCAAGCTCTATTTTTCTATGAGAGTTACTTCCCTTCAAGTACACATTTTACAGGGGAGTAAACTGAGGCACAGAGGTTAAGTGACTTGCTGAGGGTCATGCAGCTAAAGTGTTTGAGGCAGGGTTCAATTCTGATCTTTCAGACTCTAACTACTAAAACTCTAGCCACTATGACACCTCATGGCCTCTAAGCAAAAACAAAGAAGCAGAGGCAGCAGGTATAATGCATGGAGGGGGACTGCCTTGAAGCCTCCGATATGTGCTGGCTTTGTGATCAAGGACAAGTCACTTAGGTTCTTAGTACCCCTGAACACTCTTTAAGGTTATAAGTTAGAAAGTCAGAATGGAGTAATGGATGGAGGGGCTAGATTTGGACTGAGAACCTGGGTCTACATCCTTACTCTTAGTAGCTATGTGACCTTGGGTTAAGTCACTTAACATCTTGGCCTCTGTTTCTTCATCTATAAAATGAAAAGGCTGTACAAGATGACTTCTAAGGTCCCTAGTATTCTCATTGGAGTAAAAAATCAGCATCAGCAGAGGAAGTTTTAGTACTGAGAATTCCTCACGCTGAGGAAATTCTAGTACCAGACTAAAAAAACCACTGAGCAAGGGACATTCATTCCCAGAGTCCACCGGGTCTGTCCCCAAAGGTAGATGGGTGCTGACAGGTCTGAGCAGGATGACAATAAACATCTCCCCCAAGGGAAAAAGCCACTCTCTTGTTCACAGAAAAACATTTCCTGACGCCTTCTCTTTCACTGCTACTGAGAAGAAAAGTCAGACTGTGCCAGAGTCAGAAAAAGAGGAACTATTCTCTGGGACAATGCAAGAGAAAATGTGAAAGTCTTTTGCATCAACAGGAACTTTCTCAAAAAGCTAAAAGGAAAAAAAACCCAACCCTACACAAATGAGCTCTTCAACAATGGTGGCTCAGTCTCCCCAGCTGGTTTGCATGGCTCCAGGACTTGGAGTGCTTCTAAGCCTTTCTCCACCTTCTCTGGTTTCAGTCTGTGAAAATGGAATATTGATCATGCAAATCTCATACAAAATCTTCTAGTGCAGGTCTTATTAGCCTTATTTATTCATCAATAACATTTTCATGGTTCCATAGAAAGATGGATGTGCAAGAGGGAGGAGAGATGAAGGGGAAAGTAGGTCAGTAGGAAAGTACCCGAGTCTTGTCCATAAAAGACATCACCATCATCAAAATGAAAATGCATAGGAGACAGCATGGAGGCAGGAGGGCTGGATCTGGAGTTGGAGGACTTGGGTGCCAATCCTCCTTACTACGTGGTGTTACCTTAGCTAAGTCACTTCATTTAGTTTCATGGAACAAAAAGTCCCTCAATCTGGAAAAGGAGTGGGATGGGACCAGATGATCTCTAAGGAGCCCATGATACCATGGTCCCTTTCATGTGTGCCAGGCACTGTAGAGGACCACAGGAACACTGAGCTATGACTTCCTAAGAGGCCACTGAGAAAATGGAAGCCCAGAAAGGTCACATGACTTGTTCCAAGTCACTTAGGGGGCGAATATCAGTCAGGAAAATAGACACTTTAAAGAGATATTAGGAGAGAGCAAAGGAACAAGGTTTAACCCTCAGCTCTTCTCCTTATATCTATGACTCCTGGGAAAGGCTCTTCCCCATCTGTGGGTCTCAGTTTCCTCATCTGTAAGTAAAGGACTAGATGAACCTGTGAGTTCTAAATCTAAGATCCTATTAATGTGATTATATGAGTTGCCAAGTCTGGCTGATTCCACTCCATCTTCTCTCCTGTCTGTCCTTTTTCTGTACTCATACCACATCTACCCTTGTCCAGACCCTCATCCTGTCTTGCGTAGCCTATTGTGACAATCTCCAGATATGCACCCAGGCAGTCTCTTCCCACTCCAACCCATCCCCAACACAGCCACCATATTGATATTCCTGGAGCTCAAAATCTATGTCATTCCTCAACTCAAGAAGCCTCTGTGGATCCCCATTGCCTTGAGGTTAAAATAGAAACTGCTCTCTGGTAGTTTCTTAAGGCCCCTTATAACCTGGGGTCCAGCTGATTACACTTACTGCCTTTTCATACACTTTATCTTCTAGCCAAATAACTGTTATTTGGCCTCCATCTCCCACCTTTGCTTCCTACTTTCAAGCAGGTTATTTATGGTTCCTGGAATGTTTCCCTCATTTCTTCTCACTCCCAGGAAACTCCTATCAAGGCTCAGCTGACGTACTAAGAAGATTTTCTTGATTTCACTAGCTTTTAGTTCACCACCTGACTTCCCCCACCACACTCTCCCCCGCCACACCCTCCCCTTTTGGTATTTTTAAAGTATAGCCTGTATTTTTAATTGAACATATGGTAGCTAGATGGTGCAGTGGACAGAGTTAAGAAGACCTACGTTCCAGAATGGCCTTGGACAGTCATTAGCTATGTGACCCTGGACAAATCACCTAACCTCTGTCTGCCTCAGTTCCCTCATCTGTAAAACGGGGATAACTATAGCCCCCACCTCCCAGAGTTGTTGTGAGGATCAAATGAGATATTTGGAAAAGGCTTCAAGAACCTTAAAGTGCTATATAAATGCTAACTAATGTTACTACTATCATCTCTCTCCTCCTTCTTCTGCTATCTTCCCCTCATAGGCTGAAAGTTCCCTAAAGAGAAGTGACTGCTTCATGTCTGTCCTTGTATCCCTAGTACTCAGAAGAGAACACAGTAGGTGCTTAATAACTGTCTGTGGCTCAATTGATCCAGGAACACTGGATTTGGAGTCAGAGGATTTGGATTTAAATACAGAGGTGTGACCTTGGGTTGGTCACTTCTCTCTAGACCTTGTTTTCTTAATCTGTAGTGAGGGAGACTGAACCAGATGACCATGGGGGTTCTCCCAATTCTAAATCTCTGTGCCTATATACTTGTCATCCAAACTGAATGATATAATTGCAGGGAATAGTAGGCATGGTTGAGGTGGAGGTTGGTTTTGCTCAACTTTTTTCTTTCTTTTTTAATTTCTGTTATAAAAGAAATGAAGGTGACGTGAAAAACAAAAAGTATCAATATAAAATTAAATACAAATGGATCATATTACCCAGAAACTTCATTATCATCCCATGCTTGGAGTCCATCACAAGACCCTATTGGGAAATGGGGTACCGTTGACACGACAAGTACTTTATCCCACTCAGATAAGAGCCCAGGAGACAGAGAAAAAATGATGTTCAATCCCTGTCATTACTACACAGGGTTCCAGTGATACTGGGTACTTCATTTAGAATCAAACTTGTAAAAGCTTTAGTCAGAAAAGAAAATATCTTCACTAATTCTATCTACTTAGTACCATGATGGGCAGCCAGGTGGTTCAGTGGATAGAGTACTGGGCTTGGAATCAGAAAGACTTATCCTCATGAGTTCAAATCCCTCCTCAGATGCTTACTAGCTGTGTGACGCTGGGCAAGTCACTTGTCTCAGTTTCCTCATCTGTAAAATAAGTTGGAGAAGGAAATGGCAAATGCTCTAGAATCTCTGCCAAGAAAACACCAAATGGGGTCATGAAGAGTCAGACATGACTGAACAACAGCACACTGAAGAGTGGGTATTTTAGTGGGTTATTTTAGGTTATTAAGATGGACAAATGAGATTTAAGTTAGGAAGGAATAAACCCTCTTACTTTGATGGCATTCATTCATTCACTCATTTATTCACCCATTCATTCAGTCCCACCATCTTCCAAGATCTGGAGACAACTTTATCCAGATTAGATCTGTTCAGAGTCCCTAGTACAACGTATTCTAACCTCTATAGCCTGCGATGTCCTTGAGGGCCAGGGCCTCCTATTTACTATTTAATTTCATCTCTTCCCCCTCTTCCCCCCTCTTCCTAGCACTTGCACATAGTAAATGCTCACAAAATGTTTGCAGATTAGAACTGGCAATAAAATATTTGAATCATTTCCAAACCTCTCCTTGTCTTGGCACTGCTGTGGAATCTGCTCTAATTATTTCTTACCAAGACGGATTCAGTTCGCAGCTTCTAACTCTGGAGTCAGATTCATAGAATCCCAAGGGACCTTGGGGCTGTCCAGTCTAACTCTTGCCTACAACACATCCAACAGGGAGCCATGCAGGCTTTTCTTGCAAACTTCCAGGATCTCATTTTCTGCCTTCTATCCCCTACCCCATAAGTTCCACTTTCAGACAGAATTTTCCTAACAATGATTAGAGGAATAACTAATATTTAGTGACCACATCTCTGTCTTTGGCCTTCCCCCTTCACCCCAGTGAGAAAGCTTTGGGCCTCTTTAAAGTCCCTTTTGAAACACTTTCAGCCTGATGTTCCCTGCTCTCCCTGACCAAAACTGTTAGGCAATGTCTACATGGTCATACTGATAACTCACACTCTCTTGCAGCAGCCTTGTGAGCCAGGAAATGCAGGCTCAGTGAGGTGAAATAATTTGTCTGTAGGCACACAGCTAGCAAGTGTCAAGGTGGAGTCTGAATACAGATTGTTAAATTTCAGATCCAACCCTCCCTATATTCCTATGGCTGAGTTAGACAAGACAGAGATATTCGTAGGATCCAGTCCACTGCAAGCCATCAATCCAACTGCCAACTCCCAGGAAGGGGTGGTCATCATTGCTTCTTCCTTCCTATGGTCACTGGCTGGGGTGGTGGCTATTTACGAAATGCTCAAGGCAGGGACAGTCAAGTTTTCAATGAAATGTAACCATATTTGTGAAGGTGATGATGGTGGTTATCTAGCCTAGTGCCATGAATTGGCCTCTCTCTCCTTGGCAGACTGGCCCTAGAGAGACCATACAGGAGCCAAGATAAACAGAGAACATCTCTACGGACCCCCTCATTTTTCCAGATGAGGAAAATGAGGCCCAGAAAAGTGAATTGAGTCACTCAAGTATTGAGTAGCGGTATCAGGATTTGAAGTCAACCAGGTCCTCTGATTCCTAATCTGGGGCTCTATTCACCAGGCCACCCTGTCCTCTGGTATGTTAGACAGGGCCTTGTCCAATATTGGACAGTCAAAAGATCTGAAATCTGGTCCCATGTCTGCTGCCATGACTAGGTGTGTGACCCTGGATAAGTCACCCTACCTTTCTGGGCTTCCCTCTAGCCTGATGAGCAGTGGAGGCAGGATTAGAACTTAAACCCTCTATGTGAGAAATAAAAGGCTAACCAACTAGAGGGGGTCTTGATGATGAAGAGAGGGGGAACCTCTTTATCCTACGTGAGTGTGGTGAAGGGGGTTTAGGACTAGATTTCTAGTCTGGGGAGCAGGTTTTGAATCCTATCCGTGTGATGTCACCCCATCTGGACCTCAGTTTCCCTCCCTCTACGATGAGGACCTTTGTGTTTCGCCCTACCCCGCCATGCCCTTCAGAAGTCTCTTGCTGCTCAGGACTCCCGGTTCAGGGGCCAGGCTCTCGGGGGTCTGGGGGTGCCCCAGGGGGTTCTTCTCTGCAGTGCTAGTCCCCGGGATCTCTAAGCATCACTATCTCTCCCTCCTCCAGCACTCACCGCACCCCTCTCGAAGTCATTGTAGAAGGGCTTGTCCAGCAGGTGCTTCTCGCTGCAGCTCACTGAGCCCACGAGGGTCAGGTAGATGTAGTCATCGGTGCCGGCAAACCACTGGCTGCCTGTGGCCACAGTCACGGTGTAGGAGGGCATGGTAAGGCTAGGGGGCCACGCAGGAGGACAAGAGCCACCGCTTGGGCTACAGTTTACTTAGTCCAGCTCCCCCGAGTCCAGAGGACAGAAGAGAGGGGGCGGAGACCGAGACCCGACGCCCCACCCTGGGACCTCCCCGCTCTGCCCCACAAGGTGACCTCACTCTTCATCTGGGACAGAGGGAGAACTCCCAACTCCCGACTCCAAAGCCAACGTTGTCCACCCTGCACCGGGAAGCTGGGGTTACTAGGATCCTGGATCTAGGGCTGAAAGGGAACTTGAGACCTGCTGATCCAAGGTCTTCATTTTACAAACCGGAAAACTGAGCCCCAAAAGGGTTAAGCAAAGGTACCCAAAGGTCCGCAGCAGGGCGACAGTGAGAAGGAGGATTGCGAACCTGCAGCCTCAGTCTTCAGCACCAGCCCCAGGGCTTGCTAGACCCTGCCCAGCCTCACTGCCAACGGTAGCAGAACCATCTCCTTCCTTCCTCCACCCCTCCTCCAACGAAAAGCCCCACAACCTGTTATAGTGTACATACACACACACACGCACGCACGCACACACACACACACACGCACGCACGCACACACACCAATTTAAATCTCGCCCCCTCGGGACTGTGATCGCATTTAGCTCCAGGGCATCTATTAGTCAACAAGCTTTTATTAAGTTCTTATAACAGGTGCTCAGATAAAAAAAAAAATAGGCAAAACCAGGGCTTGCCCTCAAAACCTTGCATTCCAATGTTGGAGTCTGCACGCGTGCAACTCTGAACATACAAGATGCACACATCGTAGATCGGGAGGTGGTGGGAAAGGGGGAGAGAGTACAAATGGAGAGGAGGACCCTGCATAAGATTCAAAGCTGTCCAATTCTCACTGTGCAGACAAGGAAAGGGAAGGCAGGAGTTAAGTAAGTGACTTGCACCACAGCTTTCCAAACTAGGATGTGTATGTAGAGGGGGGAGGTTTGAGATATTAAATTCAATGTTCACTTCAGAGTTCTACCTTCTACATTCTAATGTTCTACTGTTCCATGTTTCCATCTCTCTAATTTCACCACTCCCTCATTCTATGTTAGGCAGAGAAAGGCATGCCAATGGGTAAACAAAGGAAACTGGCAAATTGACTAGGCTGAAGGGAAAGGAGAAAAGCAGTTTTAGGATCATGGTTAACTAGCACTGTGATCCTCCCTGGGCATCGGTCACTAGAAGGCTTTCCAATGGGATCAAGGGTAAATTAAATTTGTCCATTGTCGTCACTATTATTTGACATAGTTATACACTTACGAGCCATAGCAATAAGACAGGAAATGAAACAGAAGGAATAAATATAGACAAAGAAGAAATAAAAGTGTTGTTTTATTGCAGATGCTATGATGGGTTAATTAGAGAAACCTAGATATTCAACTAAAAAATAGAAAAAAAGAAACTAATAATATCAGTTAAAGTAGCAGAATGTAAAATAAATTCACAAAATCCTTAGCCTAACTGTATATGACCAACAGAATCTAATCAAAAGAGATGGAATAAGAAATGCCATTAAAATTACTCCAGAGCGTACAGAATATTATTATAATTCTAGCTACTGAATGCAACACTTTCTCAAGTGAATTCACTCTACCAAGATGCCCACAGGAATTATATGAATGCAATTACAAAGCCCTCTCTACAGGAATAAATATAGATGTATGTAATGATAAAGATTATTTGCTATTAGGACAATGATAAAGATTATTTGCTTTGAACAAAAATTTTACAAGAACTGCTGAAAAAATTGGAAAGGAGTCTGGGAGAAATTATATTTAAATCATCATTATATGGCATATCACAATAACCTCCAAATAGACACAAGACAATTAGAATTAGAATGGAAACAGTTAACTGTATGTGTATATGTTGGGGAGAATCTTCATAGCAAATTTCTCTAATAAAGATCTGATATCCAAAATATAGAGAGAATTTATGTAAACATATAAGAACAGGAGCCATTCCTCAAAAGATAAATAGTCAAAGATATGAATAGGCAGTTCTATAGGAAAGAAATCCAAGCTATCAATAATCATATCAAAAAATACTCTGCCATTCATAATAAAAGAAATGCACATTAAAACAACTCTAAAATTCCACTTCACACCCATTAGATTGGCAAAAATGACAAAAAGAAAATGACAATTACTAGAAGAACTGTGGGGAAACAGGCACACTAATGCACTGTCAATGGAACTACAAACTGGTCCAATCATTTTGGAAAACAATTTGGAATTACACTCAAAAAGTCACTAAACCATGCATATAAGTGATACTAATCAGTATATGATAATAGCTAACATTTATATATATGACAGGCACTGGGCTAAGCACTTTACAATTATAATCTCACTTTATCCTCACAACATCCCTGAGAGGTAAGTGCTATTATTATTACACTTTACAGATGAGAAAACTGAGGTTGTATGATTTGTCACAGAGCTAGTAGGTGTCTAAGCAGGGAGGCAGAATTTGCCCTCAAGTCTTCTTGACTCCAGGTCCTGAACTCTATCACACTGCTCCACGCAGCTGCAAAGCATATACTCCAATGAAGTCAAAGACAGAAATGATTCATATGTATAAAATAACTGCAGCAGGATTTTTTTTCATAGCAAAGAACTGGAAACTGAATGGGGCGCTCATCAACTATAGAATGACTGAATGAATTGTTAGTACATGAATGTAATGGAATATTACTGTGCCATGAAAGTGGTAAAAGGGATTGCAGAGAATTCTGAGAAAATTTGTATGAACTGATGCAGAGTGAACAGAATCAGGAGAACCATTGTACAGTAAAGGAAAGCAACTTTAAAAGACTGATCTATGTAATGGAATGACCCATCTTGGTTCCAGCCTGCTGATAACAAAGCTTGCCTCCCATCTCTTGGTGGAGAGTTAAGGCAAAATGGTAAAAGCAGAATGAGACGGATGTTTCTAGACAGAACTTTGTTTTGCTTTACAATACTTTAGTTACAAGAGAGAGTTTTCTATGTGGGGAGGGATAGGGAGAAGGGGAGTATATAATGGGGGAAATGATAATTACAATAAAATGAAAGAAATGTCAATGAAACACACAAAGAAAAGCAGAGGGGGCTTCAGAAGGGGGCACCCACAAGTAGACCAATGTCATTGTGACCCTCTGATACCAAAATTAGCTCTTTTAAGCCTACGGATAAAATACCCACTTCCCAGATCTGAGTAATTACTTCTACTGTTTTAGGGAGTTTATGTTAAATGAAAAGCTAGGAACAAAAGGAAGTCAAGCTTTCAGGAAAATTTCTAATATTTAAGCAGAAGTTTGACTCTCTATCTTAACTTCCATTTATATTTATCCTTTCGCTAACCCCTGGCTCCTTTATGGTTAAGGCAAAGTTCAGATTACCAGGGAAATTTGGGTAAAGAAGCAGCTGTGTTTGTGGTTGTTGGAGAATCTCTTGATTATCATGCACATTGGAGAAAAAACAACCCTTCTCTAGAACCACCCTCTGTTCTTGAGGAAGTTGGGCTTGAATCTTTTGCTCCTAAATGCGTAGAACCGATGGTCCTCCCAGATATCTCCCTTCTCAGCCTTACTTTCTCTTTCTCCATTCTGCTGGTTGCTCCTTGACTGTCCAGTTTCTCTGGCTCAGCTCTGGATGTCCCCTTCCTCTCCACTGCCAGACCCTGGGAATGTCTCCTGATTCTCCACCCCCTTCTTTCATACAAATTCTTCAAGAGATGACCAAGTCCCTTCACTCAAATGGAGCAGGATCCTTTTGCTCCTACTTAACACTTTGGCAGCTAATAAAAACAAATAATTTTACGTGGGTCGGAGCAATCAATGATCAATAAATTCCTACTCTGATATTTATACTACCACATTAAATTTAATATATACTAAAAGGAAACAAGCTTGTATATAATTATATAATTAATGCATAATCCACTAAAAGGAAACAAGCTGTACATAATTATTGTATAATGAATATATAATACAACATGTACTAAAAAAACAAGCTATATTTTGCAAATTCATGGACAAGCTCCATTTTCTGGAGTAATATGTATGTAATATTTGTTGATGACTTTCTAGTTCATAAAAAAATCAATTTAAATTAAAAAACCTCTATATCACTTGATATAGCGTATCTGCCAAATTCAATCCATCTTTTGGTTCTTTTTAATGTTAGTGTCCACCCTCTTTTGATTACACCTAATTTATTCTATATCTAGCTTGTCTGCATATTGTCTCTCCCATTGAACTGTTTGCTTCTTGGGAGCCAAGAACCGTCTTTTGCCTTTCTTTTCATCTTCAGTGCTTACCACAGTGCCTGGAACAGTCAGTGCTCAATAAATCCTTGTTGATTTATTAGAAAATGTAATAAAAGTATGTACTACCTACAATATACCACTATTCTTACAAAAATTTTCATAAATGTAAAATATCCTATTTGTCTACATTAAGCTGATGTGTCTTAAATATGTTGTCTTTTTACTTGTAAAATATTAAATGAAACTCAGCTCATCATTAATTTTAATATCACAGGAGAAATGATCTCATTTAAGCTCAGTTAGAACTTGCAAGCTATTGATCGAATCACAAAACCTCAGAGCTGGAAAGGATGTCAGAATAGCTAGATTTATCCAGTACATGACCAAGACTCTCCTTGGGTGAAACATACCTGGGAAAAATCTCTATAGCTCCCATTTGAAGACCCAGTTGAGGGGAAGCCCACCACCTCCTACAGTAGTTCAATTCACTTTTCTATTGCTCCAATTACTAGGGAATTTTTCTGATATTAGGCCTCTGTGACCTCTGCCTGGTTCAGAGGTCTCTGAGGCCAAGTCAAACAAATCCATTTTTTCTTCCATGTCATAGCCCTTCAAAGACTGGAAGATAGTTATCAGTACCCCTGGTTCTCTTCTCCAAGCTAAATGTCCTCTGAAACTTCAAATGGTTCTCATGTAGCATAATCTCAAAGGCCCTCCTTAAGATGAACTCCACTTTATCAAGGTCCTTTCAAAATGGCCCTGCCTATATATGTATAACCTCTATGAAACTAATTACTGTTTTAGGGAAGGGGGAGGGGAGGGAGAGAAGAACAAAATTTGGAACTCAAAACTTTTTTTAAAGTGTTAAAATTGCTTTAACATGTAATTGAGGAAAAAAATAAAAAATCATTTAAAAAAACCCTAAAATGGTGTTGCCTAAAACTGAATACTATCTTCCACGTGCAGTTTGACACATTCAAATAATTCCATTCAAATATCTGAGTTCTCAATAGGTGATAAATAAAGTGGTAAGAGGTAGATGAAGGCCATAAGCCTGTATGCGCTGATTGTAACACCTCAGCATATGAATTCATAAGAGATATTTGGGTATGATATTATTTTTGGTGTTTCCTAAAACTGAATACCATCTCCTTTATCATGGTAATGTTATTTTGATCTTTGAGAATGAAGGACAACAACCAACCGACCAACCAACCAACTAGCAGAGGCAGATTAAAAGTATATGATAGCTTCCACCCAAAAAGAAATTATAGTCAATATGGGGAAACAAAGCCCATTTGTATGAGAGGATAGGAGTACACACAGCTATAAATCTAGAAAACAAGAGAGTTGTACTGGATGAGCTCTCAGAGGCCTTCCAAGTCTACACTCTAGGACATAGTCAGAGGCTGGGCTGGTAGAAAATGGCAGAGCACATTTCTTGGGGCTGGGAGAGCTATCTTCCTGAGCAAGCTCAAATAGGAATGCAGTCATGATGGATACTGAACTGGCCACATAGTGCACATGCCTGGGCTTTGAGTGCCATAAAAAATTTGCACTTCCAAAGTCTGTGGAGAGATATGGAACACACTGGCTTTATTGAAAACATCCCATTTTATTATGATTTGCTTTACTTTGGTTTCTGTGTTTACATTATGAAAATATCATGTCACACTGGCTTCACTTTAATTTAATTTACCTTTTCTTTATAATCGTTATCTCAAATATACTTTAAATTACAAAAGTCCCAGGAAACAAATTGGAATAATTTGGATGGTTAAATCCTCAGGCTAGTGTTGTCATTTGAACAACCCAATATCACATGACTTTGAGGCCAATGTCTTTTCCTTGTAGCTGGATTTGTCATATGCCTATATCTATATATACATACACATGCATATAGATACAAGTATAGATATAGATATAGATAAGTAGCTACATTAAGGATACATTGTACTTTCCAGACTTGGAGTTGGGAGAGACTGTTTGGGAGATTCTGAGTTTGAATTCTGCCTCTGTCACTTACTAGCTTTGAAGTTCTGTTTCCTTACCTATAAAATACCTGTAATGCTTACCTCACAGGGTTGTTAGGAGTATTAAATTCGATTCAATAAGTACTTACTAAGCACTAGGTCAGGCAATTGGTGAGGGCCTCTCCATGGCCCATCATATCTAGTGAGCCCCCTTCAAGTTTTATCTTCTACCATAGCCATTTTCTGACCATCTGCCCTGCCAAGGGATGGGACCTCTCTCCCTTCCCACTCTGGAAATGTAATGAAATCAGTATTGCCATTGCTACTAGAAAGGAAATGTCAATCAACTCTCCTATGAGTCTACTTACCATCTTTATTACTTCCCAAACCAAAACACCCTTCCCTAGCCACCATTCACACACACACACACACTCACACACTGCCTCCCCCATTAGAATGTAAGTTATGTGAGAGGGGAGACTACCTTACTTTTATTTTTGTATCCCTAGCATTTAGCATATTGCTTGGCACATAGTAAACTTTCTAAAATATTTGTTTATTCATTCATTTATCCATCCATTTATTTTGGCTCAATATAAGAATTTATGTGATGTTTAAACAGAAATTAGATGACCACTAATCAGGAATACCAGAGAGAGGAGTCCTCTATGGAGAGGGAGCCTGGACCCTAAGGTCTCTTTCAAACGTTGACATTCTAAGGTTCTACGACCCTTTTGATTGCTTTAAACTCCTTGGGGTTGGGGACATGTATTCTTTTTCTTTGTATCTGTCCACATATTCAGAAGTATGGACTTGATCAATTGTTTTTAATTCTATGAAGTTTCTGAATTCTATGAGAAGACAAATAACAGCTCCAAGACAGTTTTATGGTTAAAAGTGAAGGCTCCAAGAAAGTTGACACTCTTTAGCTTTTGCTAGCATTGTGCAGAAGGGAACATCTGTTAATGATGAAATGGAAAAGACAAAAGGACAGAACAAATATTAGAAGAGAGTCTTGGTGCCAAGAGCTGGACCCATGCAGCCACAAGAGAAAGAACTCAGGAATGACATCATTGCCAGAGGGCTTTTCATTCTACCATCCATCCACTAGACAGGTTATAAACTGGCCACTAATAGGGGCTCTCACTGAAGGTCTTGCTCTTAAAGAAAGAGTTTGCAATTTAGTTGGATAAACTTGATCCCCAGAGGTGAAGCTTTTAAGTAGCAATTTAAGACTGAGTATAAATGAGTGCTAAGAATAACAGGACTTGGGAAAATTTCAGTGGCCTTACAGGATGAAAGACTGATACCAGAGGGATGAGTTTTTCTTTGGGAGTGAGGATGCTGAGGAATCCTGAAAGATTCTGAGGCAAAAAGAGGAGATGAACTGGAGAAAGGATAAAAGTGACAAACAGTGATAGATATATACAGTGAAAGATACAAACTGTGATAGAAGAAAAATATAAAATCTAGGAATCTAGGACCCTCTGTTGAACCTCCTTTATTAAATCAGAGGCTCTAATAGTTTTCTCTCCTGGCATTTACCCTTACCTGCTATGACATAATTCAAGGTCCAGTTCCCCTGTGAAATCATGAGGGATACTGATGGGGTGAACACAAACTTGTTTGCCAAATCCAGGAAGTGAAACTCAAGAGAGATTATTTTATGGGAAGTGGGAGATAGCTCCACTTTAAGTAGTGCCTAGTACACTTGCAGAATGCTTTAATTGGGGGATCATGGAGATCATCTACTGGGGTGTGGGGGAGGGGTGGTGATCTGCATTAGTAAAGGGGATGCTGTCAGAAAGAAAATCACAGATCCTTGGAATACTGAAATCTAGTGCTTGTAAGCCTTGGGTCTGGGGCTCCCTCCTAACACAAACAGCCTGGGTTCATTTTGAGAACCTCTCCTTTTTCTGGCTCATGCCCCCCTCCCCAGGTGATATGGCAACTTCAGTTTCCCTTCAGGCATCTTTTGCATAAGCACACTAAGAGTTTTAGGAACTCTCCCAGCACTGCACAGTCCAGTCTGTCTCCCTCTCTGTGGAGACTACAGCATAGGTGGTAAGTCCTGTGGCCTTTTGGCTACCTTCCTTGCTCTGTATCTACCCCACTCTCATCTAGTGCTCCCCAAGCCCTATCTCAATCATGAACTGGATCTATGGCACCTCCAGCTACACTTGGTGATCATAGATGGACAGGAATACATGCAGTCCACTGGCCCTGATCGCATAGAGGCGACAGAGATGTAAGAGTGTCTCATAGACAAGCATGACTATGGCCCCAAGGAGAAAACATGGTATGCAACATGGGGTAATAGAAACCTTCTGTCAAAATGGTCCTCCAAAGACATGACCTAAGAGGAAAACATCCTGTTGAGACCCATCAAAGCACTGACACAGACAAGCCACCAGACAAGGCAGCTCTTATTCACCTGCAATGAAAGGATGCTGTCTCAGCTTTGAGTTTTGAATGGGAATGGTGTTTAGGGAAGACACCATGTGCTGTTTCTTCCATTGTGTTGGCTGACTTACCCTGACGTACTCCATTTTCCTGCTAAGACCTTAACCTAATGAATAAGCAGGTGTGGCTCCAACCCAACCCCCCAGTGGACCATAGTAATATGAAGTGAAGAAGCATTTATTAAGTGTCTACTATGTGTCAAGCACTGGGCTGACTTGTCTACTTCTCAAGGACATTGGGGATGGGGATAGGGACTAGATTAGTGACTTAACAGGGAACTCCCATGTGAGTAAACTCCCTCTTCCAATGCATATCATCACCTTCTCTGTGACTTATGATCGGAGAGAGTTCCCTAGAGCACTGAGAGGTTAAATGATTTTTCTAAGATCGGAGATGGGACTTGAATCCAAATCTTCCTGGCTTTAAGGCTTGCTCTCTATCCACTATACTATGCTCCCTGCCAAATCTCAAGGACATTGGGAAAGAAAAATTGAGAGCATGTGACAGGTCAATTCCCTGCTCCCTCTCCCATCCTTTTGCTTTACGGAAGATTCTGATAATAAGCAATGACTACTTCCCCTAGAGAAATCTAGAGGACTTTTTCTGCTCCTAAAGGGACAGAGGAGAGAGGCATCCATGCACTTGATCTCCACAGGAAGACAAACTGATGCAGAACCAGGGACGTTGACACTTATACCTGCTTCCAGGACACCCTGGAGGACCTTGTTGTGTAGTTGTTTCTTTAGTTTGCAGTACTGATTAGGAGAGAATGATTTCCATTGTGCTCCAGGCATGAGTTAGCTGCTAGGATTCTGGAGCTAGGATGGTTTTGAATGGATACTGACTCCTACCATCTTTTGATCCAGGAAACCAATGCCAGGAAGACTGAACCCAGAGGCATCTCCTTTTCCTCCCCTGCTACTCCAGTGGTGGAGGTCCCAAAGGAACAGAGTATCAGCAGACACCAAAGAGTCAGCCTGAGTCAGTCACAAGTTTGTGGTTCAATTCTGAGTACAAATGCTAATGAGGCATGTTTGCAGATGTTCAAGTATTCCCCATGTATTTACAGGGACCACAAATTCTCTACCGGGAAAATGTATGGCTATGCCCCTCCCAGTTGGTGGACTTGCAGAGCAGGGTGACATGAGGGCTTATGGCTCCAGCATGTACAATTTTTCCATGTGAACTGGAAGGTACCCTGGTAGCAAGCAAAGACTTCCTTTCTGTGGGGAAAACCAATAGACTTTTATCCAGTGCTGAAGGGATGAAAGCCCACATCTGATCTCCTGCTAAGTGAAATCAGGGGAGTTCTGCCTTCTGAAAGCTCTTGTGGTATCTTGCAGACTGCTGCTCTCCTATCTGCCAATGCAGCTGCAATCTATAAAAACAACCCAGGTTTTGATAGTGGAATAAGCCAGTGAGTCAATCACAAGTATATGGCTTTAGTTTTCCTGGAGAGCTAAGATGGTTATGGACAAATCCTTGCTACCTTGTGACTCAAACCTCACCTGGTAAACAAATAGAGACCAGTGCAGGGAGAGGGTCTCTGCTTTTCAGATTGGGAGGGGCCAAAAATAAACTCTGGATTTGTAATATACTTGGCTATTGTTTAATATTAATGTTATATCAGTCTACCTGTTTTTCATAAACACTTTTCTAAAATAAATACAATTGATAGAGGTTGCTTAGTAAAGTATATTCCAAAAACATAATGAAGTGAAAATGTCCAGGGATGGGGGAAAGGTAAGGCTTGACAATGACAAAAATAAATCCTCCTAAAATATGGATGAGAAATCTGTCATCAAATGATAGCCATTATTGGAATGTATGTAATGTATACTTTGTAAGCATGGTCTTATGTGTTGTTTGTGTAATTATATGTTTGCTGTGCAATGTATTTTTTACAGTTATGCTTTTTAATATGTATACTCATATATTAATGATATGCACACATTATTAATGCATGCATGTTATATTTTTTGCATGGAACCTATTCATTCTATCAAAGCACCACCTGGGCAGGGAGTAGAGCTAAGGGAAAGTTGACAACCCCTTGCTCTGAAATTCTGACCAGACTAGGCAGGCTGGCTGACACACACAGCACCTTTTGGTTTTGGTGGCATCCATTCCATGGCTCTTGTCTGAACTGGCTTGATTACTGCTCAATTTTCTGATTACCCTTCTGATTCAATGCTTAGACCATTCCTTTCTCCTTCTGAGTGTGTTCTCTTTCTCTGGACTTGTCAATTTCCCTTAAACACAATATTTGTCTTCCCCATTCCCATAACGTGCAGCATAGAACAGTTGTATTTGTGATTGAAAGGACCCAAATGAGCACTGAGTCTAAATATCTTCCATGTCATAACTAGAGGCAGGCAGGTTGCATTGTGCTGGACACTGAGTCAAGAAAACCTGAATTGGAATTCTGTCTCAGATGTTTACTAGTTGTATAATCCAACATATAATTTTAAAAAATTTTTAAACAAAATTTTGATATATCACAAAATTTCCCAGTATAACTCTTCTCCCAAAGAATAACCTCATATAACATAGAATTATTTTAAAGAAAAATAAAAATTAGCAAAAACTGATTAATACATCCAAAAAGACTGAAACTATATCCCATGTTTCATCCCCATAGATCTCCCTCCTCTGCAAAGGAGTAGAGTGAGGAGGGAAGATTTTCTCATCTCTTCTTTAAGGTGATTCTTAGTTCTTTTTGTAATTTTGTATCATTCTTTTTTGATTGCTTTGTGTTGGTTATTTTTTCTATTTACATTGTTGTAGTCATTGTGTGGGGGCAGCAAGGTGACCCAGTGGATAGAGCGCTAGGCCTGAAGTCAAGAAGACCTGAGATCAAATCCAGCCTCAGACATTTATTAACTGTGTGACCTGGGCAAGTCACTTAACCCTGTTTGCCCCAGCTCCTCCTCTGTAAAATTAGCTGGACAAGAAAATGGCAAACCACGCTGGTATCTTTGCCAAGAAAACCCCAAATGGAATCAGGAAGAGTGAGACATGCCTGAAAAATGACTAAACTAAAAGCAATCATTGTGAATATTGCCTTTTGGAGGACTTGGCTTACTTTATTAACATGCTTCCTTATACTAATCATATTTGCCATTTTTAAATGTACAGTTATTCCATTAATTCATATAACACAGTTTGTTTAGATGTTTCAATTAATGTACATTTACTTTGTTTCCAGTTTTGATTGCAAAATCACAAAAAGTGCCATTATAAATATTTTGTTGTATATGGAAAATTATTGTCAATGACGTCCTTAGGGTGTATACCTAGTAACATAATCTCTGGGTTAAAGTATGGACATTTTCATCACTCTATTTGCATAATTTCAAATTGCTTTCCGAAATAGTTGTACTGATAGAAGTCATTTAATGGCAAATGGCCTCAGTTTCCTCTTTTGTAAAGTGGGGATAAAAATAGTACCTACTTCAGAGAGTCATTGTGAGGATCAAATAATAATATATGTAAAGTGCTTTACAAATATTTTTTAAAATTTATTTAAGTTTTCAACATTCATTTCCACAAAATTTTGAGTTCCAAATTTTCTCCTCATCTTGCCCCTCCCCCACCCCAAAATGCTTAGCATTCTAATTACCCCTACCACCAATCTTTCCTCCTTTCTAACATCCCTCCCTTCCCTTATCCCCATCTTCTCTTTTGTCCTGTAGGGCAAGGTAACTTTCTATACCCCATTACCTGTATTTCTTATTTCCCAGTTGTATGCAAGAACAATACTCAACAGTTGTTCCTAAAACTTTGAGTTCCAACTTCTCTTCCTTCCTCCCTTTCCACCCATCCCCACTGGGAAGGGAAGCAATTCCATATAGGCTATATATGGGTACTTTTGAAAATGATTTCCATAATAGTCGTGTTGTGTAAGACTAACTATATTTCCCTCAATCCTATCCTGCCCCCCCATTTCTACTATTCTCTCTTTGACCTTGTCTCTCCGAAAGAGTGTTGACTTCTAATTGCTCCCTCTTCTCATTGCCCTCTCTTCCATCATCCCCCGCAACCTGCTTATTCCCTTCTCTCCCACTTTCCTGTATTGTAAGATAGGTTTTCATACAAAATAAGTGTGCATTTTATTCCTTTCTTGAGTCAAATGTGATGAGAATAAGCTTCATGTTTTCTCTCTCACTTGCCCCCTTTTCCCCTATATTTAAAAGTCTTTTTCTTGCATTTTTTATGAGATAATTTGCCCCATTCCATTTCTCCCTTTCTCCTCCCAATACATTCCTCTCTCACCCCTTAATATTATTTTGTAGATATGATCCCTTCCTACTCACCCTGTGCTCTGTGTGTGTGTGTGCTTGTCCATGTGTGCGTGTGTGTGAGTATATGTGTGTATAATTCCACCAACTACCCAGATACTGAAAAGTTTCAGGAGTTACAAATATTGTCTTTCCATGTAGGAATGTAAGCAGTTCAACTTTAGTAAGTCCCTTATGATTTCTCTTTCCTGTTTACCTTTTCATGCTTGTCTTGATTCTTGTGTTTGAAAGTCAAATTTTCTTTTTAGCTCTGGTCTTTTCATCAAGAATGTTTAAAAGTCCTCTATTTCATTGAAAGACTATTTTTTCCCCTGAAGTATTATACTCAGTTTTGCTGGGTAGATGATTCTTGGTTTTAGTCCAAGTTCCTTTGACTTCTGGAATATCATATTCCAAGTCTTTCAATCCCTTAATGTAGAAGCTGCTAGATCTTGTGTTATCCTGATTGTATTTCCACAATACTCAAATTTTTTCTTTCTGGCTGTTTGCAATATTTTCTCCTTGACCTGGGAACTCTGGAATTTAGCTACAATGTTCCTAGGAGTTTCTCTATTTGGATGTCTTTCAGGAGGTAATTGGCAGATTCTTTCAATATTTATTTTGCCCTCTGGTTCTAGAATATGAGGGCAGTTTCCTTGACAATTTCATGAAAGATGATGTCAAGGTTCTTTTTTTAATCATGGCTTTCAGGTAGTCCCATAATTTTTAAATTGTCTCTCCTGGATCTATTTTCCAGGTCAGTTGTTTTTCCAATGAGATATTTCACATTATCTTTCATTTTTTCATTCTTTTAGGGTTTTTTTGTGATTTATTGGTTTCTCATAAAGGCATTAGCCTCCATCTGTTCCATTCTAATTTTTAAAGAACTATTTTCTTCAGTGAGCTTTTGAACCTCCTTTTCCATTTGGCTAATTCTGCTTTTTAAAGCATTCTTCTCCTCGTTGGCTTTTTGAACCTCTTTTGCCAATTGAGTTAACCTATTTTTAAAGGTATTATTTTCTTCAGCATTTTTTTGGGTCTCCTTTAGTCAATTGTTGACTCATGATTTTCTTGCATCTCTCTCACTTATTTTCCCAATTTTTCCTCCACTTTTCTTACTTGATTTTCAAAATCCTTTTTGAACTCTTCCATGACCTGACACCACTGAATATTTCTTTTGGATGCTTGGGATACAGAAGCCTTGACTTTTATGTCTTTCCCTGGTGGTAAGCATTGTTTTTCCTCATCAGAAAGGATGGGAGAAGATATCTGTTCACCAAGAAAGTAACTTTCTACAGTCTTAATTTTTTCCCTTTTTGGGGCATTTTGCCAACCAGTTACTTGACTTTGGGGTCCTTTGTCAAGAGTAGGGTATACTCTGGGGATCTGTAAGATCTCAGTTCCTCCAAGGTGGTATAATCAAGTGTGTACACTGGTCTGGGAGCAATAAGAAACTTTTGTTCCCAGAATCTGTGAGTAGTAGTTTCCTCTCCACAACCACCTGGCCTCCAGTTCCACCAAGCCAGCACTGGGGGCTGAGATTCAGATAAATTGCTCAATTTCCCCCAGGGGCTTTAGGAGGGGGTAGGGCTGACATTCAGTGTGAGATAAATATCAACTGCTCAATTCCTCCAGGAGCATTAGGTGGGGGCAGGGCGACCACACAGGGCTGAGGTAAGGATCGACTGCTCAGTTCCTCCAGGGAACTGAGGGGATGTGGGTTGTGGGCTGCTATGGGAGCTGCTGCTGCCTGATGCAGACTCTGAGGCCAGAGCTATAAGAAGACCCTACTCCCTCCTAGGCCAGCTGAAAAAACCCTCTCACTGACCTTTAGTGCCTGTGGGTTGAGGGATCTGCAAACCACTGCTACTGCAGCTGGGGATTCCACCCTCAAGAGTCTGCTCGGGTCCTACTCCCAGCACCATGCCCCGTGGCCAAGGCTGAACTGGGCTCTACTTCGAGTCCAGTTCGACAGACCTTTCTCGTCAGCCTTCCAGGTCATCCTGAGCTGGAAATCTCCATTGCATTGTTCTGTGGCTTCTGCTGCTCTCGAATTTTTTGAGAGTCTTTCTTTATAGGTATTTTATGGGCTGTGGGGGACAAGTTAGTATACATGTGTCTTTCTACTCCACCATCTTGTTTCCACCCCCCTGCAAATCTTAAAGAGCTATATGTTAACTATTATTAAGTGATAGACATATATTTGCAATCAGGAAGATTCATCTTCCTGAGTTAAAATCTGACTTCAGACACTTATTAGCTGTATGACTCTGGGCAAGTCACTTAATCCTGTTTGCCTCAGTTCCTCTTCTGTAAAATGAGCTGGAAAAGAAAATGGAAAAAACCACTCTAGTCTTTTTGCCAAGAAAACCCCAAATGGAGTCACAAAGAGTTTGACAAGACTGAAAAACGACTGAACAACAAAGACATACACTATAGGTCACAAATATTCCTTTTATGCTTCCATTTTTATCCTCTGTGATTAGTCTCCCTTAGTTCTAACCTGATATGCTCCTGAAGTAAGATAAACATATTCTATTTCCCACTAGTTGTATTCTAACTCCCCTCTTAGAAATGGAAAGCCGCCTCATAAGGGCATTTCTCATGCTTCCCCAAAGAACCAGGCAACATATATATGGGAAAAACATGGCAAAATATAGGTAGGGAAACATTTCCCAGAGTCCTTTGGTTGCTGTTCACCTTTGTCCTTAAAGAAAATTCCTGCCATGAGTGTCAAGATTTCAGGAATAGCAGAGGCACAGTGCCTCACTTTCTTGGTCATTCTCGCCACAGAGCACCATCAGCTCCTACACTCAAATAGAATTTTTGAGTGGGATTCACTCAAGACCTAAAAACTACTATCTGCTCTGGCTGGGACTGCATAAGAGCTGTAACTGTTTCTTGAAGACTGTGGGGGTAGGGTCTGTCATTGTTGACCAATGGAACCAGACTGGCTTGAGAAGGCAGTGAATAGGAGATGATGTCCCTCTTCTCTCTGCTCCACTTTCTAAGGTATTTCATGATAAGTTACCTAAACTTTCAATCTGTTGGGCAGGGGAAGGAATGGAGAGAGGAGTCAACCCTGCATGCATCTCCACTGCAGCGGGTTGTTACAAAGCTCTTTACAGTGTGTTTAGGCATGTATTCCTTTTTACAGCATTTTGGCAATTCATTTAAAAAGGAGTTCTTTGAATGAGGAGATCCCAAAAAGTGGGTTGGGGGCTTAAGAGCAGAAATAAGAGGTTTCCATAATTTGGGTAATTTTGAACACTTCCCAGGTCATGCTTCTTCATTTCCATGTAACCCAAGGCCAGGAGTAGAGTTAGTTACTTTTGTGTGGTTGGAACACCACCTAGTCAGAGGTGAAAAAATGAGAAAAGCCACATATGGACATTGACAGATACTAGGCTGGTGGCTTGAATATGGTGCCATCTGGTGGCCAATACATAGGTCACAGCTTCTTGCTTAATATTATTTGCTGTTCAGTCGTTTCAGTCATGTCCAACTCTTCATGACCCCATTTGGAGCTTTCTTAGCAAAGATGTTGGAGTGGTTTGCCATTTCCTTCTCCAGCTCATTTTCCAGATGAGGAAACTGAAGAAAAAGGGTTAAGTGACTTGCCCAGGGTCACACAGCTAATAAGTGTTGGAGGTCAGATTTGAACTCAAGAAGATGTCTTCTTGCTTTCAGGCCTGGCACTCTATTCACTGGGCTACCTAGTTGCCCTAAACGGGCAACTAGGTCAAGGCAATGGGGGTTTGACTTGGGGCAATGAAATTTAAAGGACTCAGAAAAGCACTCACCCTCTATAACAATGAGTTAAAGGCCTTCCCCTCCCATTAATAGACCTCAGTTGGAGCCCATTAAGGGAAGCTTTGGGGGCTTACTCTTTGGAAGAAGGTTCATGTGCCAGATAAGACTCTAGGTATCTGTTAAGAAGCCCTCCATCCAGACTTTGAAAACCCAGATGTTGGTGCTTCTCTCACTGATAACTATGTATGTATGTAATGGTCATACAGTTGGATCTGTCTGTTGATCTGTGATGTATGTACTGCTTATGGTCAGACAGCTAGAAGCCCTGTCTGTTGGTCTTTACTTCTCTGCTTGTATTTTCTCTGTTGGTATACATGACTAAAGAAGATTGTTGACCCCTCAAAAGTTGCTCTCCTTTTAGAAAAGCAGATCTTAAGAACCTGTGCTAATAAGCGATCCTAGAGGTGTCAAGGTACTATACCCTCCTCTTTCTTTTTTTCTTTCTTGATAATTAATTTGTTTTCAGTTTTCAACAACCACTTCCATAAGTCCAAAATCTCTCCCCTTCCCTCAAACCCTCCCTCCCTGAGATGGCATGCAATCTTATATGGGTTCTACACATACATTCTTATTAAACACATTTTTCCATTAGTCATGTTGCATAAAAGAATTAAAACAAATTGGAGAAACCATGAGAAAAATCAAAACATAACAAAAGAGAAAATGCTTCATTCTGCATTCCAACATTCTTTCTCTGGATGTGGATGGGATTTTGCATCTTGAGTTCTTTGGAGATGTTTTAGATCCTTGCATTGCTCTGAAGGGCTAAGTATCAGATATAGTCATCACGCACTGTAGCTCTTACTATATATGATGTTCTCCTAGTTCTGCTCACTTCACTCAGCATCAATTCATGTAAGTCTTTCCAGGTTTTTCTGAAGTCCTCCTGTTCATCCTTTCTTATAGCACAATAGTATTCCATTATATTTATATACCACAATTTGTTCAGCCATTTCCCAGTTGATGGGCATCTCTTCAAGTCCAGTTTTTGGCCCCCACAAAAAGAGCTGCTATGTTTTTGTACATGTGGGTCCTTTCCCCATTTTTTATAATCTCTTTGTGACACAGTCCTAGAAGTGATATTGCTGGGTCAACAGGTACACACTTTTGGTAGCACTTTGACTATAGTTCCAAATTGCTCTCCAGAATGGTTGGATCACCTCACAGCTCCACCAATAATGAATTAGTGCTCCAACTCTCCCACATCTTCTCCAACATTTATTATTTTCCTGTTTTGTCATGTTAGCCAATCTTATAGGTGATGTGGTACCTCAGAATTGTTTTGATTTGCATCTCTTCTCTAATCAATAGTGATTTAGAGCATTTTTTCATATGACTATAGATAGCTTTAATTTTTTTGCTCTGAAAACTGCCTGCTCATATTTTTTGACTGTTTATCAGCTGGGAATGACTTGTATTCTTGTAAATTTGACTCAGTTCTCTATATATTTGAGAAATGAGGCCTTTATCACAGACACTAGTTGCAAAAATTCTTTCCCAGTTTTCTGCTTCCCTCCTAATCTTGGTTGCATTAGGTTTATTTGTGCAAAACTTTTCAATTTAATGTAATCAAAATTACCTATTTTGTACTTCATAATATTCTCTATCTCTTGTTTGGTCATAAATTTTCCATTCTCCATAAATCTAACAAATAAACTATTTCTTGCTCCCCTAATTTGCTTATAATATCAGGCTTTATACCTAGATCATGTATCCATTTGGACTTTATTCTTGTATACAGTGTCAGGCATTGGTCTATGCCCAGTTTCTGCCACACTATTTTCCAGTTTTCCCAGCAGTTTTTGACGAACAATGAGTTCTTATCCCAAAAGCTGGGGTCCTTGGGTTTATCAAAAAGTAGACTGCTATATTCATTGACTACTGTGTCTTGAGTACCTAACCTATTCCACTGGTCTACCCCTCTATTTCTTAGCCAGTACCAAGTGGTTTTGATGATTGCTGATTTATAATCTAGTATGGCTAGGTCACCTTCCCTATCATTTCTTTTCATTAATTCCCTTGATATTCTGCACCTTTCATTCTTCCAAATGAATTTTGACATTAGTTTTTCTAACTCCATAAAATAATTTTTGGTAGTTTGATTGGTATAGCACAGAATAAGTACATTAATTTAGGTAGAATTGTCATTTTTATTATATTAGCTTGACCTACCAACAGGAGCAACTGATATTTTTTCAATTATTTAGATTGGACTTTATTTGTGTGAGAGGTGTTTCATAATTGTTTATATAGTCCCTGGGTTTGTTTTGGCAGATAGACTTCTAAATATTTTCGTGTCTACAGTTAACTGTAAATGGGATGTCTCTACCTCTTGCTATTGGGGCTTTGTTAGTAATGTATAGAAATGCAGATGATTTATGTGGATTTATTTTGTATCCTGCAACTTTGCCAAAGTTGTTTATTATTTCAAGTAGTTTTTTACTTGATTCTCTAGGATTCTCTAAGTATATCATTATATCGACTACAGAGAATGATTTAGTTTCTTCTTTGCCTATTCTAATTCCATCTATTTCTTTTTCTTATCACTAAAACTAACATTTCTATTACCATATTGAATAACAGTGGTGATAATGGACATCCTTGTTTCACCACCCTCTTAAAATAGCATTAAAATCACCTTAGTATATAGGTAGCAAGAATACTTAGGTAGAATGAGAAGCTGCCAGATAGCACTTTCCTTCAGTAGCTGTTCTACCTACCTCTGCTAAATAGGGGGTCTTCACAACTTTGGCTTCTTTCTTCCTGTTCTCTCAACATGAGGCATCAGAGTCTCTCCCCATACAGAGTCTTTAATTCAATTGAATTAAACAAACCTTTATTTAGTTCTTCCTACATACAAGATCCCATGCTGGGTACTGGGGATAAAAGTCCCTCTCCTCAAAAGTTTCTGTTCTACTCCTGAAATGAATTTGTCTTCAGCATTGGATTTGGGGGCATGTTTTACGCTACTTATCCAGGGTGCTGTAATTGCTACTGCTGGCTCTGGTGAAGTCCTCAGTGATGACTGCTCGGCCTTGTTTTACTCTCTTACTTTTCCCTACTCCAGGATACTTGTGTACTCACCTTCTATTACATCCTTCCAATTCTCTCCCACCACTCTTCATTAACTTTAGTGCCTAGCCCAGTTCATAGCTCTGTTCCTGAAGGCTGGTATTCTTAATTTTTTTCCCTGTAAGTCACTAGTAAGTTTCTTTTAAAGTAGCCCAATCTCTTGTGAAATAGTAAGAGAAGAGGACCCCTCTACCAAGGCCATGAGAATCAGAGTAGAATTCCAGATTCCAGAGGTAGTGAAGTACCACAAAGAGCTTTTCCATGGAAAGCATTTAGAGTCAGAGGATCTGGGTTCAAATATGGGTTCAAATCTTGGCTCTGGCATTATTTGTGTGGTTTTGAGTAAGTTACTTATGTAGACCTTAGTTTCCTAATCTATAAAATGAAAACAGAGTAGATCACCTCTGAAGTCCCTCCTAGTTCTAAATCTATGACTGTGATTCTAGGGGTGGCACAACAAAGAGGGTATGACTCAGAGAAAAAAAAAAACCAAGAATCCTAGGGTGGAATAGATCTGTGATATAACAATGGGCAATTATTTCCTGCCTGGAGTTAGTTCTTGATATATTTCAGTAATGATGCTGTAAAGGCAAGCAAAGTAGGATCTTTTGCCATTTTTGTTTTAGTATAATCAAGTGCCTCTGATTGAATTTATCAACCAAGAGTCTTTACTAGGAGGAAAGTACAGAAACAAGTTTCTTCAATTAGAAACAGAATATGTATTTGTATTGTTAATTATTTTGTGATTAAAGAAGATCTTTTCCACCCATTAATGGGTGCACATTAAGGGGAGTTTGATTAGGGAAGATCTGTAGGAAGGCCCACACCTTTTAAGTTTTTAATGAAGCACTGGTTCTTAAGGGTTGTGATGCACTCTGGCTCTAAAAATATATATAAATTCTCTGAGGGTGCGTTTTACTTTATGCTTATAGACTCGAAGTGTTTTGTTTGGCCAGATGAGACTCTGGAAAGGTGCTAAGGAAACCCAGATGTTGGTACTTCTCTCTCTGGTAACTATGGTCAGACAGTTGGACCTGTCTGTTGATCTGTGATATATGTATTGCTTATAATCAGACAATTGGAAGCCTATCTGTTGGTCTGTATTTCTCTTCTTGTATCTGTCTCTATTGGAGAATGATATATGTTATTGATTAAAGTGACTGTTGACCCCTCAAAAGTTGCCTTTCCTTTTAGAAAAGCAGATCAAAGAACCTATGGTAGCAGGCCCCCTGTGTACGTCAGGGTGCTCCAAGATAATGAACAAAAAAAAAATGAGGCAAATTGTTGGTTTCCTAAACACTTTTTCCTTATGGATTTCCCCTCCCCACTTCACCCTCCTACCAAATTATTACTGGGATCAAATAACAGGTGATCAAATATCAAGGGGTATATTTAGACTGACATAGACTGAAGTCAGAAGACCCCTCCCTTGGTACCTTGTTACTCATGGAATACTTGAAGGTGGGGCCAGGGAGCCTGCATTCCTACATGGATTAGGTGACACAATAGGCATGTTCTCTCAGGACCAATTTAAGGCTATTCTGCTATAGATCTTGTAAACTTATATCATTATCAAAAGTAGTAACACTTTGAAAGAAACCTGTGATTGGGCAGGAAAACACAGTGTTCTTTGTGGTTGGTAAAGCAGACAGGATGTGTCTGATCAAGGCTGGGGGAGAAGCTATTAGTTCCTTCTCTCCTGCCTTGTGACTGCCCTGACTCATGCTGTGGAATATGCGGGAAGGTCCACAGGAACTGGTGCCACCATCACAAAAGTAACCAAAGGAAGGGGTGCACCAGTGAGAGGAGGGACTGGGAACTTGTCATGTCTTACAGATTTCCCTCTTGTGAATGGCCCAAGATGGAAGAGGTAAAGAACTCACTAGCTGAGGAACTAAATACAGCGTTTTAAAGCCTTTTCAAAGACTAATGAGGTCCTAGATAGCCAGTTTACATACACACACAAAAATAGAATAGAGATTTAAATGAAAAGTCAACGTGTCTCTTACATCTCTACTATGAGATATAGAAAGATCCAGCTAACTGAGCAATAATAATACAGCTCACTGCTCCCCATCTTGTCCACAAGGCTATTGTTGAGACTTTACTTAGTAATCTTTTGCTGAATCCCAGTATTCCCCTAATCTACCTGTCTACTAATCCTGGGAGGGAGGGAGGGAGAGAAGGAAGAGAGGGAGGGAGGGAGGGAGGAAGGAAGGAAGGAAGGAAGGAAGGAAAACAACGAACTTACATCTGTTGCTAGAGATCACCACTTCCCTCCTGGGAATTGTAATCCATTTAACAAATCATTTCAGAATTTTGCCAGGAACTAAAGTTAAGCTCATATACACTAGAGTTTAAAGAATCCACCTTCCTCTCTCTGAAGAATCACATCTGTCTACCTTCAGTTGCATGGACCCTGGCTCTTCTCCACAGTGATGGAGTGAATTAGCTGCTGCTGACTGAGAATCTCCTCACCCGGACCCCCAAAGAAGTTAGACATGAACAAAAGAAATCTGGTGCTCTGCAGAGAATGTATTCCTGATATCTGCATCACCTCTAGCAGACAGTTTTGCACTTCACCTACTCCTCAGAAATGACCTGATGGGCAAGGACGCCTAGGGGCATCCCTAACTGCATTCTCTTGCCTCCACCATCCTTCCCCAGTTCAAGGGATGCAGGATGGCATGGCCAAAGCAGCACTGACTTTGAGTCGAATCTTGCGTGACCTTAGGCAAGTCACAGCCCTTTTGTCTTTGGGTTCCTCATCAGGAAAAGGATGGTTACAATTTTAATACCTCCCTCATGGGGCTGCTCTGAGCACTTTGCTCTGTACAGTTTACAAGCTCTGCCTGAATGAGCTATCCTTCCCCTGGAGTCCCTGCTCTGTCATTAGTAGCAGTCAGCTGCCACCTGCTGGTGTGGAACTTCCTGCACCTGAATACTTAGCTATTCCTGTCTCTGACTCTCCACTGATTCAAGGGCCTGTGAATATTAAAGTTCATTAAGCTATTTGAATACACTGATGGTCTCAGCTTTATGACTGAAACCAAAGGCACTGCCTATCTCAGAGCCATAGGCAGCAGGAATGGTATGAAGAACCCAATAGTCAGTCTTTCCTGGAGGTGGAATTCCTAACTGCTGTTTAAAAATTTCTTTACAAATAGGATGGAGCCTTAATAGGACAAGGAGAAGATCAGATGGGCCTGTGGAGAATTCATGAAGTGTCCAAAGTCTGCTAGTCTGAGAAGGAGCAAATGTACCTTAAGTCATATCACTTAATATTTTACTGTTGAATCTTGAGCAAATCACTTAACCTCTACAGGTCTCAGCTTCCTTCTTACTTGTAAAGTAAGATTTAACTAGATTGCTTATAAAGTCCCTTCCTGCTTTAAATCTAAGATCTGTGAACTTGATGGTACAGTCAAGGGGATGTTGAGAAGAGAGGTTTCACTTTGACTTGAATGGGACTGAATGCATGTTGGACATTTTGCTATTTGTTGAGCAAAGTTAGGCCTGGTTTCCTTTTTAAATTTTTCTTGGGTCGGGGTGAGGGGAAGGGGTCCTTGACCTTCGAGGTTATTGATGTAGATAACATCCAGTGAAGAAACCCCCTTTACCCCTATCTATTCAGGTCAGCAAACATTCTGCAATTTATAGTGTCAAGAGTTGTCTGGGCTTTTGACAGAGAGGGACTCTCCTCGGGGTCACAGAGTCACCATGTATCAAAGATGGGATTGAATCCAGGTTTTCCTGATTCCAAGACCTACTTTCTATCCACTATATCCTTCTGTCTCTCTCTCTGGTCTCCACACAGGGAAATTCTGGCACTCATCTGGACAAGCAATATGGCAACAGCACTCAAACTCAGGACTGAATCATCAAGTCCTATTCATACAGACCCCCAGACCAGTAGCATAGCAACAGAGTCTCTAGGAACTATTGGTCATGTCTAAGTCCAGGGGCCCAATGATGAGCAGGTGGGGGGGGTGGCATATAAGAGTATAGCTATCAGTGATCTCAGTGATGATAGGGCTAACCTTAAAGCTCCAACAGGAGTCTGCTTGTGCCATTACTAGAAACAAATCAAAGGAAGTTACCAGGGATCTTGGAAGTCAATATTTGGATGGTATGCTTATCTGTGAAATGAGCCTCAAGTGACAGGTTTCCTGTTTAGGTAAAGCACACATGGGCCAGTAAGGTACCACAACACAGGAAGAAGAATGGATTTAGTCAGGGGACTCAGGATGAAACCTTGGCTCTGTGTACTTGCTACCTGAGTGATTCTGGGTAAATCATTTCATTCTTCTAGGTGATTTCATTCTCAGGTGATTTCTAAAAGAGAACTTATGGGTCAAACTCTTATATTGAATGTTGTTTTTCAGGACCAGGCAGCACATCTGGCCAGCTGATTCAGTTCAATTCAACTCATCTCCACAACTATGGGATGCTTCACTTGGCCCCTGTATACCAGGTGCAGGAGTAGATTTTTAAATTCCTACGTACTTTTAGCTCTGCTAGGTTCAGGGTCTAATTAAAAAGCCTGCCATCTATTAAGTATCTACTAGGCGCCACCCACTGTGCTAAGTGTAGAGCATACAAAGTAAAGCAAAAATAGTTCCTGCTCTCAAGGAACTTAGTCTCATATGAAGGGTGACAACATGCCAACAAGACATGCAGAATAAACTGGAGATGATCAACAGAGGGAAGGCACTACCCTTAAGGGGACTGGGAAAGGTTTCTTGTAAACGGTGAGGTTTTGGTTGGGACGTGGAATGAAGCCAGAGAATTGAAGAATCCGAAAGGAGGAAGAGAATTCTGTGTATGGAGGACAGCTAGTGAAAACACATGGAGTCAGGAGAGGGAACGGGAAATTCACCATCACTGTATCAAAGGGTATGGGGCAGTAAGTAAAAACAAATAGTTTTATATTTGATCCTGCAGATCACAGAGACCCTTGGGAGTTTACTGAATAGGGTGAGGGGGTGACAATCAGATGAGTACTTTAGGAATATCAGTTTGTTAACTAAATAAAAGACTGAACAGAGTGGTGAGAGACTTGAGAAACAGAGACCAACCAGGAGGCAACTGCAAACTAAAATTTTAAATGTTAAAATCTTTTAGAAATCTCACATTTTTGTCATTTTTAAAATTTTATTTTATTTTCAGTTTCAAATTCTTTTCCTCTCCTTCCCCAACCTGTTGAGAAGGCAAGCAGAACATGAAAGATTATTACATTACAAATATATATAGTCATGCACAACAAATTCTGACATTAGCCATTTCCAAAAAAAAGGAAAGATAGTACAGTATGATATATGTCACATATATTATTATATTATATATGACTATATGTCAAGCTCTGTGCTAAGTGCTTCACAAACCTATCACTTGATCCTCACAACACTAGAAGGTTATTATACTTTTATAATCCCCATTTTACAGTTGAGGAAACTGAGGCAAAGCTGAGGTCATACAGCCAGTGTCTGAGGCTGGATTTTGCATTTAGGTCGTTCCCATTTCAGGCCTAGTGCTCAATTCCTCTGTTGTCTGAATCTCTGACTTTTCTATCTGGAGGTAGATAACACGTTTCATCCTACGTCCTTCGGAACTGTGGTTAGACATTGTGTTGATCAGAGTTAAGTCAGAAACCTAATTTCTAGTTGCTTTTTGGGTCACTGGGGCCTTTTCATCACAGAGTAATAACAGTTCACATTTCTATAGCACTTTCATATTAACTAGGTGTTTTGTTTTTTGTTTTTTTACAGCCATCCTATAAGTAGCCCCCTTTCACAGAGGAGCAAACTGAGATTTAGAGAAGGGCTGTCCAGTTAATTTGGAATCAAATCTAGGGCTCCAGCTCAAGTCTCTCCAGACTCTAAAACCAGCATTCTGCCCAAACACAATCTAATGCTTCCAGGCTATCTAGTAGCTCCTCAGGGACCACTGCCTCAAGGCAATGAGGATGGGCAAAGAATGGGTTGACAACCCTTGGTACGGGGAAAAGTTCTGCAGTCAGTCCCTTGTGAACATTCTTGAAAATGAAATTAAATGCCCACCCCTGAGAGTAAGGATGACTCTTAGCCAGATAGTATTGTCATTCCCAGGAGTTGCAGAAACCTTAACTAAAGTCCCCTCTAAACCACACCATGACATAAAAACAAACCTGGGAAGTCAGGAAAAAAGCAGCAACTAGTTTGCCATCATTGCATCTCCAAGACCCCCAGAAAGCACTAAACTCTTGAAGATTTAGGTCTATTTGTAAATGTACCTTCTCTCTCTCTCTCTCTCTCTCTCTCTCACACACACACACACACACACACACACACACACACACACGCGCGCGCGCGCGCACCCACATATTTACTGTGCATATTGTTTCAGAATCCTTCCTTTAGTGTTTGCCAAAGCTTGCCCTCATTGATATCAATCTCTGGGGAAAAGAATACCATTCCTGAGGTTAAAAACTTGAAAAATTGCTAGGTTTATTTCCATCAAAAGTTGGGATCACCTATTATCTGAGTATCCCTAGTGAAACATGAGATCCACCATGACAGGGATGTTTCTTTCTACCCAGCACCTAGCACATAGTAGGTGCTTAATGAATTCAGCAATTGCTGAATTGAAGTCTCTTTGCCCCAGGCAAAAAGCATACTTTTTGTTTTTACATTGCTGTCATTTCCAAGCATGTCCATCCTCCTCCCTCTGGACCTCGAGGGAAAAAAGTATTTTAACAATGTTAACCAATATATCTGTCTCTTTCCCCTTTGCCACTGCCTGCTGGCTGATGCCACACCTCACTCTCAGGACGGAGCTGTAATCCATTTCTAGAACACACCGTTTTTAATGATGGTCTTTAAACAACATTCACCTCTGGGATTCACTAGGCTTCTGCTTGTACCCACCTTCTGGTAGCCTAGAGAAAGTTGCAGCTGCTGTTAATCAAGATGGGAAGGGTGAAGCTGTACATGTCATTTGTCCAGGCTAGTTATGGACAAAACACCACATTAACTGATGGATAGTAAACATTTTTGCCCTCAGAAACTTCTAACAATAGCTGACATTTGCTTAGGGTTTGTCATGGACTCAGGAAACCAGGTTTGATATAAGACATCATCAATTTCCAATAGCAGGCAAAAAGTGGGCTTTTCAGTATTTATTGAGTTAAATCAAACTGAAATTTCAAAGACCATCTACCAAGTTGTGGGGAGGCTGAAATCTGTGTGAGGGGAGGGAATACCCCCACTGATGAAACTGCAGACCTGTGATGTACTAAAGCAATAAATTCTATAAATTCAGAATTGAGGCGGGGAGGGTGGCAGTGCAGCAAAATCATACTCATCACATCAATGCCTCAATGCTTCCTCTGGGAATTCCTACGGAGTCATACAAAGGACCTTAGAACAGGGAAGGACAATATTCCTCATAGATGCTTAAGAAAGGGCAAAGTCAGTCTGTGTGATCAGGAAGGAGGGCGAGAAAAAGACCCCAACTCCAAATGCACCCTCCCCTTATCCATTACCTAAACCTTCTTAAATTGTGGGTTTCGTGAAAAATTTGGCAGCAGTAAAAGGTTTTTGAATGTGCAACAACTAAAAATTAATTAAAAATCAAACTCATAAAGACTCCCAGGTGTTTCTGATAGTACTTGCCCATTTTGCATTGAACTACTTCACTGCAGCCTTGGTTCTGAACACAAAGTACCTTCACTTTGTATGCCCTTAGGCCATGCCACACCAACAAACACTGCCAAAACAGGAAAAGGGGTCTTGAAAAGTGGAAAAAGTTTCAGAAGCCCTGACCCAAATGGGTTCCTTCAGGGGATATACCAGGTCAATGACACGTGGGCTGAAAAAAGACACCAACTGCCAGTACAGACCTTTATTGTGCTGCTTTTAATTATGAAAGATGTAAAACAATGCGTTATAAAACTTGGAAGTTACTTTATACAAATCCAATCTTTTAAAAATATCATCGGACGTGGAGCACAGAAGTTAGGTAACACTCATCTGTGTACAAATTACAAGAGCCAGCTAAAATAACAAATGCCAGAAAGGTCTTCAAAGATACAGATGTGCTAGGATATGCCATATTTTATTTCAGATAATACACTGTAGACTTAGAAGAAAGAAAATTACAGACTGTGAAGGTTTAATCTTGAAGTCACCAAGCAAGTCCTCTTCTACCGGTGGGCAACTGAAAGTCCACAACTTTAGAGTGAGAAATAAGTGGGAGCTAGAAGACATTTTAGTTCTATGCCATAACTGCTAGTAAGTGAGAATAACCAAATAGGTGATTTCTTTCCACCTAAATAAATGTAGGCAAAGAGTCTATTGCGAAGCACACAGCTGCTTCCCAGGCTGGCTGCTGATCCCTGCAAGGAAAATGAGTGAGAATGACCCATGCTGACTGTGTGGTGCAGCCTTCACATAGTCTAAGGAAGGCAGATTTGATGATGTCCTAGACCTCTTAGAAAGAAAAGATCTAGACTTCAGGATGAACTGAGTTCACTGCTGAGCAACGTTCTTGACATTAGACTCTACAAAATAATGAATAACTGACGTGGAAGGCACACTGTGCTTGATCATGCCCAAGAGCAGTAAACTTTCTCATCTGGGGTGCCTGGGTGTCCATTTGTATGAAGTTAGGATCACCATGGGGAGCACTGGGACATCTTTGGGGAAAAAGGCACTATGCATAGCAGCTTGGATTCTGGACTGCAATCCTTTTCTTTTATACATCTGTATCTGGGTGTGTATGTGTGTATGTGTGCGTGTGTGTGTGTGTGTGTGTGCACATACATAACCACCCATCATCACTCCTACAACTGTTCCTTGATGAGGTCTAAGGGAGGTTGACTAGACTCCAGGTCACTTGCTTTTCCTCTTCAGTTATTAGACATGATCAGGCTTTTTTCAAGCATGCTGGTGATTTAGTACTAGTTATTAAATTACACTGGAAGGCACACTATTGTAATTATACCCTGAGAATCCAAATCTAAAGAATACAAACAAGGAACTCTTCTCATTAACCTACCTGGCCTAGTCCCAGTCAAATTTCTAGAAGGCTTGCTTCTCTCATGGCCAGCAGGGGTCTGATGAATCTGATGGAGCTTGGGAGGGGTTAGGGAGAGACCAGGAGGTGTTCTCCTTGTGGAAGCTTTGAGGAATTTGGGCCCCTCTCAGCTTCTCTGCCCAAGGCTGACTCTTCATGTTTGCCAATGATGAAGAGCTGAGCCATCCAAGATGTTAGGGTAAAAATCTTTTCTTGCCTACAAGGACAGATGGGATGATTCTCCAGCACCTTCAATGTGAGTAGAACCATGGCTGTTTTGAAGGAGATTGCGATATTGCTAGACCTGAGCACAGCTACAAAAGGGTGAGGCTGAGAACAAGGTCAGAGCTTCTAGCTCCTCTTCCATCTTGCTTCCAGGGTTCCTGTCAGCCCCTGCCCATTCGTCCAGGGTTCCTGTGCTCACAGTCACCCCTGGCTTCTTGGGGCCTCCCATGGAAGGGGCTCACTCAGCCCACATCCCTGCCACTATCCAAGGGATCTGGAGACCCACCAAAAAACATTCACTGCATTTCTCAACTCTCAAGTAGCTTTTCCAGAGCAAAAAACCATTTACTAAATTATTGTCCATTAAGGTGTTACTGACTGACAATGGTTTTAATGTGGAATTGACCCAAAGGAATGAATTTTTAATTACAGAATTCAAAACAATATCTACACAGATCTATGGGAGCATTTTTTTTTTGTAGCAATGATTTCTCAGAGCCTCTCACACAGTAGTCAATCTGCAGGGTTGATTCTCCTACGTATGGCCAGTCCTGGTTCCCAAATCAGGATACTAGCTGAAACCTGCACCCCACTATACTTTGTGGAAGGTGACCCCAAAGAGAACCTGTTGGTTTTACTCAAGTAGGAAACTGCTGTCTAATGACACATACATGTTAACGTGCACACTTAGCCACAAGCTAAGTGATGTACAGAAATAAAGATCAGAAAAGAGTGAGCAGGAAGCAAGGCTGGACAAGTCATTAGGAATCATTGAATTTTAAGATTAGCCATCGGCAAGACAGATTGGCACGACCACCCTTGGCACAGAAAGAGACAGACTTAGGGAAATGAAGAGAGAGCTCTGCCCAGAGCTACCCCACTGCAGACACAGAATTGGACTCAGAACTAGAGCAGAGCCAACCTGCCAATCTCAGGTGCCTGTCATCTTTTCTCTCCACTGCTTTCTCCTCAGGCTAGCTGGTTATAAGAAACATTTTCTCAGTGATCAGTTAGCATTGTCCTTCCTGTGCCACATGAAAAATCTATGGAAGCAGCTGGGGGTACTGAGATAGAGAAGCCAGATTAACATTCAGTTTGCCCAGTTAAAGCCTGGGGTGGGGCTCCCTGTCTTTCTTTGGAATAAGAATTAGGGGATCTCAAATGGCAATGTTGTTCTCTGTATACTGGGCTATCACCTACTGGTTATCAGAGACTGCCTGGATTTTGCTGCCAGAGCTCCAGCTGGCTGAGAATTCACTGCCCAGCTACAGCCTCACAGACCAAATGCTAAGCCCATGTAATCATTTGGCAGAGCCCTCTGAAGCACACCAGGTCCCAAATCCTTTCTCACAGCTCACGGCTCTTGGACTACCAGATGAGGCTGGCAGCAGCTCCTGCTATGCAAGATCTCTCCACTGTGAGGCCCAGGAGTGCTGACAGCAAGTGAGGCCATGCAGAGGAACTCTTCAGAAAGAGGCATCTATCCCGAGAGAGCAGCTGCCCCCAGACACAGGGCTTCCCTTGGCTGGTGGCTTCAGCACCAGCAGGACGGCTACTGTGTCTGGGCCCCGCTGGAAGCCTCCAAGATCAGGAGCTGGTCTTGTCCTGCTGGATCCCAGGGGCTGTCTCCAGGGCTGGTGGGGACCACTTCTGCAGTTCTGCTTCAGACACAGTCTGCTACTCTAGCCCAACCTCCTGCTTACAGGCGGTCAGATCGAAATGTTTCCTCCACTGAGGGGTCAGGTAAGCCCATGCTAGGGTCCCTCAGCATGTTGAGTCCATCCAGGCTCAGGGGTTCAATCTGGAATTCATCATCCAAAGGAAAAAGACTGTCTGTATTAAAGTTCGACTCTGGCAGGCCTGCCAATGCGCTACTGAGGTCTTTGAACAGACTGGCATTTGTGTCTTCTGTGAGATGTAGAGAGAAGGGAGAAATATGTGGTGGTTAAGAGATACAATTCTATGTCCTGCTTAAAAAAAAACAAAACTAGACTTCCACACCAAAAAATGAAAAACCCTTCTATCAGTACAGTATCTCAAAGATGGCAATTTGTAAGCCACTTAGGGCCTCTGATCCATCAGACTCTGAAATGATCCCCTCGTTCAATGATCACCTGGATTCAGGGCCTCCAGTTATAAATGTCTGTTTTCTCTGCAGTCCCATCTTGCTTGATTTACACATATTCTCTCTATCAGAAGCTCTGAGACTAGAAAGTATCAGTCATCCTCTAGTCCAATGAGCTCATTTTACAGATGAGGAAACTGAGGGGGATTATGTGACATGTCCAAGCTAATTCAGGAGGATTTGAACACAGGTCTTCTGATTCCAAATTCAGCCCTTTTTCATCATACTATACACTATTCCTGTTCTCACTTAATACAAGGTGTGTATATGTATATGGGTGTACATGAATACAGATCTCATCATCAGCTCTTCTCTTCCCTGGTTCCAAGAGCTTTCACATGATCCCAATTGTCTGGGAGTGGAATGAACCCACAATGCAGACTTCAGGAAGACACATGGAATCATAAATCAGGTGAGGTCAGCCCACACTTACCAGTTAGGACAGCATTTGGGAAACTCCCACAGCTGGAATACAGGAAATTTGGTCGCAGCTGAATGGAATTCTGCAGCCCTCTCTGAGCCTGCTCCATCATGGCTGCCTGGGAAGTACCAAAGACATAGGGTCAGTGAATCCTGCTCACAGACAGGGAGAGAACTGGGTTTAGGGGATGTGATTTCTGCTAAGGACATCCAATGGTCTAGACTAGAGCTCAGCTTCCAGGGCTAAGTTAGTCTTTACTATTCCACTGGTAATCTGCATTGTCATAGCACCTTTGGCCAAAATATCCCTTTACAGATGAAATAAGTAACTGATGTGGTTCACTTAATAGCCTTTAACTGCTTTTAAGTTCACTCAATCACCTCTTCAGTTCATACTGATAATTCTTTTTTACCAATATGGAGAATCTGAAGAAATAACTGCCTGTGAATATACAAATGGTTCCTCTAAGCCAGAGGAGACATTGATTATCAAGGAATCAAGTAGCCCACAGCTGCCTTTTCTGGGCTCCTCTTACTCAGCCCTCCTTTACTATCTCTACACCACAGTAAAGAACTACCAGGCTGCTCCATTATGGTTCATCAGAGTAACTGATAAGAAGGCCAAACTACCACTTAGTCTATCTGACTCAACCTTGCCCTTGGATTTGAGTTTAAATTTCTTTAAATGAGGATGAAAGCATCTCAATCAGTAATGTTATTCCAAAATAAAGTCTCTGTAAAAACTGGGTGGAATTCATGAATAATTCTACAATTCTACAAATTCATCTAATGACAGTTTTTGGAAAGTAAATCCATGAATTTTTATTAAGCATTTTGTGCCAAACAGCATGTCTTTCCAGTGAGCCCTACAAGCCTTGTGTCAGCCCAGGATTCAGCTCCCCACCTCCTGATCCCTCTCTTCTCACCAGGGCCTTCCCAGTGAGTGCTACGGTGAGTGAGCCTAGCACCTTGCCACCAATCTCCTTTCCTGTCTTAACCCTCATGCCTTTTTCTGTGCTCCAGAGGCCATCCCTGGATCAGACCATGATCATCCCAAAAAGACAGCTCCCTTGCTCAGCCCAGATGCTAAATTAAGCAGTACTAAAACAGATCTGGAGATAGAAAGTATTCAAGTCACAGGAGGGACTACATGAAAACAAAAAGAATTACCTCATTTACCATTAGGGGTGTCTACATGAAAGTCTAGAAAATATGGTTCACACCGAGGAGAGGGTACGAAAAAGGGCATAAAACACTTTGGTACACAAGGTTTGCCTACCTGTTGAGAAAAGGCTGGCCCTTGCCTTATGGCCTGTTGTTCAAAGCATACATCTGGAAAAAAGCTGGTCAAAGAAGAGCCCTTCAGAAACAAGAGGCAAAGAGTGAGATTTAGTTTCAGTAAGAAACAAAGACATTTTGCAGTCCTTCCTTTGCAAGGAATATCTTCTGTTACTTACATGGGAAGAAAGGAGCTCAAAATCTGAATGTGGTGGTGAAGACAGCTGGGGCTGCTGGGCATGGCTTTGTTCTTGACTTCTGGATTGCTGAAGCGGGGGCTCAGGGAGCTCTTGGGGCATGGGATAAGGAGGTGGTAGTGGGGTTTGAGCTTCTGGGGGGAGGAAGGAAAGGGGACTTCGATCAGAAGGAACAACCTGGAAAGCAAACAAAAACAGAAATCAAATGAATGTCTACATTACTATGACTAAGAAATAACAGGAGAGGTGGGTGGGTCTACTGCCCTTTTCATTCAACAATAAGTTTTCTTCTCTTCAATCATTTATGTTTTAAACAATTAATTTCTCTTACTTCAATATCTATCTCTAATCTCATTTCCCCACAAAAGCCTTTTTGTCTTTTAGTGTCAATTTCCACTGACCTCACACTTTGAAAAAATTCTTTAAGACTCCAAAACCACAAAAATAAAAAACTAGAAGGAGAAAATAATCCTTGTATATCTAATCTAATCTGGTCTAGAAAAAAAGGGCTTTTAACCTGGGGTAATCTTTAAAAAATCTAGAAACTGCTGGGAAAAATGGATAACAGTGTGGCAGAAACTGGGCATAGACCAAGGTCTGACACTGTACACAAGAATAAAGTCCAAATCGATACATGATCTAACATGACTAATGTGAAAATTTGTTTAATAAGAATGTACATGTACAACTTATATAAGATTGCATCCTGTCTCAGGGAGGGAGGGGGAGAAAATTGAAGACTTATGGAAGTGATTGTTGAAAACTGAAAACAAATTAATTTTTAAAAATCTATCTAGATAGACAGATTTCTTTTGTAATTCTATGTATTTCATTTTATGCAATTAAAAACAGCATTCTGAGGTCCAAAGACCATTCACCAAATGACAAAAGGGTCAAAGACACAATAAAGGTGAAATCCATTAGACTGTGAGTTTCTTGAGAGCAGTGGCTGCTTTTGCCCCCTTTTTTTTTGCATCCCTAGTACTTAGCATAGTATACAAGAAGCCCTTAATAAATACTTATTGACTTAAAGAACCTCAGTTCTAGAATGTTCCTTAGATGTAAGAACTCTATCTTTTTTGTATCCTATAGTGGTCAAACGGGATGAAATATTTTAAAAGTACAGAAATTTTTAAACAGCTCACTAATAAATAACTAAAGAGATTCCTCACAGTTAGCAAATGATGTCAGCAGTTTTTACTTCTTCTATCACCACCTTACATTTGTGTAACAATTCAGAATTAAGCTTTCTTAAGATCAAAGGTAATCTTCGAAATATCAGGAAGTTTGGGTGGTAGGGCTACATCATTATCTCAGTTTTCTAGGTGAGGAAAATAAAGCAGTAATTTGCTCAAGGTCACAGAGCTGGGGAATGGTTGTAAGCCCAGGCTATTTCCTCACTCCTACTCTAGTAATCTAAAACAACTCAACTGCTATTCATTTGTTAGTCTAGTAATCTAAAACAACTCAACTGTATTCATGGAGTACCTAAAAAGCTGAAATGTGTTCAAAACCAAAACAGCTTCAGGTAAATCAAGTCAATAAGCCAGTCTTTTTTTCTATCCTGAATCAGTGGCTTCTGAATGGGATCAGAAGCTCTAATTCTTCCTCTCTAGATTTTTTTTAGCCTATTTCTAGTGGCCTCCATACCTAAAGGACTTCATAAATTTTCACAGCTTAGAGCTGCAAGATATCTTAGAAATCTGTGACTTGCTCACGGTCACAATGTAAGTTGTTCATAGTAAGGCAGCAGCTAGAACACAGATCTGCTTATTTTTGGTCCACTGATCCTTTTTTTAAGCCATATTGTTCAATTTCAAATCTATAAAGAGAGATGATCAGGGAAATAAACCCAATCTGATTTAATGATATCAGTTATCTTTGATGCCCCCTTTGGCATTCCCTGTAAAGAACTTTCAAAAAGTTTTAATACTCTTTTTATTTGATGTGTGCACAGGACAAGTAAACTCCTTTTACCATGAGCTTAAGCAAAATATGGTAAGGAAAGTCTGCTGTCACATAATACAGTCTCATATTAAAGAAAAATTATCTTTGGATTGTCTACATTACTGCCCATTCCATTTCCATGTTTTAGGGAGTTGCAAACTACATTTGGAGACTTGTACCCAGTGATCTCTAGTGCAATAATCCAAGGAGAAAGATTTGTACAAATTTGGATCAGGTCTTCATTTAATGGATAAGGAAACTATGACCCAATATGACTTGCCCATGGTCACATACCGAGTGAAGGAGATATTATTTCACTCAAGCTGAGGCTTCAGAGTAGGGCCCCTGTTTAGCCATAGGGCTTACCTGGGTAGCAGGGACCTGGTTCAGAGGACTGGTAGAGGAAAACTGTCTGCTGAAAACTCGAGGTGTCTCAGGGCCTGGAGAGAGCGTAAGAGGGCTCACTGGAGGCTGCCTCCGTCGACTTGGGCCACTCAAGCTTGTGGTAGAAAGAGAAGGGTTGCTAAGTGAAAACAGACGGAGTGACGGCTGAAGAGCAGAGGCATTGTGAACAGATGTCTGTGGGCAGATATTTAGGGAGGAAGAAAGTGCTGTTTTATTCAGTGTGGCTTGGATGGAAGGGTTACTTCGAGAACTTTGAAGACCTAAGAAAAGACAACAAATTCACTGTTATCCTCAGTACTTCAGGCTTCTCTGAACCTTGTTTTCCAAACATTAAGAAAAATTTGAGTCCCCACCAAACATTTCTGACAAAATTTTAAGTCTTATATTCTTGATCACTTTTTCCACTCTGAAATATATCTAATATAGGGCAGCTAGCTAGCGCAGTAGATAGAGTGCCAGGCCTGAAGTCAGGAAGACTTTTCATGAGTTCAAATCCAGCTTCTGACATTTATGGGGTGTGTGACTCTGGGCAAGTCACTTAACTCTGCCTCAGTTCATCATCTACAAAATGAGTTGGAGAAGGACGTGGTAAAACCACAGTAGCTTTGCCAAGAAAACCCCAAATGGAGTCACTAAAGGTTGAACACAACTGGAATGACTCAACAACAATGCCACTGATAAGGGAAAAGAATTCTACTAGACTAAATACGCAATCATCTCAAGATAGGAATTACACAAGAATTTTCCAGTGGAATTACACAAGAATTTTCCAACAGAATATTACAGCCATGTAAAAGTCAAGTTTCCAGTTCGGGTCCCTAAATGGAAGGCTCAGGCATCTGGGTAAATAGTTATTCCTGGACTCAAGAAGCTAAGACGTAACTCTGGAGAAGTGTTCCTTTCTAGCAGAGGAACACAGATGAATCTGGAGATCTGAACAGGCTTCTCTGAACTGAGGACATGAATGTTTTTCTTCTTTTTTTGCTGAAGTTTTATTGATAACGTTTGTTTTTTACATCACAATCATATATTACTTACACATATATTACACATATATTACACAATCATATATTACTTGCTCCCATATCTCCAACCCAATGAAGCCTTCCTTGTAACATAAGCAGTGAAACAAGACCAACTGACATAGAAACTTAACAGTGTATGCCACATGCTGCCTCCAAGAAACAGAGGGAGGCATATTTCAAGTTTACTTTTCTGAATACTTTGCTGGGCTCTACAGAATCTACCTGGAATACAGCTTTGTAAATGGTCTCCTTCTATTACACTAAAATCCAGTTAGAGACAGAGGAGATAGATAGTACAGGAAAACCAAAGGAAAAAGTAATGAATGAGTCCTCTCTCTCCTAATTATGTTTCTGTGTTTGGGGAGTAAGGGAAATGTTCATCACACTGTGTTCCAATACAGGTAAAAGGAAGAGTTGGGGGATGGGATAGCTTTCTTTCTTTAAAGGTTAGAGGTAGCCAGGTAGTTTAACAATATGAAAGGGAGTATAAAAAAAGTATTTCCACGTGTGAAGAATTAGGTGTTCCTATGAAGTAAGGAGAATAATTTTCTTGCAAGACTTGTGTAAACAGAGGAAGAGTAACTATAGGATGTATTGTAATATATCTCAACAGCTTGCAATACTTTCAAGGTTGGCCAATCAGTTTTGTGTCAACGATTATGATGAAAATGAGGTTGAATTATTCTGTGAAGGGGTGGAAAATTGATGTTATTTAGAGAAAAGAAATAGGAATTAGTTCCTTGGCAAAAAAAAAAATATGCAGAGGACTCACTGACTCATTACAAAGACTTTAGGGTAATTTCAAGTGTAAAAATTTGTAACTGGCACAAAATTTCCAGGCCATAAAACATTTATCCACTACTTCGCTGGGATAAAGAAAATGTTGGAAAACTTAGAAACTTGCTTTGGTTTGTTCGAATAGATGAATAATAAAAGAAGTACGAGTGAAAATGAAGCCTCATTCTGGGAAAAAAGCCCAAAACTCAAACATGAAAAGAGTTATTGTTGATAACAGTGTCTGTCATGTGTTTTCTATCATGAAAACAAATGGGGCATTTACTCTTTCAAAGAAAACTAAAAAACCAAAAGTACTTTTGAGGAAAACTGTAACTGATGATGAAACAGTATTTCCAATATGACCCAGGGACAAAGTGCCAAAGTCTGTGATAGAATTCTCAAAGTCTTGAGACCCAAGAAGGTGTGTCAGGTCTAAAAAAAAGTGAGACAATGTTTTCTGTCTTTGACATCAGTGACACAGTTCATGTAGAGTTCATTTCCAGGGGTCAAATAATCAACTGAGGATATTATGAAGAAATTCTGGAGCAACTAAGAGATTCTATATGATACAAAAGAATTAACTTTTCTTCACGACAGTGCTTGAATTCATTGCACACACTCTGTAAAATGGTATCTGATTATCACCCATCTTGATTGCCCACCTCGTGGAGGTAGGATTGGTTCTGAAAGATTTCTTCAAAAGTCTAATCTACCCTCAAGGGACAAAAGTGTCACTATTGGGAACATTTCAAAAGAATAAAAAAATGTGCCTGGAATGCTGAAAGCAGCTGACAAAGAGAAGATAAAAAATATTTTGAAATATGACTAATGTGGAAATATGACTGTACAATATATGTACAACATGTAAAATTACACATATAGCCAACTGCATGCCTCTGTGGGGAGGGGGGAAAGAGGAAGAAAAAAATTTGGAACTAAAAACTCTTAAAAGAGAATGCTGAAAAATGAATACGTAAATAAATAAAATATTTTGAATATCACTACAAGCCAGTATTTACTTGGATGAAAGACCTGGTATGTTTGCTAGAAACATCTAGTCTCATTGCTTTATAATTATATCCTGTATTATACCTTCAATCAATTCAGGTAGAGTCTGAAAACATTTTAACCCCTTAAAATAATTATTGAAAATTGTTTCTAGGAGGCTTATTACTGTAAATGATATCCTTACTAACACTGCTGCAAAAGTAGTAGGACTGAGTATTTTACATTGAGTAAGGACTCAGAACTGCCTCAGATACCTGTTTTGACTTGGGTAGTTTTAGAGCGACATGACTCAATTAGCAATTAATTCAAATATGTGCACCAACAGGCCACATTGTAATAGGTATTATTCTATTAATATCATCACGTGGATCTGCAAATTTAAACCAAATTTCTTTAATTTTGATAAGACATATAGATGATACATATATTCAATATAAATTATGACTGCATCTATTTTCATTACTACATACATACCACAGTGTAAAATGATAAGCCAAGTGCCATTATAAAATGTGAGTTTACTTTCCCATTTATCTGAAGTTATCTCTAAACAACGCTGAATTTCTAACAGATGCACAGAACTGAGATTAAAGCTATGTTATCTTTTCTACTATTCTCACTCAAAGAAATTATAAAGTGCTTTGTACATACACTGTAAAATACTTTGTGAATATGGATAGATATTATTATTGCTATTAACAGCCTACATAGTTGGCTGGGAGTAGGCCATGCAACCCAGCTTCATACCTTTGTTTAATGATAAAATTATATTACTATACTCCTCATGACTGTTGTTATTGCTGTACACACATTTTTCAGTCATATTTGACTTTTTGTGACACCATTTTAGGGTTTTCTTGGCAAAAGTACTAGAGTGGTTTGACATTTCCTTCACCAATTCATTTTACAGATGAGGAAACTAAGGCAAAGATGATTTGACCTGCCCAGAATCACACAGCTAGTAAAAGTATCTGAGGTTGGATTTGAACTTGGGAGGCTGAATCTTCTTGATTCCAGGCCCAGTGCTTTATCCACTTTGCTGCCTTCTTCATGACTAATGGAAACAAACCAATTACCTGATGAGTTTCTAATTCCCAGATGAGTCATGGCAGCTGGGAGATTTCCCATACTATTGCCGACACTCATACTGCCAAACCAGTGGCCATCAGGATCCAAAGATGTAGGCAGAGGAGAGGAGGAATGAAGACTGGTTAAATCTGGTAATGACCCTCCAGTGTTTAGGTTCCCCAGAAAAGGTGCAAGTCCTGTGCTCTGGCCATTATGTGGAAAGGCACTAGAAGAAGACAAACAAATTACTTTTCCAAAAGTAATGGGTTAGGAAATTATACATACACAATTTCATTACCACAGCTTGCAGTTCTTAACAAGGAATTTTTCATATTTATATAAGTGTCATAAGTGTTTAGATCTGAGATTTCTATGCCATCTTTCCCAAAAGCTATCCTAGAAAATTCAGGTCACTCATTCCCTGGGCTTTCTTTTTTAAGGCATCCTCTCAAAAACCTAAAAGCAGGAAAGAGATGCTACTGTTCTCTCCTGAGATCAGGAATGTAGGCACCAAGGCATCAACAAGGAGGAGATGCCACAGCTCCAAAATCATATCTCGTAGGCAACAGAGTCAGAAAATTCAGTCCCAGACTAAGTAACTATATTCAAATATGTCAGAAATTAGCAAGTGGGTTCTAGGTTACAAATTTAAGGCAAATTTTAATAGCTTCGGACCAACAGGCCTCAGGAAAAAGCTCTAGAATCAAAGAATTCATGGCAAAATTCAAAACATTTAATAGTTTAAACACAGAGTATAAAGAAAAGGATTTGGTGATCACAAAGAATACACATGATTTCGTCAAGGTAAGGTTATGCAAGGCTAATAAGCATAAGTCCTTTTTGGATGGGGATACTAGATTAGGGCAATACTGTCAGTATAGTTAACCTAAGATTTTACCAAAGCATTTTATAAATGCTTGTGGAAAAGACAGAAATATGACTCCAGCAAAGTAGCAGTATATAAAATAAAATCCACGTAAAACCATCAGCATTTCTGTATGTTGCCAATAAAACCCAGGAGGAAGAGACAGAAAGAGAAATTATATTTAAAATACGAAAAAATGCAAAAAATACTTAGAAATCTATCTACCAAAACACACACAGGAACTATAGGAACACACGTACAGAACATTCTTTAGGGAAATAAAAATAGACTTAAATAATTGGAAAAATGTTAACTGTCCATGAGTAGGCAGAGCCAATAAATATGTCACTAACCAAAATAATTTGTTCATTTAGTGCCATACCATATAAAACTATCGAAAGATTACTTTATAGAGCTAGAACAGAATGGAATTCATCTGGAGGAGAAATAGGTTAAGAATCTCAGGAGAAATAATGGGAGAAAAAAAAGAGGGGAAAGGAGACCTAGCAGTACCAAATCTCACACAATACTACAAAATAGTCCAAATGATTTGATACTGGTTAAGAATAAAGGTTTTTCAGTGGAACAGATCAGGTCAGGGGTGGGGATCCTGTGGCACCAAACCTGCAGGCCTTTGACTGAATCCCATATGAGGCCTCAAGGCTGCAGGTTCCCCACCCCCAGATTAGGAATACAACATAAAGAAAAGAATAAACCTAGTAGCCTAATGTGTGATAAGCCCACAGACCCCAGCTACTAAAGTAAGAACTCACTATTCAACAAAAACTGCTGAGAAAACTGGAAAGCAGTTCAACAGAGAGATATTAGGTTGAGACCAATACTTCATATCATATATTAAGTAAGTTCCAAATGAATACAGGAATTATGTAAAAAGTCACATTATAAACAAATTAGAAAAGCAAGGAAGAAAATTCCTTTTAGATCTACAGATAGAGGAAGAATTCATAGCCAAATAAAGGAATAGAGATTATTGCAAAAGATAAAATAGACAATTTTGATTATGTAAAATTAAAGTTTTTGCACAGAAAAAACCAGTGTTGCTACAGAAGGGACACTGTTAACAGGGAAAAATCTTCACAGTAAGTTTTTTTGACAAGGTATTTTCCAAGTTCTGTAACAAAGAGATACAAATTTATAAGAGTAAGAGTCATTCTCCTTTGATAAATGGTCAAGGGATACGAAAAAGAAGCTTTCTAGGGAAGAAACCCAAGCTATCAATTGAAAAAAATGCTCTAAATCACTAAAATTAGATTCCTGCACTTTAAAGCAATTCTGTGGTTTCATATCACAGATCTGCAAAGCTGAAAAAAAAATGGAAAATGACATTTGCTAGAGAAGCTTCAGGTAAACAGATGATTACTGCACTGCTGAGGGAGGTGTAAACTGGTCCAGCTATTCTGAAAAGCCATTTGGAACTGTGCCTCTAGTTATTAAAATGCTGCGTACCTTTGGACCCCAGTTATACCACTATTAGACTGAGTTTCAGAAAAGCCCAGGAAGACTTTCAAGAACTGATGCTGAGTAAAGTAAAAAGGACCAGGAGAACAATTTATTCAATAAAAACAACCCTGTAAAAAATGAACTGCTTCGAAAGACTTAAGAACTCTGATCAACCCAAATGAACAACTACAATGTCAAAGGACTGATGGTGAACAATGTTGCCTTCCCCCAAATGTATATTTAATACATTTTCCTTTTTAAGTGGGTCTGGGGGAAGTTTGAGGCAGAGAAAAATCAATGCCTGTTACATGACAAATAAAAAATTTAATTTAAAAAATCCATTTTATGATGGTGAGATTAATTTTACACTTTGGCATAGACTGAAAAATACACATAGAAGTTTTTGAATTATGTCTGAAAAATAAAAGGAAAAAAATTTTAAACAAAATATAGAGATATAGCCTTTACAATTATATCTTATTAGACGAAGTCAAAAGTGGTTGAATGACTGAACTGAGAAAGTGGACCTTAATAGCCTGGTAACTGGCCTTTTTCTAGTTAACGTTTTTATCGATGACTTGGGTAAAAGGTATAAAAGGCATGCTTTCAAATTTACAGATGACACAAAGTGGTGAGGAATAACTAATATACTAGATAATACAATTTTAAGAGCCTAAAAGGCAAGAATTTGGGGGCAAATCTAGTGAGAGTAATTTTAAAAAGGATAAATGTAAAATCTCACCCTTAGGTTTACTTACTTCACAAGTACATGATGGAGGAGACATAATTAGAAAGAAGGTTTATTGGGCGGAAAGTTCAACAAGAGTCAATAGTTTGGTATGTCAGCTAAGGAAACCAATGTGATATTTCAGTCAATTGAGAAGAAGTTTCCAGGAATGAAGCGGTAAGAGCCCTTCTGGAAGACTGGGTACCAGATCTGATGAAGAAAGCTAGAGCACCTGGAGAAGGGCTCCCAGGATGGAAAAATGCTTTGAATTCATACCATATGAGGATTAAAAGGACTACTGTACTTAATCTGGAGAAGACCAATGGGATGTCTTCAAGTATTTGAAAGCCGTCCAGTGACTTTTGTTCTGAGTTCCAGAAGGAAGAACAAATGAAGAATGGGTAAAAATTACTCTGCCTTGAAATTAGGGAAAACAGCTTAACAACTAAAAGTGAAACAGCTGTTTCAGGAAGTACTGGATTCCCCTTCCCTGGTCAAACTGAAGACTGAAGGTTCACTTGTCAAATATGTTATAGTGGGAATTTTTTCAGGTTTGCATTGGACTAAATGAACACTAAAACTTCTTGCAACTTTGAAATTCAATGATTCTGTGACTGGGTCAGATTTAGAAGGGCTTTTCCATTAATTATGGGGAAGTACTCCCGATTCACAACTGACTCTTGTGAAAAAGATGGTATACTTTCCTATCTTTCAAAACTTGGAAGAGAGGAATTGCCTTCCCTAACTCAAGGGAGGTGCTGTGGAGCAGGTATGGGTCTTACCAAGGGACATGATTAGGAGCAGGTGTGGCAGGAGAACAGAAACCTCAGGACTATTCTCCTATTTTCTCCTTTGTTAGGTGGTCAGAAGCTTTGAGGCTGTGCTCTTCCTAGCCCAGTCCTCTTCTCTTTTGGAGGCCGGTGCAGAAGAGACCATCACAGCTCCCCAATTTCTCGGTAATTAGTGGTAGAGAGGCTATTCTTCTGGCAGGAAGATTTTTCTTCATTTCTTTGTTATTGATAATGGTATCCTGTTCTAAATTTAATGTAAACTTAAAAATAAATCTATATATAAGGCTTGTTCTTGTATGTAGATTTACATACATTTTATAGATGTACTATATACTTTTTCTATTCTTTGTATATGAAAATGTCTATAGATCTTTGTCAAATTCACAATAAAAATATCACTATCATCGTCATAAATCATAATTCTAAATAAAGAAAACAGAGGAAGAATAAAAGGTCTTTAAAAGTTCATAAAGTTTATCTGATCTAAACTCCTTAATTTACAGGTGAAGAAAATGAAACCTAGAAAAATGGAATGACTTGCCCAAATTCACAGAAGTATTGATAAAGCTGAGACTAAAATCATGACATCCATGCTGTTTGATGTCCAATTTCCTAGTATGCGATATTGTGTTGCCTTGAAAAATAAGTAATTCAAGGGTTTAACTGGGTTTTTCATGAATTCTCCTTCACGAGAATGGCCTTTTCAGAATATGAGTGGAGAAGCCTCCCCAGGCTCTCAAGTCCTTCTGTTTCCTGGGGTGTCCTCACAATCTATGCGAGCACAGCTGCTCTGGGGTCTGCTGCTTACAAGTCCAAGTCAGTCCTGGCTCTCTTCTGTGCATCCAGGGGTCACTCCCTGTGAAGCTGTTTCCAGGCTCAATCAACTATCTCTGTATTTAGGTCTCAACTGTGTCTCTGTTCCTTCAACTGTGCTTCAAACTCTCTGGAACTGACTCTTCAACTACTGGATGGGGTGTTTCATTTTGGAAAATTGGGACTAGAATTCAGAAACTGGCAAGTCCATGCTATCTTGTGTCAAGGTAAGATCAGCAACACCTTTCAGAAATATGTTGTTAATGACCCAAGAATGCCCTCGGATGGTCCAAGTGTTGAGTTAGTATCTTCTGACAGTGAATTTCTTTGATTGTCACTTAGCTAAGACTCTCCTCTACACTCTACCTACCTGACGGTTCCTACTAAATACTTTTCTCTTAAGAAAAAAACATATCTTTTGTAGAGCTCTTTTAAATGCTCTATTGGCCAATGCCTAAAGATCCTGAGAATATTGACCTCTGACAGCTTTGGGGTACATCAGGTTCAATAAAAGATAGACCATTACATGTTTAGAATTTATTTAATTACTCCCCCACTCCTTCCTTCCTTGTTAAATATCAGTACTAATTATATGCCAATATTATCATCTGGATACACAAAAGAAATGTCAGGATCAGTCCCAGTTCTCAAAGAGCTGATAATCCATTTAGGAAGATGTCCGAGTTGTTTCACACATAAAGGTATGTTTAATTAAGTATTTTAGGATTACAGTCCAGCAACATAAAGAAAAGAGAGACATAGTCCTCAGGGTGCCACTTAGTAATCAGAGAAGGAGTTGAGATTTGAGGTAATTTTTTTGTTTTCCCCAGAAAAGGGATAACACTCTTTTCAGAATAGTGTTTGAGTAAAAAACATGGTGGTAGGGAGAGGGTAAAAGTGCAATCTGCAATTCCTCCAATAGATGGTCTATATTAGGAAGTAATTAGTGATCAATTACTAATGATCACATAAGTGAACAAATCCAAAGGTCTTTTCTCACTCATTCTCCTTGGCATCTCTGCAGCTTCTGACATGTCAATCACTCTCCTCCTTGTCTCTCAAGGTTCATGGCACCACTCTCCTGGTTCTCCTCCTACCTGTCTGACTTCTTCTTGTCTCTTCTGTCAGATAGTCCTCCAGATCACTAACTGTAGATTTCCCAGAGGAATGTGTCCTGGGCTCTCTTCTCATTCTATACCACTTCACTCAGTGACTTCATCAGCTCCCATGGATTTAAAGATCTATGCTGATGATTTTCCAAGTTGTTTATCGCTCACCTTCAATCTCACATCTTCAACCAACTTTCAGACATCTCAAACTGGATGTCCAGTGGACCTCTCAAACTCATGGAACTCTTTATCTTTCCCCTAAATCTTCCTCCCAACCTAGGAGCCCTCACTATCTCTCATCCTCCATAACCAATCTTGTTGCCAAAGTCTGCTGCTTTCCTCTCTGCAACATCTTTCTGAATACCCTTCCTTTTTTCCTCTGACACTATCACCACTCTGATACAGGTACTCAATTATCTGAAAACTCAATTATTGCAACAGTCTGCTAATGTCTACCTGTGAGTCTACCTGCCTCAACTATCTCTTCACTTCAATCCATCCTTCACTCAGCCACTAAAGTAATTTTCCTAAAGTGTAGATCTGATCACATTATTCCCCTGCTTAATAAACTTTAAAGGCTTTCAGAAACAAATACAAAATGTTCTGTGTGGCATTCAAAGCCCTTCATAATTTACTCCCCTTTGATCTTTGCAGTCTTCTTACACCTCTGATCCAGAGACATTGACCTCCAGGATGTTCCAAGAACAAAACACTCTCTCTGGCTATTCCCCAGGCCTAGAACACTCTTCCTCTTCAGCTCTGACTACTGCCCTTCCTAGTTTCCTTTAAGTTGCAACTAAAATTCTATCTTCAACAGGAAACTTTTTAAACCTTTCTTAATGCTAGTGCCTTCCCTCTGTTAAGCTCTTTTTTATCTTTTATATAGTTTTCTGAATATTTTTGCTTGCTGGTTGTTTACCCTATTATATTATAAACTTCTTGAGAGTAGGGACAATCTTTTACCTCTTTTTGTATCTCTAGCACTTAGCCCAGTGCCTGGAACATAGGGGTCACTAAGTAAATGTTTACTAATTTACTGATTGATACATACAGTGAGGAGGACAGGTCATGGAGGGGTTGGGTTGCCAGGCTGGAAAGCTGGGATTTCACCAATTAAGCCACTTTATGCTTTTCAAAAAGACAAATATTGGGGGTAGATAGGTGGTGCAGTGGACAGAACACTGGCCCTGAAGTCAGGAGGACCTGAGTTCAAATCTAACCTCAGACACTTAACCTTGGGCAAGCCACTTAACCCTGGCTGCAAAAAAGAAAAAAAAGAAAAAAAAAGAAATATTGTGGTAGTATGCAGCATGGACTAAAGTAGTTTATAACTCAGAACAGACTGAAGTGATCCAGGTAAAAATGGATAAGGCCTGGGATGGTTCTTTGGGAATAAAGAGAAACAGATACTAAAAGATATTAAAAGTAAAGGAACAATCCAAAGGACTTGATGGGTCTAAGAGGAAAAGGGAGCACCCAAATGGACTGGGCTGCCTTCAAAGAGGAAAAAAACTGGTACCACACTGTGCTACAGAAACCATCAAGAGATCTCTCTGAAGAATGGGTTGTCAAGCATCTAATGCCACAGAGAGACCAAAGACATTTGGCTAAAAAAGTCCATGGCAAATGAGAGAGCAGTTTTATGCCACAGTGAGAAGAAACAAGTAAATAACATTCATTTTCCCAGAGATACTCCAAGCTATCTTTTCAAATGTAGTATCTAAAGCACTACAGTTTGCCAGAAAAGCAGCCTCAGTACATTTAAACTCAGTATCCTTCGAATGAATGAACAGAACAGGCATCAAACTTCCCAAAGTTCCAAATCATGTCCTCTACCCACTTAGGACTTTCTTTTGAAGCAAAACACCTCAGGATAATTCCTGAGAGAGGAACAGTGGCATGATGCTACTTACTTGACACCTCCCACGTCACAGGATCGAGGTCGAGCTGAAAGGGACTGAATCTAGGAGAGAGACACAGGAAACTGGGATTACCTGCCATGACATCAAGTTAACAAGAAATATGCCTTCTTACATATTCTGGGAACTAAAAATCTGCATCCTTCAACCCAAATAAGTTTTAGCACACAGAAGTTAGCCACCACTGAGGTTTTTGCAAATAGATTTTAATGTTTGAAATAGATAAGCACACAGAAGGTACACATTAACTTCTTTGAAAAAGGGGCTCCTGCTACACATTTTAAAATCTTTTCAAGGGGAATATGATGCTTCAAAGACCTCAAAACTGTTTAAATAAACATTTTTCAAACTCAGTTAGGGGGACAACAGGACAAGATTAAAAAGTGGACATATTATTAAGGATAGCTGTAGAGAAGGCAAGATAGGAAAACAGAGTAGGCAAAGAAATGGGAAGCACAAGCAACTCAATAATGTTAGAAGAAAATGGCCAAATTACTGAAAAAAAGTCCCTAAAAACTCCCAATCTTGAAAATATTTTGTCAGGCACAATGAATTGAAAGAAAAATATTACTGATGCTTAATTAAGGAACTGGGATGAACTTTAATTCTTCAAGATCAAGCCAGAAGATTAAAAGCTCTGGCAGGTTCTGCCAAATCAGAAAGGTTGCAAGTATGAGTCCAACAACAGTCTTTATCTGCAGTCAAAGGTCCAGTCTAATTTAATGTGAGAGGCTCATCACAAAAAGAATAATATTAGGTGGTGATTTTTTTTTGGACAGAGAACAATGGAATAAAAATTCAAAATATGTAAATTAGAAACTCTATGAGGGGCTTATGGGGGGATGAAGACAAAGATAGCACAGGATGAGAAGGTATGGAGGGCCTATGGTCTACTCTGGTGGTGGCAATATTCACATCAATGAATCATGGGGCCATCAGACTTGTGTGCAAGAAAAGTGGGATAAAAAGACCTATGTGACCATATGAAAGGATGGGTCAGTCATATGGTGAGAGTCAAGAATAATAACAGATGGACACGGGTATTCATGAAATAGTCATAAAAGTTTTAGAAATTAAAAATTTACCAGAGAAAGGATTCCAGGACATTGTGCAGATCTTTTGGGGAAAGATTTCAGAACTATATGGATAAGAATCACACAAGATGAACTGCTATCTGTATTAGTACAAAGAAGAGCCCCCCGATGAATTCACACAGATCTACATACAACTTCACTTTTCCTCACCCAGTCACTTTCCCCAAGAACAGGGGTGACTGACAACGCTGCCAGAAGTCAGGGAGGCACAGGCACGCTATCTTCTCTTCAGGCAGTGATGATAGGCATGCCATCACTTAAATGATGCCCATAAGTCTGTTGGAAGCATCTATGGCACTCACAGTTTTAAAAGAACTAGCATTCTCTAACATACATTAGTATGGCAAATACTATAGTAGGCTCAATAAATGCTTGGTGATTGATTCTGGAGTACTCTTCCTTCAAAGGGCACAGGATGCTTTACCAATAATTCTCCTATTATAAAAATACTTTTTATAATGACCATTTCTAAAATACTATAATGCCAAAGATATAAGAAGACAAAGGAAAAGGAAGGAAAAAAAGAGTGGAAAAGCAAACAGAAAGCAGGTAATGTAAGCAACTACCATTTTTAGACTAATCAAGGAAGGAAGGGAGAGAAGGATAAACATTTACTTTACATTCTCACTGATGGTGCTATAAGAAGAAAGAGAGTGCTAAGTGTTGGCTAATCACCATCCTCTCTGGAGGTAGGCTGGTTATCCACCAGGTCATTTGTTATCAGAGATACCGAGTTGTTTGAAGATCAGAATAGATAAAAGCTCATGAAAATCAAATAAATCTGTCAAAATAGCCAGTGAACTCAGGCAATTTACTTGACCTTTAAACAAGAGTTTCTGATGAATTTGTGACTCCAAATACTCAGGTTCCTTTTAAAAGTATTCTGATAATGTGAAACAGCTTGTCACATTAACTTAATTAAACAGATTTGTGATGTCATCAATGTGAGCAATTATAGGGAAACAACTTTTTCCACAAAAGCAAATGAATTACTGATCTGCACTCACAGGTTTGGAGAGCGATCTGAAGCACTGGGGGTTTAAATGCCTTGTTTGTAATTATAACTATAAAGAAGAAACATGAAATTTTTCATTGAAAACAACTGACCTCAAAATAAATTCAGGAGGTATGCATACATACATACATAATAACAGCCAGAGGTGGGATTTGAATCCAGGTCGCCCTGCCTCAGAGGCCAGCCTGTACTATGCTGCCTCTAAATCTTGTTTATAAAACAGGAAAATCTGTTTCAAAGTTTTTCATTAAATGGCTTGGATCAAAGATTTGCTAGGATAGGTTTTGGAGGCTCTCCCATGAGTACGTGGATAATTTGTAATCAGCAGCTCCCCTGAGGGGGTTAGTGCTATGTCAGCCATCCAGGAGCAGAGGGTAACATGAGCTTTGGGGCGTTCTTTCCCACATCCTTCTCTCGATCAGTCCTCTGGTCCCTTCTTGCCATCTTCTAGTTGGCTCTCTGGGAATATCCTGCATGGGGCCCACAAGTCTCCCATACCAGACACTCTCAGCCTCAGAAACCCCCAAGGCTGCCTATGGCTCACCCACCTTCTTGGCCTCCCACAGTTGTTTTGGCAGTGGCTTGGGAACGTTCAGCAGATTCTCCTCTTTCACAGGGCTGGGGAAAGGAATAACTGAAGCAACATAAACACAACGTTGACTGGATCAGAAGAGAAGCTATTCCACCTCCACTCTAACAGCCCTATTACCTATGCACACTTGGCCAATCCCTGGCGCACAAGCAAGCACCAACTGCAAAGCAAACAGCTGGGTTAAACTCTGGGATGAATTCTAGACATCAGAAAATTTTGTGATTGAGATGATGATGTCTTTCTTTTAGTTCAATAAAGAATATTGAAATAAATTACAATTTTAGGATAGGTTTCTTCTTACTCTAAAATCTTAAGATCTTAAAGTTCCAAAATTTCTCTAGGGGTGCCTATAATATATGTGAAATTACTGTGTGGTTAATTTTAAAATCAGGAAATCAAACACTTTTTTGTTTTGAGTCCATAAGGAACCCATAAAATCTTTTGCAAATCACTTATTTCTAATATGAATTAAGGTGTTGAATCTTTGAAATAAGTTGCAAAGTCAGGCCCCTGAACACTGATGTTAACTTTGATAGGGAAGTGACAAAAATCATGTTTTATACAAGGCAGGTGCTCACTAAATATTCGTTGAATTAAATGTATTGATAGACTCGTCCATATAAATTCCAAATTGTGCTGCATTCTGGTAAAAGAGATAGAACTCTTTACAGTCTGGCTTTTTACCTCATTTCTCTAGTTACCAATGACATCTTTACTGCCAAAAAGAATAGTCTTTTCTCAACGTTCCTTAACCTCTCTGCAACAATCTTTCCTCCTGGACAGATTCTTCTTCATGCCTGTTCATCCACTACTCTCAGTTTTCTTTGCTGGATCTTCAGCCAAGTCACACCCCTTACCTGGGGGTATCCTTCAGGGCTCTGTCTTAAGACTCTCTTCTTTTCTCCCTCTATACTATTTCACTTGCTGACCTCATCAGTTTCCATGGATTTAATTTTCACCTCTATGGTGATGATTCTCAAATCTAATTATTTAACCCTAACCTCTCTCCTGATTTCCAGTCTCCTATTTCTTTACTACCTATTGGATATCCTGAACTGGCTATCCCAGAGACATCTTTAAATTCAACATGTCCTCCCAGTCACCCAAGCTCATAAGCTAGGTGTTATCTTCAACTCCTCCTTCCCCCCATATCTAATTTGTTTCCAAGGCTGGTCGCATTTTACCTTCCTTTGAGACAGCCACTTCACACCTGTACTGCTGAAACAAGCTACAGGTTGGTATCCCTGCCTCAAGTCTTTCCTCATTCCAGTCAATCCTCTATTTAGCTGACAAAGTGATGTCTTCCTAACATGTCTCCTCCCTCCATTCAATCAATTCCAATGGCTTCCTATCCCCTCTAGGATCAAATATTTTGTTTCACAAAACCTTTAATAACCCAGCCCTCTTTGACCTTCCCAGTCTTCCTCTACCTGACTCACCCCCATGGACTCCTTGATCCAGTGACACTGGCCTCCTTGCTGCTTTTCAGAATTTACTCTATCCTCTAACTGTGTATCTTCACTGGTCAGCCCGTAAGCCTGGAATTCTTTCCCTCCTCATCTCTACCTCTACCTTCACTGGCTTCTTTTGAATCCCAACCAAATTCTCACCTTCTTCAAGACATTTTTTCTGGTCTGCCCCATGGTCAGTGCCTTTCCTCTAATATTATCTCTGATTTATTCTATCTAGATTTTGTTTGGACATAGCTGCTTGCAGTTTGCCTCCCCCATAAGACCATGAGCTCCTAAAAGGCAGGAGCAGTTTTTGCCTTTCTTTGTATCTCCAGTGTTTAGCACAGTGCCTGCATATAGTGGGCACTTAATAAACGCTTATTACCTAACTGAACAGGTGAACCCTGCATAAAATTAAAGGAAGTTATATCAATTACTAATATTAGTAAGAACTTAAGGACCCTTGTGCAAATGTTAACCAAATATAGTGTGCAGCCAAATTACAAATTTCAATTCTTAAATTCTGATAAGGGGATGGTCTCAGTAAAGTGGGATGTTCAGCCACAAGCAAAATTCTAAGCAGCTGCTGGAAATAAGAGAAGACTTGGTGATGAGACTTAGGATGAGGGAGGGGTCTGTTTAGGATTGGTAAGTGCCAATATATCATTCTGAATTGATGTGACAAAAAAAAGTAAAGTGAATGATAATCAGTCATACCTTCTCCAAATCCATCATTCTCACCATCACAGAAACCTATCAGAACAGAAAAGAGAAACAATACTGAAGTATTTATTCTTCATTCATTCGTTAGCAAACTCTTCAATTTGAGGTATTTATGCTAAATGCACTTGATTCCCAAACTGAAGAATGATTTTTAGCCTTTTAGCAGTCTAGGGAAAAACTAAAAATAGTTATTTGGACTAAATTCTGATTACTAGCTGTTGTCACAACACTGAAAGTTGTTTTGGTGTGACATTTTGCTACAAGTGAAACTATTTTTCATAATGTCTGAAACTACATATTGGGGTCTCAGAAGTGTAGAAGTACAGGCTGGAACATTAAAAAATTTTGTATAAGAAACAAGAATAGCACCAATAATAAATATAAATAATTAAAAAACAAACAAAAATGGAGAATAGAACCCCAAATAAAATCTGAAACTGGCACAGAATAGACACTTAATGATTCCTGATTTTAACAAATAAGAGTAACAATGTGTTTGCTCTATGTTCCTTTATCTCTTTTCAAGTTTTAAACTTATAAAATGTTCTTGCTGCTTTTATATGGCCTTAGTCAATAACTTTGCTTTCTGAATTATTTCGTGAAAGACTTTTTAAAATTTTAAAATATTTTAATATTTGTATTATTTGATGATTTAGTAATATTATTAATAAATCACATTAATCAAGCCATTCTCCAACTGCCAGACATGCATGTGCGCGCGTGCGCACACACACACACACACACGTCATTTTTAATTCTTCACTTACAAATGGAAACACCAGAAGCACTTTTCTGCAGACAGGACTTTTTATTTTGAATAGACTACTCACAAAATCAGTAATTAAGGGAAATATTTTTTTAAAAATATGAATGTGAGAGAATGAAGGCAAAAAAACGGGAAGCTCATATCAGCATTTTACACCACTTACCACATTTGAGTTCCAAATAGTTACTTAATAAATATAAAATGTTCTATCTTAAAAAAATGGGAAAATAGAGAGCAGTATCCTTAACAACTTCGACTAGGGAAAGAATTCTTAACCAAATGAGGAAAAGAAGCAACCACAAAAGATAAAATGGACAATTTTAATGACATGAAATTGAAAACTTGTGCACAAATAAAATCAATACAGCTAGGATAAGAAGAGAACTTGTCAAATGGGAGGAAAATCTTTTCATCAAACATTACTGGCAAGGCTCTGATAGCAATTTGTTAGATACCTACTATGTGCCAGGCACTGTTAACCAAAATATTTAGATAAATACCACAAATATCTAAGACTAAAAGTCATTCCCTAATAGCTACATTAAAGGATATAAATAAACAGTTAAAGAGAAGCAATGCAGGCTGTTAATAATCACATGAAAAGTAACTGCGAATCACTATAAAAAGTCAGTAACAGTCTATTTTGAAAGGGCTGCAGAAATACAGATACACTAACATGCTGCTGGTGGAATGATGAAGAAGTCCAACGATTCTGAAAAGCAATTTGGAATTATACTATAAAAAGTTCGTAAAATGGCATACCCTTTATGTACATAAAATGGTACAAGATGTACCATTTCCAAGTAAATATGAAACTGGTAGTCAAAGATGTAAAACAAGTTTCATATTTACCTAGATACTTATAGAAGAATTTTTTGTGGTAACAAAATATAGGAAAAAAGCAGATATATATCTACAAACTAAGGAACAATTAAATAAATTGTAGTATATAGGTTTAATGGTACATGAAAGAAATATCATTATGTTCTTTAAGGAACAACACATATGAAGAATTCAGAAAAAAATGAGATGTATATGAATTAATGCACAATGAACTAAGTAGAACAATGAAAACAAAATACACAATGACTATGACAATGAAAATGGAGTGAACAGTAAAACAATAATGAATGCTATGTAATTATGACTAAGCTTGATCCCAGAGAAGAAAGGAGAAAAGAGATCTCTCTTCTCTCATGGAAAACTGAAGAACTAGGGGTCTATAATGTGATATATGTGTGGTTAGTTTTGCTGTTATTGTTACTGTTTTTTCTTTCTTTTAAAAAATCTGTTACGATGGAAGGCTCACTGGGAATGGGGAAGAATATACTTGGAAAGCACTATGATATAAAAATAAAAGTCATCAATAGAACTTCAAAAATAATATTATTTTCATGGTACAGTTCTAACAGTGGAAGTCTCAGGTCAAAGGTAATGATTGGTTTGATGATGCTTATTACATGATACCAGATTTCTCTTTCAGAATATCCCACCAATTCACAGCTTCACCAACAATTAAATGGTGCGTGTTGCCCTATAGACTAACCTACTTATAAACTACAGAGTATTTTATAGTTTTTAACTACTTCTGACCAGTTAATACAGTAAATCAAAGTTGCTTTGATTTGCATTTCTCTAATAATCAGAGAATTTAAACAATTTTTCAGTGATTACTGCATTATGTTTCAAGAATTTTCTAATTCTCTGATATGAACTAGAGAATTACTATTGCTCTTATAAATTTGATTCAGTTACTTAAAGATTATAGATCTCAGATTTTTATCAGATTTTACTTAACATCAGAGATTGTATTCTCAGTCTGTTTCTTTTCTTTGCATGGTGGATATATTGCCTCATCACATAAACTATATATTTTCATATAACCAAATCTATTTTCTCAATAATTTCTTCCATTTATTATATGTATTTTTGGATTCTATTACTAAGTTTTTTACTTAGTTCCACTGATCTATTTTCCTATTTTAAAAAATTTAAATCTCAGATTTTTTTTATTACTACTCTATAGCATAATTTGAACACTGATCAATTAAGTCTTATTTCATCTTTTTTTGCATTTTCCTTTGACATTCTTGCCTACTTGTTATTCCATACCAATTATTATTATTGTGCTATGAAATAAAGTTTGTTTCTATTTTGAATGGTATTAATTACACAGAATCTGCATAGTAACCTGTGAAGCACTGACATTTAAAATATCCTAACAGCCTATTTGTGAGTAGTGGATAGTCCTACAAATGTTTATTTCTTTATTTCTGTCAAGTCTGTTTTGAAGTTTCTTTTATACATACTTACCTATACCTTTGTAAATTAAGGTCCAAACTATTTTATTTTGGCATTTTCTTGGTATTTTAAGTGGTGTTTCTCTAAAAAACTGTCTTCTGGTTTGTTAGCGATATGTAAAAATGTAGATTTGTTTTTGGTGGATTTATCCTCTGCCTTATCACCTTGCTAAAAGTTCTTTACCATAATAACCTTTCCATCATTAATTAACTTATTCATTTATTATCTTAATTAAATTTTCTGTTGAGACTCTTGGGTGCCTGAAACTCTCGTCTAAAAAGTTTCATTTTCTTTGGTTAATTCAAAAGTCTTTAGACCTATTTCATGCTTATTTTGTGTATGCTATGAGGACAAACTGGCATTATTGAATTTCAGAGTTGGAAGGAACCTTAGACATTGTTTAGCTCAGTCCCTATTTGAATCACAAATCCTTTCTCCAACATCCATAAGAAATGGTCTTCTAGCTTCTGTTTGATTACTTCCCAAGCCCAGGAATTTATCTCACAGGTTCAGCTCTAACTCAGGCAGTCCTGGGATCTCAATCTCTCCCCTCCCCTGGGTCCCTTGCTATCTGCCTACAAATATGCTCAGGCTCTTGTCATTCCTAAAAAAGTCTTCACTTTCAGCTAATGCTCCATTTCCCATCATCCTTTCAGTAATTTGTTTCTGTAATGCTGCTGATCAGCAGACCCTCTGGATCCCCTCAAAGCTGTGCCACTCTCCTAGTTCTGTTCCAATCCCTCTCCATCCTCCCGCTTCTTAGTGTGAGTGTTCCTAAAAGGCCTGTGCTGGCTCCTCTTTTCCCATTACACATTCTCCTGTGGCTATCTTGGTTACTCCTCTAGCTTCAATGACTGCTCTATCACCCATCATGATTTGCCTTCTCTATTCTAGAGCTGTCCAGCATAGAGAATTTACTAAGCCTATGCTCTCTATTTCTAGCTACCTAGGATACCTCCTCTGAACTCAGATTTTCTGGATCTGAAATTTTTACTACCTAGCTGTTTGATTCTGGGTAAGTCACTTAGCTTCTCTCAGTTTCTTCATCTGTGAAATGGAGCTATTAACAGCAGGATCAAATGAGATATTTGTAAAGCAGTTTGCAAACCTGAAAGTGCTGCATTATGCTAGATATTATAATGTTAATTATTACTAATGCAGGCTAAGATTACATTAGAAATTTTGGATGTTAAACCACAATGTAGACTAAATTGAACCCAATATCTTTCTCACATAGTGTACTTATTTATATTAACCAAAGGCAAAACTTTACATCCCTCTATTTCATCTTATTTGCTCATCATTTGAATACAGATGAAATTTAGGGAAATCATAATTCAGTATCCTTACTGATGGTACCCCTTCGCCACATTTTTTAGGCCTAGTCTCCCTTCTGTACATCAGGAAAGGGAGGAATAAGCATTTATGTAACACCTAATATACATGTCAGGCATTGTAGTAGGTGGTTTTATTTTTACAAGTATTATTTCAAATATTACTATCAGTTGCTTTCATGTCAATGCAAGATTTCTTTATTCTTCATCTGGCTACACTAATTTGGGGCTTCTTAGACTAATTTTTCCCTCTGCCTCATCCTGGGATAACCTCAGCATTCTATAAAATCTCATCAGCCTTGGGACTCCACCTGATCACCTCCCACTGCCCCTCCATGAGATGGTGAGGCCCTTTATGGAGAGAGCTCAGCGCTAACAAATCCTCATTGCTCACCTAGCTGCACTGGCTTTGGGACTTGCCTGCTATGTCCCCAAGTCAAGTACCTCCTCCCTCCACCCCTCTGCAATTAAATCCCTTTGTGTGTTGTCTGTGATTGGACTGTGAGTTCCTTGAAAGCAGGGATTGTCTTTCTTTTTCTATATCTGTATTCCTCTCTCACAAGAACTCTGGATTTGACTGTGCAACATTGGAGACACTGACACAGGGCTGCTCAGCATGGCGTGCCCACATCAGAAAAGGTGCTGTGCTCTATAACCAAAGCAGAATTGAGACAGCACAAAGGAAATGCAGGATGAGCAAACTGAGGAAATGAACCCCAAATATTCACACGGACTATCTATACCCAATCTTTGGTAGAGCATTCCGAGCTCGTGTTGGTCAGACATATTGAAACTTGACTTTATCACGGTGATGTCATTTTGGTCCTCTTCAAGACCGAAGGACAACAACCAACCTATCTATATCCCACAGTGCCTGGTACATATTAAGTGCATGATAAATGTTTAATGTTGACTAATGATTGAAAAAGTATCACTCACTGTGGTTCCTTTCATTTTAAGCTGGATCTCTAATTTGTGCTCCATCCAGGGAATTTTAGACATCACTTCAACTTGAGTTCTTTTTAGTTTATCTTGGAATCCATGAGATCTCTCCCATTCCCCTAACTAGAAAAGTAGCTATAATCCAGCCAGTTTTGGCCCCGAGAGCTAGTAGAAGTGAGAGGAAGGATGTCACTGGCTTTTTCTAGATGGAACCCTGAACCCAAAGCCTGAGCCAGATACTTCCTCCATTATCTATGAGAAGTGGTAGATGATTGGTAACAGGTAGAAAACTTTAGGAGTCTTAGTCATAGGTAAAGAGTAGCAGCTTGAAACTTGGAACCAGATCTTGTGGGGGAGAGGGAGGGAAAGAAAGAAAGAAGAAACTCTACATGGCATGGGGAAATTTTGGCACTGCCACCATTTGTACAGATTGGGAAATTAAAAAGAAAAAAAAGGTAAAGTGAAGAGGATGGTTTGATTTTAACAAAATAATACTTGAAGCAATTACAGTCATTTCTGTAAATTAGTATTAATATCATTATCACAAAGGACAATCATCATTATGCACCCAATTAAACATATATCAGATTAGGTTATGTTCACTTATTCTTAGCTTACATAGTTTGTAGATCACACAACCTAATTGTTTGCTCACAGCTAAAAAAATTAGTTGAGAACCCTGGGGTGCAATCACTATATCCAGTAAAAATTCCCAGGGAAAGCACAGCTGTTATCATCACTACCAGAGTGCTTCATCCTAGACTTAAGTTACACTTTCCCATCGTCTTTTTTTCATTTCTACCTTGTTTGGTAAAATCTATGATTAGAATACCTTTTTTTGCAAAGTTAGTTGATATTTATAAATTCCAAAGGAAGGAAAATGAAAAGCTTTAATGAATTACAGGGGGAAAATACATGAAACTGTTTAAAATAGCTTCTACCAGCAAATCTAAGTCTCCAGAAATAATTCTTATCCTTGGAGACTTGGATTTTTAAAACACAAATAGCTTTTCCCATGTAAACACAAACCCATATTTGGATGCATTTTTGATTTATGGTTTAACTGCAAGGAAACATTATTTCATGCCGAAAAGCAGATAGCCAGAGGACCTGCTTACAGTATGACTACCTTTCCACCCTTGCAAATTTAGGAGGGCAATAATGTATTATTGATGATTTAAGGAAAAAATAAACAAAGTAGACCTGCTAAAAATCACTTTATTGTAATCTTTCATTGATCAGTCTAATTAGTTTGATGCCTGGACTCTTCTATGCTTCTGTAGTTCTTATTCCTTCCCACTTATTAAAATTTCTTGCCTTTACCATACTCATTTCCTTTTTCATCATTAGTCTCAATTCTGTATTTATTCATTCAACAGTAATGGAAAAACTACTGTATAGAAGGCACTGAGAATACAAAATGACTAAAAAAGGCTTGTGCCCTTGAGTTTATAGTCCTAAGATTTGTAACTAGAAGGGGCTTAACAGAACATCCTCAATTTACAAATAAGGAAACTGAGGTCTAGAGATATAAAGTGACCTGTGATCATAAAGTCTGTGAACTGAAACTAGGATTCAAATTTAAGGTACATTTTCATATTCAACTTATTCAACAATAAGCATTTTTTACCTACTACAGGCCAGGCATTATGCTAAGTACCCTCTCCACTACACAGGGTAGGGAAGACAGCACACGTACAAAGAGTTAAAATAATGTGAAGAGTACCATAAGAAAGGTCCAAAGCAAATGCCTTAAGAGTTCAGAGGAAGGAGTACAGGTCTGAAGAACAGCACATGATCTAGGCTGGAGTGTAGGATAGCTACGTAAGGAAAGCAATGAAGACAAGATTAGAAAGCTAGGTCAGGAACAGGCCACAAACGCCAATGAAAATAATAACAGGAAGCCATTTGCCGCTTTAAAGTAGAAATATGATCAAGGCTATGCAATAGGAAGACAGACTTGGCAACAGGACCCTATGAGGATGTGAAGGGAGAGATGTAAAGTGGAAAGACTTGGTTAACATTGCAATAATAATAACACCTTGTGGTAAAGTGGAAAGACTGCAGGATTTGGGGTCAGGAGAGGCTGAGTTCAAATCCCACTTCTGACACTAAGTTGGTGTATGGCCATGAGCGGGTGACTTAACTCTTCTGAGCCTCAGTTTCCTCATCTGTAACATGGAGATCCAAAGCACCAACCAGGTTGTTCTGTGGTTCAAATGAGATGTTATATAAAACACTTTGAAACCTAAAGCACTAAATAAACATCTGCTATTATTACAGGTAGTAGGACACACCCTACAAGATTGCTGTGGATTATATGAGCATGTATATGATTTGCTAACTGTTGTTATTACACGTTATATTAGCATTATGATTGTCCAAAGAGTTAAGAAGAGCCTGAACTAGGACAGGAGCAAAAGACGGGAGAGGATATATGGTAAAGATGCTAGGACTATTGGAAATTTTTGAGCTAGAAGACCCCAGGCTATCCAAGTGTAGTCTTATAGAAGAGGAAAGTGGGGCCCTAAGAAAGTGATTTGTCCAAGGTCACAAGACTATATCAGATGGCAGATCCTGGATTCACACTAGGGTTTCTTACTTCAAATCCACTGTTTTTCCCTATTGTAAAGTGCTGCTAGAGAGGTAAAATCAATATCAATCTCTTGGCAGTTACTTTCTCCTGCTTACATGTGTCAAAATCTTGTTTCAAAAGCCCTTCATCTCATTTGACCTCTTTTTTAGCTACTGACTTTTTTCTTTCCTTCTTTGTTTCTAATGTTCAGAAACACGTTCCCTACTCATGTTCCCATTGATTCTCTTGTTCTCACTTCATCCTTCATTCCTTTTTCAAAAACCCGAAATTTTCTGTATCAGATAAGAAAGAGCCGTTAGAACTGGCTAGGAGAGGAGTTAAAGTACTTATTCTGGCTGTTAGGGCACTGTCTATCAATGCTTCAGTCTTGGGTTCAGCTGAGACTAAATAAGCTAACTCTGCATGCCCTCAGTGACATGCAACAGTCTCTCTTCGGTTTGTGATTCTATTTCCCTAAGTCCCCTTCTTCATCTACTTCCTCTCATCCCTACATCTCCCACAACATGCCACAAAGCCTCTCTTAAAAATTCTAATACAATCAACCTAACTTTGCCCTCATGGATTTATATATGTGGAAACAAACCCATCTGCAGCAGGCCTAAAATCAAAGATCCATTACATTCTAAAAGAGAGCTATCATTAAGGGAAGCATAAATTTGTTTGTTATGATTATTACAAATTAGAGACATTCCTTCACTCGCTCATTTGTTCAACTTATACTTACTCAAGGCCTACCAACAGCTGAGCAGAAAAGAGCTGCCACAACCAGGGAAAGGAGCAGTGTCTTTTTCCTTTTTTCCCCATCCTCTGGCCCAGCCAGGAAGAATACCTCCCCCAGAGGTACTCTGCTCCCTTGCCTCTTTTCCTTGCCCGGGCTCCAATGCTCATAAGATGTGAATGAGATGGAGGTCAGCTGCTCCATTTCTTCTAGTGAGATGGGAGAAGACCAGGCCTTCCTGTGTGCCCTGCTGTTCCCTAGAACTATCATATTCATTACTTAAATAACCTAAGAACCTGTAGGCCTTCCCATCTCCCCCAACGCTACACTACACCCTTACACTTCTAGGTCTCACCACCTGCCTGAAGCCAAAAGTTCTTTTATGTGTTGTCTCTCCCAATTAGAGAGTGTGCTCTTTGAGAACTGGAACCTTTGCTTTTTTGTACTTGTATACCCAGTGCTCAGCACAATGTTTGGCACACAGTAAGCACTCAAGAAATTTGCTTTTTAAAAATTAATTAATTAGTCCACATCAAAAGAGGTCATTGTGAGAACAAGTTAGAACTCTGGAGTTTTAAAAGCAGAGAAAGACAGAAGAATTAGTTCACTGTTGGAAAAATTATTTTTCAACTCAAACCTAAAAGTCCTGAAGATTTTTATTATTTTTCTGATTTTAGGCATATAATCAATCTGTCGGCTAGCAGGATTCCACAAGTACACATCATCTGGGACCACTACATATTATAAGCTCCTGACAGGTGGAAATGGAATTCCTCCTTTACAATTCTGCCTGGTATCACACACAGCATGTGTACCTGTCAATATTTAGTGAGTGCTTAAGAAATTAGAAAGCATGATTAAATATTCCTGGTTCCAGTATAGTCAGGAATAATGTATAAATTCTATAAACTCTCTCCTAGATACACTGAGAGCATACAAACCCTTTACCTACCTTAGGAGTTTGGTAGAAAGCTGGCTAAATGAGCTCATGTCTTTAATACCTCTAGCCCTTATCTTTTCTCTCACATAAGAATCATTTCCAAAATCCAACGGACCAAAAAAGGGGACACTACTGTTATTGGTGCCCTATCTTACCCATGCACTGGGCAGGCCAGGAAGACTGGTCACCTTCTCCATAGGGGTCCTGTGGCTTGGTGCTTAAGGCGCTGGTGTGAAGAGCAGAGTCTGAATTGGTCCTAAGAGAAGGGGATGGGGAGTGGGGGGAGATTGATTATGAATCTCAGGATCAAAACCCTTAGGCAACATGGTCTTACTATTTTCTTTGTAGAAATAAGTAGCATTCCCAGTAAGCATGAAAAACCAGAAGCAAACAAATGAAGGTTTCATTTCCTTCTATAGATTTTCTTTGTACTTTACAGGCAGCTCCAACTCTCTATAGTTGATCTGGGAAAAGATCTACTGCCCTAAAACACAACCCTCTTTCTATAATATTCCCCAACTATTTACAAAGAGTTCTCCAATTCTGTAATATAAGCTTTGAGAGGTCTGCTTCGAAGGCTCGAAAGCCAAATAACCCTGCTCCCTTCACTGAGGAAGAACTCAGAAAGATGTCTGGATACTTCGCAAATCTCTGCCTGCTCCCTAGGACTAGCCAACATAAGGCCTAGTACTATGACTCCTTCCTGGTCTTCCCTAGCCCATAAAGCACTGAAAATTCTGTTCTTGGCACTAGACTCTCCCCATTTGAGATTATTTATTCCCATTCAGGACATCAGTAGCCCATTTCCAACGTTCTTGAGGACAATCCTTGCCATATCTGTCATGTGTTGCTTTGACCTCCAGAACACTGCAAGGCCTGAACTTCATTCTAAATTCATCTGTCCAGGCCAGTCTAGACTACAGGTTCATACTGACTTGGCACCCCCCACTTTTGTCTTTGTCTGAACCATGTTTCATGCTGAGACCCACTAGTGCAAATCTGACATCCTTTGCCCAATCAGTCAAGTAAGTGAACAGTAATATTCATGAGAGAAGTAAAACTTTAACTAGAGTAAAAGAATGTCCAAGCACTTAAATCATACAAAGAGAGTCCATCTGAGTTAGCTTCTCCTGTTGCTGTCATTTTTCTGTAAGAAAGATTTAGTGGGAAAGAAATACTTTACCTGTTAAGTGCAGATGTCAGCCTAAATCCGGGCTGTTTCTCTTCCTTCCAAGGAGGCTGCTGCCTTTGAAAATCAAAAGAAACAAAAAGTGAAGAGATACTCCATCACGTGAGAGACAATATAAGGTAGGAAGCACCCTGGAGACCTGGGTTCTATTCCCTGTAACCCAAGATGAGTCCCTCTAGAGCCTTCAGAGAATTTCTGATCCTCAATTCCCCCAACTGTAAAATAAAGGACTTCCAGTGGATCTATATGGTACATTGGTACATTAAAATAAAGGTACTGAGCATCTTCTTTCTTTTGAAGGAATTCTCCAAATACACTTGTATTTGGGGCTTTCTTATTTGTATAATGATCAACTGACCCCAGACCAAAAATGAGGAGTGGATCTTAACACAAAGGCATTAACTACCACTTTTGTGCCCTAATCGTATAAAAACAATTCTTGGCTATTGGAATGCAAAAGGTCCCATTCAAGGGATCAATGGAGGATAGTAGACCTGTAATGGTAATGGCTCTCCAATTGGCAGTTCAATTGTACAAAGAAATGTCTCCTTTCCTATCTGTCCCCTTAGCACCTACTCCATTGTAGTACTGTTTGCTGAGTGACTGAAATAGCCTCAGAAAGCCCTAGGCTGACCTTGCTGGGGCCTCTCATCATTCCACTTGGGCTTCCTGGGGAAGAAGACTAACTTTTCCTCTCTCAGCAACCAAGTTACAAAATGATCATGAACTACTCAACTTCATAAAACTGAATTTTGAGGCCGTAGTTCCAGATATCTTTATGCCGTAAGGATTTACAACCCTGTGACTGCCCAGAAAAACTCAGTAAACTTTGCAGCTGTCCAGAATTGTTCTTCTGGAGCTCCCAAAGATGAAGTCACAGGTCTAGACACACCCCGTTCAACACTGTCCCTCCAAAACAATTTTGCAACAACAAAAATTTCTAAACTTTTCCACTAGAAATATGTATCCTTCCAAAAGGACAATATGGGTGCATATACTCTATGTCACCTCAGCTTAAATAATGCATCTTGCTTACCTTGTCCAACTCTCATCCCCAGGCTGGGCAGGGTAACTGGCTCCATAAGAACTGCCATCAAAGTGGAATTGTGAGTTAAAGAAATGCAGGGGAAAACCCCCACCTGCAACAACAGGAGCACAATGTAGGGGCTAGGGTTCCTCAGGAGTCAGGTCAAAGAGATCTGCCACCTCTCTGCCATCCCCCTCTAGGCCTTCCTACCCCCTCTTGCCCTTTTAGAAGTCTGGGACCTCTCTTTACTTGCCTCCAGCCCTACTTTTCCTGTAGCTTCTTGAATTTCTTACTGTACCTTGACCAAAACAAAAAACAAACAAACAAACAAACAAAAAAGTCGTTCAGTTGAGGTACTGGGGAAGGCCCTTCATCTTATGCAGATGATGGCAGGACTGACATCATTGTGTGGGGGGGGAAGAGGGGGGGGGTGTAAATTTGATTCTATGACATCTCTCAATTCAAAAGTCATATATACATGCCATGTTTTAAAGAAAATTTTTATATAACTGAAGATAGCCCAAAATGTTGCATAACCAGACAAGGAACCACTGTTGCATGGCTTTAATAAGTAAAAATATACTAACACAAAATTTCTTATCAAAGTAGAGGTCACCATATTTGGTAAAAGCCTCTCTTCCTAGTCATTCTTGAGCCTAACTTTTGTGTATGGGTTTGTGTGTACAGAGATTTTTTTTCTAAATCAAACTACTAGCCACAAAAACAAACAAAATAAAACTGAGCTCATTGTCCTTAAATTAGAAAGCCTGGGTTACAATCTTTCCTCTGATGTTTATTACCTGTGTGACTTAGGAAAAGGCATTTAACCTTTGAGAGAATCTATGAGGTCACTTTCAACCCTAGACCAATGATCCTATGATAAAGCCATCAACTCTAAACTATTAACAGTTTATTTTTAAAAGTATATATTAACTTGAATATGATAGTAACAAAAACACCCCATTTACTTTGTCACCTGATGGTTTCTTTTTCTTAAATTTTTAAAAAATTTTGTTGCTATTTTTTACACAATTATAGTTTAGTGTGTTATATAGTCTTGGTCTGATTCTGCTTTCTTCACTGTGAGTCACTTCATGGGAGTCCTTCCATATTTTTTTGATATTTTTAATATTTATTTCTTACAGAGCAATAAAGCTCTACCATTTACTATATAGTCCTGGGGTGGGTTCTGAACTCAAGTCCTGCAATGCCAAATGCAATGTTCTCTTCACTTAACAGTATATGTGTTGTTTACAGTTATTTGTTATCATAAATAAAGTTACCATGGATATCTATAACACTTTTCCCATTCTTTCCTTCTTACTGTTTTGGATAATACATTTTGTTCCTACGCTAGTACCTTAAGTGTCATGGCAAGCCTTGCTTCTCAAAGCCTAAGTTGGTAGAGCATGAGTTCTAACGAGTTCCTACTTATCAAGGGTCTGATATTAAAAACTAATACTTATTTAAGGTTTAAGGTTAGCAAAACACTTTACAAATATTATTTCATTTTACCTTCATGACAAAGCTAGATGGTAGGTGCTTTGATTTGCCCCATTTTATAGATGGAGGCAACTGAAAACAGAGGTCTATCTTCAGGGTCACGTTCCCAGTGTGACAGATCAGATTTGAACTCATGTTTTCCTGATTTAAGGTCTACTGCTCTATTCAATGCACCATCTGGCTACCTCCTATCTTATACAGAGTAAGGGATCTATAAATGTGTTTATTTTTTACTAATTCAAATAAAAAAGGCTTAAGATAATCTCTGGATAGCTAGGGAATGGAAGACTACTGTTCTCCAAATAGTATTCTGTGCTCTAGTTTTATTTCTAGAAGGAAGCCAAGATTATTAACAGGTAACTCAAGTAAACATGAGCTTTACAAACTGAGGTGTCCTACTAAATTGATACTGTTTTTCCATAAATATCTTTCAAATGTGAGGCACACTTCAGACACCTTTAAAAAGCTGCTGTGTCTTTTCTAATGGTAGATGTTACTATTAAAAGATTTACATTTAGGCTCCAGAGTAAAGAGTTATGCAATAAACCTAAAGAGGAGCAAATTTAGAAGCAAGCAGCAATGCTGTGGCATAAACACCTCTCAGAGTATAGGAGTAGAAGCCTCTAGTCCAGTCTGAAGCTGCAAAGGAATTATCAGGGTAGAAATCCCAGATCAAAAGAGATCTGGCCGATAGGGGCTGAGTTCCAGAAGCAATCTATTGTAGATCAGACCCAAACCCAGGTCAGGAACTCGCAGAGCTCAAACCAGCGGTGAGCAGCAAATATGACTCTGTCCTAGCTCAGTCCCCTTTGAGACTTGCAGAATCCAGAAACAGGACCAGTCCAGATTTTTCCTCTAGAAGTACATGATACCTGACCCTAACATCAAGTTGGAAGTCAGGAAAGAAACTGAGAAGAATGAGCAAACAAAAAAGAACCCCCATCACACAGATGACAGGGACGTTCAAGACACAAACACAGAAGAACAAAATGACTCCAAAACATCCACAAACAAAGCCTCAAAAAAAAGTACAGCACAGGCAAAAACTTACTCAGAGATGAAGAGTGAGGAAAAATGAAGTTTAAAATATTTGGAAAACAAATGAGAGTTATGGAAGAAGGAATTAGAAAGGGAATTAACTGGTGGGTACAATGTACAACTCTGTGAAAATTAGGATGGGTCAAACAGAAGCCAGTGATTCCATAAGGCAACAATGAATGTTAAAAATTAAGTCAAAGTATTGAAAAAAAGATACAAAATATAAGGTACTCGTAACCAAAACAAATGATGTGGAAAACAGACCAAAGAAAAAAATGCAAGAATCACTGGACTAAAAGTCATAACCAAAAAAGGAGCCTAGACATCATATTTCAAGAAATCATAAAAGTAAACTGCCTAGACCTCTTAGAAGCTGAGGACAAAGTGGAAATAAAGGTTTCACTAATCACTTCCTGAAACTTTCAAATGAAAACTCCCAGGGATATTACAGCCTCAAACTCAAAGTTCTGACGTTAAAAAAAAAAAATACTACAAGTAGCCAGAAAGAATTCAAGTACTGAAAAAAAAATACTACAAGTAGCCAGAAGGAATTCAAGTACTAGGAAGTCACGGTGGAAACACAAAATTTAACATCCACCACATAAAGAAAGGGAGAGTGTGGAATGTGATGTTCCAAAAGTCAAAGGATATATAGGTTTACAGCCAAGAATATCTTACCAGGCAAAACTGAGTATAATCCTACAAGGGGAAAAATTTGATCTTTAACGAAATTGGGGAATTCCAAACATTCCTCATGAGAAGTTCAAAGCTGCAAAGAAACTATGAAGTTTAAACATAGGTAAAGAGAAACATAAAAAGACAAATACAAATGAAGAATTATAAGGCACTAAACAAGGACAAACGGTTTACATTTTAATATGGGGAAATGTGTGTCACTATTCAATTCTATCATCATCAGGGGCCATAGGAGTCTAAGCAGACAGAAGATCTGGAAGTGGTTCTGTTATGTCTTGATCTTAAAAGAAGACTAGAAAAGGAGGGAAATAAGAATACACTTGGGAAAAGAGAAAGGAAATTTAGGGGAAATGTTCTCACAAAATCTGGCTGTGCAAATAGAAATCTATACAAATGAGATGAGGGGAGCAGTTGACACCTGAACCTCACTCTCATCCATCACGATTAAATGAGAGAAAAATGCACACACACAGTTGGAAAGAGAAATACATTTCATTCAATGAGAAAATAGGAGGAAAAGAGAATTAAGAGAAAGGGAGAAATTAGAAGAAAGATAGATTAAGAGAAGAATCGGTCCTAAGAAAAACAAACCCTAACTAGACATTATTAAAATATTTATAGCTCTTTTTCAGGTGGCAAAGAGTTGGAATCTGGTGGGGAAGGTTTTATTACTGAAGTATGGCTGAACAAGTTATAGTATATAAAAGTGATGGAATACTATTGTGCTCTAAGAAACTACAAAGGAGGTAGTTTCTGAAAAACCGAGAAAGACTCATAGAGTAAAATGAACTGAACTAGGAGAACCTGGGCTTACAGGCTCAGAAACTGCTTCTGATTAGGTCCTCTTCATCATGTCTCTTCATCGTTTACATAATGTAAGACATCCTCCCATCCAAATGTATTGAAACTCAGTACGGAAAGTGATGCTCTCAAAAGGGGAGAACAGGAAGAATTCTCATAGGGATAACAAGGTACTCCTTACACCAGGACTTAACATGCAAATGCATCTTTATGTTATTTCATAGCTTAGCTATGAGTAATGCTATTTTATAGAAATCAATTTCCTTATTGCTGATTTTGCCCATTTAAGTGAAAAAAATTTTAAACCCTTTTTAACCATTCTTCTGGTCTAGGCAGAAAAAGCAGGAAGCAGAAGCCCTAAGTTCTATTTATCATTCAGACCTGCTAGTAACTAACTTTTACTGCAAATCACTTCACCCATCTGGACCTATTTCCTCAGAACTAAAAAAGAGGACTGATGCCACCCAACTCCTGAGAAAGAAGTGACAGACTTGATGTAGAATAAGACATATTTTTGGACATAGTTTAGGCTAGGTAAAGATTTGTTGTGATGGACTACACATTGTTTTACAAGAGTTTTGGGTTTTGTTTCTTTTTTAACTGAGGGGAGGTGAGAGGGACAGAAAATAAATTTTTGTTCAGTGAAAAAATTAAATAAAGCAATATTAGGGGGTTTGACTAGACCTGTAAAGGTTGCTTTCAGCTCTAAAATGCTATTATTCCACAAAATCTTGCTACTAAAATGCAAACTATACCCAGATGTATGATGCATCAAATAAAAACCAAATGGAAAAGGAATGCAAAATATGTAAGACCAAAAGTCATACCCTGATAGATGTTTTCAAAGAATTGCAAGTTATCAAGAGCTAATAAAATATCTATCTTAATTTCATATTACTAACAACAGAAATGTAAATTAAGCAACTCTGAGGTTTAATGTCGTATCCTTCATAACGACAATAGTAAATGACAGGAAGTCAGTAAGCATTTAAGCAGCACCTACTATGTGCCAAGTACTACGCCAAAGTATTAAGCATACAAAGTAAGGCAACAGACAGCCCCTGCTCTCATAGAGCTTCCAGTTTAAATGAGGAGACATTAAACCAAGTATTTACAAACAAGAAATATATAGGATAAACCAGAAAAAAATCAACAGAGGGAAGATATTAGCATTAAGATGGATCAGTAAAGGCTTCTTGTAGAAGGTGGTATTAACTGTAGAAAGTAGTGAGGAGAAAGCTAAAAATAAGGAAAGAAGTCAGGTAAGCCAAGAGGTGGAGAATGGCAAGCCCATAATGTACATTCTGGACGTTTAAAATGGTTCAAATGTTCTGCAAAGCAATTTTTAATTGTGTGAAAAAAGTTACTTAACAATTCATTCCTAAAGACCCTGTGACTGAATTTGACTTCAAAAAAACACAGAGTTAGATCCCAGATATACCAATATAGTCATAACAATGCTTTCTAGGATAGCAAAAAAACTGAACACTGCATGGGTTCTCATTGACTAAGGAAGGTTAAATAACTTGTAGTATAGGACAGTAAAGAAATGATGAATGTGAGGAATTCAGGGAATTCCAAGACTTAATGAATGACACAGAACAAAGAAAAAGAACATCATCAATGACTATAAGAATGTTTTTAAAGATAATGAAGCAGATGAAAAGACCAGAGCTGAAAAGAAAATTTGACCTTCAAACACAAGAATGAAGAGAAGCACGAAAAGGTAAACAGCAATGAGAAGTCATAAGGGATTTACTAAAGTTGAACTGTTTACATTCCTATTTGGAAAGACAATATTTGTAACTCTTGAAACTTTTGAGTATCTGGGTAGTTCATGGGATTACACACACACACACACACACACACACACACACACACACACACACAGAGCACAGAGTGAATTGAATAGGATGGGATCTTATCTTAAAAAACTGAAATTAAGTGGTGAGAGAGAAATATATTGGGAGGAGAAAGGGAGAAATGGAATGGGGTAAATTATCTCTCATAAAAGAGGTAAGCAAAAGACTTTTCAGTGGAGGGAAAAAAGAGAGGAGGTGAGAGAAAAACATGAAGCTTACTCTCATCACATTCGACTAAAGGAAGAAAAATAAAATGCACATTCATTTTGGTAAGAAAACTTATCTTACAGTACAGGAAAGTGGGGGAAAAGGGGATAAGCGGGGGCGGAGGGGATGATGGAAGGGAGGGCAGTGGGAGGAGAGAGCAATTTGAAGTCAGCACTCTTGGGGAGGGACAGGATCCAAAGAGAGAACAGAAGCAATGGGGGGCAGGATAGGATGGAGGGAAATATAGTTAGTCCTACACAATATAACTATTATGGAAGTCATTTGCAAAACTACACAGATATGGCCTATATTGAATTGCCTGCCTTCCCAAAGGGAATGGGTGGGGAGGGAGGGATGGGGAGAAACTGGAACTTAAAGTTTTAGGATCAACTGTTGAGTATTGTTCTTGCTACTAGGAAATAAGAAATACAGGCATTGGGATATAGAAAGTTATCTGACCCTACAGCACAAAAGAGATGGGAACAAGGGAAGGGAAGGATGTTAGAAGAGAGGGCAGATCGGTGATAGGGGCTATTAGAATGCTCGGTGTTTTGGGTGGGGGGAGGGGAGAAATGGGGAGAAAATTTGGAACCCAAAATTTTGTGAAAATGAATGTTAAAAGTTAAATAAATAAATTTTAAAAAAGAAAAGAAAAAAATAATGAAGCAGATGAACTCAAATTAAATACAAGTAATGGTCAATACTGGATCCCTAAGAATAAGGTACAACACAGCTCCTTCTTCCTGGCAAAATGCTGGTGGGACAGGGATGCGGAGTGTTCTACAGGACTTCTGATACTTGAGTCAACTGGGTTTGCTAATCTTTTTTTTTTCTCTGTTACTACAGAGGACTTATATGGATGGTGATAGTGGGAAATGACTGCTGTAAAAAAAGATAAAATTTTTTTGAAAAAAGAAAATAAAGCAAATTAAACATGTAAAATGCTTATAATGAAGATGGTAGAATAAGACAAGAAATACTGGACTCTCCCAAACTCTCCCCAGACAAGTAAAACATCCCCACAAAGTGAACTTTGAGTGGCACTGTGTCTGGAGGCAGCCTCAGCTTCTGAACCTTTCACTTCACAGATAGTGTGGGGGTCAGAGAGCTGAGGAGGGGAAGACTGAAGGAACCTCCACTGTTGCTAGATGTCAGGCCAGGTGTGCTGACCATATGTAGTCCCAGGCTGCAGTTGTGGATGAAGAGGCATGAGTACATGCCCGGTCATTCAGTAGCAGAGGAGTGGGGACCATGATGACTGTGAGCACTTGCAGGGGAGTGAAACCCCTAGTTTCAGTTCCAGGAAAGAGGAGTGAGTTGAAGTTTGCAACCACAAGAGGGACCAAAAGGAACAATAACATCTGGGGTGACAGTGTGGCTGCAGACCCTGGTCATGGCTAAGGGAGGGGTCCCAAAGAGAGCTGAGAAAACAAAAACCTAAAGCCTGAGGACATCCCCCATACCTTGGGACTAAAATGTGACTATAATAATATGCCACTAAAAAAATGAATGAATGAACGAATGATTTAGTAAGCAAAGGAGAAAGAACCTGACCACAGATAGCTACTGTGGGGATAGAGAAGCTCTGGATTCATACTCAGAAGATAGTAATGTTAAAAAAAGCCACTCCTACATCAAAGAAAAATGTCAACTGGTCATTAGCCCAAATAGAGTTCTTAGAAGAGCTTAAAAAGGATTTTAAAAATCAATTCAGAAAGGCTAAGGAACAATTAGGGAAAAAAATAAGAGCAATATAAAAATCAAGAAAATTATGAAAAGAAAGTCAACCAATTGGAAAAAGAGATCCAAAAAGTCAAGGAAGAAAATAAATTCTTAAAAAGTACCACTGGACAAGAGAAAGCTAATAACATTATAAGACAGCAAAAAATAACAAAAACCAAAACAATGAAAAAATAGAAGAGAATGCGAAGCATATAATTAGAAAAACAAATGATCTGAAGAACAGATTGAGGAGAGACAACATAAGAATTGTTGAACTACCTGAAAGTTATGATAAAAAAAAAATCTAGATACAAAAAATTATTAAGGAAAATTGCCCTAAAGTTCTAGAACAAGAGGGTGATCACCACTTGAAATAGATCCCAATATAAAAACTTACAGGAACATTACAACATTATAAGTTTCAAAGCTCCCAGGTTAAGGAGAAAATGCTACAAGCAACAAGAAAAAACAATTTTGATATTGTGGAGCTATAGTCAGGCTAACACAAGATCTAGAAGCTTCTACGTTAAAAGACCAAAGGGCTTGGAACATTATATTTTGAAGAACAAAGGTGTTGGGTTCAAAACCATGAAAAGCTTACCCAGCAAAGCTGAGTATAACCCTCAATAGAAAAAAAAAAGGACATTTAATGAATTGAAAGGCTTTCACGTATTTTTGACAAAAAGACTAGAACTCAAAGGAAAATTGAACACTTAAGATCCAGGTGAAATACACTGTAAACATTAAAGACCAACTATAAGGGACTCAATAAGGTCAAACTGTTTACTTTTTATATGGAAAAATGTTATCTGTACTTTTATGAATGTTATCATTATTTGAGTAGTTTGAAAGAACATAGAAAGATAGAAGACTTGGGGTTGAGCTGAGTATGATGGGATGATTCTAAAAAAATAAAACTGGCTAGGGAAAAGTAAAATGGAGTAATTATCTCACACAAACAAGGCATGAATAAAGAACCGTTACAGTAGAAGCAGGTGGGAGTGGAGGGTTGGTAGTGCTGGAACCTCATTGAAACTGGGTGAAAGAGGGAATAATATATACATCTTTAAAAGGGTATAAAAGTTTCCTAAATTTATAAAGAAACAGGTTGAGAGGATAAGGAAGGGACTTTCAGAAGAGTGTATATTAACAAGAAGCAGGAGGGTGGGGAGAGAGATTAAGGGATGAGAAGTCAACAGATTAAGGAATAAGGGGAAAGGATAAAGGAAGGATTCTTAAAAAGAGGGTGGATTAGGGAGGTAGTGGTTAGAAGTAAATGAGCTGTGTGAGGAGGGATAGGGTAAAAAGAGAAGGTGAAGGTAATAGTGAGGAAAAATAGGATGGAGAAAAATACACAGCTAATAATTATAACTTTGAATGTGAATGGGATGAATGGACCCATAAGACAAAAACAACAGAATGGGTTAAGAATCTGAATCTGACAATATGTTGTTTACAAGACATTTAAAAATGAGAGATAAACACAGAGTTAAAACAAAGAGCTGGAGAATTTACTATGCTTCAGTAGATATAAAAAAGCAGGCGTAGCAATTATGATTTCAGGCAAAATTAAGGCAAAAATAGATTTAATTAAAAGAGATAAACAGGAAAAATACATTATGATAAAAGGTACCATAGACAATGAAGCAATATCAATATTAAACCTATATGCACCAAATGTTATATATCATCTAAAATTTTAAGGAAAAGTAAATGAATTATGGGTGGAAATAGATGGTAAAACTATAATAGTGGGGGCTGAAAAAAGGTGCATTCTTTTCTATTCCCATTTAATTTTCTCCAGATGTCTACCTAATCTAAGATTCCATTTGCCTCCTTGACTTCTTTCTTATTTATATTTTGATTAGGTTTGTCTAATTCTGGGAGGGGAAGGCAAAAGTCCCCCACTATTATATTTAGATATTGTATTTCCTCTTCTGTTAATCTAGGCAGGTTATATTTTTGTAGCTATTCTTCCATTCTACTTAAATTCTTAAATTTAATGGCATATAACTTGGCAAAATAACTTCTTATAATTGTTTTGATTTCATTTTCATTAATAGCATATTCACCTTTTTCATTTTTAATGCTAGTGATTTGCTTTTCTTTTCTTTTTAAAATCTTACATCTATCAAATTGGTTAAAATGATAGAAGGGAAAAGTAGCAAATCTTGAAGGTAGTGTGGAAAAAGTGGGACACTAATTTACTCTTGGTGGCAATCTTTGAAATTATACCCAAAGAGTTAGAAAACCTTGTATAACCTTTGACCCAGCAATAATACCATTAGGTCTGTTTCCCAAGCTGATTAGGGAAAAAGGGAAAAGCCATGAGTGGTAGCAGAGCACAGTGGAAAATGTTAATTTTAAATGAGAAAGTTGGAATAGATTAAGGTCCCTTAGAGCTCTGAAGCCATGTTTTTAGGGATAAATGTGAATTAGGAGAAGTAGGAAGCAAAAAAAGTTCTTGTCATCCACTATTCCAGCTCAGCTTAGTCTAATTCAGAAGGGTCAGCTCTCTACTACTGACAGTAAATAGGGATGAATGCAGTCTTGGAAGAGGCCCTATAATTAAATCCCTTTACGATCTCATCTACTGCACTAAGATAAGAACAGCCATGTATTACATGTGTTCTGTACTGCCTGCACATTCAGTCTATCCTAAAAACACTGGAGGTACTCATTAAATATTCGCTGAATAAATTTAAACTCTTGTTCCTCCTTCAGAAGTCAATGGTGTGTGGGTGAGCACTTAAACTGTCTTTTTATACTCAAAGCATGTCAAGTGAAATAAATGAATAAATTTATGTTTCAATCAGCTGACTTAATAGTTCTAACCTAATTCATAATAGATAAAACATTTGCCCTGGTAATCTCCAAGAGAAACCATGGAAGCTCTTTGAAGAAAAAAATCCCAATTATCTGAATGACCTGAAATTTAAAGGTGTTTTCATGGAGGAATTAGTAACATAAAGTCTTGCTGACAGAGCTATGAAGTAATCATTCTGAAAAGTAATTTGGAATTATGCCAAACAAAGTAGCTAAAATGATGCAGAGAATAGCACTTTCTGAAGCTGCAAAGAATCGAAAACAAAGTAGATTCCCGTTGACTATGAAATGGCTGAACTAACTGTGGTATATCAATGTAAGAGGACATTATTGTATTGTAAGAAATGATGAATATGATAACTACAGAAAAGTATGGAAAGACTTACATGAACTGATGCAAAGGGAATAAGCAGAACCTAGAGAATATATGCGATGTCTACAACAATGTATATGAAAAGTACAACCACTATAAAACAAAGAAAATGAATTTTGCAAAACTACAAAGCACAAACTTGACCCCAAAAAAGAGATAGGAGAAGATATGTCTTCCCTTCCTTTGTAGAAGTGGCTCTCTGGATGTGTAACACTACACAGAATGTCAGTCTTGGTTGTATGGACTGGTCTTGTTGGGTTTTTCTGTTTTCTTCTTTAAAAGAAATTATTTTAAGGGATGGATTTCAGGGAAAGGAAAGAGTAAAGATATAGGGGAAATCTTCTAGACGATGTAAAAACAAAATCTTCTAGATGATGTAAAATCAAAAATAGATAAAAATCTATTAAAATTGTTCTTTAAGCATTTAAACTTTAGAAATGTGTCTAGATACTATCTATTTCAATTGTCTCAGATAATCCACAAATAATGAGGACTGAGAACTAAAAGTGAATGCTAGGTAAGCTGTCCAGAAATTTCTAAGTTAATTCTCATCAACTGAGAACAAAAAAGGATATTTGTCTTCCTGGTTTATCCCCAGATCTTCGGTGCAAGGGATGAAAGCGATTCCGGGAGACTCTTTCCACAAGCCCATGATGTCGTGTTCCCCGAATGTTATCAGCCTGGTGAAATGATGGCTGCAGAGAGAAGGAAAGAAAAGTTAATTCTCTAACTATAAGGCAGTGGTGCTAATTACCCCTCTCCCTATTTCTCAACTCTGTTCAAAAAGAAATGCAAGATGTTACTCACCTCCTGCAAATAGGTGATAGATTCAGGGTGCAGAATGAGATATGTATTTTTTTGCTCATGGCCAATCCAGGGATTTCTTTTGTTTGACTACGAATATTTGTATGTAAGCATTTTTTTTCAAGGGCAGATAGGTGGTACAGTATAGATAGAGTGCGGGGCCTAGAGTCAGGAAGACTCATCTTTGTGAATTCAAATCTGGTCCCACACACTTACTAGCAGGGTGACCATGGGCAAGTCACTTAACCTTATTTGGCCCCAGTTTCATCATCAACAAAATAGGCTGGAGAAAGAAATGAGAAACCACTCTAGTATCTCTGCCAAGAAAACCCCAATGGGGTCACCAAGAGCCAGACAACTGAAAAATGACTGAACAGCAACACATTTTCTTTTCATTTCTTCTTCAATGGCAGGGGAGGTTTTTCATCTACTGAAAAAAAATTAACTTTTAAAAACAAAAGTGATATAATGATTGCAGAAATTTACTTTACTAAGTAAATCTATGAATCAGCACAGTGCAGTGAAAGTAGCACTGGATTTGGATTCAGAGAACCTAAATTCTAATCCTAGATCTGCCATTTAGGGAAGTCACTTAAACATAAGTCACTTAACCCTTCTGGATCTTAGTTATCCTATCTGTAAAATTAAGGTGCTCAACTAGATGGAAGACACCTTTCAACTCTACATGTATGATCCTATAATTCTATGAAAGCCCAAAAGGAAGCACAGTCTGAAAACATAAGGAGTTTCAAGATTTTAGAAGAATTTGTAAATGGTAAAATTTTAAAACTATTAAGAATTTGTGAATGATAAAATTTTAAAATTATTTATTGTGGGATACCAGGGATATTTAAATTCTACCTTGACTTCTGGAGACACCCTCAAATGATTTCCAAGAAAGAAATTAAAAAGTCTGAATTTGAAGTCCCTTACCATTGAACAAATAACAAGGATGTTTTAAAGGAAATTAATAACTGAATAGGCCTAAATAAATGGAGTCTGAAGATCTCATTTGGCCGCTAATGATAAACAAATGACTTCTTAGCAAGAAACAATAGATTAATGGCACAGTTTGGCACTTAAAGTAAGAAAGTGGAATAATAAACCATTCTATCTAGTAAAGAGTCTACAAGAGTCTCCTGGACTACAAGAGTCCAAAGCATAGTTCAAGACAAAAACTATACTTTCTTGAACTTGCTTTTTAGGTAGATAAGAAAGGGTCTTTGAGAGGCCCATTTTTCTAATATCAATACTCTTGTGGAATTTTTGCATGGCTATTACTCATAGAATGTTACAGTTTCCCAAGAATCAATATGAAAATCACTGAACTGAAACTTCTCTCTACAAAGAGAGTAGGGATCTCTTAATTCTCCTTTTCAGAGAGTCCATTTGGGTAAAGTTTATTGTATTTTGTTATAAGCTGTTCTCTTTGATTCTTTCCCTCAGCATTCTTATTTCTTCTTTTTTTTTAAATCTCTTGCTTCATCCATATCTGGCCACTGGACCCAGATGTTTCTGGAGGAGAAAGTGAGGCTGGTGATTTTGCACAGCACTGCCTCACTTAAATTCAATTCACTTTCACATCACAGCATCACCTCCCTCAGGTCAAGGTCCTCTTCTAGAATGAAGGGCAAACAGCAGCTGCAAGGTCTTCATGTAGTCCTTATGGAAAATCTGTTTTGTCCTTTAACTCTCTCCTTGAAAGTTGTCACAGAGTACTCCTTTCTTCCTATACTTAAGACCATCAAGACATAACAGAACCACTCCCAGGCCTTGTGAAATAGGATTCTCTCTATGGATCTTGATAAAAATAGGGTTCAAAAAAGACAGGTGAATCATCCTCCCATGTGAATGTAAAAAACGTCACTCAGGTTTACTTTTATATATTCCTTTTCATTCCTGTGTTTCAACTTCAAATTTTCTCTGCAGCTCTGGCCTTTTTATCAGGAATGCTTGGAAGTCCTCTTTTTATTAAAGACCCCTTTCCCCCACCACAGCATTATACTTTGCTTTCTAGGTAAGTTCTTTTTGTTCATAATCCCATATTCTTTGCGTTCTGGAATACCATATTGCAAGTATTCTGCTCTTTTATAGTGGTGTCTGTGAAAATGTGTATGACCCTGGCTGTGGCTCCATAGTGAATTCTTTCTTTCTGGCTGCTTGTGTTATCTTTTTCTTTGATCTGAAAGTTCTGGGTTTTGGCTATGATGTTCCTAGGAATTTTCATTTTGAGATCTCTTGCAGAAGGTAACTGATTTTTTTATTTGCATTTTGCCTTCTGATTCTAAAGGATCTCGGCAATTTTCTAAGATTTCTTGAAATAGAATGTCCTAGGCCCTTTCTTCGGTCATGGTGTTTTCAGATAGCACAACAGTTCTTAAGAATTTTTTTCTTCACTTTGTTTTCCTGGAAAATTGTTTTCACTATTAAATACCTTATATATTTTTCTACTTTTTTTTTAGCCTTTTGATTTTGTTTTAATATTTCTTGTTGCTTTAAGAAGTCACTGACTTCTATCTAGTCCATTCTAATTTCCACAGGATTTACTGTTTTGGGCAAGGTTTTGTACTTCTTGTGCCAAGCTAATAATTCCCTTTCCAATTCTTTCTTCCATTTCTATAAAAACATTTAACTCTTTTAAAAAAAAAAAACTCTCCGTCTCTTTCAAAAATATTAGCTGTTTTTCCCTGAGAATTTGCTTGTAAATGTTTTAGAGTCATTTTCTTCTGTATCTGTGTCTTGAGTGTGCCGGCTACAATGTTTGCTCATTCTTTTAGCCTACTTTTTGACTTGTTATTAGGGTTGAGTTCTGCTGCACTTCTGTAGGAAGGTCTGGGCCAGCCCTATTGCTGCTTTCTTGGGTAATGAATGTTAAATTATTCCAGGATCTTGGGGACTTTCAGTTATCCCAAAGCATTCTGTTCACTGCCCCAGTAATCTGAGCTCTGAGTCCCTGATCTGATTTTCGGTCAATGTAAGAGTTAGAGTACTGCTGGACTCAGTCACTATAAACCAGCTAGAAAGCTCAACTGTTTTTTTTTTTCAGTTGTTGTTCACTCATTTTTCAATCATGTCCAACTCTTAGGGACTTCGTTTGGCGTTTTCTTGACAAAAATTTTGGAATGGTTTGCCATTTCCTTCTCCAGCTTTTAATAGATAAGGAACTGAGACAAACAGGATTAAGTGACTTGGCTAGTAAGTATCTGAGGCCAGATTGAAACTCAGGATGGTAAGACTTCCTGACTTCAGGTCTAGCACTCTATCCATGAGAAGCAGAATCATAGGTTTCTGCTTGGTCTGAGATTCCTGCTTTGGTTATTCTTTCGCAGGCTTGGAAGCCCTGCTCCAAGCCTAGGGCAAAGCCAAACAGTTGCTGCTTCCTTCTGAACTGCCTTCTCTCTCAGTTCACCACCCAGAACCTCCTCACCCAGGAAGGCCCAGATCTGGGCAGGTCCCTTTCCCACTCCACCCTTGATCAGTGACTCCAATCAGTAGGCAATGAAACTGCCAATTTCCACCTGTCTTCATCACAGAGCCCTAGTATGGGTCTGGTGGAGAACTGTTGTAGTTCTGGAACTTTGTCTTGCCCTGCTGCATAGCTTCTTCCTAACAGCTACAATGCTCCATTCCCAGTTGTGCTCTTTCCTCACTCAGTCCCCAGTGTCCCTACTGGTCTATCTCCCTATGCTGAACTAGGATGGACAAAGGATTCATTGTGACTTTTTCGGGATTTCCCCATCAGGATTCAGACTGGTACATTTTCCAGACTTGTTCAGAAGAGTTTCTGGACAGGAATTCTTCACTCCATTTCTTCCACAATCTACTTTCAAGCACTTCTAGTGAAAAAGCCAGAACTGAGTTGTAACTTGAAGATATAAATATAAGAGACCAGAGAAATCTGGAAAGGTAAATTTAAGTAAAGGAATAGAGTGCTAATATTCTATAGGAGGAAAATAAACAAGTGTCCCTTCAGAATTCTATTGACTTCAATGGTTACTGGGGTAGTTGTAAAAGAAAACTAGAAGTCCTGGGGGAAGGAAATAGAACTTCTGATTTCTCATATTTGGGGTGAGTGAGAATATACAAACATGGAGAAGGCAGTGGTCATGAAAACAACCTCATTCTTACATAAACCAGACAAAGACAGGTTAAACATACATTTTTAAAAACATTCTAATGTAGAAATACATCAAACTTGAAAGGCAAAAAAAAAAGTAGAGTTGGGAAAGTGAAGATTAAGAGGGAGGACAATATCTGGGAAGGATTAGTCACAAGCAAAACAAATTTTCAGATCTTGGAGGAGGGATTTAAAAGGGGAGGAGAAAAACAAAACAAAACTAGAATCCAAGAAGGTGCTTTAGACTGATTCTTGGACAATGATTTCCTTCTTGGACACTTCAGCCTAGAAATGGCTGAAAATAGGGTATTATATTAATGTAATGTAATATTATTGCATTGTCCTCCATACCTAGAATGCTCTCCCTCTTCAAATGACCTCCCTCCTTCATTTAAGCTTCAATTAAAATCCCACCTTCTATACAAAGCCTCCCTCAATCTCACATAATTCTAGTACCTTCCCTCTGTTAATTATTTCCAATTTATCCTGTATATAACCTTGCTTTGCCTGCATATTATCTCTCTCATTAGACCATAAGCACCTTGAAGTCAGAAACTATGATCTTTTGCCTCTTTTTTGTATGCCCAATATCTAGGACAATGCCTAGCACAGAGTATCCTCTTAATAAATGTTTATCAATTGAAGGAAATGACAAAAAAGATAATCTTAGAGAATCCCAGATAATACGAACATATACAAAGTGAATTGTATAGGACCAAAAGAACGAATTATATAAGTATGACAATACCCTATGTAAAGAAAAACAATTGTGAAAGACCTAAGAATTTTGATCAAAGCAATGACCAACCATGTCTCCAGTGAATCTGTAATGAATCATGTTACTTCCTGACAGAGAAGTGACAGACACAAGGTGTGGAAAGAGACATAATTCATATTTTTAGACCTAGTCATTGTATGGATTTGTTTTGTTTGACTATGTTTATTTGTTCCAAGAATTTTTCCCCTATACTTTCTCTCAATTAGTAGACGAGGTGTCAGAGAGGTAGGGGAGTTTGGATAGCAACAGTAAGACCAAAAAAAGAGGCATTTGAAACATTTTTTTAAATGCACAGAAGAGAACTGAAGGAAGTTCAGAAAGAAGCACAAATAAGGACAGTTTTGAAAGAAACACAGAATTTATTAAATAACTTTTTAAAAAACAATGTAAAATTAATATTGAGTTCCATATAGAATACTTGTTGTGTGCTGTTATATACGTGGAAATGCTCTCTTTTGTGTTAAGTTCACATAAAAAATTTTTCAAAAAAAAAATTAAAGCAAGAGGAGATAAATTAGAGTAGTTAGGGGATAGAGACTGAAAAGATTTTATTGATCAACTAAGAATCTTGAATTGTATTACTTTTTAATGAAAACTATACACATCTTACATTTGTATACTATAGCACTGTATTGAAATAGATTAGGGAAATGATAAGGGAGACCCCCTGTAATAACAGTCTAGGTTGGAGATACTAATGGCCTAGGAATGAAAAAGAAAATTAAAGATGTAAAAAATTAGTAGACAGAATTTAGTTATTAATAGAATGTGGAGGGAGAAGAAGAGATAAGGATGATTCCAGAGTTTTGAGTGTGGAAAAATACCACCAACATACACAAGGAAATTAGGAGGAAGGGTTGCTTTTTAGTTTAGTTTTGATTCAGAGGTATTGAATTTGAGGCGATGATGGTCAGACATTCATAAGAATATTCAAAGAAGAGTTGGAGAAATGGGCCTAAAATTTAGCAGAAAGGTCAGGAATGTAGACCGAGGAGTCATGGAATCTCAGAGTTGGAACAGAACTTAGAAGTCATCTAATGCAACCTAAATCTGAACAGGCAGCAATGAAAACAAAAAGCACCAAGGCTGAAGATTGTATCTAATAAACTTATGACTGTCATTTCCTTCTGATCAATCAACTACTTTGGCTGGTGATGATACGGTTTTTAGAAACCATAAACTCGTCAGTGTCACTCCCCCCATTTCTAAGCTCCTCATATAAGCCTGTTCTTACTTCCCGGCTTTGGTTCCTGTTTTTCACTAAGAGTATCACAGTACAAAGAACTTTGAAGTGCGGACTTAAATACTTACTAGCTATGGGCTGAAGGGTGAATCCTTAACCTCTCTGTACCTCCGCTTATAAAATGAAAATAAACCTACTTGAATTAAGTTTGTTAAAGGGCAGTTATATTAAAAAAAAAAAAAAAGTAAACCTTAAAATGCTATAAAAATGTGAGCCATTACTTTCATATGAACCCTTATCCTCTCACCTCTGATCCCCTCTGGGACACTGCTCTAACAATCATCTTTTCTCTAACTCATCTCCACCCCTCCTCCCTGTTTCAAAATAGTTCAGGTCTCCCTAATCCTGAAAAAACCTTTCTTTACTACTGTATCCAACTCCCAGATATTGTTCTTCCTTTTTTCTCAATCTTTTCATTATTGAACTTCTTGAAAAGTTTTCAATACCAGATGCCTCCCCTTCTTCATTACTCATTCTCTCCTCCACTCCACCCCTTTCAATCTTGGCAGGCCTTCGCCACTACAATGAAATCGCTCTCACACAAATCATTAATAAACTGCTAAAAACTCCTCCCTAAAGTCTCAAATGACCCCTAATTGCTAGATCCAACAGCCTTTTCCAGTCTTTATTGCACCTGATCTCTCTGTTGACACTTACTGACCGGGCTCACTGCTAGACATTCTCTCCTTCCCTGGCTTCAAAGACATCACACACTTATGGTTCTCCTCCATGGACTCCTCTTTTGGTCTCTTTATGTGGGGAACTGTTCCCCCAAGGGTCTCTTCCTTGCTCCTCTTCTCTACAGTAACTTCCTTAACAATTTCATGGACTCTTATGGCTTCCACCATCACCACCACTACAGAGATAACTCAAATCTGTATCTCTAAGTTCTGACTTTTGTTCTGAATTTGCATCTTTACCTCTAACTGCCTGTAAAACACTTCCACTTTGATAGTAGTACAATGGATAGAGCAGCATTGGGCCTGGAGTCAGGAAGATCATAATTCAAATCTAGCCTCAAATACTTAATAGCTAAATGACCCTGGGTGAAGCACTTAACCTGCATGTTTCAGTTTCTTCATCTGAAAAATGGGAATAATAGCATCTACCTCCCAGGGTTGTTATGAGGATCAAATGAGATAATTCCTATAAAGTAAGTGTTACATAAATTTTAGCTGCTATCATAATGAAGATGATGATGATGTCCCAATAGCATCTCAAATTTAACATGTTAAGAATCAAGCTTGCCACTATTTCTGTCTATGACACTATCATTTACTCAGTACCCAACATCAGTAACATTATAGTTTATCTCTTGCCTCATTTTCTTAATTCAATTTTTTGCAAAGTCCCTAATGGTTTTACTTTTGCAATTTCTCTCACATCTGTTCATTCCCCTTTATTCCTATTGTCAAAAAAAAATGCATTCCTAGAAATGTATTACAATCAGCAATTATAACTGCTTCCTAAGAAATTTTCCAAACTGTCCAAGTATACAACAGTGTTTTGGGGACTTAAGGTTAAGTTTTCACAGAAGAGTCAGATAGGTTAGAAACCTTTATGATGTCATATTTTAATTCACACAAAGGTAAGCTTGAAGCCTAACCTAAGAAACTCAAGGAAAGAAGCAGGGTTGCTCACAGAGCTCACCAGAATATTGGCTGCAATGGTCTTCAGGGAAAGGAGGACGTGATAGTACAAGAAGCCACTAAACTCCTCATCTCCTTCACATGGGCGCCATGGTTTTCCTTTGCTCAGGAACATCTAACGGATTCCCATTTCTAATGTGAGGAGTAGGAAAATGCTAAGAAATGGCAGGCAAGTACCATCCTGGGCAAGCACAGGGCTTGAAAGTTTCCAGAAAAAAGTACAAAAAAGAGGAGGCAAGTCTGGAGTAGAAGCAGTCTGCCACAAATGCTTAAGAAAAGGATGGAGAAAGAAAGAAAGAAAGGAAGAAAGGAAGAAAGGAAGAAAGGAAGAAAGGAAGGAAGAAAGAAAGAAAGAAAGAAAGAAGGAAAGAAAGAGAGAAAGAGAGAAAGGAAGAGAGAAAGAGAGAAAGGAAGAAAGAGAGAAAGAGAGAAAGGAAGAGAGAAAGAGAGAGAGAAAGGAAGAAAGAGAGAGAGAAAGAGAAAAAGAGAGAGAGAAAGAGAAAGAGAGAAAGAAAGAAAGAGAAAGAAAAAAAGAGGGATGGCAGCCTTCACATTTCAACGCTTACTTCACTGAGACAGCAGGTAGCTCTGAGTATAGGGCAAAAGAACCGAGGGATTCAGATAAGTACAAGTGAATAGAGAGTGCAATGGCAAATGTAATGTCACATGTGAAAAACAATAAGACAACCAGTATCGGCAGGCTCTTGTGCATGGTAGTGATATCTAATAAGCCTGGAAAGGCAGGAAGGAGGGAAGAAGCTTTCCCTTCTGCCAAATGGCAGGCCTTTAAATACATAAAGACATCCATGGCTTCTTTTCTACAGGCCAAATACATTCAGTTCCTTCAATAGATCCCCATGTGACATGTGGCCCTTACCATGCTGGCTGCCCTTTTCTGAAGGCTCTTAATCAACAGTCTTTCTAAAAGATGATATCCAGAACTAAAAACAATACTTTAGGGTCTAACCCAGTTAAAGTAATATAGGACTGGTAAGTACCTCTTTATTTCTGCTATGAATCCCCCCAAAGCAGCTCAAGATCACAATAACTACTGCATTACTACATCATAATCCTGCTTAAATTAAATAGACCTTTTCCCAGAAAAACTACTATCTAATCATGACTGTTCTATTTTATACTTATGATACTGGCTTATTCTCACAAAATGTCAACTTATCAGATTGAGCCCAATGTCTACCCTGTTCGAATCTTTTTGGACTCCATCATATAATGCATCAACAACTTCTACCAGCTTTGTCTCATGTACAAATGTGATGAGCATGCTCCCTGAAGTTTTAGCCAGATCAATGTTAAAACATGTGAAACAGCCCAGGGCCAATCCCAGAGAGATTTCTGGAGTGTGCCCTCTTTCCAAGCTGATACTGAATCACTCTGACTACTCTCTGTGGCAGGTTTTTCAATCAGTTCTGAATCTGCCTAAATTTAATACTCTCTATATTTCTCACTTTTTCCTACAAGAAGTGTGAGCAACTATAAAAAAAAAATGCTTTGCTAAACTAGGCAAACTGGATCTATAGCACTCCCTGATTTACCAAGTATAGCAAAACCATGCTAAAAAAGGAAATGAAGTTATCCTAATTCCTTTATTTTGACAAAGCCATGCTGGCTCTTTATGATCACCACTTCCTCTTCTGTTGAATAATCAGCTTCTTAATATGTTTTTAGAACTTTGACAAAAAAAAGAAATCAAGCTCACTGGTTAATAATTTGGGGATTTACTCCTTCCCTGCTCTTTGACACTAAATCACAGTAGCCCATCTCCCATCCCAAGCCACCTCTTCCATTCTTCATAATGGACAAAAGGAGAGTGGCAGATCAAGTGTTGAACATGGAGAGTTAAGAAGAGCTGAGTTTGAATTCTGCTTTAGATACTAGCTCTGTGACCCTGATCCAGTCACTTGCCTGAGTCTCCATGCTTGTTTCATCTGTTAAATAAGGTGGCCGGACTTGATGGCCTCTAAGATCTATCCAATTCCAAGTGTGCAATCCTATAATCTTATGACATTAGCCCAGCAAAAATATCTTCTTTTAGCATACCCAAGGATGTAGTTCATTTGGATCAGATGATTTGTATGCTATTTTATTACCTTCTTATTTATCATGGGGATCAACTCTATATAAGCCATTTGTATTCTGTCCTTTTCCAGGTCAAAGGGCATTCTCCTTGTCAGAGAAAACAACCCTGTGTAGCCTGGCCTTATCTTTATTGTTAGTTATCAACACACCATCAATCTCCCCACAACAGTCTTAACTCTTCTGTGATTCTCCCCTTTTACCTGATATAGTTTGTTAAATTTTATTGACATCCTTTGTTTTCACATTACCTATATTTCCCAGCATATTCCTCTTCCCTCTCCCTCCCAGAGAGCAATCCCTTAGAACAAAAAAAAAAAAAAAAGGATTAAAAAAAAAAAAGGATTAAAAAAAAAACCTTTCAGCAAAACTAACCAAACATATTAAAAATATCTGAAACCCAGAGTCCCTAACTTCTTCAAAGAAGGAAATAACTTCTCAAATCTCCCTTTTAGGGCCTCATTATAGTTTTTAAACTTCTTTTTGTCATCCTTTCCTCACCAGCCTCAGCTCATTTTAAACTTCAGCCCTCTTGACTCCTTACAATACTAGGCCATGTCTTGTTCATGGAACAGCCAACAAGCCAGTGTCACTAGGCTGAAGAGCACATGGCAGGGAGTAAGGAGTTCTAGAAAGGTAGTGGGCTGGGTTAGAAAGGGCTTTGAATGCCAAACAGAGCATTATGTATTTGATCCTGGAGGCAATATGAAATTACTAGAGGAGTGTGTGTGTCGGTGTGATAATCTGTACTTTAGGAAAATCACTTTGGCAGCTAAATGGAGAATGGACTAGAGTAGGGAGAGATTTGAGGCAGGCAGAACTCTCTCCCCAACAGACTACTTTTATAATAGTTCAGGTGTGAGGTAATGAGGGTCTGCATCAGACTAGCTGCACCATCAAAGGAAAGAGGGGACATATGAAAGAGATATTGCAGGGATGAAACCGGCAGACCTTAGCAACAGCTTGGATGGTGGGAGGTGAGAGATAGTGAGGAGTCCAGGATGATTCCTAGGTTGTAAGCCTGAGGGACTAGGAGGATGGTGTTGCCCTCTATAATAAAAGGAAAAGTAGGAGGGGTTATAGTTTAATGGGAAAGATGAAGAGTTTGGTTTTGGACATGTTGAGTTAAAGATGCCTACTGCATATCCAGTTCAAAATGTCTGAAAGGCAATTGGAGATGCAAGATTGGAGGTCAGCAGAGAGATCAGGGCATGATAGGCAGATTTAAAAATCATCAGCACAGAGATGGCAATTAAATCTATGGGAGCTGATGATGTCAGCAAATGAAGTATCATAGACAGGGCAGAGAAGAGGACTCCAGGACAGGACAGAACTCTGTGGGACACTTATAATAAGTGCTCTAGAAGAGGAGACATAGAAAGTGTAGTCAAATAGGTAGGAGAACCAGGAGAGAGTGGTGCCCTAAAAACCTAGGGAGAAGGGAGTACAAATGTAATCAACTGCATCAAACAGAGACCTCAAGGAGAATGAGAATTGAGAAAAGGTCACTGGATTCAGCAACCATGAGACCACAGTAACTTTGAAGAGCGTAGTTTCAATGAAATGATAAGGTCAAAAGCCAGACCATAAGGAGTTAAGAAGAAAGTGAGAGGAAAGAAAGCAGATCCACCTGCTGTAGAAAGTCTCTTCAAATTCAACTATAAAGAGCAGAAGAGATATAGGATGGTAACAGAGGATGGAAGAAGGATGAAGTGAGGGTTTTTTCAAGATGACGGAGACATAGACAAGTTTGTAGGCAGTGAGAAATGAGCAAATAGGGAAAGATGAAAAATAAATGAAAGAGTGGAGATGACCAGGTAGCAGGGAGGGCAATCTGCTGGAGGCAATGGGATAGAATGGGATCACTTGAACAAGTTGTGGGGTTAGCCTTGATAAAGAGTAAGGCCATTTTATCATGTGAACATGGATGAAGAAGGAGACGGGGTAGAAGGCACACACACAAGAGATGAGGAAGAGAGGAGAAGAGGGAGCTCATGCATGGCAAATGGCTTTAATTTTTTCTCTGTAAAATATGAGGCAAGATTCTCAGCTGAGAAGAGGTCTGAGGAGGGACAAAATGGTTGGGAAAAGTCAAGATGGGGAATAGGACAGTGCGTTGATAAGGGAGGTACAATAGAATTACCTGGCAGTAATGAGGGCCCCGTTGAGGCTATGGAACATAAATGTATAGTGGACCCATTAAGAACTGTTGCATGATTTTCGCTATCTTCATTCAGTAGCACATGTGGGGGAGCTAAAATGACAAATGGTTGGAGTGATCCATGGCTAAGCCTTGGCTGGACATAATAACAGTTAGAAATTCAAGAGAAGAGTACAAGATAGAGTTGAGCTGGTTCACCAAAGGGTCAGGATGAAAAAGAAGGGAGAGTAGCCAGTCCAAGGCAGAGAGTCTAAGAAAGAAGTGAGGGGACAAGTGATTGGACTTCATGGTACAGATGAAGAGTTTTATAAGGGAAGACAGAGGGAGAGATGAGAAGTTAGTAGATTATGATCAGATAATGGTATTACAGAATTCTTAAATGGCAAGATCTTGGCTATGACCATCTTTGTATGTGGCTGAGGTGAAGTGAAAGAGCAGGTAATGAGAAGTGAGTAGGCTGAGGAAATGAGTGGTTAGTATGTTAGAGGAAGAATCAAAATCTATGTTGAAGTTCCCTAGTAGGAAGGCAGATGTTGGTGAACAGAGAAAAATATTAAGCTAGATACCAAACTTATCAAAGAATGAAGGGGAGTGACCTACGGGTCTGTAGACAATAGCTACCAGAATTTGATAGGGTGGTAGATACGAAATGCTGGAACCTCAAAGGAAAAGAGGACTTAAGATGGTAAACATGTACATAGCTAAATAAAAATGAAAAATATTTGTAGGGGCATTAGGCATACAATGATCAAAAAAAGGGCAGAAAACACTAAAAATCTTTTGAGGTGGGAAAAATGAGGAAGGCCTCATATAGTAATGGCATTTGAGCTGGGAAGAAAGGATATATTCTCAGCTCTAAAAGGAGGGGTGCTCTAAGTTCTAGGCGGTTAAGGGGGAGTAGGAAGTAAAGAAAGCAGAACACCCTGTGCAAAAGCAAGGAGAGTTGGGAGATGCAATGTTAGGTGCAAGAAACATCTCATAGGCTAATCTGACTGGATCAGAGTGTGTATAAAAGGAAATAATATGACATAAAACTGGAGAAGTAGGTAGAAGCCAGAACACAGAGGGCTTTAAATGCCAAGCTGGTGTAACTTTACAATACCACTAACAAAACATTTGCTCCAAAGTAAAAGACAGAGAGAAAAGACCTAAATATCCAAAAATATTCACAGCAGCACTTTTTTGTTTTAGCTAAGAACTGGAAACTGGAAGTGGGTGCACTTCACTTGGGGAATGGCTGAACAAATTATTGCAAATGAATATAATGAAATATTGCTCCTTAAGAAATGACAAAGAGGAAAGATTCTGAGAAACCTGGGAAAATCTGTATGCAATGATATAAAGTAAAGTGAGCAGAACTAGGAGAACAAGGTATGCAATGACTATAACATGAAGGAAAATATTTTTGAAAGACTATTCTGGTCAATGAAATGACCATTCATAACTTATGAAGACTGATGAGGGAGCGTGCCTGCTATCCCTTGCAGAGAAGTTCAAAAGTAGACATCAATTTCTAGACACTGCCCATGTGAATAGTTGAATAACATAAAACTTATTTGTTACCTGTGTAGGGTTTTTATGGTGGTTAGGGGAGGAGATAACAGTGACAGTCATTTTAAAAAAAGTAAAAAACAAAGTGTGTCAACAAAATATGAAAAAGAAAGGAACAGCATGAAATTCAGAAGGGGAAACAAACAAGCAGGGCAGTTAGTGTTGGTTGTTGTTCAGTTATTTCAGTTGTGTCAGACTCTTCATGATCCCATTTAGAGTCTCTTGGCAAAGACCTGGAGTGGTCTGCCATTTCCTTTTCCAGCTCATTTTACAGATGAGGAAACTGAGACAAACAGGGTTAAGAGATCTGCCCAGGGTCACACAATTAATAAGTCTCTGAAGCCAGATTTGAACTCAGGAAGATGAGTCTTCCTCACTTCTGGCCCAGAACTCTATCTACCCTTATCATGTTATATTAAACATGAAAAACAAGTTTGTGCAACAGATTCACTACTTTCATACACAATTCTGTTTTCTGTTCTTTGCTTAGCAAAATGTTTGTGTTTGTTGATGGTTATTACATTCACAATTAAAGAAAAAAAATGTTTAAAGCTAGGCTGAGGATTTAATACTTTTTCCTAAAGGCAAAAGGGAGCAACTAAAGATTTCTGAGAAAGGGTGTTACATGACCTGTTTTAGAAATACCAATTTGGCAGCTGTGAAAAGTATGTTCTGCAGAAGGGTGAGACTGGGAGCAAGTAGGTCAATTAGAAGGCTATTTCAATAGCCAAGTGGGTGATCATCAAGGCCTGCACTAGGAAAGAAAGGTTGTATGTTACCTTGGATCTGACCATCACTCTGAACATTTCTATGATTTGAAATCCAAAGTTTCTTCAATTTCTTTCTAGAACCTTCTCTTCTTCTGCCTCACTCCTCTTATTGTGTTCTACTCTAGGAGTAGAGAGAAGGAAACTTTGCTAACGTTCTGTGAAAGTTAAAATCGGAAATTATTGAATATAGGATATGAAGAAGAGGTGAGGAAAGTTGGTAGCAGGAATGAGTTTAGAGTAGAGGTTCTTAACCTGTAGTCTTTGAACTTAGAAAAAAACCTGACAATGGTTCCTAGTTTAAGAGAATATAATTCTATTTCGATAGAACAGACATATAAACTGTAATACTGGAATAGAACTCAAAAGAAAGATTAAGATTATATTCCCAAATTTAGATTTGGAAATTACATCCCCAGAAGGGATATATACCCATGGAAGGTAATGAGATCACCAAGGAAGACTGTATATAGAGAAAAAAGGGCCTGGGTCAGAGGTTTAGAGATACTCACACTTAGTGATCCAGAAGAAGCTGATGATTCAGCAAAGGAGACACACAGAAGGAGAACAAAAAGAAAACTGATACAAAAGCTGAGAAAGAAAGAATGTCCAAGAGAAGAATGGCGAAAACTACAGGAAAAGCTAACAAAAAAGACTACTGATTCAGCAGTGAAGAAACAGTTAGCAATGCCAGAGAGACCACCTTCAAAGGATTAATATGTTTGAAGATAGACTGCATGAGACTGAGAAGTGTAGGATGAGACTGGGAGGTGAGGGGGAGGGGGAGAAAGAAATGGATAAAGTGAGCATAAATGATCCTTTCTAGGATTTTTGTCTGTGGAAAGGAAAGAAAATAAAAGATGCTACCATGAAGGGATGGCAGTGTCAAATGAAGGTTTTGGGTTGGTTTTTTTTTTTTAAAGAACAGGAATACCTTAGCATATTTGTAGGCAATCGTAAAGAAGATAGAGATTAAAAATGAAAAAATGAGGGAAATATTGAGGGGCAAGCTCACAGAAGAGATGGAAGGGCATAGTACTAAAAGTACCAATGAAGATATTGGCCTTCGCAGGAAGGGACACCTGTTCATCAGACACTATAGCAAAGGAAGTAAAAGGAGGCTTGTTAAAGAGGGATTCCAAAGAGTAGAGATGGAAAGTTCACAATGGATACATTCTATTTTTTTTGGAAAGTAATAAATGAGGTTTTCTGGTGGTCTGGTGGAGAATGTTTGGAATAGCTGCTAAGAGACTGTGATAAACAATCAGCAAATAAAAGAATTGCTGAGTAGCAGTGAGGGACCAGTGAGATAAGGTTACAAATCAGAAATAAACTCAATCAACCCAGCTACATAACTTTTTCTAGCAACATCCAATAGGATGCACATGAGTAGGAGTAGGAAAAAGTATACAGTGAGAATGATAAAATCTGGGGTCTGGCAAGACTATTGACAGGACAAAGAGACAAGGAAGTGAAGGGCAGCCAAGACTATAAAGGAAAAGAAATGTCAGAGAAGGGTTGATGGAATAGGTAATCAGAGAGTTGCAGGGAGACCAGAGACCACGGTAAAGGTGAAGAATAGGTTTTTGGAGGTTTGAGAGACAATAAAAAATTGAATAATAGAACACTGTGAGTAAAAAGTCCAGAATTCTGAATCATGGAAATAAAACTGTCATGAGTGATGGTCAGATCCAAGGAAACATGTGGCTGAGAGAAAAGTGATTTGTACACTGATGTTTCAAAGAATACAGGGGTTAAGATGTAGATACAGTCTGTGAACTGAGGTTTCTGAGGTTTGAGTTACTTGAAAAAAAGGAGAATGACCTGTAGGCTGGTGGAAAGCTGAAATAAGAATTTAGACTGGGTTAATAAAGATAGATGGCCTGAACTTGAATATAATGGGCACTTGATAAATGTATGATGAACTGGAAGAAGGGATTTAGGTGGCCCAGTGGATAGAGCACTGGCCTGGAGCCAGGAAGACCAGAGTTCAAATCCAGCCTTAGGCAATTACTTGTTGTGTGACCCTGGGCAAGTCACTTACCTGTTTGCCTCAGTTTCCTCATCAGTAAAATGATGTGGAAAAGGAAATGACAAACCATTCCAATATCTCTGCCAAAAAAACCCCAGATTGGGTCATGAAGAGTTAGACACGACTGAAAAATAACTTTACAACAACAAACTGGAAGTCTGACAGAGACAGAAGACAGCCCTAAAGGGTAAACTGTCAATCTCAATACTTTAGCTTCTGAAGGTAAGAATTACATCTACTATGTGATGTGAATTTGGAGGCAAAGGATACAAGAATCACCTATAACTCAATGGTCCCTAAGGCTTTTAGTATGTCATGATGTACTTTTCAAACAATACACTAAAATGGGCATTTTGTAGTATGGTGACAGACTAAATTCTATGTCCCAAACTATTTATATCATAGTATAAGAATTAATTTTCAAAATGATGACACTGAGTCATCCCCTCACAAAAAGCTAAATCTAATTTTGGCATATTCTCTCTAAGGATAGAAGTGGGAGGCAACATGGTATAATGGAGAGGTTACAGGTCTTGGAGTCAGAAAGCCATGTTTTTGAAGCTTTCCTCTAACATTTTCCCAGCTTTGTGACCTTGAGAAAGTCTAATGATCCTTCATTAGTCTCAGTTTCACATTTACAAAATGGGGATAATAGTATCTAAAGCAACTACTTCTAAGAGTTGTGACACTCAAAAGAATGAAGGACTTTTTTAAAGCTAAAAATATTACAATAATAAAGCAAAGAAGGAAATGCACAGCCTACCAAAATCCTCAAACTAGTGTACTACAGCGTTCTTCACTTTCATAAACTAACTCCTAGAAAAAGGTTAATTCACCTTTCACTCCTCCTCTTTCCTTTGTGGTTAGAATGAATGCTCTCTCCAAGGTTACCAACAAAAACTTTATTGCTAAATCCAATATCTTTTCTAGTTCTCATCCTTCTTCAGCTCCATAACTTCTGACACTGTTGACAATCCCCTCTGAGATCCAGACAAAAAGGTTTGTTTTTCAAACTATAAGTAGAATGTAACTACTTTCATTGGCACAGAATAAAAAACAGGCTTATCTAGAAATATTAGATTAGCACAATACTGAAGATCAATGAATCAGGGAAGCTAATATATCAACTGTATCCATGGTTTCAAATTCCTTTCAATGGCATCAAGTCTCATAAAGCCTCATGCCAATTATCCACACAGCAATTAAACAATCCAAATCCAACCTTTTACACTTGGCATGATTTACCTACATCTTCCAGCCCAGTCATGATCATTACACTAATACCAAAATGAAGCTGGAGAAAGAAATCTACTTGCTAGCCATAGGCTATTTCTGGTAGATTAACTGATATTTAGGGCAAAATCCACTTAGCTAAGAAGCACATCTGAGTGCCCTATTAGATCCTACACATCTTGGCCATATCAAGCAGTAAGCGGACTAGGAAAAATAAAGGATATGAAAGTTGTTTAAATGCTCCTAATCCACAGTTTGCCAATGTATATTAGGCCTGCAGTCTTAGGACGTCTGCCAAGATTACTTCATCTTAAGTCACCAACTATCAAGAACTAGGTCACAATCTTTAAACAAATGTTTTAATATATCCGTTTCTGAAGGCTAAGTAAAAATCCTATCTTGTTTATTTCTGCTAAATTACATGTATATATGTGCTATCTATCTTCCCAACAAGGAACTATACTCTCCATGAGCAGGTACCACACCTTATCTATTTTTGCATCATCCTTCTCTCCAGTGCTTTATACAGTACAGTACAGGTGCTTATGGTCTATAATGACAAAGAGTCAAATGAATTACCAAACAACAGAAGTCTTTGTCACTTAATCTAAGCCTCAATTTCATCAAGGATAATACTACTTGCACTACCCACTTTACAGGGCTGCTGGGAAGAAAGCTTTTGTAAACAGTAAATACTAGACAGAGATGGGCTATTAATAGTTTCATGGCAACACTTCTAATTACTCCACTTGGCACACAGCAAGTACTTAATAAATGCTTACTGATTATTTAAATAAATGGTATCTCCTCAGGACAAGATGAGAACAGTAGGGGGTTTTGAAATCTACAACTCTGGTAATCAATAGGAAGAATAGCTTTTCACAGTTATGGGGGAAATGGGAAGACATACACACACATATATATTATACAAACACTTATGTTCATATATACACACACATATATGTAAATATATATACATACATATATACATGCTTATATGTATAAAAACATACTCTAATGCTTTTACTAGTATAAGAATCACATACTATGTCTTAGGCGCTAAGAGTGTATCTTCTCAAATATTCTAAAGAGTTCTTTTTCTACTCTCTTCCTTTAGGACAACAGAATCCTCTAATTACATTAAATTAAAAGCTCAAACTGTCCTGAAATAATGGATTAAAACAGCTAAAATAAAACACTGCGCAAATTTGTATTTTAAAGCTGGCAGAACTATGTTCTTGGTCACAGCTCTAATCTTTATAAATTGCACCTTAAAGAACAATGAGCTATCTAACTTTCAGGAGTTGCCACCATTTCTTTTAAGAGAACAGAATTCTGGGCAGCAGATATGGTTTTATCTGGTTGCACAAGCAGCTGGGTGATTCTGGGTAAGTCACTCTGGGCTTCAGTTTTCTCATCTTTATGGGGAGAAAGTTAGATTAGATGACCACCAGAGTCCCTTCTACCTTTAACTTTAGAATCCTATAATCCCAGACATGCTGTAGAAGGACTGAGGCAAAAGTCAAATCAACAATGAAATTTATTCAGTGTGTGACTATGTGGATAATACAAAAGGGTCTACATAGAGCTACCAAATTTGGGGACAAGATCAGAAAATGTTACCCTCTGAAATGGAATATTATTAACAATTTATAATATTGTCACAATTTGTAATGATGTAATTATTAACAATAACTAACACAAAATGGGTAAGACCAACATCAGTAGAAACCAACCCAAGAAAAAATTTCATCCTAAGAGCCAATTTGTAAATGTGCCTCACCTCTCATCATATTAAGCGCAGAAGGATCCTTCTGCTTCCATCTATTTGACTGCAATTCCCATGGGGTCAGAGATGTTAACTGAGTAATATCTTAGCATCCAGTACAATGACTTGTACACAGGAGGTGACCGCTGAATGTAAATTAATTCAACTGAATCTTAGTTTGATACCTACTTTCCACGAAGGTAAAGAAATTGTATGTGAACAAAAGGCTGCCATTGTAGGACCAGTAGAGGGAGCATCACACAGCTGGCTCCTGTGGACCTTGGGCACAGTGCTACCTCTCATTTTTTTTATACCTCATAAGGAGAAATCCATAAGGCTGAGCCATGACCAAAGTTCTCCTAGTGAACTGGAGAAAAATTTGATCTTAATCTAGATCTTAAGAGCCCAAATTGTTGGGATGTGGTAGGGCCTGCCAGGTAATTTTGCCTGTACTGGATTTTTAGGAAACTACCTACAGGCCAACACCCCTATAACAAATATTCAAACCTGAGGGCAAGGGTCATGTCTCTTTCCTCGAATTCCTCTACTACGTTGTATAAACTGGGTACTCAGATATATTCGTAGGTAAAAAGAAGGCAGGAGGGAAAGGATAGGACAGGCCCTTAAGAAGTAGGGGAATAAGAAGGTCCAAGAGCTTCCTGAGAATGTTTCAAGATTTTCTTGGGGAGGTAAGAAAATACAAGGCAAGAGGCTACTTCAAGGTTAGTATAATGATTAATTTACTAATTTAAGACTCATACGGCACTTTCCTTACAATTGCCCTGTGAAGTGGGTAGTGCAAGTACTATTACCATTTTAGTGACGCAGAAACTGAGGCTTGGAGGGATTAAGCAATTTGCCCAAGATGCCACAGATGCTAATGAGCCAGGTTTTCGTATTTCATTTACGGCCCTCTTGCCAGGACACCACAGGCAGTTAGACTTGAGTCAGGAGACCCGAGTCCAATACCCACCTCACTCAACTTCTCACCCATGTCTGCTCACCTATAAAATGGAAATAAAGTCCTTTTACAAACCTTAAAGTATGAAATAAATGTGAGGGGATAATGATGATGATGATGATATCATACTTCTCCCACACCCTCTAGTTGTAACCAGTGGGGGCTTCTGGGATCTGAAGTCAAAATTGGCTTAACTTCTCCTGCCCTAACTAAGTGGGCCAAGAGGCACAACTGGCACCTAACTCTTTCTTCATTCTTCCCAGAATCTTTACTCTGGGGACCAGCCATCCCCCATCCCTCTTAGCCACCACCTCTTTCTTCCTCGAAGGCACCCATACACCTCCCCTTTGATGTATTGTCTTTCTATTTGCTTGTATTATATCCCCTGCACTTAACATGGTACCTGACACATAGAAAATGCTAAATAAATGCTTAATGACTGCCATGACTGACCTGTGGTAGTTTCCCTTCTCTGAGGGACACAGATAGGACCTGGGCCTCAGATACCTCTTTCCTTCAATCAGGAAAGGGGCCTGGAAAGCCACACAAGTTTTCCTCTCCCTTCCATTTGCTAGGGTGGACTACCATTCTTAAAAAGTATCATCTAAGGAATACAAAAATGCTTTTACTTGAAAATTATTTTTTTTATCAACTGCAACAAGCCCCAGTACCCCACAGGGCCTCTTTAATGAAATACATAGCTATTCAAAAAAATCCACAAACACAGATGGTCTAACTCTGCTCTATCAGCTTTGTCTGGTACTCCTCTGCACAGTACCTTGCATAGAATCAGCACTTAGCAAATGCTGACTGAATTGAACTGAATCCAGGGGATGTGTGGCACAGACAAAACGCTTTAAAAAGGCTTACTGCCTGACTCAATGGTGGTGGTGTTGTCAAGAGCCCTGGACTCAGTCCTAAGATCCAGGTTCAAGAACATATCAGGGAACCTTTCTGAGACTCCCATTTCTCATCTGTAAAATGGGGATAAGAAGACAGCTTCCAATAACTGTCTCACAAGGATAGTGAAAAGAAAAAGGATTTGTAAAGTGATATAAGAAGGTAAGCTACAGTCTTTTCTATTTTTAGAGACACAACTCAAGAGGACTTAAGACTTGATTTAATAACTGATATCCATATATGTTTTAAAGTTTGAAAAATATTTTCCATAATTACCCCATCAGCCCTTACAAGTGTTACAGGTGTTATCTCCACTTTACAATTGAAGTAATTTATGCTTCAATGTTCAGTGACTTGCATATGGTCACAAAGCAAGAAAATCTCAAGAAAAACTATGTGGACCCCCCTGTACTGAGTCTTTCTGATTCCAAGGCAATTTTTTCCCCGCCACTTTCATGGAGAGGAGGGAGGCAGTTTTAAGTAGGCCTAGAAAGATGAAACAAACTTGCCCTGGGGTGTCAGGGAGCCAAAGTAGCCAAGAGGACAGTACCAGATTGAGAACAATATCACTTGGCTTGCAGTATCTACCTTATAAGAGCATTTTAAGGGTAGTACTTTCTAAACTATGATGCTAACATAGAAACAGGGGGTAGCTAGTCTTTTTTTTTTATTGAAATGAGCTGTACTGAATGAATTAATTGTGATGCAGGGGAAGGAAGAAAAATTTCTGAGGCAGGCCTGACAAAGGCTTGCCTTGGAGTATGGACAGCCAAAGGAAGGCACAGAGTGAACAAGGTAGTACAGGAGAAAGAAGTATAGAAAACAGGACTCAATCTCCTGACTCGCATCATCAATTCTATCATCCGTAAGGATGGGCCTATAACTGACCTTATGTCACTCACAAATATATTGCTTCTGTGACCCCAAACTCTGAAACCCTTCTCTTTAATCATTACCTATAATTTCTTCCATCTCTTCCACTGCCTGCTTCTCTTCTTCCTGAAGCCCCCTGAGGACCTGATTGTCACTACTATCTTCAGTCTCTCTACCCAGCCCTCCCTGTTCACCTGTAGCCTCACATTTCCCCCTTCATAGTCCTGACCACATAGTACAATAGTATGGCTGACTACATACTTGGAATCACTTGCTTCTTTGTCCTATTGTCACTCATTCCTTGCCACTCACCACCCAACTGTTTTGGCTTTTCCTTTCACGCTGAGGAATGTGATTGAAGGTAAATTCAGAAGTGAAGATCAGATCGACTACAAATCTTAACTGAGGCTTTTCCCACTATACAGTGATGCTTTTATCTTCCCACAGAGGCTGTTCCTAACCTATTCTCTCCTCAAACACCTTACCTCATGACCTCCCCCTCCTTCCTCTTCTCTTAGTAGACAATCTGCTTCTTACTTCGTTAAGTGAAATCATCTATACTGAGTCACCTTTTATCAGCCCTATTCCATACCTCCAATCCCCTCTACGTCATCACCCTCTCCCCCACTCTTGATTACTTAGTTACAGTCTCTGAAGAGATGAACCTTCTCACCCATTCCAGGATCCTTAAATCAATTAAATTCAAAGACATCAAACACCCCCACAATTTCGTGCTAGTGCTAAGGATATTGGGACAAAATGAAAAGTAATTCCGGCTTCAAGGACCACATATTCCACTGGTAGAGACCACCTTCACACAGCTAAGTGAGCAAATTATCACAATCCTTTTCCCGTTCTCCCAGAGAAGCTTGTCCTGTCAATTTCTCCTCACCAACTGGCTACTTCCTGCTGCCTCGGTCTACCCAATGTTTAAAAAAACTTTCATTTGACCCTAATATCCTTTCAAGCTACTGATTGGGCTTTTCCCTTTCACAGCCAAATTCCTAGAAAAAACTGCCTCTGCTCCCTATTCCTCACCTCCTGCTCACTGCTCAAACCTTTGCAATGTGACTTCCTATCTCATCACTTCTATCAACAAAACAATAAACAAACATTTATTTAGCATCTACTCTGTGCCAAGCACTGTGCTAGTAGACACTGAGATATTAAGACAAAGAATGAAACAATCTCTGCTTTCAAAGAACATGCTATTCTAACAGGAAACAAATGCTGTAGAATTAATATAAAGGGAATAAATATAACAGAGCTTGGAAGGGAGGGCAGGAGCAGAAGGAGGGCTTAGCAGCAGGGACAGACTATGTAGAAGGTTGTGCATAAACTGTGTCTTGAAAGAAGTGAAAGACTCATATGGACAGGTAAAGAGAGATTATATTTCAGACATTGGTTGTCATTGTTCAGTCGTTTCAGTCATATCCAACTCTTTGTGACCCCACTTGGGGTTTCCTTGGCAGAGATACTGGTGTGGTTTGCCATTTCCTTCTCTCATTTTACAGATGAGGAAACTGAGGCAAACAGGGTGAAGTGACTTGCTAAGGGTCACACAACTACTAAGTGTCTGAGGCCAGATTTGAATTCAAAAAGAGGAGTTTTCCCGACTCCAGGTCTGGCACTCTAACCACTGGGCCACCTAGCTGCCTTTGTAGGGTAGTGCAAAGGCACTAAGATGGAAGATGGAGATCACATGTGAGAAGCAGAGAGAAGGTCAGTTGCACTGCAGTATAGAGTAGGGGAAAGGCAGAAGTGCAGAATAAGCCTTGAATACTAGGCTGGAGTCAAGTTGTGAAGTACTTTAAAATCTAAACAAAAGCATTTCTATTTTATCCTACTGCCATGAGACTGCTTCCTCCAAGAATGCCAACAATCTCTTAACTTATCCAATAGCCTTTTCTCAGCCCTCGCCCATCCTGAATGCTGCCACTTTGGACATTGCTGACTCATCACTCTCTGGATATTCACCATCCCATTCTCCATCTCAGTAATGCTATTGCTATTTCTCTATCTTTTCAGTACCTTCTCTCTCTCCTGGACCACTGCAATGGCCTCCTAAATGGACTCCCTCTCCAATCTATCCACTGTACAGCTGTCCAAATAACCTTTCATGAAGACTGAGGGTGACCTTCTTGCTTCCCTGTTCAAAGCTCTTCAGTGATGCTTGAGCTCTGTTAGGAGAAAATGCAAGCCCCCCACAACCTCAAGTCTTGCTTCACACTGCCTCTGCAAATTTATTCCTCCTTTCATGAACTCTAGGTGCCCATGACACTGAGCAACCAGCTCCTCTTGATCCTGGCTTTTCATCTGTCTTCTCCAGGTCCTCTCAAAGGATAGCCCCCATGCCTAAAGGGTACTCCCTCATCACCTCATTCTGTGAAAATGCTCAGCTTCCTTCAAGGTTCATCCTGGGTATCACCCCTCCTCCTGAAATCCTCTCCAGACACCCCCAATTGTAAGTGCTTGCTCTCCTTAAAGGATGTTATAGTTAATTATCTATGTACATGTTGTAACCTCCCAGGAGAAAGGTCCTTGAAAAGAGGGATTGTTTTAAATTTGTCTTTATAAACTTAACTCAACTACTATGTGCCCAACTATGTGCTCCCTATTAAGCCCTATCAAAAATACACTAAATGAAGTTGTGCTAAAATGATAACCTTTCCTTGACTCCAGTAAGCAAGTAAACACAGTTTTCACAACAAAAATGAGGGCAAGGTGCTTTTAAAAGCAACAAGGATTACAATGAATTGAGTTACTTGCCTCACATATACAGTATTAATGTAATATCAAATACAGGAATTAGCTCACCTTTCAGGAAAGCTATCCTTAGCTTTAAACTAAAACTTTAAATGGCCCTAATATAAATCATAGCAACAAGATTCCTAACCAGCAGAAACACCAGTTCTACTTTAAATTCCATTTAATTGTTGTCATCAAATAGTAAATGCTCCATGCACATAGAAAAAGCACTTATCAGTGCCTCAGTTACTGTATTTGAGAAATGATGTTATCCAAAGTCCTTTTCACAAAGACCCAGCAGAAACCATAACAAAGAATGCTGCCAACTAATTTTTCTCCAAATTAGGGAACTTATACAGGACTAGTTCTCCAACTCGATCTCATCTATAAAATGCCAAAAGAGAATGAGCCAAATTGTTATAGTCCATTCCATTTCAAGACAGCAAATAGATGAAGTTACCTGAAATTCTGCTGCACCGCTGCGCAGCTGGTTCACATTGGGTAATGACCCTCCGTGGTACTGGTTTCGAGACTGTGTGAGGCGTAGTTGCTGAAGTTTCTGAAACTGAACCTAGAAACAAAAATTTCAAAGACATTCAGAGAGGGCAGCAAAGTTCTGACAGAAACAAAAAGGCAGTGCCATATCATCATCCCTTGGGCTCATTAAGCATGCACCTAGAGGCCTCCAAGGCTATAAGAGGATCCCAAGGTTAGGAAGATCAAAGCCTGGCTCACAGAAAAATCTCACACAATACATATTGAAAAGAACTTCTAGTCTAGTTCCATCTGTGGCTGAACAGGACTTCCCCACCCAGCAACCATCCCATGGGCTTACTGGAACACCTCCAGGGCTGGGAAATGCTCCCTGTCTCCTCAGGCAGCAGATTCTATTTTTCAAAAGCTCAGAAGTTTGTCTTTGGAGTAAAAGTTAAACCTGCTTCCCTGCAGCTTCCACTGATTTCTCCTAACTCTTCTGCCCCTGGGGCCTAAGCAGAATAAGTCTGATATCTCTTTCACATGACAATCCTTCCAATACTTGAAAGCAGTTATCTGGACTCAAGTCTTCTCCAGGCTAAATGGCCCCTTTGGTCAGTCCTCATGTGGCACAGTCTCAAGTCCCTTCCCCATCTTGGTTGTTCTCCTTTGAACATGGCCCACCTACTCAAAGGGAGGTCTTTAAAACCGAACCTGCTCAGGGCAGAGAACAGCAAAGCTACCACTTCCCTCCACTTGGACATTACGGCTCTCTGAACCCAGCTACTCTGGCTGCTTTGTACCTCTTCACTCATGCTAATAATAATGGCCAGCATTTAAAGAACATTTTCATGTTTGCCAAGTATATTATCGATGCTACAACCTGGGACCATTATTCCCATTTTAAAGATAATGAACCTAAGGATCACAAAGGATATTACAGTAATTCACCCAGAATCATATAGTGTATCTGCTCCAAGTATCTGGGGCAGGATGTCAGCTCAGGTCTTCTTTACTCTAAGTCCAATACTCTATCCACTCTAGACGTACTTACTTCTAGATCTTTTTTCACCTAGGAAATAGGGTTCTAGAATGAGCGAGGTCCTTGGAGGTCATCTAATTCAAACACCTAATTTTACTGTAACATAAACTGAGTCCAGAGAAGTTATGTGACTTGATCAAGTGACAAAGTAAGGATTTGAACCTAGAGCCTTCAAATATAGTTCTAATACTCTGAACTGGTATTCACCACTTCCCCATCTTATACTTGTGCAGCTGATTATCTGAACCTAAAGGCAGAACTTTACATTCGTCTCTAATAAATTTCATTTTATTTATAGCCCAATGAGATCTTTTTAACTCCTAACTGGTATTTAATATTTCACTATTCCTCCCAGTTTTCTGTCATCTGCAATTCAATATTTGTCATTCATGCTTTCACCTAGATCGCTGATAAAAATATTATCATTTCACTGAAAATTGATTAAAAACAGCACAGGGTCAACAATCAAGCTCTGAAACTCACTACTGAAGGACTCCTTTCATGTAGACAGCTTTGGGTCTAGTCATTCAGTCTGTTCCAAATCCATCTAGCTATATTATTTTCTAGCCTACATTTCTCCATTTTGTCCCCAAAGATAAAATGAGACTTCTCCAAAAGCTGTGCTGAAATCTATGAGTAAACCATGTCTACAGCATTCCTCCAATCTACTAGTCTAATAAATCTGACAGGAAAGGAAATGGTTAATTCTGGGATGACCTACTCTTGATGAACTAACACTAGCTTTCAGTGGCTACAGGCTTTGCTTCCAATGTTCTCAGACCACCCCTTTGACAGGAGTCTCCACTTTAAGACCTGAGGCACTCAAGACAATGTGGGAACCAGAGTTTCTTCCTCAATCACCCTTCCTACCAACCTTCCTCTTGATGCAGTCCACAGAACACCTGGTAGGAACAACTGGCCCTGCCTATAGCAGAAGGTCCACAGGGCAGAGTAGGGAGAAATCAGAGACCCTTGGCAACACTCACAAGAACAAGGACTAGGAGAAAAATGGCAGAGAAGTACAATGACCACTTTCCCCTGTCCTCAATGAGATACCTCTGTCTAGAAGGGAAGACTCCTGATCAGCTTGTTGATTAGTTCAACTAAACTGGGTATGGAAGGGGGAAGGTGAAAAGTGAATGAAAGGGATTTGTGACCTATGTATATATCAAAGTGTGGATTTTCACTGTGGAAAATGTCTCAAAATTCAAAGCCCTCATCTCCACTTCAGATCTATTACAATGACTACAACCTGCAAGTTTCCGGTGAGCCTCTTTTCTGCTTTTTGATCAGTGACTCTATTTTTGGAAAATGCCTGCCTGTATTCTCAATGCTTCTGTGGTTAGGAGGTCTGGAGGCAGGTACTCCTTGATTCCATTTTTTTAGCAAATGATACACTCTCAATTCTGCAAACTTGCAAGCATTCCTGACCTGTCCCATCCAGTCTATAACAGAATGAATTTGTGTTCTGATAGCTGATAAGCATTGTTTACCCTTCACCTTAGTTTTCATAATTCAACAGATAAAGGTTTTTCTTTGTGGAGACAGGGGCCAGAGAGACTTGGTTTAACCCTAACTGAAGCCAGATTTTCAATCTTGTATACTTCTCTCCCACATCTATTTACATTTGTTTCCCTCTCAGCGTCCACATCATTAGGTCTCAAAAAAAAAAAAAAAAAAGCTGGGTGGCATCAGCTTTGGCCCTATCACCTATCAGCAGCATTTCACAAAGTGCCTTCTTTGTGCCACATCTTGAGCCAAATGTGATTTAGTCCCAGCTCTCAAAGAGCTTAGATTTTACTTGGAGGATACAATATGTTCACAAATAAATAAGCAGAAAGCATGTACAAAATAAAGTGATGTGGAGAGGGAAAGGAGAACACAAGTAACTGGGAGAATCAAAAAAGGTCTCTTGAAGTATAATAGCTGAGCCCTGAAGGGAACTATGAACTATGAGGTGAAGGAGATGGGGAGGAAGAGTAAATTCCAAGCCTAGGGGATGGCCTGGATAAAAAAGACAGACTGTCACACACAGGAAACAGCAAGTAGGCACATTTGTTGTTCAGTCATTTCAGTCATGTCTGACTCTCCATGATCCCTTTTGGGGTTTTCTTGGCAGAGATACTTAAGTGGTTTGTCATTTTCTTCTCTAGCTCATTGTATAGATGAGGAAACTAAGGCAAACAGAGTTAAATAACTTGCCCAGGGTCACACAGTAAGTCTCTGAGGCTGCATTTGAACTCAGGTCTTCCTGGCTCCAGAACCACAGCTCTATCTACTGTACCACCCAGCTGTCCTCAAAAAGTTATGTGTAAGAAGTCTGGAAACTGTGAAGGACCTCAAATGATAAAGAAGTTTATACTTTATCCAAGACACACTGGGGAGACATACTGAAGTATATTGACTAAGGGAGTGACTTCACCCTGTGCTTTAAGAATAGCAATCTGGCAATGCTGGAGAAGATGCAGGAAAATTGGGACACTAATGCATTGCTGGTGGTGTTGTGAACTGATCCAAGTATTCTGGAGAACAATTTGGAACTATACCCAAAGGGCTATAAAATTGTGCATACTCTTTGACCCAGCAATACCACTTCTAGGTCTGTATCCCAAAAAGATCACACAAGTGGGAAAAGGACCCACCATGAACAAAAATATTTGTAGCAGTTCTTTTTCTAGTGGCATAGAACTGGAAATTGAGAGGATGTCCATCAATTGGGGAATGGCTCAACAAGCTGTGGTTGGTATATGAATGTAACGGACTACTTTTGTTCTATAAGAAATGATAAGCAGGAGGACTTAAACCTGAAAAGACTTATATGAACTGATGCTGAGTGAAATGAGCAGAACAAGCAGAACATTGTACACATAACAGCCACACTGTTCGATGACTGACTTTGACAGACTTGACTCTTCTCAGTAATGCAAGGATCTAAGACCACTCCAAAAGACTCACCATGGAAAATGAACTTTGGAGTCTGAATACAAGTAAAAGCATGCTATCTGCTCTCCTTTTTGTTCTTTTATTTCGTTTCTTCTTTCTCATGGTTCTTACTATTAGTACTAATTCTTCTTTGCATCATGACTAATGTGAAAATACTGTTTTAAAAAAAATAGCAATCTGACTACTGAGTTGGGGAAACTAAGGAAAAGATAAACCCATTCAACTGGAAGATGGGCTGAAGAGGAGAGAAACTGGATGCTAGGAGACAACCAGAAGATTACTATAACAGTCCAGGTCGGAGTTAATAAGTCAAGTCCACAAGCTTAATGAAGTATATGCTCCACCATCAGAAAGGTGGCTATATGAGTGCAGAAAAGGTGGTGGATAGAGAAGTCAATGAAAAGGTGGAATTAAGAAGACTTGGAAATTGACTGTATAGAAGCAATGAGTAAGAGGTGAAAGTTGAGGACGGACTCTTAGGTTGTAAGCCTCGGTGACCGGAAGAAGGTGGTGCTCTCAAAAGAAACAAGTCAGGAAGAGGGGAAAGACAAATTCTATACAGACATGTTAATATGGGATAACCAGGAAGAAATGTCCTGCAGGCAGTGTAAGATGAAAGTTTTAGACAAAGATAAGGGTAGGGTATGTCAACTTGGAAATTATTTGCATAGAAATGACAGTTAAAGCCATGAAAGTTGATGAGTTCACCAAGAGGGAGTACAGATAAAAGAGGATAGATTCATAGCTTTGGTGTCAATCCTCAATGCCTCACTCTTATTCATCCCACATATCCAATAAGTTACTTACTAAATCTTGTCATTTTTACTTCCACAACATCCCTTGTATTTGTTCCTTTCTACTAACTCATATGCTATCTATGCTATATCAGGCCCAGTCTCTCTCTTGAACTATCTCAATAGCCTCGTCCTTGATTTCCCTCAAGTCTCTCCCTACTCCATGGTCAAAGCAAATTCGCATATTACCTTCCTACTCGAACTCCAATGGCTCTTTGGAATCCCTATGATCAAACAGAAACTCCTATGTTTAGCATTTCAAGCCCTTCACAACCTGGCCGCATCCTAACTTTCTGGACATTCTGTTTACACAACAATCTAGCCAAACTGATCTTTTCCCTGCTCCTTACACATGATGCTCCATCTCCAATACTGTGCTTTGGCACTGGCTGTCTCCAGGGCCCAGAGTGGACTCCCTTCTTACCTCTTCTTAGAATTCTTTATTTCCTTTAAGACTCAACTCCAATGCCACCTTCTACATCAACAGTTCATAAACTTTTTTTTATCTAGTGAAGCCTACTGACTCTTCAGAATAATGTTTTTAAATGCATAAAATACAAAGGATCGCAAAGTAAGTCAATTATAACAAAATAAGTTCTGATAATACTAAAAAAGAAAAAAAAAAGTTCACTAACCTCAGCTTAATAACCCCAGTTGTACATGAAGCCTTTCCTGATCCCTTTACTAAGTGTTTCCTCCACTCCCAAAATTACCTTGTATATATTTTGCAGATGTACATAAGAGACCTTCTCTCCCCCAACCTCCGACTGTAAGCTCCTCAAAAGCAGGTACTGTTTCACTTTTGTCTTTGTATTTCTTTTCCTACCTCCTTAACTGCTTCTTCTGGATCCTCTGACTTCTCTTTTTCCTGTTTTCCCTAAGGGTGGGAATTGCCCAAGATACAGTCTCATGTTCTTCCCTACATTCTTTCCTAAAAAGAAAATTATTCCTTTAGATAATTGCTTAGCCAGAAGCTATCATGTCTGTGTTGATGTCTTTCAAGTCTTGCCTATCAAGTTTGACTGGTTATTTCCAACTGCCTACCAAACATTTCAACTTGTCTGTCTCACTGTCACCTCAGCTCCCTATGTCCAAGACTGAACTCACTGCTGCACCACCCTCTCAGCCTGACCTATTTCATCTATTTCCCCCAGATATTCAAAGCTTCCAAGTTATCTTGGAGTCTTCCTCCTCCTTATGCCATAGAAGCATCAATCACCAAATCCCATTGCTTCTCCCTGGAAATCTGTCCAATCCTTCTGTTCTTCTCTATCTGCACTATCATCATGCCAGCCTAGGCCATCACCATCTCATATCTGAACTTTTGCAAAAGCAAAAACTCATCAGCTTGGTATTCACAGTTGTCCACAAACCAGCCCCAACTTATTCTTCCAATCTAATCTTCCTTTATGCCCTCCTCTTTAGCAAAATATCATTAGATTGTGAGATCCTAGAGGGCAGAGACCATTTTTTGTCTCTTGCTGCAATCCCAGTACCTGGCACAATGTTTAGAACTGTTTACTGATTTGCTGAAGAGGACCACTATAGAAATTTTTGACCTGGAAGGGGTCTAAGAAACTATCTGATTACATGCCTTCATTTGACAGGTGAAGTAACTGAGTCATTAATAGCAAAATAGGAACTAGAACTTTGGCTTTGTCTCCTGGTGGCTCTGTGATGCTGGGCTGGTCATTAATCTTTCTGGTCCTAGGTTCCTTTGTTTTAAAACAAGCTTAGGTTCTTTTAGGTTCCCTGTAGTTCTAAGTCAAGGGCAAACCATACTTAGACTTTGCAAATATAAATGTTTTCTCATCCCTTCCCAAACTGATTAGCTATCTTATGCCATTAAAACAATTATTATAACAATGTTTCCTGCCAACACAATGCTATAGAAAGAGCACTGAACATGAAACCAAAAGATTAGAACCAGAATCTTGTCTCAGCTACTGACTGTAAGACTTTGGGCAAGTAATGTAATCTCTTTGGACCTCAGTTTACCCATCTGGAAAATGACGGAGTTGAACTAAAAGACTCTGACGCCCTGCCAGTTCTAGATCTATGAAACATTGATGTTTCTGGCCTAGCACAAATCAAGCAGGAGGCTGATTCCTTCTATAACCCTGACACCTTGGAAAAAAGTCTTTTGCAATCAAGTTGCTATAACCTTCAGATGATTAACGAGCACTGTTAGAAGTAACAGAGAAGGGCTTTCCTGAAGGATGTATCAGCAAAGAGGCCAAGGATGTTACTTACAGATTTTGACTGAATGAAGATATACTTGTCATTTACAGGGTAATGTCAATAAAATATTCCAAAGTATACTTTTTATTCATGTACATAAACTTATTTCATGTTGCTATATAAACATATTTTGCATTAGATGAAAACAAAATTGAACTGGAACATGTGTTTCCTTACTCTCAACCAGTGCTATTTCCACTATGACACACTGTTTAGCTGCTGTTCTTTTCAAAACACACTTATAAGTACCTCCTACATTATGTCAGTCATTGTTCTAGACAATGAAAATGCAAAAAATATTCTACAGGTGCAAAGAAAAAATACCAAAAATCAGTCCTCTAGCAAACTTTCCCTGATAAACCAGAAGGGCACCTTCCACCCTCTGAATGCCCAAGGAGTTTTGTACAATCTTATGGAATCTGACCCACACAGTTAGGTGGCACCGTGAATAGTGCTGGGTCTGGAGACTCCTCGAGTTCAAATCTGGCCTTAAACACTCCGGAGCTGTGTGATCCCTTAGCAAATCACTTAACCCTATTTACTTCAGTTTCCTCATCTGTAAAATGAAATGGAGAAGGAAATGGTAAGCCACTTCAGTAGCTCTACCAAATGCAGGCACAAAGGATCAGACATGGCTGAAAACAACTGAATGACAACATGGGACCTGACAACTTCTAACTACAACTGTGTACCTGTCTTGTCTCACCTACAACAGTTTAAGTACCTAACAAACAGGTACCATGTCTAATTCAACTTTAGTATCACCCACAATAGGGCCTAATAACACAGTGCCCTACACATAACAGATAATCAATTAATACTTGTTAAACAGTTTCCTTACAGACTTCACCACCTCTAAGCTCTCCATGCCCAAAGAGTCCTCTATTTCTCAGCTAGACTGATATGCTTAGAGGAGGCAGTGTGGTATGATGGACCAAGCACTGAACTTTTTATCAGAAGGTCTGAGTTCAAGTCCTATTTCTACTACATGTTAGTTCCCTGAGTGTCAGTTTCCTCATCTGTAACATGGAGATAAATGTATGTACTACTCTCCTTACAGGGTACAGTGCACAAAGTGTTGGGACTAGAGTCAGGCAAACCTGAGTTCAAATTTGATTTCTAACCCTGTCTCAGTTTCCTCATCTATTAAGTGAATGAAAAAGGAAATGGCAAACCATTCCAGTATCTTTGAAAAGGAAATCCCAAAGCAGGGTCACCAGTGTTGGACATGCCTGAACAATAACAACCACCACCTCACAGGGTTATGTTCTACCAAAGAGTGCTACAGAAAGAAGCTACTCTCATTTTCCTAAAACTTGTCTTACGTTGTGGTTTTTTAACAATCCTACCATCTCTTGCCACAAACACCTCTATTTACCTATACAATTAGAGCTCAAACTTCTAATGCCTGCGTTCAAAATTCGCTGTCATCTAGCTCCTCCTCACTATTCAAACAATCCCCTGCCACCACCTGGGCAGCGCAGCTCCCAAGCAGGGATGATCCACCAACAGTTCCGTGGACCTGGAGGGTCCTTCTCTCCCTCACTATGCCGCTCGGAGGGGCCTCCTCCTGAGCGTTCTGGCCCCCGTACTCTGCCATTCGGGGCTGTGCCCTGGGGCAGCGTGACCTTGAGGCGCGGGTCCTGCCTCCCGCACGGCCCGGCTGCATGGGCCCTAGGCCTCCATCCTCCCGGAGGATGCAGAAGGCGACCACATGCACAGGGGAAGGGAAACCCAGGAAACCCCCGGCTTCCCCGGGACCGCTGCGGCCCTCCTTACCGCCGGAGTTGTGCAATGCCTCCAACGCTCGTGGCCCGGCCCCCTGGCCCCCACGCGCGCCGCGCTCCCCTCCTGGTCCGGCTCCAACCCTTCCTCGACAGGAAGCCTTTCCCAATCCCACCGGACCGGGGGCTCCTCGAGGGCAGGGCCTCTCTTCCAGCGTCCCGGACGCCTGGCACAGTGCCCGGCATACAGCCGGCGCTTAACAGATGCCAGGGACTCACGCCTGGCTCCGAGCCCGCGAGTAACCAGCGCCGGCTGGAATGAGCCTCGGAAGCTTTGCCCCTGGACGGAAGGAGAAACTGAGGCCCGGGGAGGGCCGCGCGCACAGGGGGCAGCGAGCCCGGGGCCTCTGCGGCGGGCACGCGCAGGCTCCCAGAACAGGGCGCTGGGCCGCAGCCCTCTGGCCCGAGGCCACCACGCCGGGCCGGGACAGCTAGCGGGCTGGGGATGCCGGCGCGGGGAGGAAAGGACCGAGGTGGGGGAGATGGGGGTGGGGGAGGGGTGGAGAAGGGCCCGGCCCCGAGACCTGTCACCGGCGCGGCCCCGCCTGGCTGCGGCCGCAGCCCTGACCCGAGGCCCGCGGTCAGAGCCAGCCCCGGCCCGGCCCCGCCCCGCCCGGCCTCAGCTCCGGCACGGCCCCAGCCTCGGCCCGGCCCCGGCGGCGCCTCACCCGGGACAGCGTGAGGTCCGTCATGAGCTGCTCGAAGGCCCGCGTCTCCTCGGCCTGACGCTGCGTGTGCAGCGCAATCTTCTCGCTGAACTTTCGCGGGTTCGCGCTGCCCGAGCCGGGGGACGCGGCCATGGCGGCCCGCGGCGGAGGCGGAGGGCGCGGGCCTAGCCGCGGCCGCCCGGCCCGGCCTCGGCCCCGCTGGCCTGGCCCCCGGCCTCGCTCCGTTCGGTCCCCGCGCCCCGCTCCGGCGGCGCCGGACGAGCGGCCGAGGCTGCGCTCTCACACCGACCCCACAGTCCGGCCCGGCTGGCCAGCGAGGGAAGGAGGGGGGAAGGAGGAGGGAGCGACCGTGGGAGGGAGGGGGCAGCCGGGGAACCCGGGGCCCCGCCCCGCGCCCCCGGGCTCCGCCCCCTAGCGCGGCCTCTCTGAAGCGGGGCGGGCCCGGGAGCTACTGGTGAAGGGAGGGAGGGAAAGTGAAGCAGTCAAGCCTCCCGCCCCGCAACATAAGGCGCCGCAGCCCCCAGCTCCGCCCCCGGCGCGCGGCCTCCAAGGCACCCCAGCGGGGCCGGCCTCCGGGGAACGAGGGAGGGGGCGGGGAGAAAGGGAGAGGGCGAGGGAGCCCGGGGCTCCGCCCATCGAGGCTCCGCCTCCGGCGCGCGGCCTCTCTGAAGCCGCTAGGCCCGCCCGGCTGGGGCCCCCAGAGGGGAGCCTGCGTCGTAGCCTCGCTTCCGGGCGGGCCCTGCCCGCCGCGCCCCGACCCGCCTCCGACCCGCCTCCGACCGCAGGGCCTCGGAGCTGCGGGCTCGGAGCATCTTGCGCCCACCTAGAGCGGATGCCTTCGTTCCCATCGGCTCCGGCTCCGTCTCCGGTCGGCATGTGGGCTCCCACGTTAGAGCGGGAGCCCCTTGAGGGCAGGGGCTGCCTTTGGCTCAGCCTAGGGCTGGGCGCCTCAGCGGAGCAGTGGTGGCATGGAGAGAAGGCAGGGCTCGGGGCCAGGAAGACCTCAGGAGCTCAAATCCGGCCTAGCTGGGTGACCTTGGGTAGGTCACTTAACCCTTCTTGCCTCAGTTTCCTCACATGTAAAACGAGCTGGAGAAGGGAATGGCAAACCACTACATTATCTGTCAAGAAAACCCCAAAAGGGGTCACCAAGTGTCGGACTGGACTCAATCACCACCCACACACCAGCTGCAGGGAGCCTGCACCTAAGATCCCAAGTCCGGTCCTAGTCCCGGGGACAAAGTCACCACTTCGCAGAGCCCCGGGCAGCTGCTGATCTGCTTTGGAAGAGACCCTGAGCCGAAGAAGTCACAGGTCCTGTCCAAATTATATATGTATATATACACACATATATACACGTATATATACACACATATATATACATACATATATGCAATCATACATATGCAAGCCTATAATCATTAGAGTAACTCAGAAAGATTACACCCCACAAAGACCTGTTTCCATGTAAGTATACATATGTATGTATATTTCAAGAGCTGCAAGAAAACAGAGGCAAGTCACAACCTCCCTGGGCCTGCTCCCTCTTAAGCGAGGGGGTGGGATCATGTCAGATCGTGAAACAATGTATGCAAACCACTTGGCAAACTTTGCAGGGCTTGACAGATGCCAAGTGTCATACCCCCACGGTCCTTTGGAGGAGTCTCGCTTCTGAAGTCCCAGCAGTCCTAACCTGAATGGCGGCCACCCAGAGCCAAGATCCCAGCGTCCAACGTGTCCAATGTCCAGTATCCCGACTATTCTTCAGGTGGTGATCACATGTAATAACTGTAAGAACAGCTCCCATTTATGTAGTGCTTTCTACGAGCCTGGCATTTTGCTGAGCACTTCATGATTCTCTCATGAGATGTGATCTTAGTCCAAACAAACCTCACCAACTACTGTATCCTGTTGTGAGCAAACCGGAAAAACTGCACAAGTCATTATCCCTTTTTCTCTGGCCCTCCTTCCTTCTTAGCCCACAAGTGTCACTTCATTCTCCACAAGTGGCTTTCTCGCCCCCCTGGGTTAGTCCTGTTATCCTTGTTCTTTGACCAATATCACAGCTTCCCTGTCTTCTTCTGTCTTTCCTTTCTTTTTCAGCTCAGGAGGGTATACCCAATACTACTCTGGGTCAGTTCAAACACTACATGAATATTATTTAAAATAATGACGTTTTTAGTGACATCATATTGTTGCTTCCAGACCTCTTGGTCGTCAGGTTGGTTGTTTTGGTATCCACTATCTCCACCATCACTCTCTGTCCCTTCCCTGACAATTCAGTTTTCCATGTCAACATTTTAGACCTCCCTTTCAGTCTTATAGATTTCCAGAATCCTCACCAGAGAACACAGGTTAGCAATTACCAAAAGGAAATTATTACCAGTTTCTGAAATTCAAATTCCAAAATTCTAACATAATTGACAAATGTAGACAAAGTTCAGAAAGGGACTATATCTTCCTTATAAAAGCAAAAGTTGAGGCACTCCTTAACTGTGTACTAAAGGAAATGTTAAGTGTCTAAAATGTTTAGACAAGGTCATGCTTTCCAACCTGTCCCTCCCACAACAGCACAAACTGTCTAGTTTAACTTGAGCTCTACTTCAGATAGTCTTTATTATCTTTTGCTAGTTTTGTGCCAGGCTCCTCAATAGGATATCACTTTTCACTGCCCTCTGCTTCATCTATCTATACCTTTCCCATAAGAACAGGTCCAGGTCACTAGTCATTTCTCTGCGACTACTGACAATAGACACCAGACTTACTCCCACATTGTGTACAGTCTCCACAGTACTATACTACTGTCCCTCCGGTAACAGCTGTTGGTACAATTTAAACCTTTCAGCATTCAACAGATAAAATGAAATCAGACTCTTACAAGGAAAAAAAATAAGGTCAATTAAATTAATATTTTATATGTAAAATTATAAATATATTTTGAAGTAGTTTTGAGGCAGATTTCTAGGAGTTCTTTTTTTGCTTCAATCTGCTTCTCAATAGTACAGGAAATGGAGTTGTTGCATTTTTTCAATTACTCATTCTCATATTCAACAAAGATTGTGTAATGTGCTCTTACAAAGTAGGCAAAGTAGTAGTGATCAGGAACTGATTAAACTGCAACAGAGAGAAACAACATGAACAAATGACCTTTTATTTCATTGAGAGATACAAAAGACAATTTTTTGTGCCAGTAAATGGAACAAGCAGCCCAAATTCCTAGGAGTAAATAAATTTGCAACAAATGTCATAATGGCTGGCAAGGAAAGGTGACCTAAGAGGGAGAAAGCAGCTAGAAGAATCCTACTACTAATAAATAAAACAGTAATAAAAGCTACAAAGTTCCAATGTCCAGACCCAAAAATTTATTCTCCAATGTATTAAAAAAATTGCTTTAAACATCCACATAAAAATTCTTTAATTTCATGCTTAAGTCTTGCATCAGAGATTATATTCAGCGAACAGGTAATTTTTACAAATAACCCAAGTGTCCCTGCTAGAGTCCCTTGTAGACTTTGGTCATCACTGCAATGCCCGCTCAAGGGTGGGATCCAAAAGAGAGTGGGATCCCTTTCCTTTGGTCCCAGTCTTTGAAACTATTACTGCAATCTCTAGTTTACTTTGTTTCCCAAGAAAAATGCATTTGCAGAAAAAAAAAATTAATTCAAGATAGTCCCTAAGTCATGGCAGTGGAGAATTTCCATTAGTTATCACACTCTATTCCTTCTCTGGTTCTATGGTTAAATTTTTCCTCACCTAAATCTTCCACCTCTTAGATGTCCTGGAATGTATAAAGCACTGAGTAGTATACATGTCATCAATCCTATGTAACTGTCTGAGTAGACAGTCCATGCTAAAAAATAATTCTCTGGTATTTACAACTGCAACAAGAATATGATATACAGCTAGTTACCAATGTATATTTCTTAATGTGTTTCACTGGAAAAATATATCAGCCAATTTCAAAATGCTGACATAAATGGTTTCAGTGGAGGGTTTATGTGTGCTTTAAAATGTTGTTTAAAATAGGCTGGAAAGAGTTTTATTCTCAAGGAATACTGTACCAAAACAACAGGAGAAAATGGCATGATTTTATTAAGGATGTTTTTTTAAGTATATGACATGTATTATTCTCAAATAGATGTCTCATACATCCATACTTTTTGTCAAGGCTTAATTTTTAGGACCAAATAAAGCCTCTTAAAAGCAGGGTTCCTAGTTAAAGATAATAATGGAGTCGGCAAAAAACAGACAAATGAGAAAAGGTACAAGAATGAGGGCTTAAAATACAGTATATGCTGATTTTTCCATTTTGGTTCAATTTACAGTAAGGCTGGGCTGTCCCTCTGCAACTGCAGAAGAGTCCTTATAGTGTTGTGGCTATAAGAAACTTCTTAGAATTCACATATACAGATAAGCTAGTTTTATTTTATTATTAAAAATTCCTTTTCTTATAGCACTCTAAAGGCTTCTTCTGAAGCATTATATAAATCTTTAAAATACCCTATTCCCCTTATTTTATTAATTAAAAAACACAAAGTATATTTTTATCTGCAGGCAAGCAACCATAAAGAAATCCCTTAAGAATTGAGATAGATTAATCTATATTAATAAGGCACCTTAAAGCAATAAACCAACATAATGAATCTAATTAGGATGTTTAATGTTAGATCTAAAACCACTCATTAAGTGACGGAGTGGGATGCCTTCCTAAACTGGCCTAATCCTATGTCCCTGGGTGGGCACCAGCACAGAAAAAGAGGGCAGGTGACCTAACGGGGTGAATGTGGTCCATTCCTGAATACACAAGTATTCCATCAACTGAATCCTTTCATGAAAATGGACATATATTTATATATAAAGATGCTACAAAGAAACTGATCAAGTTGTCCAAATATGAATAGAATACCTCAACAGAATTTCCCCGCCCCCTTCCCCAAATGCTCCACTCAGAAGTTCTTCTCCCTGGGCAGAACAATGTCTTCCATGGCTACTGCACACAGGGAATCAAGATGCAAAAGATCAAATGCAAACACATTTCCCATAGCATTATGTCTTATTTAGAGGTCAAAAGACCTAATTTAGCTTCAAACCAGACTCTTAACGATTACAATCTGAACCATTAACTGGTCTCTGCTGATACATTCTAAAATGGGCAAGGCCCATACATGTGTATACGTCTATAAAGAGTTAATATAAGTCTTTTCTAATTGGTGCCAATATCATCTATCTACATAAGTGATAAGAAACCCACCATTCACATTTCTAATTAAAGCAAGATCCCAAATCTCAAAATATATCCAAGTAACCACTGAGCCTGTAACAGCCTATGGGAAAAGGTTTATAGTGGATTGAGTTTCCACTTTTTCTTTGTGTGTCAAATGACAAAGAAGAAAATGAAGTAAACCAAAAGGTCAGCTGAAGCCTGAGTTTTTCACTGTGAAAAGGGAGTGACAGAAGGTCCCAAAGTGGGAGGAGATGCAGGTTGGCATTGGGCGTGTCTCTGGCCATCACACGGTGCTCCTGCCTCCCGTGGTCTCTCGTGCTTGGCGCATGTGGCCAGCCGTCAATTACTTCCCGTAAAACTTCTTGTTGAGCAGGAAAATCAGGAGGTTGACATTGACTTTTGCTCTGTCAAAGAGTTTCATGACAGCGACCCCTTCATACTGCAGCTGTAACAGATCCTGTCCAGGGAAGAAAGGAAGGCAGTCATGGACTCGGCACAAACAGAGAGATCTTAAAGAGGATTTGTGATTTCATCTCATTCTGGATCATGCCTGTCCACAGAAGAGCCATACAACTCCCTGGAGGGTGACCTCTGGGTGGGTCTGATTTTTTAACATTTCATGCCTGACAGTGTAGCAATCATGCAATGTATCTGCTGTTTTTCACAAGGTAACTGACTCACACATTTCATGGATGATAATAATCCTTATATCAATTCTGACAACAAAGTTATTGTTAGTTTATGTTGCAGCCTGCTTCGGTAAAAGCTACCGTAAGTTGAAAGTGAACAGGAAATACGAAATCTGGTTAGCATACGTCAAACAGAAATAAATTCCTTATCAGGTTGTATCATAAAACACTGATAACCAGACTACTTATGAAATAGAGTATTTTGGTGAATGTAATTATCTGGTTAATTCATGTCTTATGTTTTTCATATCATCGTATGTCAAATAAATTTTCTTTCCTTTTTTTTTTAACAGGACAACTGGGGTTTAAGTGATTTGACCAAGGTCACCCACTAATAAATGTCAAGTGTCAGAGGTTCACATTTTTACATAGGAACCTATTACAAAATTGTATCCTATGTGTTTTTAAATAGTTATAGAAGGGAGGTTCAGTACCTGGTGAATATATTTCAGAAACATGAACAAAAGACAGTGACAAGTTTCTACCACGTAAGTTATGAGTACAATCGATTCAGAGAAAATAGTGAGAATCTGCACTAAAAGTAAATGTCTAAGGGGAAAAAAAAGAAAACTTTAGTTACTTCTCCCTTACATGAAATCTAATTTTAAAAAAAAACTATTAGGGATAATGAATTACTCCCATTAGACACTGAAGGGTTTTTATAAAGAGATCCTCACTGATGCATTTAGAGTAGTGTATGATGTACAAATTACTGTTAAGGATAAAAATTAAAGGACTGTATCACTTAAATCAAAGCCTCTTTCCCCACACAGAATAAATATACCAAGCATATTTTCATATTTTTCATTTATATACATAACAAAATACGCTTTAAAATCTAAAAACATACTCCATCATTTTCCTTCCCATGAACATTGAGATATTCCTATATTTTTATATATCAATTTATAATCTTTCCCAGAAGACATTTTAAGGGAAAGTTCTTAGTTGGTAAGGAGAGACACTCCTATCAGTAACAAACTGGAGATGCCTAAACACTCCCCTTTCTACTAACCCTTGCACATAATGTCCTTGCCCAATCATGCCCATCTAGGAAGAACAAAAATTACCAATGACATGAGATGATGGAAAATTACATGGTAAATAAAGTATGTTACCCCAAATGATCTGTGTGTGAGAAGTAGGGTAAGAGACATTATTGAGGACATGGACAAGTGATAAGAGTCATCTCATTCAAGTAAAATAACAAGAGATAAACGGACAAAGGGAGGCCTAAGGACTACTGGTGGATAATCCATGGGGAAGATGTGGAAAATGCGTTAACTGCAAGGGAGAAGAGGGAAGCAAGAGTTACTAATGGAGCTACATTAGGGAAAAGGCAACACCCAACAAGAGACTGGTCTGGGGGAGCGGCATATTAAGACACAGAAAGATCCTGGGCTATCTGTTAGTAGTGATCTTGGACAAGTCACTTAACCTTTCAGTCTTAGTTTCCTCACCTGTAAAATGGGGATACTGATACCTAATAATACCTCTCTCACAGAACTGTTTTGAGGACAAAATGAGAAAACATGCATAAAGCATTCTGTAAATTTTAAAACACTGAAACATCAATTATTACCCCATTAACCAAGAAATCACAGATTCAAAGTCCACATGTCTCTCATGTCTCCCTTAGAAATGTAAGGGAAAAGTAGATGATTATTTATTTCCATATTGTCTCCTGCATTAGAATAAACTCCTTGCAGGAAGGAACGACTTCGCCTCCCTTTGCATCCCTGTGCTCACCCCAGTGTGGAACACAAGGTAAGTGCTCACAAACACTTACTGACTGACAGAACTACAGAAGCTTGCAGACTTAGATTGGGAGGGACCTTTGAGGTCTGTTATCCACTTCAGCACCACATTTCATAGAAAAGAAAACTGCAACCTGAGAGGTAAAGGGTAAGAGCCAGGATGAGAACCCAAATTGTCAGCCCTCCTGCTTCTTGCAAGGCTCTGTCCTGCCAAAGTAAGCTTGGCCTCAGGCAGCAGCCAGGAAAGTTGCATGGGGCCAGCTCACAGTAGCCCCATTCCCGGGGTGGCTAAGTGACAGCACCCAGCACCAGGTGTTCAGATTCTATCTTGGCTATCAAATGGCTGAGTGAACCTGAGCAATCACATCACTTCAGCCTCAGTTTCCTCCTCTGTAAAACAGGGACAACAGCAGCTACCTCAACAGGTCAAGGTGGAAATGAGATCAAATAAAGCCCTTTGCAAACAATGAAGCGCTAGGAAAATTTGGTTTAGTTCCTTTCCTTTTAGTGCTCTAATCTCGCAAAGCTCCCACATAATCTCAGGACCCATGCTTAGATAAGCACTAGCCCACCGTTTTTTCCCAATGAGGAGCTGTCATTATCTAAACCTCTGAAAAGAATTTTCTCAAAAGTTTTTTCCTCTGTTTCTTTAGAGGAAGACTAGGATAATGGAAAGAGCAATGAATACCCACTCCAAAGACCACTCAAAGGCCCCAGCTCTGCCACTTACAAGTTGTGAGATGCTGGTTATATCACATAACCTATGCCTCAGTTTCCTCATCTGCAAAACTGAATAATAGTATTTATAGGGACTCTCAGAGTTGGAACAACTAAAAGAAATGCTCTGCATGAAAGTGCTTTGTAGCCATGAAAAGAAGAACTCTATCAATGTGAACTACTGTTATTATTTAAGTGAACTTCTCTATGTAGGGCTCTCTATGAAAAAAATACTCACCTGGTAATGTAACATGAAAGTCTCCATCTGAACCCCCATGAATTTGGCTTTCACTTCAAAGTCTCCAACTTCCTCCGTTGGGGTGATTTCAAATATCACATTTTTGAACCTGTTTAGAAAAACCAATAAATTACCAAGAGACTATAGCCTGCATGTCTTGTAAAAAAAAGGAGGATGAGGGAGGGAGGGGGAAGGCTGTGAAATGAGGAAATTGCTTAGAGTCCATGAACAGGAAGTGAGAATGTAGCGAATCATTTGTTTTAGCTGTCACCTTATTTTCAATCAACAAAACTGCAAATATTTGCTTTGGAACTTAAAGAAAAGATGAGATGCTGTCCCTAATCTAGCATCCCCACTTTACTCAAGCAAGAATAATCAAAGACCCCAAGACAGTATCAAAGAAAGTCTTTAGACTATCAATTAATGCAGTATCTACCCACCATGTAGCAGAGAAAAAGGGTAGCAATAAAAAAAAGTTGGGTTGGGAATTAGCAGAAGGTAGGAAAGGAGGTTAACACTGGCGGCAAGGGAGAAAGAGGGGAGGCAAGAGAAGGATTTGGCTGGTCAAATGCATAAGGCCTGAGCACAAAGGAGTGAACACAGTCTCTGGATATCATGCTGGGTAAATTTTTAAAACACAAAATATCTCAGTTTCATGAACAGGGGCCAACTACCTACTGTGGAAAAAGAGGAAGGCTGAAGTTACATTACAATGAAGATGATCACAGACAGATCCTACATGGAAGTTTTTGTGTAGTTCTGGGACACTATCTGGAAACGAAGTACTCAACAACCTCTCCTATTTATGACACAGTTAAGAACCAAAGAAAATATTCAAAGGGCGTTGGATTCCACATAGATGTCCTGACAGTCAATGCATTAAAGCTCATGTACTTTACTCATCCCTCAACTCCCTTCCAAATATAAATCCATTATCCTAAAGAGGTCACTGGCACCCCAGATCCTTACTCAACATCTACATACTTCTACTTGATGCACAATTCTAACAATCCTAGACAATTAGTTTCCAAGGCTACAACATATTGTAAACAGTCAATCGGAAGGAAAAAGAGCAACTGCTGAGGTAGGCACACTGGCAACAAGAGATGAGGCAGAAATATTATCTTTCATATTTGTGTATATATGTGTGTGTGTGTGTGTGTGTGTGTGTATGGATATGGATATACATGCATACATATATACAGAGTCAACTAGAATTTATCATGTGCTAAAAATACTGAAAAAAGCATGACATTCTGGAAACATATAGTATGGGAACTGATAGACAAACACTCCTCCATTCTCCCTCTACTCTGTCCCTTGAGAGATCTCACCATAGGTTCAATAATCACTAATGACTCTCAGAACTGTATTTCATAGACATGTAGTAAATCTAAGTAGAGTAGCCCGAATCTGTCTCCTGAACTGTCTCTACATTTTCAAACATCTACCAAATATCCCTGGCTGGTACTTCAAACTCACCATATGTAAGATGATAGTCATAACTTTCTTCTCTAAACTCACCTATCCTTCAAATTTCCCTCTATCTGTTGCCAGTACCACTACCCTTGTGGTCCCTCTAGTTCATAATTTTGGATTCATCCTCAATTCCGTTCCTCCTTATCATGCCCTCTCCTCCCCCCATATCCAATCAACTGCCAACTTTGCTTGGTTCCAATCTCCATCACATCTTTTGCATCTTTCTCCTGTTCACTTACAAGACTACCATATAGGTTTAGGCCCTCATTTCTTTGCCTCTAGTCCCTCCTCAAGAGACCCCTTCCCCATATTCATCCTACATTCAACTGCCCAAGTAGTTATCTTAAAAGCAAGGGTGGTCAAATCACATCATTCGCCTTCTCAAAAATATTCAGTGGTACTTTATTGCTTCTAGGATAAATTATAAACTAGCATCAAAAAATCTACCATCATCTGCCTTTAATCTACCTTTTCATAGCCCTTTTTTTTCACATTATTCCCCTTCATGAACTCTACGCCAGTCAGGAGAGATTATGAGTTGTCCCAAAAATGATGTCTTCTGCATCTACACATTTGTGGAGGCCATCTCCATGTCTATAATAATCACCCTCTTCATCTCCATCATTCAAAATCTTTTTCTTCCTTCAAGGCTTCATTTTGGAGTCACTTCCTGCACTAGGATTTTCCTGACCTCTCTCATCCCCAAGCAAGCAGAGTTTTTCCTCTGTGGGAATCTTCTTCAAGTATGTTGGCTAGATCTCTCCCTTGTTGTCCCCGTCTCCCTTCTCCCCTGGGTACATGTCTATGTGTGTCATGTACCTCTGTGTATGTGTCATATCCATGCTACTGCCCTCCTAGCATGTAAACTTGACAACAAAGACTATTATCATTTTTACCTTGATATCCCTAGTATCTGGCAGATAATAGGTTCTTAACAAATGCTGAATTAAACACACCACAAAAGTCCTATATTTATTATAAAACCGTATTATAGGGTGTGTGTGTGTGTGTGTGTAGAAGATGAGGAGGAAGAAGAGGAGGAGAGGAAGAGGGGGAGGGAGAGGAACCCCACTACAGCACAACAAAATAATCAATGTTTATTTTTCTACACCTGAATCATCAATACGGATCAAATTACATTCAGCAGCCTTTGATTAAGGTGCAGAAGTGTGTCATAGATGGAAATATTTCTACTTCAAACATACTGAGTTTCGATGCTCAAAAATAGTAAATTCTTAATTACTTGGGAAAGTTGCCTATCCAGAATGATTCATTCCCAGAGGACTGCAACAGATTCTAGGGCCCTAGACTTGGGAGTCAGGAGAATCTAGGTTCAAATTCCATCTCGGGTTCTCAAATTGAGCATTAATGTATGTGAAGCACTTTGTAGACTTTAAAGCATAATATGTGTTATTATTATCACAAACTTATAAGCAAAGCCACCTACCACAGTGAGACTGTGTGCACAACCCAAAACAGATTATCTACAATGTGCTGTAGGTGCTCCATTATCCATTCTTACTCTAATTATTCTAATCACAGGGGAACTTAAAAAAATGTGTGTATAAAGAACGAATTTGTAGGAGAAAAACATCCTCATAAGAAATGACTTGCTTCCTTGAATTTATCTTTCTTTGGCAATGAAAATATCAGGTATCACAAACATGTATCCTTCTTACCTGCCTGATTTTCAGAAAGCTAAACTTTTATGTATGAGCTCTATCATATAACCTGGTGCCCTCTAGTGCTAGTCCTGTAAGAGGTCAGCCTGTGATTTCCTAAATAGCATAGAAACCAGAATTTTGCTAACAGAACCAGTTGGGTAGGGCGTGACATTTGATATTTGCATACTCAAGGAAAAAGTGTCATAGGATAGCTTTTCTTTGAGAGCAAAATGCATCAAATGTCACTAAATGGGTGATCTGTCCCCATTTGGACTTTGGAGAGGAAACCCTATGGTGAGAGAAGATTTTATATATATATATATATAAAATATATGAGAGAATGTATACAAATAAGACAGTACTAGACCAATTAATAATTCCTGCCCTATTTATTTCACCAATAAGGTAATTTTTCAAAATCATAGCTCAAGGAATGGTAGTCACAACTGAAGAATAATCCGTATCGGTCTAGCAGGTAGTGGGCATGTAACCCACGTAGAAGTCATACACATGACCTCTAAAAGTCCTAGACAGCCTGCTTTTACTGTAAGGTGGAGAACAAATTTCATCACCAGAAAGTTGCCTATGCTGATGAAATCATAGACTTGAGTTTAAAAAAAAAAAAAAAAAGACAATCAGAAAATCAGTTTTTCAGTGTGGCTGGCCCACACCTTTAAAGCACACAGAACTGAAACTTGTTCCAAATGGCTCAAAACAATCATAGAAACCTATGAGGTGCCTAAGGCTGCCTCCCCTGGGTTCAAACACCTGCCTGAAGGGAATTTAGTCAGAATCATGATCATAAAAGTCAACTTTCAACACATCCCACCTGGAGCAGTCAAGTCAGCAACTTTTCATGAAGGACAGTAAAGAATTCAAGGAAGGTAAAAATTAAGTGAATGCAATAAACATTGTCCATATGCTAATATATGTGAGAGAAAATGGCCACAGCCCAGATCCTAGAAGTAGAGAAAGAAAAATGCTTTAACATAGATCCCTGGGACAAGAAAACCTGAAAGTCAGACACCTTCCTTTGTGACCAATGAAAAGATCTGTACAAACATACAAACCAGGCTCATAAGCTACATGTCCTTCAAACACGCAAGTAGGCCCAGTACCTAGAATGGGCCTGAAGTTGAAATCCAACCTCAGACAGTTCCTAATTATGGGACCTTGGGCAAGTCACTTAACTTGTGTCTAATTCAGTTTCCACAACTGGAAAATGGGGATAACAACAGCACCTACCTCCCAGGGTTATTGCCTGGCACATAGTAGGGTCTTCATAAACGTTTGTTCTCTTTCCTCCTTCTTCCCAAAATAAGTACCACCAACATATCCTGGGGGAAGGCTACTGACATACAGACATGAGAGATTTCATTTCTCTTTTCCTTCCTTATATCAATACAAAATTTGGTGTCATATCCCTGATTCTATCTTCCAAGGATATTAGATTAGTCATTTCTTGGTGACAGCTGAACATCTTTACATCATTTCAGAAGGTTGTTGCCTTTAAGAATCTTCAATGGCTGCTCTCAGCCATAAGTTTGAACTTCTTTATCTGGCTTACAACTAATATATGCCTTTTTTAATTCTTCTCACATTTATTATCTGTAATGCATACTGAGCACTGTCTTAGACTCCCAGTCTGTACTATATCACCTATCATTTCAGGACACACACATATATGTGCATATACATACATGCATATCACGTACATATGTATGCATCCTTATACATGTATATGTCTATAAATCTATCTATATGTATATGTATTCAACCTAGTGAACCCTTGTTCACTAATTACTTCACATAAATGTGCTCACTTTTCCCCAATTAGAATGTAGCCTTTGAATCGACAGAAAGAGCATCTTATACTTTTACCACATCCTTGAAGCTAAGGACAATCCTATCATTCAATAAAGGTCAAACAGTAAAAAGTATTTCTTCTAGAGAGTGTCAAAATCTCAATTTGTTATTCCTCAATTTGAGGGTGCTGAGTTAGGTGATGCAGTGAATTGGGCACCAGGCCTGAAGTCAGGAAGACCTATCTTCCTGAGTTCAAATCTACCCTCTGACACTTACTAACTGTGTGACCCTGGGCAAGTCATTAACCCTGTTTTCCTCAGTTGCTCATCTGTAAGATAAACTGGAGAAGGAAATGGCAAACCACTTTCAGTATCATGCCAAGAAAACCCAACCCCCAAATGGGATCACAAAGATTTGGACACAACTGAAAACTGATTGAACAACAACAAATTTTAAGGGTAGCTTGATCGTTGGTAGGATTTGAGTAGCTTAAATAGGGTAGGCTCTGCTATCAGATTCCTACATTTTTGGGGTAAAGGATTCTTATTCACTGGTTACGTTGATATGCCCTGAAAAAACAGCCATGTGGCTAGCTGTGGCACTTGGGAGTAGAGGGACAAGGACAGAGTAGAGAGATAACAGCAGAGGATGGCTCTGAGGAGAATGTGGAGCACACCCCATGGTTTCCACTTTCTCACTACAATGATGTTAATTTTACCAAATTCTGATGACCTGTGTCCCAGGGAAGTCTCCACCAAGCTGCCCATGATTCTCTAAGAATACTAAAGAGATGTTAGGTCACTCACAAGATACTAGTTCACTGTAACTGAGAGACTGAGTGGTCTGTGCTTCAAAGCTAGCTAGTGAGCTGGGGGTGGATGGAGGGCACAGCATGGAGACCTTAAAACTGTCTGATACTCGCTGCTTACAGGCCTCTGTACTTCTGAGAAGCATTCACACCTTTCTGAAGGTCTCAGGACTCTCCCTTCTTTTGTCTGGGACAGGAGAATTCCCATCTGTAGAGGGGCTGACACTGCGGAAGAAGGTACTCTGCTAACCACTAAACTTTGGGGTGATCATTCATTTCTGTGGTTATCTGTAATAGGTTACCTCCCCCTTCTATAAGGGGTCAGAAGTACTGGGGAAACAAGTACAGGGTCTTAGAACACAAGAGGTGTTCAATAAGTGTGTGTTGTTGCAGATAACAAGGAGAAGATAAGAGAGGTGGCCCAGACAAAAGAGCCATATCTCTAAAGATGGAGGCTGGATAAATTCTTGCCAAGTAAAAAAATATATTAAATAAGGTGCAGGTTCTCAGGCTAAGGTGGGGGAATGCAGTGTCCTTACAGTCCCACCTCTGGTTCATCTAGCTCTAATTCTCTCTGTCCAGTTCCAGAAAGAACTACAAGAAGGAGTGCCATGCTTGAAAAAGAAAGACTGATGACTTCCATGGAAATAACACAAGATTGCCGCTCACAGATTTGGGCGGCAGCCAACAAGCGAACTCTCTGTAAATCTTGAAACAGTTCTGGCACAAGCAGCATAATGAAGTATGGTTAATCTAATAATGGACACATGTTGCTTTCAAAGGAAGGTACTGTAGGCCCATTTGCGTCCCTAGAAAGGTAGGCTCTGGGAATGGGATAGCTTGTGATAAGACAGGCAGTTTAAAATGACATTTCAAGAATCACTTATATGAGATGTAAAGACAGTATGACACAGAAAGAAATTTTTGTACACAGATCAGCTCCTTGTAAACAAAGTTAGATAGCTCACTGGACACTCACTGATTCACTTGAAGGTCCTCAATTTCCAGAAGGACTCCCTTCTCATGTAGTCGTGCAGCTGTATATTTCAGGGAAATCTTTTTACTTTTCTTTCCTTTCATCTCTCTTGGCTTCTTAGACACCCTGTGGAAACAGAAGAGGAACATTTAATGTCTACAGCTACATATCCCATGCTTAATCACAGCAAATGGTCTGGGAATAGGAGGTCATGGGTCAAAGAAGTTTGTCTTTAAAAGTAATAACCAATACCCACAAGGGGTCAAAATGGCTCAGTGTTCTGTTACCACCAACTGCTTACTCTTGGCTATGTGTTCTACTTCCAGTTTTGCAACTCACTTTCAAATTAATTTTGAGTAATTCATTCACTATCTAGGACTCATCTTCAAAACAGAATTACTGATACAAAATTCCCATGCACAACTAACATCTCTCCCTTGTATTCCCCACCACATCTAAGAGGAATGTACATACATAGCATAGGTTTAAAAAAATACTCGTTGGCTCATTTAGCAGTTATAAAAAGACCTTGAATCCCAGTCTAAGACATCACGGACTTCATTTCATAAAAAAAGAGAACCATTCCAAATTATTGAACAAAAGCATGACATAATGATGGCTGTTTTAGCAAGAACAACCAGGCTGAGGAATACAGCAAAGCCTGAGATTCCGGCCAGGAAGCACCTCTGGTGAGAATATCTGTCCTTCATTCATAGTTCTGGAACTGGAATGAACAGACAGCAGAAGACAGGGAAACTAGTGAGGCAAGGATGATAAGGGGCTGGACTACAGTGGCAGCAATGGAAATGGGAGAAAAAAAGATAAAATTTAAACAACTCTATTTTGAAGAGAAGGAAGCTAGGTGGTGTAGGGGATAGAGTACTGGGCATGGAGGCAGGAAGGCCTAAGTTCAAATCTGCCATCAGACACTTACTAGCTGTGTGAACCTGGGTAAATCACTTAACCTTGTTTGCCTCAGTTGCCTCATCTGTAAAATGGGCTGAAGAAGGACATGGCAAACCACTTCAGTATCTTTGCCAAGAAAATCCAAAATGGGGTCACAAAGAGTCAGATACAAATAAACAACACCTGAACAAAAACAACAAATCCTATGGGGAAAATCAGGACTTGGGGAATGAATAAGTGGAGAAAAAAAAGAGAGAAGTAGTCAAGCAAATTTCTAGGTGTAGAAGGGCAAACGGGGAAATAAAGAAGGAGGCAACAACACTTCCAGAGGAAAAGAGCCAAGGAAGGAAAGAGAGAGAGGCAGGAGCATATAGAGAAATGGTTAAGAGTGTGTAAATGGCATAGGAAGTCATTGGGAGAGCTTCAGGAAGTGAGTTGGTAAAGAGTTTTGAATATAACAAAGAGGTCAAAGAAGACAAGAGGTCTAAGAAAAGACTTTCCCCAAAGTATCTATATCATGACCAAGGACTCTTAAAAACCCAAATTACCTCAATCCAAAAAAAATTAATCTGTAATGGTATAATCTGGCCATGACATTTATCCCTTTCTGACTTTCAACTGCCTCATGTGTCAAATGAAGAGTTGGCCCAATGAGATATTTTCTCTTATCACTTTCATCTCAAATTTTCAACTGTCATTTTCAGTAAAAAGTAAGATATTTAGGAATAAAGAAGCATTTCCCTGAATCCTCAAAATCATATTTAAAAAAGTTATCTATTACATTAATCTGTAATGCAGGCCATGCTTGAACACCTTATCATAATGCTCTAATCAACTAACCAAAGAATAGCTAGAGATTGATGGGAACACAAAAAGGAAAAAAAGCAACCAGCCAGTCAAGCACTTCAGGGAAGGGTATCAATGAGCACAATTCTCCAGGCCTTATCTTTCCCTTCTTTCTTCCACCTCTTTTCTAGCTCCACACCCTTACCCAGAAATTTTTGAAAAATACTTACTTGCCCTTGCTGGCCAAGTTATCCAAGCAGGTTTTGATGTAGCTTTTATAATAGTCCACTTGTTCACCGTAGAATGTGGCCTTGGAGTTCAGAGCATTGTAAGTCTGCTGCAGTTTGACCAGCTCAGCTTTTCTCCTCTGTCGATACCTCCGCTGATTCCGGATGTCCTACGGAAAACAGAAGATAAGACTGACTGGCTAGAGGAAAAATAAAAAGTAGGTCTTAAGGTTTTCTTAAGTCTTCCTCACCAAATTCTGCAGCTGAACATTTACCTTTTACTTTGAAAATGGCCAAACAACATTCTATTGGGAAATAAAAAATTCTGATTTCAGTGGTTTTATTTTGCATGCATGCCTTGCAAGTATGTTAAACTGATACAGAATTTTTCATCACTGCCCCTGGAAATACGCAAAAGTGCATTGTTCCACATAAAGGGCTGGAATGGAAATTCTTTCTTCCATGTGAGAGAACACTATAGTTCTTTCATAATCTGAAGGCAGGCTGCTTAATCAAGAGCTCCCACCTCTATGAAGGGATATGAAATGCAAACTGCCAAAGAAAGGCAGAACACTATGGTTTCCCTGGGGTACTACCTTGGCAATATCATTTATCAGTTCCTGGTATTTGTTCTTCGGATTCACCGTCCCAAGCTCTACCAGCTTCTTCAAACCCGATTGGATCTTATCCTTCTTCTCCTGGAGGCTCAGGTTACTGTCTTCCTTAACAGATTTGGCTTTTTTCATCTTATCAGGAGTTTTGGCATCACGGATGGCTCGCTTCTGCATGGCTCTTTGATGTTCTGTTTCCTAAAGAAGTTAAAAGAAAAGTTCCATACTGGTCCATGCTAATATTAAAAATTGAAACAGTGTATTACATCCAGCATCTTCTACATATCACACCACTGGAACAGAACAAAGAATGGAAACCAAGTGTTTTTTTTTTTACTCCAATTTACAGATAAGGCAAAGAGTAATTAAGCACCCTTACTTAAAGCAAAAATCAGGGAAAGGCATAGGATTGGAAATCACATTCTTTCTCCTCCACTGTACTGCCTACTCCCATATAAGTTCCTTTCTGATACACTAACAGAATCATGGGACTGAAAATGGTCAGTCATAAATCTCCCTAATTTTATACCATCGTGCAAAATTGCCAAGACTCCTAGAGACTATTCCTCCTAAAGACTCTCTCATTGCATTTTTTAACTAATCACAGACTTGATACCTCTACTTCCCAGTCACCCATTCCCCTTTAAAATTCAGAGGTAATGGGCTTTCTGCCCCTACCATTTTCCTCCAACTTCTTTCCTCAGAGGTAACTTCCCTGAAGCCAAAACCAATGCCTTTACTCAGCTCTTATTCATTTCTATTTCTCAGAATTATTAACCACTGTAAATTATCCCCTCTGAAATATTCGCCTCTCTTGACTTCTCTGACCCTCCATTTCCCTGGTTCTCTTCCTGCTTTTAAAATCTCTCTTCTGATGAGGTTTGCTAGTTCTTCTTCTTATTCTTATGAGGCAGCTAGGTGGTGCAGTTGAAAGAGTGCTGGATCTAAGTTCAAACAGGGCCTCAGACATCTATTAGTTATGTGACCCTAGGCATATCACTTAACTTCTGCCTCAGTTTCTTCATCTCTAAAACAGGGATAATTAACAGCATCTACTTCCTGTAAGAATGAGAAAGTATTTGTAAAAGCACTTTGAAAACTCTGAGCACTATGTAAAGATGCTAGCTATTATACCTGTCTATATAATATACATATTTTGCCAGAGAGAATGTTTCTATCCACCATCCTCCAATCCTCAACAGTGAGCTCACCCACTCTTTTAGATCAAGTTATCACCTCTAAAGTACTGATTCACAAATCACTATCTGTGGCCCAGACCTCTTAGCCAAAGCCCCAGTCCCAGAATTTGAGCTACCTACAGAAGTTACTTTTAATATCCCATCATTACTTCACATACAACATAGAACTGGTTTGTCTTCCCAACTTCACCATTCTGTTTATAGAAATACTACTTAAACCTAGTTATCTAGGCTAAAAAAAGTGGCAGTCATCTTTAGCTACAATCTGTTCCCTTGATGCACATATTCAAAGACCAATTCCAGACTAATTCATTAGGATTAGAAGAAACTGTAAGAAATCATCTAATCCAAGCTCCTTATCTTGAAGATGAGAAAAATTAGGCCCATAAGGGTTAAGAACCTAGATCAAAGTCACAGAGTCACAAAGCTAGTGAAGGAAAATGGCAGCATCACTTCCTAGGACTCTGGCCTCCCCAGCTCAATGCGCTGTTGACTCCAAGACACTGGCAGGCCCTAGCAATATGGCTTTGCAAAGTTTCTCACCATCCATATTACTACCATTCTAGCCCTGATTCTTATTTCATGCTCAAACCATTGAAACAGTTTCTTCCTACGATCTCTTCTCTCTACAATTCATCTTCCATATGGCTCTCGATTTATCTTTCTTAAACATCATTTTCATCTTATTCATCTTTTCATAAACCTATTTGCTAGCACATCAAATTCAAATCCCTTTATCTTTCCTGGCCCTTCATGACCTGTTCTGATCTATAATTTAACTAAATCCATCTGAATCATGAGCCACTTGGGGCCACAGACCATGCCTGATCCACCTTTTACATGTGCACAATGATCAGAATCCAAAGCTGGCTAACTGATCAGTCCTATATCAAATCAAATAAAGTCAGTTAACCTCAGATTTTTACAAAAAACCTTCTAACCTTTCGCATCTACATAGCACCTTATTACCTATGTGCACACATACATTCTATACTCATACCAAAGTTTACCTCTCTATGGTTTCCAAAAATGGACCCCTTTTCCTATGAGCATATTTTAAATATCTTACCTCTCCCTACTCATCCATGTCATACCAGTGACCAGCTTGATGCTTTCACCTCTGATCAGCTCAGTGCCCATCTTCTCACTGGTTTTCATCCCCTCCTCATAAGGATGGTGCACTCATCATCCTTGTCACTACCTATGCTCTTTGAGAGCCTAGTTTAATTTAAAAACAGCTCGAATGAAGCTAATATTCTCAGTTGTACCTGTTCATTGGTGGTAGGTGTTTCAAGGATCTCAGTTAGCGTCTCTCCTGGCTGGAATCGGATGACATCCACAATTAAATGCTTTGTACTAAAGGAAAAGAAAAAAATGTTTCAAAGATCTTCTTAATTAGATCATTGTGACAACAATTCAAATGATGCTGATGCTAGGCCTTCAAGGACCCTCACAGCTATTTATATAGCTTTCAAGAAAATGGAATGTGTGTGACAAAGGAATTCCAGGAAATTCATTTCATTTCAGTCATTTAATGAGAACGAAGTCCTGCTAAATGCCAGGCAGGATCAAGGCAAGTCAAAGCCCAAGTATGAGGTACAAGTCAAACTTCCTCATTCACTAAGATCATGAGATTAATTTAGCTCTATCACTCCTACTAATTACTAAACTCAATACTCACTTAAGCAAGATAGTCCGTGCATCCATTTCTGAATTTTCATCTCCAGGTACATCAAACTTATTTGTCAGCGTAAGAGATACTTCTGTCTTAGCCAGAACCTCCTTATTTGGGTCATTTAAATTGCCAGACCCTTCCCCTAGATTTGCAGGGAAATAATTAATGGAATAAGACTGGTAAAGAAAGAATATGAGAAGATTCAAGATAAAATATTCTTTTCTACCTCTAGAATACAAAAAAAAACCCTCAGGTGGGCCAAGAACAATCACCACTAGTAACAAAAAGAAACATCCGTGCCATTCAAATGAAAGGCACCAAGGAATTCATAACAAATACGATTTCTACTCCATCTCAATGACTTCCCCTCTACCCCACCCCCGAAGATCTGAGAGGCACTTTAAGATTATAATTCTTTCTTCTGCTGAGATTTTTTTTTCTGGGGAAGAAGACAAGACTCACCGATGAGGGACTCAATAGTAGGCACTTCCCCAAGATCATCCAGTAGTTCATGAATGGGGTCATTATGTTCAGGAGCAATGGCATCCTGGTGATCTAAAAGCAACTGAAGAAAACATTATTGTCAAAAATGTGTGGGTAACCCACTCTATAACAGTCCATGTTTGCAAGCACTGTATTTTATAAAGAAAGACAAAAGGGTGCAATCCCTGCCTTCACCGCAACAGAAAAGACCATCCCAAAGAAGCGCATATTTTAAAAAAAAGTCTTGTTCTCTATCTGCTTCTGTCTGGTCTAGTTTACCAGATTATAGTGAGTAGGAGAAACAATGATAGCCTTCGGATACCTCACTGGCAACAATGCAGAATTTCAAGTGTTTATATTATCTTCTCAGGTGACATAAGAGAGAGAAAAGGGTAGAGCAAAAGGAATATTAAAACTTCAGTCTAGATTTTAAGGAATAAAGTCATCACTGTACCTAGTTAGCTGTCCACACCAAACTTATCAGTTACAGTATGATGCCCTTTCACCAGGGAGGATCATCTGTAAATGCTGTGCACGCTCTCCTTCCTGCCATTCTCTGTGTTCCTCCATGCCCTTGGCTCTTCTGACTCCTTGACTTGTGCATCTGATTCTGTCTTCCACTTCCTGTGCCCTGAGTACTTCACAAGATTCTGTCCTTGGCCGCCTTATCTTCCAACACTATACTCAATTTAGTGATCTCACTCACTCCTATGTCTTCAACTATGGTGAGAGGGGGTAACTCCCTAATCTGAACCTATGGCCCAGACCTCCCTATGCTCCATAACTACATGTCTAGCAGTTTACCAGGTATCTCCACCTGCATTAAATGGAATTACATAATTTGATTCTAAGTATTTACCAATGAAATTCATATTACATCATGGCTAGGGGAAAATATATGAGATCTAGAATACTGTTTACAGGAAAAGCAGATAAAGATACAAGACGCCACTATGTCGGGTGGGAAAACAGGACAATCTTTTAGTAGAAGGACTACTAAAAATGTCAGTTAATTTCTTCTTGTCGCCTCTTCTCCCTAAGTTAGTGCTATTCAAGGTGGAAAGTTAAGATCTAGAGGTAATAAATAAAAGAAAATAAATTGGTAGCAAAGATCACTCCAATCTAAGGAAAATGGATGAAAGAATGCAGAAGATCCAGACAAAAAAAGAGGGAGCAAGAGGAATAGGAAGGTTTTTAAGACACTATTAAAAATATTAAGATTAAGAATAACAAAACTGAAATAACAGGACAGATACAGAATGACAGAATCAAGAAAATATAAGGCATTTCAATTCCAAAAAGAGCAAGAATCGGCCATAAAACACCCCTGTTAAGAGATTATAATGCTGAGGCACCAGGAGATGGAAAAGTGTGTGTGTGTGTGTGTGTGTGTGTGTGCGTTTATATATACACACACATACATATAGTCAAATAATCAATAATGTCAAAATATAAATATATATCCTTTGATTTCCAGAGTGGCACAGCTGTCTCTGTAGTTAACTACTCTTAGGAATTCCTGAAAGAGTTGCTGGCATAACCACACCCAGGGCGGAGACACTGCAAACAGGCAGACTAATAATAACGATGCTAACATTCTAAGGCTGGGAGAGCACTTACAGGCAGGATCTCATTTGATCCTTACTCTATCAAACATGCTATTACTATCCCCGTTCTATAGAGGAGGAAACAAGTCACGTTTCAGAGAGGTTCAGAGACTCGCTGAGAGCCCAGCTTGTCCTTCTCCACACTATGCCTTGTAGCTCCCTAGGCAGGACCACAGAGAAGAAGAGATCTTCAGGCTCTTCTGATCAGAACCATATGCTCTTTCTGATCCAAGTAACATTCTCTCAAATCATGCTTACAGGACAGACAGAACTGGCCCTGGGGCTCAGAGAGACCGAAATTCAAATTGGATAACTGCTGCATTACTCCCAGTGAGTCACTATTCATTTCTGAATTTGTTTCCCCAGCCATAAAATAGGGTAATAATATCACCCACATCACAGGGAGGTTGTGAGGGACCAAACAATCTAATGTCCATCAAGTGTTTTGAAAAACCTTAAAACATACAGAAATGTGAGTTTGTTGGTCTCATCATTATCATCAGACTGTTCATCAGCTTCATTTCCGCCCTTTGGTATGGCTAAATCCTCCTGCACAAATATGAGCAAAATCAACCACTCCCCTTGCTGGTATCAAGGATGGAGAAGGGAGCCTTCCGAAGATGGGAAGGACAGAATTTTATACCTCTCCTCTTCCACACTTTGCATTGTCCCAACATCCAGAAAGCATTTAAGATGAAGGATGGAATCCAGGGACTAACAGAAAAAGAGACACTTACTGTGTGGGTATTGATGATTTCACCAATAGAAATGTAGATAACTGGTTTTGTGACAGTCACTAAGTCAGAATACTCATCCACATTAAATTTATCCTGCAGCTCTGGCACATCACATGCAGTTTGAAAAAAGCGTCTAGAAAAAGCACACACATAAAATAAATGATTAACAGATAAGAAAAAGGTTGAGAGAACATTTTATAATTCTCCCTATCAGAAGTTCACAAATACCACCACTAAATCTCCTCAAAGTATAGAAGAAATGAATCCACATATAATTGCTAAGTCCAAGTATGACACTGCTATCATATTCCCTCTCCATATACATTCTCCCTAATAACCCTCTCTCCACCATTCCGCATCCTTACTGAAAGCACAAGGCAACAAGGCCATGGTTTAGGTTTCTCTTGGATCCCCCATGTTTATTGGCCCATATAATTTAATCTCTTGTACACAGGCCACACAGAGCCTTAAGCTTAAGTTAACTAAAAGCTTAAAAGCTAGGGAGTGACCCAACAGTCTTTTGTTTTGCTAGATATGGTTACTGTCTCTGTCCTAACCCTTCCACAGAAACTTTAGGAGGTGAAGAGAAGTGAGGGGGATGAAGAATAAATAGCAACCTAGTATACTGACTCTAACTTTACTAAGAAAAAGGCATTTGCTAAGACTCATACTTTACTAAAAACAAAAAAAGTGAAACCATTCTCTCAGATAATGAAGTGGTCCTTCTTCCTCTGTTTTTGTTAACATCCTCTTTCCTTTTCTGCAGGACACTGGACATTCAACTATCCCTCTACTCCTTAATCTTCATCCTTTCCCTATATGATAGTCCCTACTCTATTGTCTTTCAACATGTCAAGTCTCAACATCTTTAAAAAAAACATTCACTAGATCCCACCACCCTCTCCAAATATCACTCTTTATCTCTGTTCTCTTATCAAATTCCTCAAAAAAGGTGTCTATAATCATTGTTGCTGATTCTTTTCTCTTAACTTTCCAGCTCTGTGTAACCTGGTTTCAGACTTTGTCACTCAACTAAAACTGTTCTCTTCAAAATTACCAACAATTTCTTTAATGGTCAAATATGACTACTTTTCCTCAGCTCTCATCTTTTATTGCTAACCACTCTATCACCCTGTTTACTTGATCCTCTACAGGCCTTTTTGATGCTAGTCCCTCCTGGTTCTTCTCCAACCTAACTACCCCCTTTTAATCCTACCTTTTGCTATTTCATCATCCAGATAATGTCCCCTCACTGCAGGTGTTGTGCAAGACTCTATCCTGAGCCGCCTACTGTTCTCTTTCTACACTATCGCTTTTGGAGACCTCATCAGAGCTCTCATGATTTTAATTATCATCTCTATGATATGATGTGTTAACTCCCAGATATATATGTCCAGCCCATTTCTCCCATTAGCTTCAATCTTGCATCACCTAATGCCTATTGGACATTTCAGAATGGATATACCAGACATCTCCAATTCAACAGATCCAAAATTAAATGTTATCTTTCTCCCAAAGCCCACCACCCCTCTCCCAAATTTCCTGAGCTCAAAGACAAAACTGAACATATCTGAAAATTAATTCATATACCAACCCAGAAAAGAGTGAAAACACCTGGTTATTAATTTTATCTCTGTATAATTCTTTCATCCCCTCAGAAACATCCTCTGTACCTGAACTTCTGGTAGGAATGAGAGAGATATTCATTAATTATGCTTAGGTGAGAATTATCTCCCAAAAACATCTTATTGGAAGCTGCATGTTGGAGCATCTTTGCAATAGAACCAAGGTTTCTTCGTTGGTCTGTGGTGAGCTGGCCTCCTGCTGACAGGTCAATGATGTCAAAAGCATCAGGGGCCACAATGGCTGGATTCATATACCGGTAGTAGAGCAGATTACCAATAATCTAGGGAAAAGTTCAGGAGAGAAGTCCATGAGAGGCAAGTATCACTTGATAGGATAATTGAAAACAAGACAATATTTCAAAGTCAACTATTGGGGTAACTGCCGAAAAGTCCAGTTACTCTCTCAAGTAGCCTTCAGTGTTGGGATTAACCAAACTGATCAAATATTTTGTTACTCTAGCAGATGCAGAAAAAGGAAGAGAGCAGAAATGAAAAAAAAAACTACCAGGAACAGATGTGGAACATAAAAAGTGGCAGGTTTAAAGTCTAGTCTATTGGAACATCTTTCTCAACACTAAAGTTAAAAAGAGGAAGGCTATTCTCACTTGTGTATCTTTCACACTAAAAATGTTAGTTTGTGTCAATGAGGAAGCTGGTCTAGTAAGTAGAAAGAATGGTTAACTTGGACTCACAGTCTTGCAGCACAGTGCCTGGCCCACAGGAAGAACTTAATAAATGCTGGTTGACTTGACTTGAGGTCAAACATCATCACTGTGGCCTTGGGCATCAGAACTGGAGACTCAGGTTCCTCATAATGTTCCCCCTGCCTACTTCATAAAGTTGTTACATGAATCAAAATGTAACACATTTTCTTTATTCTTTATAAGAATCTTTATATTCTTTGTAAGTATTCTTTATAAGAATCAGAAAGGAACATATAACCTAAAGGATAATTATCATACATGGCTAGTATGAATTATTCTGGATGGTCCAATTAGCAAGCTACATCATTAAAGTCTGCATCCTAGTTCAACCCTGCTCCTAACAACATAGGATTCTCATGAAATGGAGCATTAACTCAACATACATTCCCTTCACTGAAGGATTCAAGCAAACTCTCGGCTTTTCCCCTAAAGTTCCAGTCAGAAAAAAAAATTAATTCACCTGAAGAGAAAGTCTAGAATCGATGCCTCATTGAAGGAAAGCACAGAACTAGGAGAGAGGAGAAAACAGCATTCAGGTTTTAAAAAAAAAATAAAGTAAGAGCATAGCAGTATAAGGCAAAAAGAGTAGCCACTGTCTCAGTAGAAACAAACGTTTGCAGCTCTTCCACCAGCAACCAGCAGAGGGAAGGATTCAACAGAGAAAAGACAGGGCTCAGAAATTTATTGCAAGACAGGAAGTTTCCTTTATAGTTTCTGCCTACATCCATACTGGCTAAAATCACTGTACTCAGAGATTATCAATAAGATTCACATTCGGTATTTAGATGTTTTATTACATCTAGATGAAAATACTTGCTATGGGTCCTACAGTCCAGTCTAATTTTGTGCATTTCTCTACAAAGACAGAAGTTCATATTTACCAGGTTCTTACCTTTAGGAGCTCATCCTCACCAGCATCTGGGAACTTTTCATGCAGTGAATCTTTCAGGACCTTAGCAATGAAGCGCATCCCATAACTACAGGAGAGACAATATTCGGTAAATTGACAACGAGAAAGAAGACAATGGATGAGTAATACTTAAGGGCTAGGGAGTTCATTGCACTCACGGGATTTTGTCCACAGAGCCAACTATAGCAGAGAGGAATTTGTCAGTCACTGCCCTCATGTTCCTAATGGAGGAGTCAAGCCGAGTCTTTACCTCTTCATGAGACAGTGCCTGCTCTGGGGTCACGTCATATGGCAGTTTGCTGTTGAAAATGAAACCACAAAGAACTATGTCAGGCCAACATTCAGAAGCAGCCCAGATCAGAAACCAGTACTCTTTGTGAGCCATGTGGCACACTTCAATTTCAAGCACTAGTAAACAAAAATGTCAAACTTCTAATTTTAATCCACTCTCAAAGAGGAGGATGTATGTGAGAGTCTTTGGAGAGTTATCTGCAAGTGCAGAGTATTAGGGTGATCTGCTATGTGCTAGACCAAGGGGCACCAGCCACCTTCATTTGAAGCTGATAGCATTTGCTTCTGAGTGTCCACAGAAAATGAGTAATCAGGTAATTTATATGTGAGCAGAAAAATCCTACAGCTTCTATTAAATGACAATTATGACTTCTCATCAAACAACTGTAAAATATGAACATGCTAACACAAACTTCAAGTTTGTTAGTGTCAAATAATACTTTAAACTTCTAAAAGTATCCCTTTTATTAAATGTAAATATAATTTCAAGTACTCTTGCAATCACAACAGCAAGACTGTTACAGGATTCCCTAGCACTCAGCACAGTAGACACTTCATGTTTGCTCAACTGAACAAAGTTTTTAAAATACTCAATGGCACTTTAGTTCCAGGAGATGCAACAGATTTATAGAACTGACTATACCTGGATACTCATAGCTAAAGATACATACAAAATGGCTCCTCAGGAGGACAACCCCAGAATAAAAGAGTCTCAGAGTAGGCAACAATACAAGGTCTTCATTACCTAATCTACTCTATATCAAATAGAAAAGGAGAAAAATGTCCTCTGCTTGAACACTTCTTGTGATGAGGAGCTCACTACTTAATGATACAACCAACTAATTCCATTTGGGGGAGCTTTAACAACAAACAATGTAGTGCTATGTAGAAAAATTATTAGATTTGGAATCAAAAAGCCTAGGTGTGATATGACGTTTCCTACTTATGTAACCATAGATTATGGTTATGTAATCATATATGATCTGATGATAATTAGGGGAAAGTTATTCCTTATGCTGAGCTGAAATCTTTAATTTATAAAATGACAAGTCTACATGATTCCTAAGGTCCATTTTGATCCTAAATCCATGAAAAAAATTTATCATATCCTTCCCAAGGAGAAGTCATCTCTTGTCCAGGCTAACCCCAGTTCCTTCAACTTTGCATTACAGAATATGATTACTAGTTCTCTCACCTTCCTGGGCACCCCCCGACCCTTCGAGGTCATGAAGCAGAAAGAAACCAAATACTTGGGTTCAAAGTCTCTCCTGCTTTTACAACCCCAGGCCGGCCACCTCTTCTTTGAGCATAAGTTGGCACAGTTATAAAATGGGAGGACTGTTCTAAGGAAAAAGCAAAAGTGCTCCTTGTAGTAGGAAAAAAAAATTGGAAACAACTTGGGGGTCAATTGATCAGGGAATAGATGAACAAACTTTGGTATGTGAATGGAATGCAATATACTGAAACCATAAGAAAAAAACAAACATGGGGAACTCAGAGAAATACGGGAAGACTTAAATATGCTGCTACAGAGTAAAATAAGCAGAAACAGGAGAACAACATATACAACTAGAACAATGTTAAGGAAAGGAACACTAAAGAGAAACTAAGCTACAGGAAAATGTAATGATCAATCCTGCCCCCAGGAAAGAGACAATAAAGTACATCTCCAGCATCTCAAAGTGAGGTAAAAGGGGGCTACAGGGGAGGAATGTTGTATACACTGTCACACACAGTCACTTGTTTACTGTTTGATTTTGCTTAACTGTTTTTCTTTGCTACAAAAAAAGGGCTCCTGGGGAAGCCTCTTTGAAAATGGAAGGGATATAAAAATAGAAGGTATCAATATAATCTGTGCAAAAAGCTTCAAGGGCAATAATAAGCAGTATCTACCTAAAACCTTCAGTAAGCATTATATGCAATGGGGACAAGCTAGATGCATTTCCAATAAGATCAAGGGTGAAACAAGGATGTCCATTATCACCACTATTATTCAACATGGTACTAGAAATGTGAGCTGTAGCAATCAGAGAAGATAAAGAAACTGAAGGAATTAGAATACGCAAAGAAGAAACTAAGTTATCGCTCTTTGCAGATGATATGATGATACACTTAGAGTATCCCAGAGATTCAAGTAAAAAACTACTGAAAATAATGAACAACTTTAGCAAAGTTGCAGGTTACAAAATAAACCTGCACAAATCTTCTGCATTTCTATATATTAGTAACAAAGCCCAATAGCAAGAGATAGAGAAATCTCACTTAAAGCTAGGTAGACACTATAAATATTTGGTAATTTACCTGCCAAAACAAACCCAGGGACTATATGAACACAATTACAAGACACATTTCGCACAAATAAAGTCAAATCTAAGTAAGTGAAGAAATATCAGTTGCTCCTGGGTAGGCTGAGTCAATATAATAAAAATGACAATTCTACCTAAATTAATTTACTTATTTACCAATCAAACTATCAGATAATTATTTTCTAGAGCTGGAAAAAAATATCAAAATTCATCTGGAAGAACAAGAGGTCCAGAGTATCAAGGGAATTAATGAAAAGAAATGCTAGGGAAGGTGGTCTAGCCCTACCAGATCTCAAAATAAAGCAGCAATTATCAAAACCACTTGGTATTGCCTAAGAAACAGAAGGGTAGACAAGTGGAATAGGCTAGGTACTCAAGACACAACAGGCAATGAATATAGCAATCTACTGTTTGATAAACCCAAGGACCCCAGCTTCTGGGATAAGAATTCACTGTTCAACCAAAATTGCTGGGAAAACTGGATAACAGTGTGGTGGAAACTAGGCATAGAACAATGCCTGACATCGTACACGAGAATAAAGTCCAAATGGGTACATGATCTAGATATAAAGACAGTTACTATGGACAAACTGGTGGAGCATGGAATAGTGTATTTATCAGATTTATGGAGAAAGGAAGAATTTTTGACTAAAGAAGAAAGTATTATGAAGTGCAAGATGGATAATTTTGGTTACATTAAACTGGAAAGTTTTTGTACAACCAAACCCAATGCAACCAAGATTTGGAGGGATCCAGAAAACTAGGAAAGAATTTTTGCACCTAGTGTCTGTGCACTAGGCCTCATTTCTAGAATATATAGAGAACTGAGTCAAATGTACAAAAATTGAAGTCATTCTCCAATTGGCAAATGGTCAAAGGATATGAACAGGCAGTTTTCAGAGGAAGAAATTAAAGCTACCCACAGTCATATGAAAAAATGCTCTAAAACACTATTGACTAGAGAGATGCGAATCAAAACATCTCTGAGGTACCACATCATACCTATCAGATTGCAAACATGACGGAACAGGAAGATGATAAATGTTGGAAAGGATATGGGAGAGATGGAACTAATTCATTGTTGGTGGAGCTGTGAGCTGATCCATCCATTCTGGAGGGCAGTTTGGAACTATGCCCAAAGGGTTACAAAAACATGCATACCCTTTCCCCCAGCAATATCGCTTCTAGGGTTTGTATCCCCAAGAGATCATAAAAATAAATGGGAAAGGGTCCCACATATACAAAAATATTTACAGCAGCTCTCTTTGTGGTGGCCAAAAACTGGAAATCAAGAGGATGTCCATCAATTGGGGAATGGCTGAATAAATTATGGTACATGAATGTAATGGAATACCATTACACTATAAGGAATGATGAACAAGAAGACTTCAGAGAGACCTGGAAAGACTCATATGATCGGATGCTGAAAGAAAGGAGTAGAACCAGGAGAACTTTGTGCATAGCAACGACCACAGTGTATGGGAGTTTTTTCTGGTAGATTTGGAACTTCATTGCAATGCAAGGACTTAAAAAAATTCCCAATGGTCTTTTAAGGCAAAATGCCTTCTACATCCAGAGAAAGAACTATGGAATGTAGATCATTTTCTTCTGTATTATGTTTTGGTTTGTTATATGATTTCTCCTATTCATTTTAATTCTTCTATACAGTACAACTATGGTGAAAATGTATTTAATAGGAATGTACATGTAGAACCTATATAAAATTGCGTGCTGTCTCAGGCAGGGAAGGGGAAAAAATTTAAGTTATCTGGTAGTGATTGTAGAACACATAAAATTAATAAGAAAAAAAAAGCTTCAAGTGCTACCTGTGAGACTATAACAGCACCTCATGCATTGTAAATGCACAATGACTATCTGTTCAAATGAAATAATTTATACCATCAGTGAATCATGGAACACAGTCAAGTGAAATATAATTACTACCACCAATATCCTTGTTAAATGTGGAAGCCAAAATAGAATCCTTTGGGCATTTTATTCCTATAGCAGAGTTCTACAGACTGTGACCTCAGTCCTCCCTAACATGATACCACTCTGAAGGCAGATTAAAAGGGCAGGAGCTTTTTGGCTACAACACCACACCACTGACTCACACTAACTATACAGACCATTAAAGTTCTCAGGTCTTTTTTCATGTAAAATGCCTTCTTTTAGAATATCCCTTAGTTCTGAAGAGTCAGGACTACAAGATGAATGACTATTTTAGTTTCTCTGGCTAAATGGCTGACCGCTCACAAGAGAACGTCTCATCTTTCCTTTCTTCCACTTGGATAAAGGAAAGGAAAGTGTTCCAATATCATGACCTCCTCACTGCAAGAACAGGTTCTTATGGAAAACAATCTGAGCTAACATTAACATGTTACTCAAGAAACTAAAGTATTGGAAAAATTAAATAAAAGACAGCAAAAGACAACAGAGATCTAAGAGAAAAGTCAGTTGAAATGACCAGACCTTGCTTCTCCTGTCTGAGATTCCATCTGATTGACCCAAGACTTGTAAATATCCACAGGGTCAGTTTTGATGTTGAGGGATTTGTCATCCATAATCTCCTTGACGACAGGGGCCAGGATCTGTCGCAAGGCATTCTGGCCCCGAGCACCTCGGTTGAAACTCACAACCATTTTAATAACAGTAGGATTTCCAGTCACAATCTCCTGAATCTGATCCACCTTTGATCTAGAGGAGAGTGAAAATAATCTGAAGATATATTCCATCTATACATACACAAATACACCAACTCCTAGAGGAGTACCTTGTGGCAACAGTAATGTTTGTAAAGAAAAAAGACTTTGTTATGGCAAATAACTGGAAATAAATTGTTCATTCATTGGGGAATGAACAAATTAGGACATGTAAATACAATGGAATATTAATACAATATAAGAAGTGCGATTCCATATCCTGCCTCCATGCCTTCAGACAGGCTGTGCTTTACAACCTGTCCTCCCTCACTTTTGCCTCTTCACTTCCCTCAAAGCTGAGTTCAAGGGCCAATTTCTATAGGAGGCATTTCTGGATCCTCCTCCCTATCTCCCTGATCACCATGTATTCCATGTATTTATTCTGTACATGACAATCAGAGTTGATAGAGGGAGTTTCCTTACTTGGGAGGAGTTCCCTAAACCACTGAAATCACAAATTCAATTCCTGTTCCAACTGTATCTCTAATTATGTACAGGGTCTCCCAAAAGTCTTCACTCTAAGGATAGGGCTTCAACAGTTCCACACTGCACAAAACCTTGCAGGATGCCTCCCTCCACATAAAATAAGTTCCTTGAGGTGAAGGACAACTTCATTTTTGTCCTTGTATCCCCAGCACAGTACCCAGCACAGCATCTATAGATAGTCAGGAGGTAAGCTTTAACAGGGTACTTTTGTGAGCATTTGCAACTCCTGCTCCTCAAATGCAGGCTAACTCAGGGAGCCTCCTTCTCAACCCCAGGGAATGCTAGAGCCACACTGGTGAGAGTTAAGTGAGACATACCCTCCATGCCTAATCAATCCATGAGACAGGTGAATTCCCCCTCAAAGCACTGAGAGAGGACATCAGGGCCTGGCATGACACACCCTGGCTGCCCACCCCTGCCTGACCAGAAGGTGCACACATACTTGATCTCCTCCTGGAGAGCTGTCTTAAAGAGACGTAGCAGCAGGTACTCCTCTCGCTGGTTGGAAGCATAGTTGTACAATGTGAAGATCACAGAATCCATGAATTTCGTGGACTTGTTCTGGGGCATCTGGAAAATCAGCTTGGCCAGATAGGTAGGGTTGGTCTGTGATCAAAGCAAGCAAGGGATAAAAAGGACTCAGGTAGGCAACATAGTATCAGGGAACTTTGGAAACTAAAGTGAAACCATAGGCAGTCTGGCATAGCAGAGAGGCCTTAGCTCTGCAAGTCAGAACACCTAGTTTCAAATCACAGGCACGACACTTTTATTTGAATGTCACAAGGAAAGTCAATTTACCTTTCTACGTCTCCATTTCCTCATTTTGAAAATGAAGGGGAACAATTCAACGACCTCTAAGGTTCCTTCCCAGCTCTATATGAACAATCTTAGCATCCACCTCTCTCAGTGAATCCAAGAAGTCAACAGTAATTTCAGAGACAAAGATCTATGGGTTGAGCTCTGGATAAGGTTCAGCTTTGTGCCATCTCTGCAATGCAAGGGTCTGCAGAGATCGGCTCCTCCAACCATCAGAAGCAACCAAGATGCCTCTTCCTGGCATAAAAGGGACCTGGGTTCTTAAAGGCTCTACCCACCGAACTATTCACTCAGGCTGGGTAAGCATGCCACTAAAACTCCTTTGAGAACAAACTGCCATCGAGCTTTGCCTCCCAACTTAGACTTCAGAAGTCATTCTTTCAACCTAAATTTAAAATTGTATATTTATCCCTATGAAAAATATATTTTTTAGTTCAGTCTGATGCTCTAGCCTGTCAGAATCTTTTTGAATACTAATTCTATTATCCACTATGTTAGCTGTCCCTTCCACCTTTGTGTCATCAAGTAAATTTCACAAGCATATTACCAAGCATTTTTCCTGGTCATCATTGATAAAAATGAGACACAGCATAGAGCTAAGCACAAGTATCAGAGAAATTCCACTACAGCTCTCTTACAAGCTGACCAATCTGTTAAAGACTACTCTAAATCTGGCCATTCAATCAGTTCTAAACTCACCTAAATATACTATTATTGTATTTGGATCTCTTCATCTTGTCCGCAAAACTTTCGAGAAATTTTGCCAAATGCTCTCCTGAAATCTAAGTAAACTCTATTAATACTCTTTCCCTGATCTACAACTTCATTAATTCTATCCAAAGAAGAAAAAGGTAAGAAAAAAGGCTAGTCAAGTATGGCCTGTTATTAATTAATCCATGTTAGCTTTTTGTGACCATCACTTCCTTTTTGATGTCTACCAAATGTCCCTTTAGTAATACATTGCAGAGTTCTGCTAGGAATCCAAGTTAAGCTCAAAGGCCTATCATTTAAAAACTCCACTGTCTTCAATTTAAAAAAAAAATCAGGACCTTTACCCTTCTTGTCTCATGGTACTGCTTTCCACTGCTGAAGATAGTAACCCTACCCTATAGCTTTCACATGTATTTCATCAAGGTCAGATACACCTAATACCTACTACCTACTCTTACTGGTAGTCTCTTATGTGAATGAAAAACACCACTTACCTGCAACAGATAAAACAGATGCTGATAAGCTTCCAATTTCTCTCTCTTCTCTTTGCTCAGAGCCTTAAGACCACCCTTCTGCTTGTTCAACATCATCATGTCAGACAATTGCTCTTTATTCTTTTTGGTAAGTTTTTTGCTATGGGAAACAACATCCTAAAAAACAACCAATACCTAATTCAGATACCTTCCAAATTTCACACTGTCCATTTCACAAATGTATTCTCAACCAAATCCCTTCAATGTCATGAATTCCCTTCTAACTTAATAGAGACTCAGGCCCCAGAATCTGAACTCCATTCTAATCCCCTCTCCAATTCAATAGTACTTCAAAGCAATTCTCAAAGGATAATGCCCACAACACTTAAAAACTGCCTAGAAAGAATAGTTAACAGAGGGGAGAGCAAACCCCTGAGGATGTAAAAGAGAAAAGTGACTGAACAGGACTGTCTTTCATGAAGGTTCAAGATCCCTCATATTATGCTCATACCTGTAATGTAATTTTATTTTTCACTAGTAGTCCAATCTTAATATCCATGAGATTCAGGTCATTTTCCAGCTGTTGATTGGATCGGATGAGGGTCACAACCTCTTCCCTCATCTTCATGAGATCAAGTTCCTCTTGAAAATCTTGGTCATTTTGATCCAGAAGATGGACAAACTTTCGGACAACTACCATAGGCGGATCCTCAGCACTGACTGCCAGAAAGAAGTGCATCAAACACAGAAAGAAAACATGACAGAAAATGCTAAGACTCAGAAAATATCAACACAATCATATAGAAACAGAGGTCTCTATAGAGAATTAGACCCAAGACACGGAGATATTTGTTTTGAGATTTACCAACAGAGAAAGAAAAATTTGGTCTCCTGAACATTTCCAGGCACAGATAACCATGGCCAGTAAAAACAAACATTGTACCAAATATCAGAAAAACAGGCATAAAAACCTTTCATTTCTTGAATGGGGAAATTTTCTTCCCCACAGCAGTCATGTCTGAAAAAAGTCTTATATCCAAGATATATCATGTATGTATGTACATATATCTAAGACTAAAAGCTCTTCCAAATGGATCAAATCAAAATGGTCAAAGAATATGAACAAACTTTTCAAATGAAGAATTACAAACCATTAATAACTATATGGAAGATTAGTCCAAACCACTAAAAGAGAGAGAAATGAGAATCAAACTAACTATAAGATTTCACCTCACACTGAAAAAAATTAAAGATAACATACCTGTAATGTGATTTGTATAAAGACAAATACATAGTGGGTTCAACTTTGAACTGGCCATTCTGGGAAGCAATTTGGAATTATGATTTTTTTAAAAAGTGTCCATACTCTTTGACCCACAGAAATCACCAGGAGGTACGTACATGCCAAGGAAGTCAATGACAGAAAGGTCCCACATACAGTGGGACACCAAAATAGTCCTAGAAACACATTTTGTAGTAGCCAAAAACTGGAATGAAGGTCCACAGAATGGAAAATAGCAAATGAACTGGTATGTGAATGTAATGGAACACTACAGAACCAAGAGAAACAAAAGACTTATGAAGTAAGTGTTACTAGGAAAACACAAATAACCCAAAGCTAAAATGAAATCAGACTCAAAACAAAACTAAACACTATGCAATCCAATGACCAATACTGGCCCCAAAGAAAAGATGAAAAGATGCACCTCTGTCCCTTCTTTGCAGAGGACAAGGGCATGAAATATTATTATATTTACTGTGAAACACAGTTGGTATGTTGGTTGGTTTTAAAGTGCTTTTTTTTCTGTTTTTAAATATTTATTACTAGGGATGGTTCTCTGGGTATGGGAGAGGGGAGGTACACATTCGGGAATGAGGGCTATATAATCAACAAAAACAAGATTATAAGTCAATGAAGGAAAGCAGAACTGGAATTCCAACAAGTCTTGCTTTTAGACAGCACCATAACTTCCAACCAAAATAAAAATACTGAAGAATAACACAACCCTAATGCTACACAACAGATTCCCCATCACCACCACAATTCATAGTTAACTTACTGAGTGTTTTGTAGTCATCCCGAGCTTTGTTTGCCCGAATAAAGGCCTGAATTTTTATTATGTCTTTTATCTAAAGAATTAAGAAGAAAAAAAAATTCCTGTTCTCATTAAGCCAACAAAAAAGAGCACAAATATTATACTAGGAGGTCACAGGTGGTTTCTTACGTGGTCTTTGAAATACTGTAACCTGTCTTTATAGCGTTTTCTAGCCTGATGCATTCGTGCCAGGGACTGAATCTATGAAAAAAGTAATAAAGAAAATCAGATAATATCTTACATCCTAATCCTTGCCATTCCTGGGAATATCATTCATTCTAAGCACAGCTCAAGCCAACATACCTTTATAACTTCATCTTTGTGAGAGCGTAGGTATCCTAAACGATCTTGATATGCCTTCTTTTGTTTGTACCCCCGCCACTGAGACTGAAACCATCAAATATCAAAATGTGATTGGTTTTCTCTAATCACTGGAATAGAATCTAATTCCTATCCTGATTCATTGTTTGAATATAGGTGCTGATGCAGCATCACAATTTCCATTTTTCTATGCCCATACCACCTTACATTTAGAATTAGAATTTTCAATATTTCCTTTCATATGCACTCTCATTTAATTTCGAATTTACAAAAATAAGGTAGAGGTAGCTATTATTTATTTCTATTTTTACAGATGAAGAAACTGCACATCAGAGAGGGTGTCTTGCTTGGACAAGACCACACACTAACAACGGGACCAAGACTACGATTCCATATCCAGTGCTCTTTCTAATATGTTCCACTACTTTCTTATTTCGAGTCATTAAAGTTTCGAAACAAAATAGTTGATACCCTCTGATCTATTCTCCTTCAACACAAAGCAAGGAATAATAATAGAAATATCTAATAATAGAAATAGAAATATGTGGGGCTTTGTAATTTTACAAAGTATTTTTTTTAAAGTTTTCAACATTCACTTCCACAAAATTTTGAGTTCCAAATTTTCTCCCCATCTCTCCCCGAGCCCACCCCAAAACGCCTTGCAATCTGATTGCCCCTTCCACCAACTCCCTTCTAACAGTACAAAGCATTTTCTAGACATCATCTCACTTGACTTTCACAATAGGCCTATAAGAAAAGTAGCATAAACGGTTCTACTTCCATTTTACATGAGAACAAACAGGTTTTCCAAAAGGTTAAGTCGTTTGACGAAGATCACTTAGACAGTAAGCAGCAGATGTGAGCCTACAACCCAGGTCTCTTAGTCTACATTCTGTACTCTTTACAGCAATAAAAACTCCAGGTCTATTTCTGCTTGATAGCAGACCTGCACACCTGGTGGCCAGTAGATCTATTGACGGTGTGAAGGTCTATTATCAAGCATGTAATAATGGATCAGAACTATAGGTAAGAGAATGATCATGTATGTTATCAAAAAGGTCAGACGAGCTCCACAGAGTTTGGTACACAAAAGAATCATCTGAGAAAATCAATTCTACAAGTTGAATTTTCAACCTATGCGCATTAAAAGCCAATTCTCTGTCTAAATGTACACAGACCTAAACAAAGTACCTGGATGCAAATGATGGCAGGCACTTGCTTCTTGAGGAAATTCATCCGGGATCTGAAATCCTGACGCACTAAGTACCCACGACAAGCAGCCTGAAGCTTGGTGATTAGGCTCTCGTTGGCCAGCCACAATTGTTCCCGGTTATAGGCAGCTGTCACCCCAGAGATGGAACTCTTCAACAAAAAAGTTGAATACCATCAAAAGACAATGAGTTATCACATTAAAAATAAGAGAACACAAAGATACAACTGACATAAAAACATCATCCATAACAAAGAAATCCAGTTTCACAAAGTATAACATAAATTCATTCTAGTGCTTCCTTGAAGGACCACAGCAATATTTCCCAATGTCCATTTTCCATGGCCAACTCCAAGCCAACCTGAGAATTTTCCTCCTTTATTTAAAAGATTTCATTATCAGAATCCTATTAGCTTTTATCCTCACATTTAATGTTTATCTTCCCTAATTTCACACCACCAGATTCATCTATTCCTTCCTCTGATTCTAAGAGCCAGAATCTACAGAATTTTCTTAACATTTAACAGTCATTAATTAGTCCTGTGCAGTTTTTAATTAAGCCACAAAGATAAAAATTTAAAGCTATACCTAGGAAACAAATATAACAATTCACATTACTCATAACTTGATCCTTTAACATTTAACGCTCTATGGACAAGGATTATGCATAAATATGTTTCATTATTTAAAAAGATTCTCAAGTACACTTTTCCATTAGGTCTTTGTGGAGGACAAAACCATTCTAAACTTTCACTTCATTTTCTATTACGGGTTACCCTAATACTACCTAACAATTGACTTCATACCAAGATATAGCCTTCCCTGTTGCTTACCTCCAACAGGATAAAGTAGGCCTCAGCACCAGTAAAATGGAATCAATCCAACTTACTATCATGGAATTCTCAACCACAGAGATCTTGCAGGATCTCCTTTGGAAAAAAAATTCTATTTATATGGGATGGGTAAGTTCTGATGAGGCAAACTGGATAACCTCTTGGGGTCTTCCCTGAGCCTCCTTTTCAAAGATTCTTTTAAAAATTTACAGAATTCTGACTTTTTTTACTAGGTACATTTTACCAGGTATATCCTTCTCTGCAACTGACAGGACTGATAGAAATTCAGAAGGGACTTCAAAGAATTATCTACTCCAATTTGCATCTTGGGAGGAATTTCTTCTACATACAGAATCTCATTGTTTGAAGACTGTCCATGAAAAAAATCTATCTTCCAAGAAATCCATTCCACTTTTGGCAAGCTCTAATTACAGGTGACTTTTTTTCAAACTGCATGTTGGACTTTATCTTACTAACTTAATTTTATTAGATTCAGCCTATCATTCTGACATGTTGAGAAGTTTTTGGATCATGCATCTAACAACAAAAAAAGTTACCTGTCATCTAAAGTTTATGTCATCTACAACAGTGATGTCACAAGGTCAAATAGAACCATATCCCTTCAGGCCATATATTGACTTAGAAAACTACAAATTGATATTATTTATGTTATATTTTATTTTTATTTCTTTTACTAAATATTTCTTAATTTTGATCTGGTTCAGATTACACAGGAATTTTGTGGAGTGAGTTTGACATCTTTAATCTACTAATCTACACCTCTCCACAGAGAAAAGGAATGACCTCTGATGTATTCACAGTGTTGGAAGGAACACCAGAGGTTACTTACTTAGTCCAACGCATAACTCACTCCACAAGGATCCTCTCTCTATCAAATCTGACCATTGGTCATCCTATCTTTGCTGGAAGATTTCCAGTATAGGGAAGCCTACTTTTAAAGCGGCCCATTCCACTTGTGGATAGTTCTGAAGAACAGTTAGTTATCCCCTTACTTCAAAACCTAAATCTGCCTCTCTCCAACTGCTACCCTTAACTTCTAGTTCTTCTCCCTGGGGCTGAAGCCAAACGACTTTAGTAACTAATCCACCTATCGCTACGACTGGTGCAATGGATAGAGCACCAGTGCAGGACTCAAGAGGACCTGAGTTCAAATCTCACCTCAGACACTTGACACTCCCTAGGTGCATGACCTTGGGCAAGTCATTTAACCCCAACTGCCTCATCCTGGGTCATCTCCAGTCATC
>CM053769.1:493309387-493389899 GCA_028658325.1 Potorous gilbertii
AATCTCACCTCAGACACTTGACACTCCCTAGGTGCATGACCTTGGGCAAGTCATTTAACCCCAACTGCCTCATCCTGGGTCATCTCCAGTCATCCTGATGTATATCTGGTCCCTGGATTCAGATGGCTCTGGAGGAGAAGTGAGGCTGGTGACCTGCACAGCCCTCCCTCACTCAAAAAAACAAAGTCAAGTGCAAGTCATGTCATCATTTCTCTGATGGCATGGTCTTTGGCAACGAAGGATGAACACACATACAAATGACAACCCAGTTATCCTTTTTCTCTTATGTCTTCTCAAGGTTAAACACCTCAATTTCTTCAACTGATCCTCATTTTAATGCTTTCTAGTTCAATTTCTTAAAGAAACACTTCAGTGGGTATACTTTGAATAATTTGTAAGTAGATTATCAAATGGTTTGTGTAAACAGATGTTTACAAAGTGCTTTTAAAAGTCTGTACTGAATCCCTTAAACACCTCTGTACAACCTTGCTGATATTATTTACTTCTATTAAATGCGCTACTTTATTTTCTTAGGCTGTTACTATGTATTTATTTAATCCTAGAATCACATTAAGTGAAAACCTAAAAAGACTGTGTAGTACCCAACTCCCTTACTTTACTAACAAGGAGACTGAGGCCTAGGGAAGTTTCTGTGTAGTACCCAACTCCCTTACTTCACTAACAAGGAGACTGAGGCCTAGGGAAGTTTCTCTGTTTCTAGAACAGAAATAGGACTGGAATCACAACATTAGGACACTCTATTCCTGCCTACATTCTGGCCAAGAGCGTGTTCTTTTTTTGACCACCAATGGGCTGGTCATTTTGCCATATTCCACTTAAATTGGACCATAAGAAACAAGTTACATAATTACATTTCTTTTGAAATTACATAACTCACATATTTTTAAGGATTCCAAATAGCCTTCTATGTAATTTAGTCTAGGCTGAGGAGCTTTAATACATATTCCAGATTCTCCTTTTAAAGTTTTTACCACCATGCATTACCATTAGATCTGAACCCAAAAGCATTATCTAAGCAACTGCTTACTTCAGAATAAAGCCACATACCTGGATCTCCTCCCGAGAAAGATGGGTTGAATTTTGCACAAAGCCTGGGGGCTCATCCCATCCTCCTTCTCTGGTCTCCAAGTTATGGTAATAATGATACCCGCCTTTCACCCAGTGCTTCACCCACTTGCTGTTATTGTCACCTGGGAGTAAGGAAAGATGAATGGAATTTCATTTTAATGAAGTATATGGCCTTCCTTTTGAATCCACCTCGGTGACGTAGCCAATATAGTCGTCAATCAAGGGTCTTTATCGACAACAACAAATGGAACACCTGAAGCCCAAAAGAAATACCTTCTCCAGAGCAGGGAGAGTTTTCCTACAGTCTTTCTAATGAAGCATGCTGTGATCATTGAGTCCTTTCTCCCACAACCAGCCACCCTCTACCCACCACACTAACTCTCTTAACACATTAATTTCCCTTGCAACTAGAACACATATTCTTATTTCTCCCCTACTCACCCACTGCAAGTTTCTTCTTCTTCAAATCTTCAAGGTCTCTCTGATAAGACTCGGCGCACTCAGGAGTAACTCCATACAAGCCAACATCAGGAGAACGAAGGGTGATGAGCGTCTGGCCAACATCAGCAGCATCCACTGCTTCATTGATAGCCAAGACTCCTAAGGCAACTGACACAAGCAGGACAGATTATTAAAAACACAAAGAATTCAAAAAACCTACAAAGTATGGAAAGACAAAAACAGAACCAAAAGAATATGGATATTGACTACAACTAAGGTAAGATATTACACAGCAACCAAACTCTAGTCAATGGCAATGCTGGTCCCAACTTGTTAAAATTAAAGCACATAAACAAATCACAAATGGGTAATAAGACTGAACAATAAGCCTTCTCCTAGTCACAATCATTCCATTATGTTTTTTGCTTAACTGTTAGGGAATATGTGCTGATAATTTGCATGCTGATTTAGGCTTGTCTGCCATGTAAAAGAATTATCAATAAAAAACACATTAAAGAAAATCTAGATTTGTAAATTCATCTATGTAACTGTTTTGACATACAATATATCTCACAAGAAGGTCATACTAGAAATTGGCACAACCCCATTTCAGTATTCTTTTAAGAGTATTAAAGACAAAAGATAGCAAGAACAAAATCAGAAATTGGTACAAACATTTTTGTGCCTCTTCTGTATCTTTGTTTGCCTGCCAGATCCCACCCTGAATTTCATCCAGCCACAGCACAGCTGATTCATCCTGAATTTCCTAAGAATTGGTTAAAAAAAAAAAAGAAAAGAAAAGAAAAATAGAATATTAAATACCCAAACGAGTGGCAAACTGAAGGAGGTTTTAAGTGACCATGTGTCTAAAGGGTCGTTCCAAAACAAAATAGAATTAAGTTACTTTGGTTTGAAAGAAAAAACATAATTTAACATTGTATACTCTTGGTCAGCAAGATAAGACTAAAAAAAAAACAGGCGATCAAAATACGTGGGGAGCAAAATATGCTCTTAAAAAACTCTCCTGTCATCACTATGCTCTTAAAATAACTCTTCTGTCATCACTATAAGTAGATGCAGAACACAAAATGGTCACATTATGCCATCCAAGTTGTATAAGCATCCAACATCTGTACATTTATCTTTGACAGCTGTTACAAGTAAGATAATATGTTACACCCAGAATTTAACAGGAGGAAAAAGTCATTTTAGTAACAGCGAACACCTGGTGACCTGAGAGGTCACATCCATATCTAAATATATGGTGCTCTGAGCCTTTTCAGAATGAATAAGAGACAATAAATGGATGACCCTACTGTTACAATGGTATCCCAAAACATTAAAAGAACCAAGGGAGCACTTCCAGCATATTGGATATGTCTCTTATGAAGGATTAAAGAAAAGATAAGGATAAGACTCTTAGAGAATGAGAAGGAATTAATGGGTTGCAATTTACACCAATGAAGAAAATAATATATAATCACATAATTTGCCTATGTAAGAGGAAACAATAGAGCAATTTAACAAAAGCTGACCAGAGCATGGGTTTGTCTAGAGCTTTATATATGTCTAGGAACATATATTTCCCCTAATCATTGCCTTAAACTATACAAAAAGCAATTCACTCAAAGGTTGCCAAATAGTCTACTGAAAGGAGAGCATATCATGTCCTTAAAACAGAACAAAGATATGATTTTTATCAGATAGCTTTCCTACTAGATGAGAAAAGGCCGGGCAGGAGTGGGGGAGGGGTGGTTAGGGCAGGGAAGAAGAGATGCAAGAGGTTAGGAAAAGCCCTGAAGGGCAAATGTATGTTTCATAATCTTCCTTAGGGTCAAATTACAAACAGAGATATCAAATAAAACCAGTAAATATAGAATGAACACCTATTCCATGGAAGACATGAAAAAGAATGAGACAAGATCTTTATCCTGAAAGCACTTAAAATCTAGTTGGCTACATTAACATACACATACAAAAATCAAATGTGAGACTTAAAATGATTCAAAACAACAAGAGTTGACTAAAGGGTAATGATAAAGCAGTAAAAATATGACTGAACCTTTCTAACCATTGAACGCCAGGCCTAAAAGCCAAACCATCCATATTTCACAACTAGCTTATCTTGAGAGAACAAGGTTTTAGAGTTAGAAAATTAGGGTCCAAGCTGAGATTCTGGCACAAAGCAGCTTTCTAATCCTAAACTAATCACTGATCCTCGCTGTGTGTAAGTTTCTTCACCTGTAAAGTAAGTACAAAAAGTTCCTAACTTCCTAAGTTTGATGTGAGACAGGTTTTGGTGAATCTTAAAGAACATTTCAGCCATCCCTTGAGCCCTTAATTCAGTCCTCATTCAACTCAATCAAAGTCTACCTTATGAAGGCACAAGTGTAATCTGGTGATCAAAAGTGAAACTGTCCTTAAAATATTTATATACTTCATGAGAAAAAAAACTTTGGTTATTTGTTTTTTGGGTTTTGTTTTGCATTTGCCATTCCATTTTTGCACAGTTGGTTTTGAAAAAAGAATTCTTCAGGCTAAGATGGTTAGAAAGAATTTTCCTCAGAAAATGGGAGTTGAACTCAGTCTTAAGGATAGATAAAATGTGGATATTTAGTAAATAGGGGGTAGAAGCAGCTAGATGGCTCAGTGGACACAGTACTGGGCCTTGAGTCAAGAAGACCTGAGTTCAAATCCAGTCTCACTTACTAGCTGTGTGACCCTAGAAAAGTCACTTAACTTCTGTTTGCTTTAGCTCACAGGAGGAGGAAATGGCAAAGCAGTCCAGCATCTTTGCCAAGCAAACCCTACAGACAGTATAGTTCATAAGGTCATGAAGAGTCAGCCAAGACTGAATAAGACAACAGGGAACCACAAAGGATTTGAGGGCCATTTTTGGGCCAGAAAGGATTAGCTGGAGCCATAGTGCACAGAGCACTGGATCTGAAGTCAAGAAGACTAATCTTTCTGAGTTCAAATCTGGCCTTAGACACTCACTAGCTGTGTGGCCCTGAACAAGTCACTTCATCCTTTTTGCCTCAGTTTCTCATCTGTAAAATGACTTGGAGAAATAAATGGCAAACCACCCTAGCATTTCTGCCAAGAAAATCGCAAAGGGGTTATGAAGAGTCAGACACAACAGAAAAATTGAAGGAAAAAAGGAGACTAGGGAAATGACATTACCATAACACAGATGTGAGGAAGTAAAACACATGTCCAGAAAACCAAGTAGTTTGGCAGAACTGAGAGATTCCCATAGGGAAGAAGGAGGAGGTAAGGTCTAAAGCAAGGGTTCTTAAATTTCTTTTGCATCATGGACCTTCTTGGCACTCTGTTGAAGCTGATGGACTACTTCTCAGAATATTTTTAAGTGCATATGACAACATGAGTATCACAAAAGGAACCAATCTGTATTAAAATAAAGTTACCAAATATATATTTTTAAAATGTTAACAAACCCCAAGGTAAAAATCTTTTGCTAAGCATTCTTAGACATAAGATTGTACACACCCTGTCTTAATTGCCATTTGCCTGGATTCTAATTTTTCATTATCACTGAAGATGTGAATATTGCACATAAATCTATGTGATTTATGTAAACGTGTATAAAATATAATTGGAATTAACTAAGTTCTTGCCGTGTACAGACTGGTAACATAATGCAGATGTGTACATGATAAGTACTTCTGGAAACTGGATCATACCCATCTGTAGATGGGTTTGTATGGATTTTTATCTGATTTTTTATTTCTTAATTTGTGTTGCATTTACTATTTGTGATCATGTGCTTGTGCCTTACATCATGGAAGAGTTTAGTGTACTGTACTGTATTACCTGAACTCAGGATTAGATGGCAAATGATTCTAACTGTACCTAAAGGTGACCCCAAATGGTGGTACCCAATTCTGTTTGAAGAGTATTATAAGGGTGGAAAGACACACATACACTATCTCTTCTCCCACACCCTATAAAATACCTGTAAAGAAAGACTTTCAAACAAATTCTAGAGCAGCAGAAGTCACAGAACAATGGAGTGAAGGAAATTTCTAGCCCAGGGTGACCTGAAAGGCCAACAGGAAAGGGTCTGTTGCACTGGACACGGAACAGAGCCCAGCCAAACCTTGGCCACACAGCACCAGGAAGAACAGGAAAAAGTAAGCTTCAGGGACAGAATCCCCAGCAGCAGTGCAGATCCCTCAACCCACAGGTGCCAAAGGTCAGTGAGAAGGGAGCAGGGTGTCCCCACAGCTCTGGCCTGAGGGGGCAACAGTAGAGGCAGCAGCAGGCAGGGGCTCCCAAGGCAGGCAGCAGCCCGAATCCATTGTTGAAGGCCTTATTGTAAAGCCCCTGGGGGAATTGAGCCCTGTGTGTTGGCTCTGCCCCCGCTAAAGCCCCTAGGGAAGTTGAGCAGCTGATCTGAATCTCAGCCCCCATCACTGGCTTGGTGGAACTGGAGACCAGGTGGTTGTGGAGAAGACACTACTCCTCGAAGATTCTGACCACAAAAGTTTCTGGGTACTCCCAGACCAGTGTACACACCTGAAGCTAGAAAACTAACACAACAGTAGAATGGACTGATTTGAAGAATGGTATCCAGTACTAGAGAGGTAATAGTCTGACCCTGTTAACCCTGTCCTTAGCCCTCATTAGATCATGTTTCAAATATTGTATTAAGTTCTAGGTACCACATTTTCAGAAAGATATTGACAAATTAGAAAACTTTCAGAGGAAGAAGACCAGGATGGTGGTAGCTTGGAAATAATTTCACACCAAAATGGCTTGAAGAAGCTGAGGTTGCTTAATTCAATTTAACCAAAACTCATTAAATACGTACTATGTGACAGGTACTTGAAGAAAAGAGAGTGACCTATAGTGAGGCTATAATACGGAAGAGAAATCAGACTTGTTCTGCCTGATCCAAGAGGGTAGGGTTAGAACCAAGGGAGAGAAGTAACAGAAACATTCATTTTCTGAGCTCAATGATAGAAAAAAAAAATCTAATTCTCAATCACCTCAAATTAACTCTAAGAAACATTAAACGTGATTAGCACTTAGAGGCACATGAATTACAGTATAATGAATGATAATCTGAATAAGAAAACCTTCATCTGCTAATACTTATTAAGCACCTATATAAATATATATGTATCAATATTGTGCTAATATACTGATACACTCAATACATCATAAGAAGGAAAAAGAATGAGAATGAATTAGAGGACAAGAATAAAAGAAGATAAGAAGGAGAGGAAAGGGGGCAGGCAAAAAGGAGTGCCCAAGAAAAATGAAAGAAAATGGGCAAAAGATAAGAGAGGATAATGTGTGGGTATATGCATATGTGTTTTATGTGTGTACATACATTCAAATCATGAGGAGGGGTCTATTAAGCATATCTATCTTCCTTTACTCTTTATCCCCAATCATTTCCTTCTTTCTACGCTACACTGTAGAAAATGTTTGTGCATATATATGTTGAATTTCCTATCTGTCCCTTTAAAGCCCATCAAAAGGCACTCTCCTCCAGAAAGTCATCCTGAGAATTTGCATTCAAATCTGCATGTCTCTAACACAGTGTTACAACATTTGCACTGAACAACAATACATGTTGTTGTTGAGTCACTTCAGTTGTGTCAGACTTTTTGTGACTCTATTTGGGCTTTTCCTTGCAAGGATACTGGGGTGCTTTACCATTTCCTTCTCCAGCTCATTTTACAGATTAGGAAACTGAGGCAAACAGGTTAAGTGACTTGCCCAGAGTCATGTGGCTAGTCAGTGTCCAAGGCCAGATTTAACTCAGGTCTTCCTGACTGCAGACCTGGTGGTGTATCCACTAAACCACTTCACTGCTCCTCTCATGCATTAATCACATATTAAATCTTATGGCTATCTGTGCATTTAACTTGCTTACTGAACTGTGGGAATCACACAAGAGCAAGGACGATATCTTTACTAAGCTTTGTGATCTCCTCCAGCATCTAGCACAGCGTTTTGTACCCTAGTAGGAGTAATAAAGGCTAGACTGAATGATTCTGCCATTAAGCCTAAATTGGCCTATTTGCTTGTTTTCTTATTTTGAAAAGTTCCGCAGACAAATCTCTTTTTCATGAAAAGTTTCTAAAAGTTGTTTTCTTCTTGGCTATTCCTATCTTTAATCTAGGGATCACTGGTTCCATTTGGTTCAGTTCTGTTCTGACTGGAAAGAAGGAGGGAAGAAGGGAGAGAACAGGGCACATATGATAACAACTGCCTTAACATTCTAAATTCTGTTAACTAAAAAGATAAATAACAGTTATATAATGTGTTTCTTGGTAGACCAATAGTATCCATATTTGCACATTGGGACTAACACCCAAAAGCCATCAGCAATTTCCTTTAATAACTACCAGAGAGATCAGTTAAGATCTCAGTTAAGTCCCAGTTAAAATCCTTTTTTTGTGGCTAAATTTGGTAACTGACTCTGATTCCTAAAACTACTCCCAATACGACTAAGGGGGGTTCAGAGTTTAAGCTCATGTCTAAAAAAGGCAATTTAGCCTCATCTACAGTCACCCATATAAGCCTGGTGCTCACCACTATTTCTTTAACCTATTCTGTGAATTTCTGAAAAAGTTCATTCTTTCACAGATTTAAAGGAAATGATTTCACCTCCAGTCAGTTCCACTACAAGTTTCACCTCATTTTATCCAAATAAAAGAGAATACCGTCTAAACTGAGCCAAATTAATTCTGGAGAGGGAATGACTGTTTAGATACAAGCTGGATTAGGCAGTCTCTCAGGACCCTTCCAACTATGAAATTCTAGGATTCTGTGCATGAGAATAATTACTCCCTGAATTTCCCGAGTTTCAGAATGCTGAGACTAGAATTCAATCTCCTTCTGGTCAGAGACCTAAAATTCCATAGAGAACTTTTCTGACAGCCAAAGCATACAACTACGTACTTGCCCACAAAACAGTAACATGGGTTAACAGACTCAGACTGCACATTTAAGACTTAGTTCTTATTTCCTCACACCAATTATTCTCAAATTGGTGAACTGACTCTCCTAATGCCCCTGCTGGCACACAAAGACTGTATATCAACCCTATTCCTAGGAAGTAGTAACAGTGTCTGCACATGCCATGTCTTTCTTTAGAAAGACATTCTGAAAATAAAACTGTTAAGAATGCGAATTTTCAGCGTTTAAGCATCATTTTCTTTCTCAAGGTATACTACAGGGAAACTATATGGTAATGCTAATTTGGACTACCCACTTTGCAAGAGTAAAAGAAGAGTGTATTTTTTTAATTAAATTTTGTTTTTTCAATTGATAAAAAAAATTGTCTCTTTTCTATCTCCACCACCTACCCTTACTATAAATGTGTCATCAAGCAAAACAAATTGTAGGATTGGCTGTGTCATCCCCCTCTCCTTGTAAAAGTGTCAAAGTCCATTCACTCTGTTTCAGCAGTGGGCAGAGTTTCAACAGGTGTCCTTTGGAACTGCAGCGGTCATTGTGTGGAACTGATTTGTAGTGGTGATTGCCCTGACTCAGCATATGAAATCATTCTTTCTTACTGCTTGCAGTATTTTCTTCTTTGACCTAAAAGTGCTAGATTTTGGCTATAATGTTTTCAGAAGTTAACTGAGAGATTCTTCCTATTCTAACTCAGCCCCATGGTTCAAAGAGATAGGGGAAGTTTTCTTGTCTAGACTTTCTTTGGTCATGACTTTCAGATAACCCAGTGATTTTTAAATAATCTCTCCTTAACATGTCAGCTGTTTTTGATATGATAGCTTATATTTTCTTCTATTTTTTTCAGTCTTTTGACTTTTAACATTTCTTAGTGTTTTGGTTTTTTTTTTCTTATGGAATCATTAACTTCAATTTGGTCTATTCTACCTTCTAAGTTGCTCATTGCTTGAGTAAGGTTTTGTACTTAGGAGGACAAGGGTTGCATTCCACATATCTTATATAACCTCCACAAAGCCTAGGGTAATATCTTGCCCAGTATAGAAAGTTGGTGGGTGTTTATTACTGAATTTAATGCAAACATTTATTAAGCACCTTACATGTGACAAGGCACTCAGCTAACCACTGAATAAACTTTAAGACAAACTTACAGTCTTTCACTAACACAACCGAAGTCCCATGACTCACAGAGGCCCTCAGCCCAGTAGCTCACCTGAGCTTTCTCCCGCTTCGCTCTAATCAGTGTATCTTGGTAATGCTGGGCAACATGAGCATTCACTCCCTCCAGTCTGACTGAAGGAAGCTGCAAGGCCTTCAGGGTCTTTCTGGCATCTCCTTCATCCAGTGCTTCATTAATTAACCCAATTGCTAAAATTCCTAAAAAGGAAGTAATGAAACATCAATGAAAGAGGAAAAAAATTATGAATAGGCCCAATTCTGACTTGGCCAGGTTCCATTTCAGAATGTACTGTACTCCAAGCTCAAAAATTTCTTCCATATAAAAGCAGTATTCACAAAAATAAATAAATCAAAAGTGAAACTTCAGTTTTTAGCAGTTACTACATTATAATATTTGTAATTCAGTTCAGATGTTTCTTGATTTACTTAATCTAAATTAAATTACATGTGATCCCACTGTTATGAAGAGCAATTGGGAATTATGCTGATTGACTAAAATGTGAGTCAAAGATAATACAGTTGGGCTTATCTCCCAAGAAGGTCAAAGATAGAAAGGCCTAATATATCCCAAAATACTTGTCAGTAGCACTTTTATAACAGAAAAGAACCAGTAACAAAGTATATGCCTATCAGTTGAGGAATGGTAAAACAAACTGTAGCACAAAGATGTAGTGTGATATTATTGCTCCAAAAGAAATAAGAAATAACACAGAGAAGCATAGAAACACATATATGAAATTGATGTGAAGTAAAGTAAGCAGAACCAGAAAGAAAATATACACAATGACAACAATGGAAATGGAAAGGAACCAAGAAGAGAGGGAGGAAGGGAAGGCAAAAAAAAATAAAGGACATGAATTGGGTCATTAGAATGACCAAACTTGGTCCCAAAGAAGAGGTAACAAAAATGTCTCCTGCAATTCTTTATTTTTTGTGCTTAATTCAATTTTATTTTTGGCTCTGAATTGTCTCCCTCTCCCCTCATCCCTTACCCATCCCTCATTTCCTTAAAGAGGCAGGACACTATGAGTATGAAACACTGCATATACCATCAAACTTGGCTGATATGTGGTTCTATTAAACAGGTTAGTTTTATGAAACTCCTCTCTCTTTTTTTTACATAGTTTTATGTAGTTGTTTTTTTAATATAAGGATGACTGACTGGGGAAGGAGGAAGGATGTATATAAGAAAATGAAGGAGATAAAATAATATACAAGAAAAAATTAAATCTTAAATAATACATGCATTTTTCATTATCAATGAACAAAAAGTCACTTTTACAAGACTCCAAATTGTTTTTTCTTTGTTTTGTTTTAAATCTCATGTGACACTGGAGAAAACTGGCTTTTTGTCATGAGCTTCAGTTATGTTCCAAAGTGTAAAAGAAAAAGTTTTATTCAAAAAAAAAAAAGAAATCAAATATATTATTTGAACTCGCCTTAAGGGCAATATAAAGTTAATCTAATTCAGTAGTTAGCTATGCCTTTGCACTAACTCTTCCCAAAGCCTGATATGTTCCCTCTCTCACTCTTCTTCCTCCCTCCCTCTCAACCTCTGACTTAAAATCTTTGGGTTCCTTTAAGACTCAACTGAACAATGTCATGCGGTAACCAACTCTTAAAGACTCAGCTCTTATGAGCAATGCAATGATCTAAGACAATTCCAAAAGTCTCATGAGGCAAAATACCATCCACATCCAGAGAAAGAACAATGGAGTCTGAATGTATATTAAAGCATACAATTTTCTTTTTTTTCTCATGTTTTTTCCCTTTTGTTCTAATTTTTCTTTCACAACATGACTAATGTGGTAATATGTTTAAAAAAAAAAAAAAAGACTCACCTGAAGTGTCCTCCAGGAGGCCTTTCCCAGTCTTTTGACCTGCTGGGGACCACCCTGTAAGGTTCCATTACATATATTCTAGACTTAATATCTTGTGTGCACAGCTTTTACTACACTGTCTCTCCGACTAGAATGTAAGCTCTGTAAAGGTTGGGACTGTTTTTGCTTTTTCTTTGTAGCATCCAGCAACACTTAGCACAGTAGCTGTGCTTACTGAATGTTTGCTGATTGATTTCTTAAGTACTTGCTGTGTGCAGTCAATACAAATGCTAAGTCCCAAATGAACGCTAAAAATTGTTTTTACATGTAATTGGAAAAAAATTAAAGATTTTGAAAAATGCTAACTCCCTCCTTTACATATGTAATTGGAAAAAAATTAAAGATTTTGAAAAAAGCTCTCCCTGACATCCCTGGTCAGTGATCATCCCCACTTTAGGCACTAATGGACTGACCTTGTTCTATGATTCTCCAATGTATTTTTCAAGAAATACAGTATCTTATCTCCTTACTCCTACCACAGAGCTCTACCCAATAGTATTTTCATCAAGACTACTAAATTGAACTAACTCCCTAATTGTTGAGGGGTAGGAAGGAGGGTGTAATCCAACCAAAAGTCTAGAGTGATCCCAAGATCACAAAACTGAGAGCTGGAAGGACCACAAAAGGTCCTACTAGTCCAATCCCCTTATTTTATAGATGAATAAATAGAGACTCAGAGAGATTAAGTCAAAGACAAAACCACATCCAAAGCTCTTTCTATACAAGTCATTTTTTTCCAAAGGTACTTTGGAATATAGAAAATGCAATTCAATTACTTCTATGCTCGGCAAAAAAGGTAATTTTTTAAAAGCCTGAACAAATTTGCAGGTCAAATAATCACCACCAAATAAAAGTGATGAATCATCATCAATTAAATTTGGTCTCTTTACTCCAAGCAATTTTTGAATGAATGATGAATTTGTCCTATTTCAGAATCTTTCTTTACTATTACACATTTCAAAATTAAATTCCTTTAAAAATAATAATAATTAGCAGGCTTTGTTGAAAGAGAGCACAAAACTATTTCCTCTTTCTTAGGCAAACAGTACCATTAAGATGCCTCCATTTCTCTTTCTTCAGTCACGTGAGGGGAGATGAGGGGAGTGAAAGAGGGAAGAAAAGGGGAGAGAAAGACAGGGAGAGAGGAAGGAAAGGATGGAGAGAAAGAGACTGATTGATTCTTCGACTTTATCTCATTCATTTTTCACCAAAAACCTTTCCAAAAACAGTACTTGAGGATAATTCTGTGACGGCACCAGCTTTCTTTCTGATTTGGGAGGATACAAGCACACTTACGCTCATTTTCCTCTTGTACGACCATGTTCACAAGGTCCACAGAAGCCTGAATGTCATTCCATGTAATGAATTCATTATTCTCCGCATGTGCCTGAGCTTTCAGCTTCATCAGTTCATCAATATACCTGTCCCACAAATGAAATAGAAAGTAAGTCCCAGTATAAGTAGAAGCAAGACCTCAGAAATAACATGGAAGAGACAATAAAGGGAGATGGGGACAAAGATCTATGAGAGATAAGAGATCATTAATTAAGTCCTGCATTCCCAAACAACAAATGTGAAGCTAAGTTTATTCTTTTTAAAGAGCTCGCTGGGACCTTAAAAAATGTGTAAAAATGCAAAGTAAACCATAAAGCAGATGAAATGCCAAAATACAACAGTACAGGTTCCCTGGAAGACAAAACAGTGGAACCAAAAGCCCCACTAAGCAACTCTTCTGAGAAGAGGAAAAGAGATAATCCATAAATCACAATGTCGCCATATAAGACTGAAAAGGAGTTACAAAAAGGAGCTAACAAATTAAAGTTTTTCTTTTTCAATTGCCCCATCCTTTAGTTAAAGATATTATCTACTCAAAACTAGGAATAGTATATAATCTTCTCTCTTAATTTTTTCATAATCTTTAATGATTAGGTCATTGGAATTTCATGTGAAATTCTATGTAAGATTGTAATAGAAGCTTGATTTCTGCCAGTCTGTTTTTCAGTTCGCTCAGTAGTTCTCATGATAGAGGGAGTTCCCCTAAGTAACTGGTGCATCTGGGTTAATCAAACACTGGGATACTGAGGATATTATTTCTGATTTTCCTTTGTTTAATCTGCTCCACTGATCAACTTCTCTATTTTTGGCCAACACCAGAAAGAGTGATGACAGCTGTTACATCGTTGGAGGTCTGGAACTGCTATTCCCCCTTCATTCCTTCTTCTGTAATTATTTCCCTTGATATTTTAGATCTCATTTCTCCAAACCAGACCACACACTTCACAACAACAGGTAGGAGATGTCACCTTAACCAAAGGAGGGTAAGCGACAATAACAAAAGAGAAAGTAGATTCTGATTACACAAAACTGAAAAGCTTCTGCACAAACAAATCTAAGATACAACGGGAAGAGGCAGAATGAGAGAAAAATTCTTTTTATCAAAAGATTTGTATATTTCTCTGAAAAGGTTTGGTATGAAAGTTATATATGTACATCTTTGTGTATATAAGTATCTGTTTGTCTATGTAAGACCAAAAGCCATTTCCTGATAAGTGATCAAAGGATATGAACAAACAGCTCTCAAAAGAAGAACTGCAAACTATTAACCATGAGAGAATCTTCCAAATCACTAATAATGAGAGAAATCGAAATAAAGAACCACCTTGAAGTTTCACCTCATAAGCAGCAAAGAAAGCAATAATCAATGCTCTAAGGGCCACGAGGGAAGTTAGGCATACTACTGTTGGTGGAGCTGTGAAGTGCTCCCATCATTTTGGAAAGTAATTTGGAATTATGCAAATAAAATGATTAAATGGCCATACCCTTTGATCCAGATTACACTACAAAGCACAGACCCCAAAGAGATCATAGATTAAAAAAATCCAAATTCACCAAAATATTTAAAGTAGCACTTTTTGTGGGAGAAAGAACCAGAAACCAAGCAGATATCTTTTAATTGGCAAACAATCAAACTGTGGTATATGAATATAATAAAAATATTCCTGTGCTGTAAGAAATGACAAATAAGAGGAATTACAGAGAAGCAAGGGAAGATTTACATGAAATAATGAAGAGCAAAGCAGTCAAGAAAACAACATAAACAAAGACTACAACAATGTAAAAGGAAGACCCACAAAACAATTAAAAGTGAATGCTGCAAATTAAAAAGAAAAAACATGTTCTTTGGCCCCAAAGAAGAGATATGAGAAAACACATCCCACTACTCCTTGGCAGAGGTGAGAGATCCCCAGGTGTGAAATGCTGCATGTAGTTTCAGATTTCTTTTTATATAATGAGCTATTGGCTAATTTTTTTTCTTTTTCATTAAAACATATTCTTTGTTACATGGGATGGCTCTTTGGGAGAGGTAAGGGGAATAAACATATGGGGAAATTTAGAAGATTTCAAAATAAAAGATGTCAATACAAAATTCATATTTACAACAAGTTTCTAAATTTCTTCCTTCTTTGGTCACTCACCTCTGGGAATTTTCTTCTTCAATGTTAGTAAGGCCTGTAACTGAACTGCTCAGCTGTTTCCAGACAGTGTTTCTATCTCCTGATTCCAAAGCCCTATTGATTAAGGCCACTGATGACAACATCTCGATGGCAACTGAGAGTTCAGGATGGGTGAGGTTATGCTAAACCAAACAAAGAGAGGGGAAAACAGCTGTGAAGAATATTACCTATTATCAAGAGAGGGATGTATTTGACAGAATCAATATGGAAGTCATTTATTTCTTGTCAAGAACATGCTGTCCAGCTACACTGAGGAACAATATTGAATTAGCCTAATAATTCTGAAGACCACTTCTATGCTTTGTTCCTTACCAAGTGCAAGGTTCAGTGACTTACATCAGGGCTCTGCTGTTGCAGAGTAGCCAGCTCCTTCTGGTAAAGTTCAGCAGCGAAAGGATACACCTGAGGTAACTGAGCCTCTGGATTCATCAGCTCTGATACAGTCTTCTCAGCAACGCCCCTGCGAATTGCAGCATTAATTGAAGTCACTGCTGCCAACCCTGGGAAACAAACAAAAACAGAGAAAAGCAATGCTTGCAACTTTAAAAGAATAAAAATGCCCAATGTGGGTTACAGAAATTCAGGCCATTTGCTTTCCTTTCTTCTTCCTCTTCTTACTTACTCAGACACTTCCTACTATCTCCTCCTTAATTCCAATTTCAAATGAAGAAGTGGTCCATCTTGGCAAGACTAAACCCTTCCACATGCACCTGGATCTCATCCTATCCTGTCTTCTCCAGCAGATTGCACCTTCTCTCATTCCCACTCCCTCACATTTTCAATCTCTTTCTATGCAGCGGCTCATTCCCAGATGCCTAGGAACAAGGGCATGTCTCTCCCATCATTAAAAAAAGAATGCACCCAACCAGAGTCCTCAGTCTCACCCTCCTTCCTTTCTCCTCTTTACCTTTTTTTTGTCCCTTTCTCCTCCCTCCCTCTCTCTCTCTAATTCTTTCCCTTCCTCCCTTCCTCTTAAAAGAAGAGATAAACAAATGGACACTACAAGGCAGAATGAAAGGCGGAAGTCATTCCAAGTATGCTGGATAGTTACTATAAAGACAGGAAGATGAGAGATGGAGTATCATAAAAGGAAAGGAGAATTGGCTTTATCACAGAGTGCAGGAAAGGAATAAATGTCTAATGATGCCAAGAAAGATAAGCTGCAGTTTGGATGTACAGTGCTTTAAATATTAAAGACAGGGGTTACTTACTATATTGTCCTAGAAGAAATCTATAGATCTAGCACTAGTTTCTCTCCTGAGCCAAAGTCCTGCCATTCCAGTTATCTTTTGAATATTTTAATCTGGATGTCCCATAGACATCTAAACTCAGACATGAACTCATTATCTTTCACACTAAACCTTCCCCTCTTCTGAATCTTTGCATTACTGTCAAGGACATCACCTTCAGACCCATGAAGGCTCATCCTCTACCTCTCAGTCACCCCCTCTATACAGTCTGCTGACAAACCTTGGCATGCCTCCCATCCTCACAGCCCTGCCTCCTTATGTCTCCTCCCTACTCAACCACATCATTCCAAGTCATCATCATTTCTCACCTGCACTATATCACAAGACCTTCTACTGGGTCTTCAGGCCAAGGTTCTCCCCATCCCAATTTATCTTTCACTTAGGTGCCAGTGATTTTTCTAAAGCCAAATCCCCACCTCCCCCCCCCAGTCCCAAACAAAAACCCATATGGCTCACTATTACCCTTAGAATCAAAAGGAAAGGCCTCTGTATTGCATGTAAAACCCCTCATAACCCAGGACCTTCCTAACTTGCCCTTCCTAGTTTCCTCTCCTCCACATATGCTACAACCTCACTACACAGACCTGTATGCTGCTCCTCAGATATCCCACCTCCACTCTCAAGGCCTCTGCATTGGCTGTCACCCCCCCTCACCTCTGCCTCAAAGATTCCTGGGTGTCCTTCAAGACTAGACTGAGGAACCACCTTCTACAAGGGCTCTCCCATACTCAACATCTATCTTGTATGTACACACTGGCTCCACCACTTGAATGTGAACTCTCCCAAGGAAAAGGGCTATTTTTGCCACTCTCTGTATCCCTGTAATTTAGCACAGAATAGGGACTTAATATATACTTATTAACTGTCTAAAGTGAATAGATAAAATGAGCTGATAAACTGTAGAGCAGGCTCTTTAACTGTTGAGGTTTGGCTTTCTAATAAGTCTCCCTATGAACACTCTTTTCACCCTTCAATCAATCCACTATCTCCAACACCAGGTTAAAATTCCTAAAATACCACTTCCATTCTCTTGCTCAAAATATTCAACATAATATATCCCCTTATAGTTGTATAATGTCTTGTGGTTTTAAAACCACCTTTATATAAGAATAAGTCCACATCACTCCCTTACTTTACAAACTTAAAAAACTTCCTATTGTCTGTCAGATAAAATACAAAGCACTCAGCCTGACACTTAAGGCCCTATGTAATCTGACTCAGTTACCTTTCCTGGATTTACGTCACATTAGCTCTCTTCATGTATTATACAAGTCAGCCATATTGGACCACTAGTTATTTATCACATCTAACATTCCATTTCCCATTTCTTCATTTGCACAAATTATTCCTCCTGTGTAGAATATACTCCTCCTTCATGTGTAACTCTCAAAACCCTCATCTTTCTTCATGGCTCACTAAAGAGACATATCTTCCCCACAATAACTAAGCTTAATGATACCTTTCTCTCCTCAAAATATTTTCTATTTTGCTTCTTTATTTTACTCAATGGAACATAAGATCATTGAGGGCAGGGGCTAATTTGCTTTTGTTTTCGTTGTCCCAGTGCCTGGCACCCGCCTAGCACATAGTAGGTGCATAAGAATCATTTATGATACTGAAGAGACTGGCAAAAGAATTAACTGAGCTATGAAAGACAGAGGAAAAGGAAGATACACAGCATTTTCAGAAACCAATGCAGGGCAGAGGTGCACGGAGGAAGGAAAGTGTGTGGTAAGGCAAATCCCCTGCTCTCCCATCAGGTGGCAACAGCAGCCAAGAGGACAGTTCAGTTGTGATACAGTAAGGAAAGAAAAGAATTCACAAAGGAGTACTCCAGGTAGGGAGGGACAGAAGAGGGGAGCAGTGTACAATTAGGCAAAGGAACAGACCTAGGTATGTTGAGTGTGTTCATATTCTGGAAAGAACAATCTAAAATACCTCGTGGGAAAAATTAAGGCAGTCATACAAAGGAAAAAGGAAAATCTCCTGCGGAGAAACCTAACACATAAATGTTCACTTTATTACAGTATCAACAATAATAAAATATACTTAGCTCTATTAGACTGCAAGGCTATCCCAACAACAAATGATGGCCTAATCCTAGATTAGAAGCAGCTATGTGCAACAACATATGGGGAGCATTGGGCCTAGAGTCAGGAAGACTTGAATTCAAATCTGGCCTCAGAAACTTACTTGCTGCATAACCCTGAGCAAATGACTCAACCTCCGTCTGCCTCAGTTTTCTCATCTGTACAATGGAGGTAATAACAGCATCTACCCCTCAGGGTTATTGTGAGGATTAAATGAAATAATAATTGTAAACTGCTTATTAGCACAGTGTCTGCCACACAGGAACCACTATACAAATATTAGCTATTGTTATTACTATTAGATACCTATCAGAATCTCATTAGTTCAGAGAACCTCCAAGTTAGTACAAAAATGTCAAACATAGCAAAGGAGTCTAGAACCCAGCTAGCTTCCCTATCTCCAGAGTAGGAGGGCACAAAGACTGACCACGGAGTGGCTGCAGGCCATCATGCGGCCCTTCATCTAATTCCAGCCTACTCTCCAGATCCAAGAATATCTCCAGGACCCCTGAAGGACACTCACTGCTTTGCCATGTGCCACCTGGCTCCAACACCTCTCAGGAGGATACAATGACCTGGAATTATCCCACGGCATTCTGATGCAAGTTTGTCTCCCCACTCCCAGCTCCCTACACCAATGCCTAAATGAAGGCACCTACTTCTCTGATATTGCAGGGCAGCACGGTTAGCAGCATCCACTCCAGCCTGCAGGTCCTCCTTCTGCAAAGGACCAATCACTCCACTCTGAAGAAAGTAAATTGACATTCACATAAGTCTTCCATGGACCCTGTATTCTCAGCGAGAATCCACAAAGACCCAACAATCAAACACAATGACATCACCTGAACACTTGAGTCTACTGTTGAATAAGACAACCTGAACAGTAAAAATGGAGTTATCTAAAGTTTCTGAGTGTTAACTCCTAAGAAAAAACTCAACCCAAGCTTCTTTTAGGGGCTCTTCTCAACCAATGATCCACAGTTACCCAAATACTGGGATTTCAAAAAGTTTAATAAATGAAATAAAACAGGAACCTTCTCAGTCCATGACCCACATGCTTCATAAGCACAGAGTTACATGCACAATAATCTGGTATACAGAAAAAATGTACGGCCTGGAATCAGAAGCCCTGGATTCAAATCCAGCCTTTGTTACATTCTACCTGTGTGACATTCACCTATCTAAGCCTTGGCTTCCTCACCTCAAAGATGAGGAGGTTAGACTAGACTTCAAAGGTCATTTCTGGCCCTGAAGCTCGGAACTGGGAGTTTCTAGACAACCTCCTGCCAAAGATATGTGTAAAGGGGAAAACCCTCAAAATGGGGTCCCCTTAAAATGAAGGATTCAAACAGACAGATAGACTCTCCCCATGCTAAAGGATTCTTACCTGTTTCTTCTGCTGCTTCTCATTCAGGAGCTGCTTGAAGTACCAATCACAGTTGTCCTGCTGCAATGCTCGAAGGCCCAAAGCTGGGGCTGCCAGTGCCTGATATAAGGCTAATGGGTCTCCCTGCTCCAAAGCCAGGTCAACGTTGGCTAATGAGGAATACGCTAGAAGGGAGAAGAGGAAGAGATGATCACTTATCGCCATGACAAAATGATACCAGCCTAAGACCTCTGAAATCTAGTCCATACATCATCTCACTCTACTGTAATATAAAATGATGAGTATATATCCTCAGGAAAACTTGATAGAAAAAAAGACTAAGCTCGCAGTCAAAAGATATGGCTTCTTTACCGCCATTTTCTGACACCATGAAAAAAAAATTGCTACCCAATGCCTCAGTTTCTCTATTCAAAATGAGGCTATACCTGGCCATCCCCAGTACAAAGGACGAACACGAGAATTAAAATATATGTGTATGTGTACGTGTATTATATCACCATGTTCTCAGCCAACATGTTATATATAATTTCAAGGTATTTAATATTGCTATGTATGTTCAGTTCAACTGTTCAGCAAATATTTAAATACAAAGCACTGAACTAGGCAGAAGGGTTTTATAATAACCTTAATTATCTTCCTCTAACTTTCTACTTCAAGCTGCTCTAAGAAATATCCAGAAGAAAGCAAAGAACACTGTGAATCAAGGTAGACTTCACAGCAGAGGACTTGAGATAATAAGGTTTGACCTGGAGGAAAGGAGCATGACAGGACATCTAAGTGAGGAAAATAAAGATGTGGGCCTGACGAGAGTGGAATTTCTGTGAAGGTGTAATGGAGGATTAGCCAATGACAGGACCAGGGGATAAATCCTTTCAAGCCAAACTAAGGAATCTGGATAGGAGAAGCAGAAAAATGACATAACTGAAGTGTAAGGTGCCTACAAAAAACTAACTTGGTAATGATGTACAGGGCAAACTAGAAGAGAGAGAGATGAGAGACCAAGAGGTCAATCAGGAAGCAACTGCAGTCATGGGGTGTAAAGTTAAGGAGGCCTAAGTGAGAGTGGAAGAGAGAGAGAAAGTAATGTAAGATATTAAGAAAATAAGGCCTTCTGAGCAGAAAAGGAATACAAGATACAGAACCAATTAACCCCTTTCTACCCCAAGCCAGGAAGGAGTCAAAATGATATACTTACTATTGACTTTATTTATATTTCCCTGAATTTCTGCCTGAGTCAACAACTCCTCATAAACATCCCTTTCTCTTTCAGAGTCTTCCGTCTGAGGATGAGACAAAGCAAAATCAGCCCAGGTTCTTCCCTCCTTGGCTACAAAGTACTGTTGCCCCTCTTGGGGCTCTAAGTATGGCTTATACATGTGCCTAGATTTACTCTAAAAATGATTACATAGATTTGATTTCTCAAGTACAAAAGTATTTCTGCTAAGAAAAACACCATTTTTAAAGTCTACCAAGAACACCCAGAAGAAATTAAACACAAAGGTGAAACTCATTGATAATAAACACATGGACTTAAAAAGAGCAATCTATAACCAACTACATATTTAAAATGACTTAATAGGAATAAGAGAGTAGAGGGGGCTTGTAGAAACAAGCTTAGGGGACAGATTAGCCATTCTATCTCCCACTATGTCGTCAGCTCGCTGTTAGTGAGTTGGGGCCCCTGAGCAACAGATGGAACAAAACTTGCAAGATGGGGACATCTCCTTCTCCTTCACCTCAGGTGCAGACAAGTGAGTAAGAAGGTTAACACACCCTGCCTCCTTCTAACTGCTGACAGTAACCCAACAGCAGTAGGAAAGGCTCTTGGTAGCAGTAACCAATCTGAATACCATCTTTTGCATCTATGCTGGGAGTCACTAACCATTACTGTAGGAGAACACATATGAGGAAAATTCTAGAATTAGAATTAGCTTCATTTTGTCATGATCTAGAAACTAGTCCACAAAGTTGAAAAGTTTCGAATTACAGACTCCCAACATGGAGAGTAAATACAAAAACTCCTAATTGAGTTTTCATACATTTTGTATGGTCCACCAAATATCCACACCAAAAATTTTGAAAACAAAGTTAATTATAGAATTAACATTCCCTGGCATAATCACAATGCACAGTCATCTCAAACTTTTAAAAGGTTAAAAAAGAAGAAAAGTTACATTAAAATTTAATTTTCCCCAGAAATGCCCTTTCACAGTTAATACAAGAGATTCAAGATCTACATTCAGAGCCTAAATAAAGTTCTGTAGCAAAATTTACTAAACAAGGGCTAGGGGAAATGTAATAACCAACAGAGTCGATCCCTAAGCCTAAAGTAGAGAGATCAGTCCTTAAACGGAGACGCTTCGTTCTTACCCTGTTTTTTGCATTTGCCATCTTGTCATGCTTGGCCTGATAAAGAATATCCTGATAAGTGGAGGCCAATGGTTCTTCAAGATTCACCAGCATAGCATTGGGGTTTTTCAAAGCACTAAACGTATCAGCAGGAACTCTACGTTCGATGGCTTCATTGATGGCAATAACCGCAGCATGCACTAGAAAAATAAAAGTGCAGAATGTTACATTGCAGAAGGTATTGCAGCTCCTTGAAGGATCTCAGTAACTTCCTGAAGGTACCAGGATTTCTCCTCCTGTTCAAAGGAGAAGTTTTACTAGCTGTCCCTACAAATGCATATGGTAACTGAGGTAACAGATATCACTCACTTCATCTTTCACATGGGAACGATGGAGCCAAACTTTCTGATAGTTAAAAATCTCATCTAAAAATCTCTCCAATGCCCACAGCTTGGGGCCACCAATACAATATCATCCATCAACAGGCATCAAGAGCAACCCACCATCCCCAGGCAGGCTCTCTTTCATCGCAATGGAAAAGACCTTAGGCAAACATCAATCGATGTGATGCCTCACCTGATGTTCATGATTCAGAGGTCATTTCTACTGCTACCTCTCCCAAGAAATCTTGGATGATTTTGATTCATGGGTAGGAAATACTTTTCTGAAAGAGAATCTTTAAGGCAGCCTTTTGTTCTATCCAATTGCTTAATGAATTTAAAATACTCACCAGATCCTTTCAAAACCTTAAACTCTTATGATTATCACAACAACTGAACTATCTGAATGTGTGATTATAATCCCACCAGAATACATAAAATCCCTTGTCCTTACATGCTGCTTCATCCACAGAGAGCTCATTTGCCAGAATTCCCCCTATTTTACTGAAGGCAGGCATCTGAATTCCATATTTCTCCAGTTCACTCTTCATGTTGTTGATCTCTTCTTCTGTAAGATGAAAGGAAAAAGTTGATTCATACCCCTTTCTATAAAAAAGCCAATATAAAACTTCAGGAAATAAAGGTAGTGGACAATCACCAATTCTTCACCTATTCAAGAACATCAAAAAATCCTAATAACAACTGAAGTTAGTCTAAAGAGAAGACATGAAACAAAGTTTGCTATCAACAAAAAACTGCAGGAATGGGGCAGATGGAGGAAGGGAGAAGGGGAGATACATCAAACACCAAATGACAAATTAAAAATCTCATCTCTTGGCCTTTTTCAGCCCAAGTTACTAATCCTCATCTGATATGGTGAAGAGAATCCTAGGCTTACATTCAAGGGACTTTGGTTTGATTCCCACATCTGATAAGACTAGCTATATGACTTGAGGTGAATGGCTTAAAACACACAAAAGGAAAACAATTCCAATGAGGAAAAAGAGGGAAATAACTATGGAAACCAACATGAATACAAAATGAATTGATTGACCAATACAGATTTTTAAAACAAATACACAGAAGAGGGAAGCAAAGGAGGGCCACAGTATGATGACAAATGTGTGGCATGGTTCTGTTGGGAGTGAAAAAGCTCAGAATGAGCTAAGACTCACAGGGTAAAGGCAAAAAGGTCTGTCGTGTTTTTTTTAAACCACTCTGTGGAAGACAGGAGGCTCAAGGAAAGGATAGGACTTCTGCCTGAGATGAGTAACACTATAATAAAAAAGATGGAGAAAAAGTGAAGATTCCCAACTCTTCCTTTGATTTTCTTCTGTCTGAAGAAAGTGATTTCTAGACTGCAAAGAACAGAATAAAAATGGCCAGCAGAGAACCAATAAGTACAACAAAAGGAAGAAAGCATACAGTTGACCTTAGATAATTTAAGTCATCGGGTAGAACAAAAAATTACACCCAATGTACTGGCAGGCAGTTGAAGAGGCGATGAACAAGCAGCTGGGATTGCTCAACTTCTGTAAGAACTCTGGGAAAGAGAATCGAGAACGAGAGAACTACCACTGAATTATAAAGGGAAAATAGCATCAAAAACAGAGAATGACAAATGCAAAGCATAGCCAACAAACTTGATTTTAATATCTGGCAAAAGTCTATAACACTATTAAAGAAATGGCTGGTGATTACCTAAAAAATGTAGCAGAGATCACAACTTTATTTCCTTTATGGACAGGTGACTAGAATGGTAAATGATCAAGGAAATTCTGCAGATGTAGTTTACATAGATTTTTGCTAAGTATTTGACAAAGTCTATCATGATGTGAAAAAACTGAAAAGATAGGAAGGGGCTAAATGAGATATATCCAAATTGGTTGAATGGCACTACCAAAATGCTTGATGTCAACCTGAAAAGAAATTTCCAATGAAATATATACAAGGGAGTCATATTTGGCCCTATACTATAAAATATTCTTGTCGATGACTTAAATATTAAGTTATAGATGACATTATGTCATGTAGAACTGAGATAATTCAATCTGCAGATGGCATAAAGCTGGGAGGGATAGTGAAGTCATCAATAATAGGGTCAAAATCCATGAATGTCTTGATAAGGTAGCATGTTGGACCAAATCTAATAGGATGAATTTTAAAAGGGATAAAGTTAAGTCTTATACCTGATTTCAACAAAGCAACTTCAAAAGTCTAAGATCCACCATGGCTAAAACTCAGTTTATCTGAAAAAGACCTAAGAGTTCTTGGGAAAAGAAGGCTCTTGGTAGCAGTACAGTGAGTCACCAATGTGATCTGGCAGGCCCAAAAGCCAAAGCAAACCTAGTGAAGCCAGAGATCCCTTGCATTCTGCCTTCTCAAGCAACATCCTAACCACTGTGTTCAAGTAGGGGTCCCCATCTTGACATAACATTTATAAGGTGGACACTGTCCAGAGAAGTGCCATCAGGAAGTAATCATGCCATGTTAGAATTTAAAGAGTTGGGGCTTTCTAGCCTGAAGAAAAGACTGGGCATGGGCATAACAGCTATCTTCAATTATCAAAGGACAGCCATATAGAAAAGAAATTAGACTTATTCCCCTCAGTGCAAGAAGAAAACAACTAGAGACAACAGATGGAAATGGAAAAGAGGGAAATTTGGGTTTGTTTTAAGAAGACCTGTTTAACAAGTGAAGTTATCCAAAAATGGATCAGCTGCCTTGGGAGATAGCTAGAAATCTTTGAGGAAAGACTGAATGATCACTTCTTAGGTGCGCCGTAAAAAGCATTACTTTCAGGTATCAGTTTGGAGGGAAGGATTTTTTAAGATTCTGTAATTGTGACCTACTTCTAAGGTAATATAATAAGTAAAATGATTAAAAAAATGAAGCAATGTTTAATGGTGAGACATCCTCACTTATCTCTGATAAAAAAATCCCCTATATAGAATAATAATGAGTCATTCCTTACAACAGATCTATAAAAAGTTACAATACACATGTGAGATTCCCCCCCACACACACAAACTCTTTGCTAATCCTGTCTCTTCCTTCTGGCTTTCATATAACTTGTTGCACTGAGTAAACATGAGCATATATTTGCCCAAAGTAAATATATTCAGAATACCACATAAACATACATTTCTATAAACATTAAATAGGAATATAAATAAAAGGCAAATTTTTTTTGCCTTTTTTTTCCAACCCCACTCCAATCTCACCCCACATCAGAACCATTTAAATTCCAGGTACATGACTATGGGCATAGCTCACTGCTGAGATGATTTCTATACTTCCTTTCATTCCATAAATCAACCAAATCCACACACAAAAGTAAAACTCTTTACCTGTGAAGTCAACCTTGCCATATAGGTCTTGAATCTGGGGAGCCAGCCCCAGTTTGAATAGGTATAAGCTAGAAGACAAAACATGTAGAAAAATTAAAACTCTTTGCTCTAACCTGTACATTGCTATTAACATGCAGCTAGCTTTACCTGCTTTTCTTAGAAGCATTAAAGAATAAGGGGAAATTAGAAAAAGTTCCCTATGTCATGGCTTTTTAAAAGTACAATTTATTTCTGGACTGTATCTTTACCTGCTCAAAAAAGAAATTTATTAGTAAAGTCACATACAGTAAAACTTTAGCTATCCAAAAATGTTGGGTTTTTGTTTAAACTGTTTTAGAAGAAAATCTTTCTGAAATGAGTTATAAATTTCTCTCTCTTCTTAAATAAAGGCCACTGAATAAAAAAAAAAATCAAACTTTTCTTTTTGACTGAAGGTCAATATAATGGTTCAGGGCTATACTATGGTGAAGCCTTCAAGCCTGAAGTATATGGAGTTTTTTCTTGCTGTACTAAAAGGCTTCCATGTTGCTGTGGTTTTTGAGTTCTTGGGTTTTTTTCAATCCTCATCCTACTTGCACAATCTGACCCTTCTGGCATAGTTAATGACTTCCTCCTGGATACTCTTTGTACCCCTAACTTCTATGACACTGCTCACCTCCTGGTTCTCTTCACTTCCTGACCTCTCTCAAACTCTTGGGCTGAATCACTATCCATCTCCTATCCTATACACGAATATTCTCCAAGGCCTTCTTCTCTTCTTCCTCTACATTTTCTTTGATGAGATCAAATATTACTTCATGTCCTAATATCCTCAACATCCACGCTGCATCATCAACTGCCTATTAGATCCAGAGATCCAGTACCATGATGTGCCCCACCAGCATCCCCAAATCAAAATGGAAGTCCTGTTATCTTCTTCCCTTCTACTACAGTCTCTCTCTCCTCCAAACTTCCTGTCTATCTGTTGAGAGTACAACGGTCCTTTAAGTCACTCAGGTCCACACCTAAGAGTCAGGCTCCAATGCTCAATTTCCTCCTCTCTCTCACCAGTCAGTTGGCTTAACTCTGTCTTCTAGAACATGCCTTTAAGCAATGGAATGACACCACTCTGGTTCAGTCAACAGGTTGTTCAATCATTAAGTATTTATTAAGTACCTAAATGCCAAGCACCATGCTAGGCACAGTGAGGACAAAAAGACAAAAATAAAAGTCCCTGTCCTGAGGCTCGCATTCTATTTGGTGAAACAACACACATTATAAGTATATACAAAATAAATTCAAGATAATTTTGTTGGGGAGAAGCATTAGCAACCTCAGAAAAGGCAAACTAATGTTAAATGCTTTCAGCCTGTGTTTTACATCATCAATTAAGACTTTCTTACCCACCTCACATTCATTTTCTACAATGCCATTACACACCAATGAAATCATAATTTGCTGAAGTTTCTAAGTTTTCAACAACAGAGGTAATTACACAAATATGAGAAAATTTTTAGAGATCTGAATCCAAATTAACTGGGCTGTTTGCTATATAGCTCAGAAATAACTATGCTTTAAGGAAGGGGTAAAGATAAATAAAAATACAAGACAAGAAAGTGGCAGGTAACCAGCACTGCTCACAACTTTCTTTAGAAAAGGGATGAGAAAAATGAGGAAATGATGAAGGGAGGAAGGGAGGGAGAAAACATGCATTTTTAAAGGCCTATTATATGCCAGGCCTTTAGATAAGCACTTTACAAATATTTTCTCATCTGATCTTCACAACAACCCTGGCAGGGAAGTGCTATTCTTACCTCCAGTTTATGACTGAGGAAACTGAGGCAGACAGAGAGTAAGTGACATGCCTGGAGACACACAGCTAATAAGTGTCTAGGGTCAGGTCTTCCTGATTCCAGACCCAGCACTCAACTCATGTGCTTTCTTGCAAGGAAAAGGAAGCTATTCAAGTCCATCTAATAAAATCAACAATAGGCCCATGGGAAGCATACTACAAAGCACTCCCTCATTATTGTCAGAAGTGCTACACCACTGTCAGACAGAGCTTCTAAAAAAAGATAGAGGGGACAGCAAGAGGAAGAAAAATGTCCCATTCCCAAACAAAGTCCTCATTACATACAAGAACTGCTTAGATTCTCTGTGCCCTAGTTTATTTTAAATGAGGGCAAGAGTTTCTAGCACTTCCTTCCTTTCAGTTGACACACTACTACTGGCCCTGGCCAACTCACTTTCCATAAAAGTGCGACATAAGAAAAGGGACCACAATTCATACACTGGAGAACACAACTCTAGAGAGATTTTCTTAGAACTTCCTAGAGCTGCCAAGCAATGAGAAAACAATCTCATCTTGAGACATTGCTTTGGGAAGTGAGCTTTACCTAAACACAGCAGGGCCTGAACTTCAGCTTACCTTGCAGATAGGACAGGCCCAGAGAAGCAAAGTGACCCTCTGCTGGCTTTTCCTCAGGCACGGCCTTCACCAGCTTATCAGTCCAGGGAGGCCTGGGTATATCCCTAACATGAATCATGCAACCAAGTATTTGTCTAATCTGGACCCAGACCCAGTCCATCTGGAAACTCTCCTCTATGGAGGTTATTTCAGGAGCTGCAACTCCTACCCTACACACTAACTCAAACAAGAGTTTCCTAAATACTTACTACTAATAATAATAGCAAACATTTATAGAGAGAGCACTTTCAGGTTTTTTAAAGTGCTTCATGTACGTCATCTCATTTGATCTCTGGTGTAGCACTGTGCCAGGAGCTCTGAGAGTTACAAAGGAAGACAAGAAAGCTAAGAATAAAATCCCTCTCCTTAAGGAAATAACAACCTAACTGCATGTGGATGAGGAGGGGAACTACATAAATGTGCCCATTTTATTTGGTGTTAAGTTCATAAGCAAAAAAGAAAAATTAATTTTTAAAGACAAAGACCCAAGAAATAAAGAACAATCCATTATTAAATGCTAAATCATGTTAGGTAGCAGTGGATAGGGAGACAAGACAAAGTCAGAACAGGCGGGAATCCTGCCTCAAATAGGTCTCCATCTAGAAAATGGAGGTTATACATACATACATACATACACACACATATGTATGTATACAGTTTACACATACAAAGTGCTTTGCAAACTTAAAGGTGCTATATAAGGGCCATGCTAGCTACCATGACTGTTTTATAGCCAATAAGTACCACAGGCATTCAGAAAAGGCACAGATGAGAGCATACCAGAATAGTCAGTGTCCATAAACAAGGCAAGCCTTGAGCTCGAGTCTGGAAAGATGAGTGTGATCTGAACAGGTGGAGAAGACAGAGAGGACAGCTCATAAAGAGAAAAGCACATGAACAACACCTCAACCAAGCATCTCTTCCTTCCAGTCACAAGTCACAAGCAAGTTGTCTTTAAGGGGGAAACATCCATGATTTTAAAGGAGCCTGTGTGCTCTACTCGTGCATCTGCATTATTCTTCCTTATGTGTTTTCATCACTAGATTCCTGTGCTACATATTCTCATCAGATCAATAAGAGAAAAATGAGAGAAATGTGTGGATTAAAATCACACACCTATTTCCACAAACACTTCTAGAACAGACATGAGAATAAGACAGTGATGCTCCATTTTTCTACCTCATTCATTTCAATCACAGCTCTGTGCTCTCTAACCAAGCTAACCATCCAATAAGTTAAACATATTTCCCACAATGGGAGAGACACTGCTACACCACTCCTTCCCTCATCAGTTATTTATCATCTTAAATTTGTGTTAGGGCTAGAAAATGGAAGCAAGTCATCTTTCACTGACTCGGGAGGATATGGGGTAGCTCAGTCATACTATTTGTCACACAAGGGATAAAGATGCTGCCACAAAATGGCTGCTTGGGCTAGCATGAGTGTTAACTAATAAACAAATGACCTGATGCCACCACCTTGTATTGTGTGTTTTAAGAGTCAACTAGTGAGTACAAAATTAAACCAAAATTACTGAACTAACCAAAGTGAAACCAAGTTGTTTCAACTTGACTGCTTTGATACTTTACATACATACATTCAACTGTTTCTTCCACAAATATTACAAAGAAAGTTATGTTTCTGCCGTAATTTAGTATAATAATAAAGAATCAGCAAAAAATTCTGAATTTATGATTCAATTTGCCATGTTATAACAAAATAGTATCTATAAAAGTTTTCAAATGGACAAATCATTTTTAAAAACAGACTTAATGAAATTGCAACTTTGGCTAAGGTGGGAGGAAAGGAAGGGGAAAAAGAAAGGAATGGAGGGGAGGAGAGAGAGAAGCAGGAGTCAGAGAAAAACAGAGACAAAGACAAAGACATACAGAGAATGATAACAACTGATAGAAAAGATTTACAAGAATTTTCTCCTGCCAAGTCAGTTTCTACTAATTTCCCAATTTTAAAGCTGATCCTTCATGCTTCTTGGTTCTATATTCATGGAACATAATGTGCTTATTTCATTTAGGCTCTACGATTCTTTTTCAAGAAGACTGGTTACCTGAGTGCATGGATACAGTAGATACAACGTGGCATGTTCTTTCGATCATAGATGTCTGTGGTTTCAGGGTAAAAAATCTGCCCAGAAATAAAAGCAGAGTAAGATATAAATCAGTAGTCATTTCATCTTACAACACCCAACAATAATACAAAATGTACCCACATTTCCTACATGGGATAACAACAGGAAAGTTTTCTAGATATTCTAAATATCCTTCCCAGTCATTTTATTCATAGTATGGATGCTGTCTTGCCTACCTCTATCATCATCTCACAGCAAGGGAGATTCTGAGTCTTTGTCTGACCTGCCCTTCCTTGATATCAGTGCCAGAAGCCACACAGAGCTATCAAAGGCCAGAAGACCCTAGGGTAAGACTGTGCTAACTTCTAAACAGGAGGTATCAAACTCAAATAGAAAAGTATCCCTGCAGGCTGCACACTGACTTAGAAAATCAAATTAAGATTTATCTGTGTTGTACTATACTTTATTTTGTTAAACATTTCCCAATTATATTTTAATCTGGTTCAGGCCCATATTCAGGAGCTTTTCAGCCACAAGTTTGTTCTCCACTTCTGTTCTAAAAGACCAGAATTCCAGATTTCATCTTGACTTCTGGAGCATATAAACTCTGCTTCTCTTCTATTCTCTAAGTAATACAAAAGGAACATGCCCAGTCTACCTATATCACACAGGGTCCCCATTCTTAGTCATCTAGTTTCACTGACTTAGATGCAAGCTAAGGGCCCATGAGTCTCTGGCCAAACCCTCACCCTCCCTCCTTACCACACCAAATCATATCTGTCCACTGTACTTTGTCTTTTGGAATGTGGTTCCATTTGATTGAGGTCAGACTTCAATTAGCCTAATGTACCCAGAAACACACAAATGACCACCTCTGTTGCAAAATGAAATTATATCAACATTACTGCTTGTCCTAAGTAATTCACATACCAATGAAAGTGCTAAAGAGAAATATAAGACATGGTTCCTAAGAACTGATCACCGAATGGGATAGGAATAAAATACAGGAAAACAATAAACCATAAGAATCAATATGTCATTACATATTAAACTGTAGTATGGACTATAAGTGTTGGAAGAAAGGAAAATCAATGATGAAGGAAGTAAACAAGACAGCGCTCAGGAAAAAAAGTAAAATTTGACTTAATTGGGACCCTGAAGCACTATTCAGGAGGGAAAGGAGGGGAAAAGACATTACTGAAAAAAGAAATAACATAAGGAAATACAAAGAAACAGTAATGAGCACATTATAACTATAATACAGGATGGATGGGGAGCATATAATCACACTATGAATAATTTTCAAAGTTAGACAAGAGTTTAACTTGATACAGAAGGTCAGAAGACATCACTGTAGGTCTTTTTTTTTGGTTTTGGAAGACTATATAAAATAAGTGGAAAACCTGTGGCCTTGAGGTCAATGTAGTCCTCTAGATCCTCAAATGTGGCTCTTTGACTAAATTCAAACTTCACAGAGTAAATCCCCTTACTAAAAGGATTTGTTTTGTAAAACTTGGAATCAGTCAAAAGGCCACACCCAAGGACCCAGAAAGCTACATGTGGCCTCAAAGTCACAGGCTGCCTATCTCTGCTCTAAAAAAAAAATGAGGAGTGACATGAAAATAATTTTCAGGAAAACTGGTCTGATAGTAACTGACAAGTAATTGTGGAAGGAGAAGAGAACAGAGGTAAGAAAAGAAGGCAAACTAAGAGTCTACTAAAATAATTAAGGCATAAGATCATGAAGGCCTAACATAAACCATCAAGATTATAAGCCAAAAGGAAGCCTAATAATCATAAAGAAAAAGATAAGGTCATAAAGGCTTTAAAAAGAACTCCAAGGTGTGCAGATGGGTGTTACTAGTCAAAGAGTAAGGCCACTCACAAACACAGAGGCTATAATTGATAAAAAGTTAAATTCAATTTCAGGCATGATGAGCTTGAAGTGAAATCAAGATACCTAAAAGAAAATGAAAAACTTTATGTTTCAATGAGTGAAGAGAACTGAGGATAAAAATGAAAGAATTGTCAATATGGTTAAAAGTCAGAAGTCATTAAAAAAATCAACACTCTTGCCTCTGCCTACCTTGAAAGGAGGGGAGTTGCCTATTCTCCCCTGATTCTACCAAGCTCTAGACACCTTCTCTGGACACTTAAAACTCCACAGCAGCAGCCTGCTCCCCATCTGGACACCCTCTGCTTCTCACCATACCTCTACTCACCCTTGGCTGTTTGCCCTGAGACAACTGCACTAGGAGGCCAAATTTCTACAGACAATGATAATCCACATGAACGAAATCTTTAATGATTAACATACTTCCACATTCCAATCATACCCTCCATACCCATCCTAATGATCATGAAATCCCAACTGCCACTGACTAAATCCTGTGTTTTGCCCTTGATATTTCCTTAATCTAACCACCTCAATCCATATCACTCTAAATCTACCCACCACTCCTTCAACTGTGCTCTCTAGAAGGCCTGCTCAATAGAAAACAAGCTCAAGCTGGCTTCTATCTTAAATCTTTCCCTTTCTTGCTCAACACACATACCGACAGTCCCTCAATACTTTAATCTTTCAATTCCTCAACTTATTTATATTCAGGTGCTCCAGAAATAAGATGGAGAAAATCACATAACTGTGCTGAGTGCACTACAAATTTGTGTTACATAACAGCAACTGTGTCCTCACTGTGTGTGCCCAGGCAATCCTTTTATACCACCCTATTGATTCACTGTTCCACTTACTGCAGTAATTTTTCTAAACCTTTCTGCCCCTTAAATACTCCTTCCCTCTCCCCTCTTGGCAAGAAACCAGAGGAGAAGATGATATGAATGAAAGTACAAAGACGGAAAAGGTGGCCAGGGAAGCTGGGTTTTCAAGAGGAAACCAGGTCTCAACGAATCTAAGACAGAAAGAGCGAGTCTTTGTCATTTCTACCTTCATCAGGAGATATTTCTGCCCTTGAATGTGCCCCGCCTTTCCTACAAATTGACACTGCCCTAGTGCAGGCCTCTATCCCCTCAATACTGGTCTACTGGAATAACTTGCTGGTTGGTCTCCCTGCCACAAGTCTCTCCGAACTCCAGTCCACCCTCCAGGAGCTGTCAAAGTCATCTTCCTAAAGCACAGCTCAGACCATGGCACATTTCCGCCTCCTTCCCCCTACCCTGTCCCCCCCATCTCCTGTTCAATCAACTCCAGTATCAAATGCAAAATCTGCACAACCTTCTTGCTGTTCCTCAAGCAATACATTTCGTCTTCTATCATTTTCACTGACTGTCCTCCATGCCTAGAACAGTCTCTCACCTTATCTTAGTTTCCTACAAGTACCATTCTTCTGCTAGCAGCCCTTCCTAGTTCTTAATCTTAGTGCCTTCCCTCTGAGAATATCTTCAATTTATACTGTACGCAGCTTGTTTTTCCACAATTGTCTGCATGCTGTCTCTCCAATCAGATTGTAAGCTCTTTGAGAAGATGGAATTGGGGATAGGAGGTAAGGAGGGATCTTATTTTGTATTCCCAGAACTTAGCACAATGCTTGGCATATAGGAGGCACTTCATACATTCTTGGTGACAGGATAAAAAATGAAGATAGACTAGATTAAAAAGTAAAGTACTGGACCTTTGTGGAATATACACAATTATAAAGTAAGAGATGGAAAAGATATCATCAAATGAAAAAAAGAAATGGCTGGGTATTTACGAAGAGAGATACTATAATATAGTATCAGAAAACAGAAAGAGTGTCACAGAAGGAGTTTTAAACAGTATTTATTGAATATATCTGAGAGACGAAGGAAAACAAGAACAGATGAAAGTCACTGGGCTATTTCTACAACTGGCCCATTTACATAAGAGTTAATAGTCTAAGCTTAGCAACTTGACAGGTCTAATAAACTCCAATAAAAATGAATACTTACAGGTACATTTGTATACATATGCATAAATGTAAAAACACAACATTCACATATGTATACACTGTGTAAGTCTGGTGAAAAAATTTTTTAAATCAAGAAGTATTATTATACTTCAAAATGATGTGTCAGTCTGGCATAGCAAATATGGCATTTGATTTGGCATCAGGAAGATCTTGGTTCAAATCCTGTCTCGGAAACTGTATGACCCTGGAAAAATGACATCAACTCTGTGTATCATGATTTCTTCATCTGTAAAATGATGGGATTGGATTTGATAGCTGCCAAGGTCTCTTTCTACTCTAAATCTATGACATTATGAAATTATTTTTTGAAGCACCACAAGAAAGTACTTTTAATCTAAATAATTCAAAGCTCTTGCCTACCTAACATCTCCCTATAAACATATGAATTCTTATATAACTGACAATGAATGCTTTCAAGAAATGATGTATGTGACTCAAGAGAGTATTTTGCTGTCAATAAAAGCTCAGGAGCACAATTAAATCACAGTATTTTATAGCTATCGTAAGTATTAACAGTGCTCTCTTCATGGCACTCCACGAAGAGCTAGCAAATTTCTGCCCAATGGGGACACCATATAGGAAACAAGAAAAAAAGAGGAACAGGAAATTACAGGTACTTAACAAGGCCAAGCTAGCACTGATGTAAAAATTATAACGCTTGCTTTTCCTGGCTTTTGTGGGGCTCAATTCTCTTAATTCTTCCTCAAACAACTGCATAGAAAGGAACCTTGATACAGTTGTGAAAAAAAAGGAAAAAAAATATTCAAATGCAAAGGTTCACAACTAAAATTTTAATGCCACAAGAACATCAATTAAATACTTATAAGGCACTGACCATGTGAGGAGCTGTACCAAGCATACTGGATACAAAATAAAACAAAAATAATTCCTACCCTGGAGAAGCTGTGATTCTAATGAGAGAAATAATATATGCATAAACAGGGCTATGAGAGATAAACAGAAAAGAGACAAAGGTAACCTTAGGGAGAAAGGCAGCAGCAGCAGAGGGATCCAGAAAACCCAAAGCTCAGCACAGAATAAGGCCCTAAGTATCAGCTCACGTTTATTTAAATTTCTCACCTCTACCATACTGGAAATATAAAGCTCTTAGCTTCAGTGATACTCTGCAACCTATATTTGCATTTTAAGTTATACAACATGGCATTTGAGAATTTCAGGGGAAACTAGGGAAGTTAAGTGTCATTTCCCTAATACCATACACAAAATACCGGCAATTCAGTAATGTTATCACCAAGCTAAGAGAATTTACAGCAAAGATCATCATAGAACTGCCTGAGGAAGAGAAAGGGGAGAAAGGGAATCCAACAGGAAAAACTTTTTCTACCTCCAGATTTAAGTGTTACATTGGAAGGTCTCCAAAATTGTCCTTACACTTCTTAAAACCAAACTTACACATACATGTATAGTGTAAGATAATGAAGGTGGAGAGCAGAGATTCATTACTGGGTCATTAAGATAAGGAATACAGAATAAAAGGAAGGAAAAACTGAGGCAAATTAGTAGATAATGTACTGTTTAAATAATATTTCATAAAATATTTCAGATGCATCTAATAACTTTAGAAGACTTAAATTAGATAATAACTATTCAGTCAACTAGAATTTATTTTAGCTCCTACTATGGGTCAGGCACTGTGCTAAGCACTGGGAATACAAAACTCAGAGTCTAAATGGGGGAGACAACATGCCACCTACTGTGAACTAACAATTATATAATAAACTGGAGATAATCGCAGAGAGAAGGCATGAAGATTACAAAGAACTGAGAAAGGCATCTAACAGAAGGAAGGAATTGAAGAAAGATAAGAGACAGAACTGAGAAGGGAAAGCATTTCAGGAATGGGGAGCAGTCAGGAAAAGTGACTGGAGTCAGGAGATATAGTGTCTTGTTTGAGGAACAGCCAGGAGGACAGCGTTGCTGGGTCAGAGCACCTGGACAGGAGTATGGGATAAGAAGCCTGGAAAGGTAGGAAGGGGTTGGACTATAAAGGGCTTTAGAAGCCTAACTGAAGATTTTACCTTCCCTTCTCATATCTCAATGTTCTGGAGACAGCTTGAACTCAACTCATTATCTTTTCTCTCCATCTTGAATTAGGGACATCCTGCTCCAAAGCGCCTAAGTTCACTGTGACTCCTGGCTCTCTCAACCCTCAATATCCAATCTCTTGCCAAGGCCAGCTGATTTCACCTCTGCAACATCTCTGACATATTCTCCCTTCTCCGTGATTCTGCCACCATCCAGGTTGCAGGTGCTCATCTTCCCTTACTGCAGTAGGGACTACTGCAATAACCTGCTTGGAGGGGGTATCTTCTTGACACAAATCTCTCCTCAAACCAGTCAATTCTCCAAAGAGTCACCAAAGAGATTTTCCTAGGGTGCCAGCCCAACCATCTCATTCTCTTACTCAATAAACTCCAGTAACTCCCCATCACTTCCAGGATCAATTACAGAATCTTCTGACTGGAAGTCAAAGCCATTCACAACCTAAGCCTTCCACACCTTTCCAGTCTTCTTACATCCCACTGCATACTCTTCAACCCAATGACACTGGCCTCCTGGCTGTTCCCCCAAACAAAATACTGCATTGTCTTATCTCCAGGCATATTCTCTGGCTGTCCTCATGCCTGGAATGTTCTGCCTCCTCATCACCTCCTGGTTTCCCTAAATGTACATCAAGTCCCAGACAAAATTCTACCTTCTACTGGAAGCCTTTCCCAATCCCTCCTAACTGTAGTGCTTTCCCTTTGTTAATTACTTATTTATCCTATACATAGCTTTTTTGTACACATTCTTCCCACTGGAATGTGAGCTTCCTGAGGGCAAGAACTTTCTTTTGTCTTTTGCTCTACCTCTTCATTTAGCACAATGTCTGTCATAAAGAAAATAATTAATAAATGCTTACTGATGGAGTGAACCCTGGAGATGACCAGGGTTGGGGAACAGATGGAGTTGGAGATGGAGCAGGAGAGGAGGGTCCAGTGACATGGTCTGAACATTGCTTTTGAGGACGGACTGGAATGAGGAGAGATTTGAAGAAAGCCTGCCCCTCCCCCTGCCCCAAGCAGCAGTACTCCAAGTTTGAGATAATGAAGTTCTATACCAGGGTGGCAACAGTGTCAGAGGAGAAAAGGTATCATATCCAAGAGATGGGAAAAAGGTAAAAATGACAAGAACCTGAGAAGCAATTGGATGAGGCACAGGGAAGTGTGAGTGAAGGGTCAAGGACAACACTTTGTTGGGAGCCTGGGTGACTGGGAAGATGATGTCAACAGTAACAGGAAAGGTAAGAAGGAAAACAATAGTAAAAGACTTCATCAGCACACCAATCAATACAGTGACCAAGCATTAACTTCAGAACACTGATGGGAAAGGATATCTCTTCCCTCTCAGCAGGCTACAAGTATAAAACATAGTCAATGGGTTTCTCTCCTATGCCTAATCATACTTCTTCATTCCAGGAGACAGTGCTATTGGAATGGATAGTCACTGGAAAGTGATAGCAATATTTTTTTAAAATTTTTAAAAAATTTTTTTAAAAATCAAGGAAATCATTTTTAAGAAAAAACTATATGCTAAATTTAACAAACAAGTTTGACCAACAAAACAGCTGAGAAAAGAAAACTTCCTTCTCTGGTTGGCAGAGGTGACAGATTACAGATGTGGACCACTGTACATCCTTTCAGACTAGATGCTTTTTCCTCTTTTTTTATTCTCTGTTTCAAGAGAGGCCCCACAGGTCAAAGATGGGAAGAGGAATGTATTTGGAAATGAAAGTAATGGAAATAAATCAAAATGTTAACTTGAAAAGTCTTTAGAAATCTTTTTTTTAAAGACTTAAAGCAGGATAAGAAATTTCATGAAGTTCTTTACCAAGTGAAACGCGTTCAAGTTCTAAGATAAAAAACTGTGCAAACACTCAGGAATATCTACCTTAGGCAGCCCAATCTCAGACATTGCATTCAGCCACTGAATCACATTATCGGTATGCCGAAAGTGAAGGCCAGTTGCCTGAAACAAACAAAACAAAACGCATTAAGTATAACGAAGCTACACCAAGACAAATTCCAAATAAATGCTGTTCCTTCCAAAATCTCAGTTAAGGGCACCCCAAGGCCAACTTCAGTTTAATTTCAAAGTGCAGCATTATACATCAACTCTCTCCAGTCTATAGTATCATTTACATTTCAAGGAAAACAAACCAAAAAGTCTTAATTCCATTTGGTCACAATACAAGTAATTGGTTTTCTCATATACAGTTAGTCAGTAAATGCCTTTTTACATGTGCTATTATGTATATACAACAGCACATTATACCCTTCCTCATCTCTTGCTACTACTTATTTAGCACTTGATACATTTACTTCCTTCTTGCCTCTGCATTTTATGTTCCCAAGGAGATCATGAACTCCTCCATTAAAGTAGAGGAGTAAGCAGCAGTGAAGAAAGGGATACATTTGAAGCCAAGGAGATTAAAACCCTGAAGTCACTTCGTGTTCCAAAGTCTCATTTTTCTCATCTGTAAAGCAGGGACACCTATATAATTTTCAATGGATCCAGTCAGGATAATGTCATGATTTGATCCACTTTTTTTCAGAAGCATGTATGTAGGAGCAAAAGAGGGAGATGGTACAGGTGATCTAAGGCTGAGACTTGGCAAGGTGTGATCAGTAATACTTATAAGGACATAAGAGACCCAAGAGAAGATAGTAGAGAGCAGTGGAGTCAAATGCAAATAGAAAAGGAGGCAATGCATTCCATGGAATGCCACCTTGCAGGTCACAGACTCACTTGGCTTTCAAATGTAATGTTTTGTCAGATATTTCCCAACTACATTTTCATCTGGCTCCAGCTACACTTGGGAGCATCTTGGGTCATGTGTTTGATGCCTTTGGTATAGAGGGCAGTGTCAGCAATTCTTCTGTAGTAGAATCTTATACCCCAGACTTAGAACTAGAGAGGTCTTCTGGGCCAATCCCCCCATTTTACAGATGAGGTAAAGGAGGCCCCAAGAGGTGAAGTGATCAGCCTAAGGTCACAATTCTCTTTCTTGGCAGAGTTCCCATTTGAATCTAGGTTCTTACTAAAGAATTAAGAGCTCTTTCCCCTGCTTTCTGCTGCCTGCCTCAAGCATTTCTTCCATCTTCCTGAAGAACCCAGCACAGTGCTCTGTGTCAGGAAGGGCTTCAGGAGCTAGTGCATCCCCCTTGGAGTGCCCTCCTAGACTGAGTTTCCTTTGGATTCTATGAGTAAGTCTATGGATCTATTCTCCTCACAATAAAACTCATAAGCCCTTTCCAGTGTTCTTCCCATTAATAATCTGCCAGTAGACACCACTAGCTATTAGAAAGGCATTTACATGGATAGCAAGCTGCTTCTTTCCTCAAGTGACTGTGTCACTCATTATTTGTGACTGACAAAGTACCATTATCCTATCCCTTCCATATCTCAGGGGTTAGGAACCCAGTGCCCCCGCAATATGGAAAATATTCATAAAATTTTTTAGCCCTCTTTTCATACCAGAGAAGTTTGAATTTTTTTTCTTTTATGAGATGTTTACAATATCTTATTGTACATATGTTTTATGCATTTCTGAGTTTCTAAACTTTTTCTGTGTCATCTGCTGGCCTGCACATATTGTCTGTGGCTTCTGCAAAAAAAAATCCCATTTCTTATGCCAACCCACAGTATATCAATATGGAAGGGATGACTGTATATTTCTCTGCTATCTCAACTCAAATTCTTTCACTAAATGATTCTCCAACTGTTCAATGGGGTATTTTCCTCTATGCAAGTTGCTGATAGACAGAACTGGTTAGAAAGCCTAACTTTCCATCAGCTACTTCCCAGACTAGACTCTTCTAAAATTGTAACTCTGTACCTAAAGCTTAGCTATTTTAAGTTCTGCTACTCCAGTAAGATTACTCTCTTTAATTCCTTCAAAGAAAGGTGTTCGTACATCTTAACGTATCAGGACATAGATAGTTCTTTAGTTAGTTTAACAACTCAATAGCATGGGATTACATGGTAACATTCCCCCACCCCCAACTCCAGGAGGTCATCGATCAAAAATTAACTCCCTTACAAATGAATATTCACACTTCTCAATTCAGATTACCATCAGTCACTCTAGCCTTCTCTTTATCAAGTCTATAGGCATTTTTAAGCCTAGGAAATAAGAAATTCACACCTTGTATCTGGTCTGCTCCCGATCATAAATCTTCTTCAGGGACACCACTTTGGGTGAGAAGAAGTTTCCAAGTTTGGCCAAGTAAACTCCATTCCTTAGACCCTCCTCTAATTCTGTAGTTGGAGGCAGCTCTTCATTGAGACAAGCCTCCATCCACCTGCACCAAAAAAAAAAAAAAAAAAAGGACAAAAAAAAGATGAACTTTTGAGTTTTTCTTTAAGATTTTAAGGATCATTTCATTACTTTATGGGAAAGGTTAGGATTAGTCCAAGTAAAAATTAAAGATTAAAGATGTTGCTGAGGTTAAAAACACGATGCTTTTCTGAACTTGTGTTTTAAAGTTACTTTCTTTTTCTCTTTTTGGTTAAAAGAATAAATGAAAAGTTAACTATTACAGCTGAAATGCAGAAGGTAGTAAGAAAGTCCTCATTCCAACTGCCAAATGCCATGACTTTTTCTCAGTAATCACTCACTTCTGTACTAACCATCAGTAGTCAGCTCTCCTCCCATACCATTTTCCTCTGGATCATCTTCCTCCTTGATCACTTAGTCTGTGAGCCCGTTCTTAGATTCCTTTGCAGGATCATCATCTATGTTCTATCCAGGGGCATCTCCCAAAACTTTGTCCTGGGCCCCTTCTCTTTTCCCTTTATACTACTGTCCTAGGTAATCTTATCCATTCCTAGTTCAGTTATCATCCAGATTCAGAAAATAACCAGATCTATGTACATATCCAGCCCTAACTCCTCTCCTGAGTACCCATCCTGTATCATCAACTCCCTCTGAGCTATCTCAAACTGAATGTCCCCTTGGCATTTCAAACTCAACACATTCAAACTGAATTCATTATTCACTCCAAACCCTCCTCTCATCTCCCACCTTTCCCATTACTATCCAGAGTACCAACAGCTTCCTAACTACCCAGGCTCACAATCTCAATGTCAAATCATCATTTCTACCTTCTTGGCACTTCTCATATACCTAAGTTCAGGCAGCTGGGTGATACAATGGATAGGGCTCTGGGCCTGGAGTCAGGAAGACCAGAGCTGAAATCTACATTCAGTATCTTACTAGAGGTGTAGTCTGCCTCAGTTTCCTCAATTGTAAAACAGGGACCATAATACTGCCTACTTCACAGGGTGTTTTTGGAGACCAAATCAGATATTTGTGAAGTGCTTAGTACACGCCTCACATACAGTATGCACGTTTAATAAATGATTATTTTCCTGCCTTCCCCCTCATAAACATCTCCATCACTCCACTCACCCCATCACTGACATCAGGCCTCTATCACCTCTACTTGGACTACTGTAGCAGCCTCCTAATTTGTCTCAAATCTCTCCTCACTCCAATTCACCATCCAAAGCTGCTGAAACCATGTTCCTAAAGTGCAGGTTTGACCATGTCATGGCTTGTTTAGGATTAAATGTTCAGTCCTCTGTTTGGCATTCAAAGTTTTGCTGTAACTTCCTTCTCCCTCTAATCCCTTACATACAACTCTCCACTTCCAGTCTCCAGGCCTCTGTACTGCCTGAACCACACAACAGCCCAAGGCCCTCTCTTGAGATCCCTACCTCATTCTGGTATTTAGTACCACAGCAGCCATCTACATGAGGTCTCCCCTGACCTTCCCAGAAGCCCATGTGCTTCCTCCCCAAACTCCCTTGTATTTATTTACTGAAATAAATTCTGCACAGATTTGTAGAGATACAGGCTGCTTTCAAGGAGTCTTTAGCACAGTCTTTGTGCCCCCAGGGCCTAGCACATGGTCTGAGGCAGAACAGGTGCCTAATAAATACTTGTTGATCGACTGATTCCAAATTATTAGTCTTGATTAGTACCTGAAGATACAAAAATGAAATCAAAATAGTTCTTAGCTTCAAAGAGCTCATAACTGTACTTAACACTAAACATAAACAGAAATTGTAACCTTTATTGCCTGAACTCTTTAAACCTTGATATATCTTAAAAATTATCTGCATATGGGTTTCTTTTTCCAAAACACAAAAAGGACTCTGCTTTTCTCTACCCAGATGGCCACATATGCATCACAACTAATATTTCTTCTCCTGCATCCCCAGGTAGAAATCCTTGTCAAAGCACTGATATTCAATCAAATGGCTTAGGCAAGATTTTCCTTCTTTGTTCAACTGATCAAAAATAAAATTTTTAAGAAAGTAAAGGCTTAGCCCCACCCATTCTACCCCTCAGCAAGACAAAGAAATGACTGATCAGAGAAAGCTACCAGTGAAGACAGAAAACAAGCCAAGCCCAGAAGCAGAAGCTCAAAAATGAAGGACTGGAATGTGAACTGGGGGCTAAGGAGAAGAAACCAGTGTAACAAGTTCTGAAGAACATGTGATGAATGAAAGTGGTTTCCCAGTTTCATGCAATCCAGAAAGGGAACGGACCAATGCCGGAAATGCCCATTCCAAACCACTAAGATTCAGTTCCTCCTGCAACAATCCTGCTGCTGCCTTTTCTCTCATCTAGGGTGAATGAATAATGGAACATCTTGAGATCTTTAAATTTCCTGTTTGGCCCAGTTTCCTATATTATACGGCCTGAGTAATTTGTCAGCAATTCTTTAAAAGAGGTTATTATCTATGTTTAAATATAACCAATCTAAATTTCAGGTCTGAAGAACAGAGAAATATCAAAGAAGTAGGAAAAATTCATTTTCCTTCTTCCCTAAGGGATTTACCCAAATACAGACATACTCCTGTATAAACTGAACTGGATGAGATTCATCAGTCCCTTTGCACTATATCTGATTAAGCATAACTAAGTTCCAAAAAGGGTAACTATGATTCCATAAAAGTCTATTAATTTTAACCAGCATTTTCTAGATCCAGAGTCTAGAACAGGAAGTAATAGCTTCAAATACACAGCATTCATTCATAACTGAATCCATATTATGTTTGCCAGTAGCTAAAGGTATATTTCAGAGTATACAATAAACTTTTAACCATTAAAGAAAAACTCTCCCAAACTATACTGGACTTAAGTCTATCAATCCTCCCTCCCTGAGCTCTCTACAGCTATAACTTGCTAAATAGCTAGCAATGAGTAGTTTTTATTGGATTTGGGGAGGCGACGACTGGAAGGGAGGAGATAGAAATTGTGAACCACAAGGGTGTGGTAACAGGTGAACTTGCTATGCTGGGGAAATGGCCATATAATTCATTGCACAAGGAGCAGTCCATACACCAGTATTGGTCAAAATCTAAATTTTTACAGACAATTACAAGTCAAAGTCCTCAGTCAGACTTAAGCCCAAGCCACAGATAGGACAGTACAATGTAAAAAAAAACATGGATTTGTAGCAGAAGGGCCACAGTTCAAATCTTCATTCTGCTACTTACTACTTATCTAACTATGGTTAAATCACAACTTCTCTAGGTCTCAGTTTCCTCCTATGTAAAAATGAGTGGATTGGCCTACACTGACCTCTAAATTCCCTTCTAGCTCTACATCTATAATCTTATCTATAATAAAAGTTTTCTGTTTCTCTAATACTATTATTTAATAATGATGATGATGATAGCTAGCTTTTCTATAACGCTTTAAGGTTTGCAAAGAACTTTACAAATCTCATTTGATCCTTACAACCACCCTGGGAGGTAGGTGCTATTATCCTCATTCTACAGTTAAGGAAACTGAGGCAGGCAGGGATGAAGTGACCTAGCTCAAGTTCTGAGGTCAGATCTGAAACCAGGTCTTCCTGACTCCAGGGGCAGTGCTTGACCCACTGTGCCACCTAGCACAGCTGACTTACCGTGTGCCTAAAATCCTGATTCTTAGCAGTTTCCCAAACTGAAAAAATCAATCGATAAGAAGCAAAGACTATTCATTCACTTCTATAAACATTTAGTGACTGCTTTTGATGCACAAAAAGCCCAGGCTGAGGCAGACACAAAGAAAATTTCAGCTACAGCCTTCAAAGAATTTATAATCCAGATTTCTGTTGTTTGGTTGATTGGCTGGTTAGGGGAGGGGGGTAGAGGAGAGAAGAAAGGGAGAAGTGACTGTCTTTCTTTGTATCCCCAGCACTTAGTAAAGTGCCTGGCACACAGTGTTTAATAAATGCTGGCTGAGTGACAACTGATTGACAGTACCATCAAAATCCCAGTTCAGATCTCCTTAACTAACTACTCTGTAAGATGTCATTTTGATAGCCCCAAAATCTTATCAGGCATTTTAACAAGTGACTTCCCAGAAATTGACCCCCTTTTAGAAAGATGACTTTTCTTGACACCTCCCCACCCCTTTCCCTTTATCATTCTAATATTTCTCCTACCTCTGTAAAAGTATAAAAATTTATTTTATCAGGCTAAATCCTCTGCCCCCTAGTCTACAAATAAAAATTATAGCTTATTTAGTAAACCCTTCCCAGGGTAAAAATACTGTAATCTTTTTAAATGTGTGTGTGCACGCACATGTGCATACAAGCAGCAGTTAATCCACACCTGGGTCAAATACAACGAACAATTTTCCTATCCCATCTTGAGTCAATAGTCTACATCATTCTCATTTATATATTGGATCTCATTCCTTCAAGATTAAAAAAAAAACAAAAGCTCTCTACCTTCTCTCTACCCTAAAAAGACGAATAGAGTCCTACTTCCCTATACCGCATTTTTGTCTCTGACCTTAATACACTGTATGTTTACAAGGGTTAATCTGTTTTAAAGCAGGGAGAAATCTTCCTAGAAAGGAAGATTCAATAGAACCAAATAATTTATCCAAAAATAAAAAAAAAATTTGTCATGGCCTTAAAAAAAAATAACTGGGTCCCACTTATTCAGAGATCAAACACTGCCTGCAAGTTCAATGATTAGCAACATGGTCAAGAACTAAGAAGTACATGCACCCTGTGCATGGGCAGACACATAGACAGATCAGCCATAAATTCAAGATTTTAAAATCTAGATGAGACTAGACTTCTAAGGCCCATATCCAAACTCACTGCATACAAAGGCAGCAAGCAGATTGGAAGTCTCGGAAATGGAGTAGCAAGAAGGGATGGCAGAGGAAGACAAGTATAAGATACATCCTGAAAACACTCTCAGCGCAAAGCATTTAGGAACATTGTAAGAGATGAAGGTTGCTGCATCCCTCCTCTAAGGACTGATAAGGTAACACTTACCTACCCAGGTAACACTTTCTTACCCTCCTATCATGGAAAGGCTGACCAATTCAGAGTCAGAGAAGCAGCGTTTGAACCTGCCCTTTAGTGCCTTCGACTTAGGATAAATTCTTTCACCTCTGTAGTCTTTATTTTCTCAACTGTAAAATGAGAGAACTGGACTAGATGATCTCTGAGGTCCCTTCCGGATGGAAATTTATGACCTGTATGAGTAGGGATTGCTATGAATACTCTCCTCAGGGCTGGTTCCTTGTGAAGAGAGGGCTATATGCAGACCAATACTGGAAAGTGACAGAAATGGGGTTAAAAGTAAAGTATCGATGTCACATTTTTAGAGTACATGGAGAACAGTTAGGTGGTACAGTGGATAGAGCACCAATGCAGGAGTCGGGAGGACCTGAGTTCAAATATCACTTGACACTCACTAGCTGTGTGACCTTGGGCAAGTCACTTAATCTCAACTGTCTCATCCCAGGTCATCTCCAGTCATCCTGATGAATATCTGGTCACTGGATTCAGATGACTCTGGAGGAAAAATGAGGCTGGTGACCTGCACAGCCTTCCCTCACTCAAAATAAAGTCAAGTGCAAGTCATGTCATTATTTCTCTGATGGCACGGTCGTCTTTGGCAACGAGGGACAAACACACATGGAGAACACCACAATGAGATCCTCAAGGGCCGCCTCCTCTCCTTGGACACTGCCCCCGCCATGGTGCAGGTGCTTCTCCCCTCTTATCTGAACTGATGCAATCAACTTCTGGAGGGTCTGCCTGCCTCCAGCCTCTCTCCCCAGGGCAGGCCATCCTCCATTCAGCAGTCCAGCTGATCTTCCTAACATGAGCACACTTCTTAGCACAGCACTCTCCCATTCAATCAACTTCAGGGGTTCCCTAAGCCCTCCAGGATCATAAGGAAATTGCTCTTTTTGGTATTCAAAGTCCTTTACAAACTAGTCCCTCCCCTCCCTTTCCAACATTGTTACACCTTACTCCTACCAGGCCTCAGATCCAGAGGCAGTGGCATCCTTGCTGTTTCTCAAGATGCTCTGAGGCTTGCCTCAGCCATTTCTACTACTGTCTCCTCTACCTGGAATTCTCTCCTCCATCTCCTGACTTCCCTGACCTTCTTCACATCCCAGATAAAAGCCCATCTTTAAAAAAAAAAAAAAAGCTGATCTCCCTTAATGCTATCGTGAACACCTCATACTCTGATAGCACCTTTCCTTGCAAGTATAGATTTCACAAAATAAAAGAGGAAAGTGTTACTAGACCAAAAATAAATTAGAAACCAGACTCCTTAAGAAGACAGCAATTGCCTCCCAAGAGCCAAAGTGCTCCTCAGCCATTTATCACCCTTTCCTGAGATCTCCAGCGCCCATTCCCTTCCAGAGTTCTTTCCTGCAGTCATTCACTGGCTCCTGAGACAACTGAGCGGCAATAAGCAAGCACTGCTTTCAGGCAAAGACAAACCCCAAATGCATTTCTCTTATTTCAACCCTCTGGTGACAGAGCTCCCGATTAGGGACTACCTCTCCCAGGGGCTATGTCCCACAGCCATGATTGCTGGAAAACTGCAGCTTCACAAATGTTCAACCAAGGAACAGGACCATCTCCAACTTCAAGGCAGGTCCCTGGTATTCATTTCAGGTTCAGAGAGAGTGACTACAATCTTAATGGTCTCTCTCTCTCTCTGTGACACCTGCAAGAGGCTGTCACTTAGCCAAGAGGCACCCTCCTGGTCAGCAGTCAATCAAGCACACCAATTTCTCCCACATTATTGCTCCGAAAAGCTGAAGAATCCCTAATGACCACTGGGTGAGATGATTCAAATCATCCTGGCACACAGATGATGGAAGTTGTTATTCTCCAAATCTTCCAACATATTCAAGTGATGCTCAAGTGACAAAATACACTATAAGAAGAAAAAATGGGAGAGAAAGTCTGAGCATTATAGAAAATACCATCTCACATTTTCATCCTGATGGAAGTTTACAAAATACTCCACGTAATGATCTCATCTGATCCCCACATTAACCCTGCAAGGTCATTAAATTTCCAAGTAAGAAGGGATCTCTAGTCCAACCAACATCAGCAAAAAAAATTATCCCTTTTGCCATAAAAAGCATCTAATCTTTTCGTGAAGAGCTAGGCACCCACTGTCTTCCAAAGCAGCCCATTCCACTTCTGGATAGTTCTAATTGTTAGGAAATGGCTCCTCATATCAAGTCTACATTTGTATCTTCGAAAGTTCAACCCGTTCCTAATTGTGCCGTCTGGGGTACCTTAACCCTTCAAATACATGGAACATACCTCTAAGTCTTCCCTTCTCCAGATTAAACACCTACAATTCCTCCAACCAATCTCGAATGTTACAAACTCCAAGTCCTTCACAATCCTGTATAGTCTCCTCTCTCCATCTTATCAATGTTCTTTCTAAAATATGGTGCCCAAATTGAAACAGCCTGAGTAAGGCAGTAATATCTCCTTAATCCCAGAGGCTAAGCCTTTCAATGGAGTCCAAGACTACGTTAGTTTCTGGAGCTGTAATACCATGTTATTAACTTATATTGAGTTTAAAATCCACCGAAACACCAAAATTTTTTTTCAGAAAGACTACTAAATAACTATACCCTCAATGTTATAATCAACTTCCCAAGTAATAAGACTTTATTCCTATTAAATTTTATCTTATTCCATCTGACACAAACTGGTCTGTCAACCAGCACATTTAGTTACTGCTCTCTCCTCTGTATCACATGCAAATCTGATACACATGCCTTTATCCAAACTATCACTAAAAAATGTTAAGTATCACAAGAGTCAATCACAAATCTACTGGGCACTCCACTAAAAAGTTCCTTCCAAACTAAAGTCACCATGAATTCTTCAGTTCTATCTACTTAACCAGTATCTAGTTCACATCTTGCCATTTCTTCCACAAGAACAGCATGACAGACTACATCAAATGCTTTGAGAAAATCTAGGTAAACTACAACATTCCCCTGATCTATCAGCTTATTAATAACTCTATCAAAAAAGGAAGCAAGGTTAATCTAGCATAATCTATTTTTGGTAAATCCATTCTAAATCTTTGTGAAAGCAATTTCCTTTTCTAGATGTTCACTAACCATCTCTTTAATAATATATTCTAGAATTGTGTCAGGAATCAAAGCCAAGGTCATTGGCCAAGAATTGCCTATCTCCATTTCACTTACTTTAAAAAAAAAAGCACAATATTTTTTCTTTCCTAGTCCTTTGATCTCTCTTGTTCTCTACAATCTTTCATATGTTACTGAGAATGGTTCAACAATCCCAAACCAGTTCTCCCAACAGCTGATGATGTAGTTTATCTGGGTAAGGGGATGAGGCATCAAGGGAAGCAAGGTATTCTCTTAATCACTGCTTGGCCAGCTAGTCTTTTTTTGTTCTGTCCTTCCAGACCCAAGGCATTCTCCTTGGCAGAAAAAAAAAAAAAAGCAAAGAATTAAGCTAAGAACTGAGCCACTTTTCTGCCAGTATCCCATCATCCCAAAGCAACAACTCTATCCCATCTTTAATCCTCTCTTCCCCAAAATACACATATTTCTTTTGCTCAAAGAGCAACCTAGGACAAAGTACAAACTCCTTAGCCTGACATTTAAAGCCCTCCACAATCTGGTCCCAACCTACTTTTTGAGCCCCATTTCACATTATTTCCCTTCATGTACTCTTATGTTCCAGGTAAACCGGCTACTCAACATTCCATTCCTCACCCCCTACATGTAAATAGGATGCATTCTCCTCCAGGCATGGAATGCTCTCTATCCTTACCTCTTACCCTCAAGTCTCAGACCAAGTGTCATCTCTTTCACAGAATCCCTTGATGCCCCTCAGTTGTCCTCCCTCTCTCCCTTCTTTAAATTACCTTGCCCTTACATCCTTGTGTTATCAGCTGGATATAAAGGTAGAATAAAAGCTCCTTGAGAACAGTGACTGTTTCAGTTGTCTCTATATCACAAGCACCTAGCACATTTTCAAAGAACTGATTCCATGAAAGTAAAGAATATCATGTGTGGAAACTGCCTCTGCCAATGCATGTCAGAAAACCATGTGCCACTCAGAGAATCACCTGGAAGACTGACAACATAAAGGACCTATCTGCCACAGGCAGGACTTGACCCAGTGGTTTTCCTGGATTTGGACTCTACCTCTCTTCACTACCCCTGTTGATCTTGCCTTGCACACAGATAGTACTGACGTGTTTGCTGAACTGAATTATCTACACCCCTGTAGAAAAATCTTCCATAGAAGATCCACTCAGATAATTAAATATATTCCTCTGGTTCCTACAGACACCAGGGTAACACAAAGGCTGTTGGTCCATTGATTAAACCCTCATTCCCAATCTTGACTGGCCCACCTCCTTTTCCCATCATCCACTTCCTCAATATTATCTATTGCATAACTTATATTCAAGTCATTGCTGGAAATTTGCTGCAACTTCCATTCACAAGTCTTTGAAATGACCATTCTTAATGGTATTACCATGTAATCTTTTCCATTTCTTAGGAAATCTTACCCTCCATAAAATATCTTAAAAATTCATCCCTGGATGATTTTAAAACCTTCTTACCTCCAGCATCTATTTCTTTTTTATATATTTTGTCAGGTTCAACTAACCTTCTTGACTATCTTTTTAAATGTCACCTTGACTTCCTCATATTAGGTACTATGCTTTGGAGAGACCAAATGTGACAGTTCCACTGTCATCAATGATGAGAATAGCTTACTAGAGAAATGCTGGCAAATCTGTTCCATTTCATATCTGTCCCTTGTCCACCTTCCAGTTTCATCCTAGTTTGGTTCAATCTCATATCAAGTTTTCTAAAAGATCATTTTCCTTCCTACTTCTTTTCACTGGTTTGTTAAAAACCATCAAAATACTTCACATGCACAGAAATAAGGGTCTCTACTAGGAGGTGGTCAGTAGAGAGGTCATTTAACCTCCTCATGCCTACATTTCGGGAACTATAAAATGAGAGGGTTAAAACATAAGGTCCTTTCCAGTCCTAAATCTATGACTCTACTACAGACTTTGATCCTTTCCTCTTCTATCACCCTGCGTCAGTTTTTAGTCACCTCCCCACTCGGCTGGACCCTATAGACAGCCACTTCAAGGATGGAATCATCCTAGAATTCCTTCCCTGGGATATTCCCTTCCAAATTCTTCTTTGCCCCCTCCTCCAAGGTTAATCCTCAACTCCAAGTCCAACATCTACTTTTTTTATTTCTATGCTATCTACTATTTTAACCAATAGGTTAAAAAAAGAAATTCATCAACTGATTCCACTGGGTCCCAATGCTAGGTCCCTCAGCTGGCCCTCAGTATTGTATATCAGTTATTTAACTCATCAGTTGATTCCTGAATACATTTCCAGGCTTGGTCAAGCCTCTACTTTCCTTCTTAAAGCCAAGATCACTTAGTTAGAGATGTAATGTCGTAAGAGAGATTATTATTGGGGTCTTTGTTAGCAACAACTCACATTTACATGAAGCTTTGAGGTTTCACAAGACCTGGGCTTTGATCTTACCTCCTCTAATACTTTCTGAGTGACCCTCCCCAAGCAAAGACACCTCACCTATCTCAACCAGTTTCATTATTACAAAATGGGGCTATTAACACCTTTATTGTGGAAATCACAGGGGTCCTGAAAAGGTCAGAAGACAGAATGCATCTAAAGCACTTCAATCTATGTGTTGGGGCAAACCACAACCCCCAACCTGAGAGGAATTCTCTGTTTTCCCAAACACCCCTGCAGAAATCTGAAAATACATCAGAAGGAATCCTAACAAGAGATAATCCAAGAGAAGCCTTGACTCTGGGCACCTCTATCTAGTTTGGGGTTTTTAAAGCCTGTAGAGAATCTCAATAAAGACAAACCACAGTAGGCAGAGGAACAGCACACAAGCAGCCAAGAGTCACAGTGGAGCCTGGGACAAGACAGTCAAGGGTCAATGTCAAACCCAGGGTCCAGGAAGCCTGTTCCATGCCACAGCAAGACAGATGATCTGCTAGATGACTACCCAGACAGTCTATGCTCAACTCTGTCAGAACCCAGAGAGCCAGAATCTGTGGCAAAACCCCAGAAGGAGCTCACTCCTCAGACACAGAAGGAAAAAGGACCAAATAGAAAGGGAAGCAGCACATGAGATTGAAACAGCAGGCCTATTACTGGTGAATTAGGTCTGTCAAGATCACAACAAGGAACAGAGACAACTAACTCCTGATATCCTACAACACTGACTTTAAATCCTACAGGAGAAAAAAAGGACCTTTAATAGAATAAAGGATTTTCAAGTACTCCTGATGAAGAAAATAGGGCTAAGCAGAAGCTCTGAAATGTAAACAGAGTAAAGAGAAAAACTAGAAAAGTAAAAACATTTAAAAAGAGCATTTATAACAGCTCATACAGAATATATAAGAAAGGTTTACAATCTAATAAGGAAAGAAGAAATAAATGTCCCTTCAGAGCCCTGTCTTCAATGGTCCTAGAAGGAGCTAAATAGGATAAACAGAAGGCCTAGGAAGTGGTTTTGTGCTATTCTAATGGTTTTAAAGAGAAAACAGGAGAGAGAGGAGAAAGGGAATAAACTACGGAAAGAAGAAAATGGAAGAACTTACTACTCAGCTAGCTAAGTGGCACACTGGATAAAAAAGCCTTGGCCTGGAGACAAGAGGACTTGAGTTGAAATCCAGCCTCAATTATTTACTATATATATGGCAAGTCATTTAACCTTTGTGGGCCTCAATTTCCTCAACTGTAAAATAGGGTAATAATACCACCTACCTCCCAGGCTTGTTGTGAGGATCAGATACAGATAATATTTGTAAAGCAGCACAGTACAGGGCACACAGTAGGAACTTAGTAAATATTTGTTCCCTTACTATCTTACATATGCACAAGATGAAGAATATAAAAACATAAAGGAAAGAATGAGGGAATAGGCATCACATGAACTTTACTTTCATCTGAACAGAATAAATGATACACTCACGCAGAGTTTGGTGTGGAAATACATTAACAGGAAGGAATAGGAAAAGGATAAAGAGATTAAGAGGGAAAACAGGATCACTGAGGAGTCACAAGCAAAACAATCTCACTCCAACATAGGAAAGTAGAGTCCAAAGAAACTTAAAGGGAGAAGGAGGTGAGAGGGGTAAACAGTTAACCCCTGTAATTATAATCAGGGGAAGGGGAAAAAAGAAGGGAAGGAGAACAAAACAGGAAAATAGACTGCTTCAATTACATACTAATGTTAAGCACATTCCTCTTTCACCACCATCTTCTTGGTAAAGAGAGGGAATGGGGGCAAAGAGAGGAAAAAGTACAAGGGGACAGAATGAAAGGAAAGACACACTTTACAATCATAAATAAAAATCATAAACATGAATGGGATAAACTTACTCATAAATTAGACAACAATACCAGAATGGATTAGAAAGCAAATATAAATATATGTATATATCAAACAACATAGCATGTAAATAAAGGAAAAACCAATCAAAGTGAAAGGAAAAATAGACACTGGAAAACCTCAATGAATCCCTTTTCAGATCTCAAGAAATTTAACAAAACAATCAGAAAGAAAGAATTTAAAGATGTGTATATATTTTTTAGAATAGTTAAATAAGGTAAATCTCTGGTAATTACTTAATAGAAACAGAAAGGAATACACATATTTCTCAACTCTGTATAGCACCTTTATAAGAATTTATAAGACTATGCATTAGAACATTTAAAAACTTCACAAACACATGGAGAAAAGCATAAACATTAAATACATTCTTTACTTATCACAATACAATAAAAATTACATTCTGTAAAGGACCCTGAAGAATTAAAATTCATTGTAGACTAAATAATCCAGTCCTAAAGAATTGGTGGATGAAAGAACAAATAATGAAAACAAAAGAAAATTTAATCAAAGAAAATAACAATGAGACCATATATCAAAACTTTTGGAATAATAAAGTAGTACTCAGAAGAAAATACCTCTAAAATATCTATCTTTTATATTTTTAAAAGTTTTCATCAATAAGAAAGAGCAGTTGCAATGATCATTCAATTAAATAAAACTGCAGAAAGAAACAAATCAAAAAACTCCAACACCAAATGAGAAATTCTAAAGATAAAAAGGAGAGATGAGCAAAGCTAAAAGCAAAAAATAAAACCCCAATGCACTGATAGATAAAACTAGGGACTTTTTAAATGAATAAGATAAAGGTTTGTTTTTTTGTTTTGTTTTGTTTTTTGAAGAGAAGAAAACTAAACTGTCAGCCATCAAAAATTAAACCCAATTTGAATATGAAATTTCAAAACAAAACTCTCTTGCTGAAATATATGCCAACAAAGACTAATGATTTCGGTGAAACGAATGAATGTTAACAGAAAAATATAAAATACTAAGAGACTCAGAACAAGAAATGGATGATTTAAATAACAAATTCAGAAAAAGAAACTTTATTATCCATAAATTAATCTCTAAATGAAAAAATACCCAGGACCAAATGAAATAGATTTACAACTGATTTGTATCAAACATTCAAAGATTAATTCCAATATTATGTAGATTATTTGCAAAAATAAGAGAAGGGATCTCATAGAACTACTTCTATGATACAAATCTAGGATTGAAACCTAAACCAGTGAGACACAAAGCAAACTATACACCAATGTCCCTAATGAACATTAATACAAAAACACTGATTTTTTTTTTAATTCTCATCTTTTAAATAAGAAAACTGTAGCATAGGGAAGTTAAATGACTTGTCCAGAATGAAATGGTGAAAACTAGACATAGGATGTGAATCCCAAAATGGAATAGATTTCCTCAACACTTTCCTCAAGTTTTCTTTGGGAAGGGGTTTGGAGAGGAAGATAGAAGGGAGCGCAAATGAGAGGAGGGGTAATTAGAGGTAAACACTTTTGAGGAAGGATAGTCAAAAAAGAGAATAGAATAAATGTGGGGCAGGATAGAATGGAGGAAAAAATATAGTTAGTCTTTCACAATATGACTGCTAGAGAAGTGTTTTGAATAACTACACATGTATAACCTATATTGAATTGCTTGCCTTCTCAGTGGGAATGGGTGTGGAGGGAGGAAGGGAAAGAAGTTAGAACTCAAAAGTTTTAAAAATGAATGTTAAAAATTGTTTTTATATGCAATTGGGAAATAAGAAATACAGGTAATGGGGTATAGAAATCTATCTTGCCTTCCAAAAAAAGTAGAGGAGATGGAGATAAGGGAAGGAAGAAGGGATGTGACAGCAGGGAGGGCAGATTGGGGAAGGGTAATCAGAATGCACACTGTCTTGAGGTAGGCAGAGGGGAGAGGCAGGAGAATATTTAGAACCCAAAATCTTGTGGAAATGAATGCTGAAAACTAAAAACAAATAATTAAAAAAAAAAGAGTTATTTGGACAAAGGCTAGGACCACTTGATGTGTGAACAGTAATGAGGATTCTATTTTCAAGTACTGGTTGGTACAAATGTCTTCTGAGGTCCCTTCCAATTTAAAATTCTTTAATTATAATTCATTAAGCACAGATTTTTTTGATTCCATGTCTAGTACCCTTTTTCCTAGAACAAATTTTAAGTGTAGGTTGGACTAAATGAGGTCCCTTCTTTTAGATTCTGTAATTTATTCTTTCCTCTTCTCCTTTGTAAAAATTTTCAATTTCAATATCTTCCTTTCAATTAGAATACATGAGAAAAAGCAATGAATTTTGATTCAAAAAGCATGGGTTTAAATTTTTCCTCAATAATTATTAGTTGCTGGAAAAACAAAACCAATGCAGCCAAGACTAGAAAGGAAACAGGAAATTAGGGAAAATTTTATATAGCAAGTTTCTCTAATAAAGGCCTCATTTCTCAAAAATATATATAAATGAATCATACTTTTAAGACATTGATTGGGGAATGAGGACTTTTAAGTCATTCTCCAGTTGATAATGGTCAATAGATATGAACAGGAAATTCTCAGATCAAGAAATCAAAGCTATCTATAGTCATATGAAAAAATGCTCTAAATCACTATTGATTAGAGAAACGCAAATTAAAACAAATCTGGGGACAGAGGAACCACACCTCACACCTATCAGATTGGCTAATTTGACAGAAAAGGAAAATAACAGATGCTGGAGGGGATGTGGAAAAAATAGACACTCCCCCGTTGGTAGAGTTGTGAACAGATCCAACGATTCTGGAGAACAACTCGGAACTATACCCAAAAGTCTATAAAACAATACATACTCTTTGACCCAAAAATACCACTCAGTACTAGTTTTCTACACCAAAGAGATCAAAGAAAATGGAAAAGGACCTAGATGTACAAAAATATTTACAGCAGCTCTTTTTGTGAAGCCAAAGAATTGAAAACAGAGGAGATGCCCATCAATTGGGGAATGGCTGAACAAATTGTGGTATATGAGTGTGATGGAATACAACTGTGTTATAAGAAATAGCAAGATGCTTTCAGAAAAACCTGGGAAGACTTATATGAACTGATGGCAAAGACAAATGAGCAGAACAAGGAGAACATTGTTCACAGTAACAGCGATACTGTTCAGTGATCAACTGTGAAATGACTTGGCTATTTTCAGCAATACAATTATCCAAAACAATTCCAAAGAACCTATGACAAAAAATGGTAGCCACCTCCAGTGAAAGAACCAATGGCATTTGAAAGGAGACTGAAGAATTTTTTTTAGTTTATTATTCTGGATTTTTTGGTCTGTTTTCTTTTGCACCATAGCTAATATCGAATTGTTTTGTACAACTATTCATGTATAAATCCATTTCAAAATGCCTTCTCAAAGGGGGGAAGGGGAAGAAAGGAAGGAGAGAATTTGGAACTCAAACATTTTTTTAAATGTTAAAAATTTTATTTACATATAATTAAGAAAAATAACATTAAAATTTCAAAAATACCTACTAGCTATGTGACTATGGGCAAATTATTAACCCTCTCTGTGTAGAAGCTTTGCCATCTATAAGACAGGCATAGTAATATCTGTAATACCTACCTCACAGGGTTGTGATGAAAATGTGCTTTGTAAACAGGTTATTATCAGCTATCTTCTCTTTCACACTGTTCTGCTTTCCCTGTAGCTCCTACCACCTATCACTTTGCCTCAATCTCCCTAGTGTATTTGAATAAACTTTTGGAGAGCAAAGGAAGGAATGCCACAAACACGTTCAAGTCTCCCATATCCTAAAATAAAACTTCCTTTTATGTCATGTTAGTTTCCCCTTCCTTTCACTGCCAAATCTACCTTCTACATTTCTCACGTCCTCACCTTGCACTGAAACTCCCAAGATAAATACAATGACCTTTTCCTTTTGATATTTCTGCATTACTGGGCATTGTGTCTCTGTCTGGCATCTAAACCCTTCTTCTCATTCCCACTGCTACTACCTTAAATTAAGGCCCTCATTTGCTCCTCTGAATGTCTTTCTAACCGGTATTCGTGCCTCAAATTTCTCCTCCCTACAAACCACACTACACTCTACTAGAATAATCTAACTAAATAAAATGCAACGCTGATTACAGACTTTTTTCTTCAAGTTTTCCAAGGTTCTCCACTACTTACAGAAATAATTCTAAATTTGTTAGCCTAACATTCACCAGCAGGCCCATCCTACCTTATCTGGCAGATCTTATCTCCCATTACTTCCCTTCACACACCCTATGATCAGGCCAGAACAGATGATGATGATGATAACGATGGTAACAAGTTAGCATTTATAAAGCTATTTAAGGTTTGCATCACTGCTGTAATACTTTTGCTCATACATACTGTCCTCTATACCAGCTTCTCTCATGCTCCTGATGAATCTCTACCTGTCAAAATCATTCCCACCACTCCAACCTCCAACCCCCCCCACCAACAGCCTTCCTAGCACAATCATCACCTTCTGCTTCACAACACTTTTGTATGCATGCTTTACATGTGAAAGCCTCTGGACCCACAGGAACTCCGTCTTGTTCATCAATACATCTCATTATCGACAAAGCAGATGTTCCATAAATGTTACATTTGTGTTGTAACTCATCTGAAATCTAGAACACTTTCCATCTTCTGTCACTAGAACCTCCCTTGGCTCTAATCTCTTCTATCTCTAATGGCTCCTTCCCTTCTATATTTAAATACATTTAAGTCTATTCTACCTTAAAAATTTGGGGCTTTGTTGCCTCTTCCAATTATCACTTCATTTCTCTCCTTCTCCATGAGAAAAGCCTTCATTGCCCCACTCTCCATCCCCACTTCAACTCTTCCAACCTGGCTTCCATCAACTGAAGTAGCCCTCTTCTCCATCACCACAGGACTTACTTTTAATCCAACACCCAGTCTTTTATCAGTTTTGATCTTCCTGGATATCTCTGTGGCATTCCTCCACCTTTCATCACACTTCACCAACCTGACTTTCTTCCTACTTCCATCATTCTTCTGCCTGCTTTGCTGGTTCCTCCTGTGCTTCCTCTTCCTAAATGTGGCCCTGCTCAAAGGCCAGTGCTGGGTCCTTGGCTCTTTTTTCTCTTAACAAGTCTTTCACTGCAGACACATTCCACATTCATTATCATCTCTAAGTTATTGCTAATGCTTGCCCCCTCATCAACAAACCAATCACACCTTGATTTTTCTCTCCTCTAAACTCATAATGAATTTATTATGTTTACTGTGCAATTAAGCACCTGATTGTCTCATTTTTTTGTTCTCTTTCTACTTCTTCTGAGGCTTGCCTCCTCAAAAATAATGTAAATTTTAGAAACAAAAAACACATTTCAGACACTACTCTATCGTTCAAGGCCCTAACATAATGATGAGCATTAGTAGGTGCTCAACAATTATTTCTTGATTACCAAATCTCTCACAAGGGGCAGCAAGCAAACTAGCAAAGGCATTTGCCAAAACAAAAAAGACCTACACACAATAATGCACTTTTGCAAAAGAAACATGAATAAACTTCACTGTTAAGAAAGGCCAGTAAAAACATCTGAATGATCAACATTCAGAGTCAACTCTCAATTAGCTATACTAAAGGAGAGAAGAAACTAGGTAATCCAAGAATATGATTATTCAAAATCATTTGTATTTTGCTTCAGAATGCCTTTACCAACTTAAGCACTCCATAACAAATTTCCTTTAGGACCAGGTCAATTAACCTGGAGTCTGAGTTGTGGGAGGGTAGAGGCTACAAATAATCAACGAAGTGGACAAATAAGAAGTGATTGTGAAAGCATGTGTTCCTTGTTGTCATTTGCCCAACAACAGCCCACCCTTCAACCCCAACAAAAAGGAAATGCTCCCCAAAATCCACTACTCTGTTACATAGCAAGCTACAAGGTTTTCAGACCTTAAGCCCTGGTTCTCCTTTAAGACAAGCAGCAACTATCACTCTCCTTACAGTATGCCTCCCAAGAAAGCTGCCAGAATCTGTTCAGTATAAACACAGCTGCTTCCTCAATGCCAACTTTACCAAACATTATGAACCTCTTATTTCAAATCATCCTTGAATAGGTTAAGAAGGGCCTGGCAATAATTTCTCAAATATAAAAAGAGAGAACTGAGTCAAACTTGTAAGGATATAAGACATTCCTAAGCTGATAAACGGTCACAGGATATGAACAGGAAGTTTTCAGATGAAGAAATTAAAGTTATCCGTAGTCATATGAAAAAAATGCTCTAAATCACCACTGATTAGAGAGATGCAAATCAAAACAACTCTGACATACCACATCACACCTATCAAATTGGCTAACATGACAAAACAGGATGATGATAAATGTTGGAGAAGCTGCAGGAGAGTTGGAACGCTAATTCATTGTTGGTGGAGCTATGAGCTGATCCAACTATTCTGGAGACCAATTTGGAACTATACCCAAAGGGCTACAAAAATATGCATGCCCTTTGACCCAGCAATGACTGTATCCCCAAGAGATCATGAAAATGGGAAAAGGTTCCACATGTACAAAAATATTTATAGCAGCTCTCTCTGTGGTGGCCAAAAACTGGAAATCAAGGGGATGCCCATCAAATGGGGAATGGCTGAATAAACTGTGGTATATGAATGTAATGGAATATTATTGCACTATAAGAAATGATGAACAGGAAGACTTCAGAAAGGCCTGGAAAGGCTTATATGATCTGATGCTGAGTGACAGGAGCAGAACCAGGAGAACTTTGCACACAGCAACAACCACAGTGTGCAAGGATTTTTTCTAGTAGACTTAGTATTTCATTGCAATGCAAGGACTTAAAAAATTCCCAGTGGTCTCTTAAGGCAAAATGTCTTCCACATCCAGAGAAAGAACTATGGAATCCAATCACAGAATGAAGCAGATCATTCTCTTTTGTATTATGTTTCGGTTTATGATTTCTCCCATTCATTTTAATTCTTTTATGCAACATGACTAAGGTGAAAATGTATTTAATAGGAAAGTATGCGTAGAACGTATATAAAATTGTATTCTGTCTTGGCAGGGGAAGTAGGGGGGAAGAAGGGGAAGAGAGGGAAAAAAATCTAAGTTATATGAAAGTGACTGTAGAACATTGAAAACAAATATAATAAAAAAAATTTTTTTAAGTGCAAATTAAAGCAACTCTGAGGTAACACCTCACACTTATCAGACTGGCTAATATGATAGAAAACGAAAATAATAAATGTTGGAAAAAATTTGGGAAAACTGGGACACTAATACATTGCTGGTGGAGTTGTGAACTGATCCAACCATTCTGGAGAGCATTTTGGAACTATGCCCAAAGGGCAATCAAACTGTGCATACCCTTTGATCTAGCAATGCCATTACTAGGTCTGCATCCCAGAGAGATCATAAAACAGGGAAAAATATTTATAGCAGTTTTTTATGTGATGGCAAAGAATTGAAAATTGAGGGAATGCCCATCAACTGGGGAATGGCTAAACAAGTTGTGGTATATGAATGTAATGAAATACTACTGTGCTATTAAAAAATGATGAACAGGATGATTTCAGAAAAACCTAGAAAGACTTACATAAACTGATGCTAAGTGAAGGGAGCAGAACCAGGAGACTATTATAGACAGTAACAGCAATACTGTGTGATGTGATGATCACTTATGACTGTTTTAGCTCTTCTCAGCAATACAATAATCTAAAGCAATTCCAAAAGACTCATGATGGAAAATGCCATCCACATCCACAGAAAGAACTAATGAAACTGAATGCAGATCAAAGTATACCATTTTCACCTTTGTTTTTTTGTGGCTTTTCCTTTTTGTTTTGTTTCTTCTTTCACAACATGACTAATGTGGAAATATATTTACATTATTGCACATGTACAAACTATATCTGCTTGCCATGTTGGGGAGGGGGGAAGGACAGTATGAAGAAAAAATCGAAACTCAAAATCTTATTTAAAAGGAATGTTGAAAACTATCTTTACATGTAAATGGAAAAAATAAAATACTATTTACCAAAAAAGAAAAAATCTACAGTGCCTACCACATGTGGCTATTGACAATGTTAAATTAGATGCCACATTAATGCACTTTGCAAAATGTTTTTAAAAAAGCGGGGGGGGGTGGGGGGGGTGGGGGTCTGGCAAACTCCAATTAATGTCACTAAGGAATACTTAAGCTTTACATTTCTAAAACAATTTAAAAAGTGACTGCCACCTTGTTCTGCAAGAAATTCTTCAAGCTCAGCACAGAGAATCAACAATTCCCATAGAGCACTTTAAAGTCTACAAAATGCTTTATTCACAATAAACCTAAGAGGAAGTGCAAATACTATAATCCTCATTTTACAGAAGGGGAAACTCAGGTTCAAGCGGATAAAGAGACTTGCCTATAGTCATTTTAGAAGCAGGATTCAAACCCAGGGCTCCCACCTCCAAGCTCAGCTCTTCTTCTGCTACAAGGCAGAAACAGAGGCTATAAGAAACCCTCCCTGATACCTAAAAACCAAGATCTTCCCAGAAAACTTCAGGAGTGTGATTCTCATTTTTTGAAGCAATTATAATCATTCAAATGGAGACAGTATGTTAAGATTTATAAAATGTTTTCCTCACAGCAACCATGCAACAGCTTACAGGGTCTACTTCAAGTGTACCTCCAATCCTGTATGTATGTCTTGGTGTGTAATAGCTATGTATAATGATCCGTTTAAAATGTGGATTTGGCTTTTTACATTACTTTTCTATCTTTGAAGCTAACATGCCATATGTTTTTTATGTTTCCCATCTTTCTTCTCTAATTTTTCTCTAATCTCTTCTTTCACTGCTCAGTTGTTTCCCACATGAAACTTAGTAGGAAACCTTTTACATAAACAAAATTAATGACCTCTAATAGAGTTACTGACAACTCTTATTTTGAGAACAATTACGTATCTCAATAGTATCAAATTCCCCTACATCAAACTCCATGATGCTTGTGAAAGGACTAGAGCTTTACTCAGAGCCCAAATATCTGCCACAGGCAAAAGCCAAACCCTTCGTTGGCAGCTGCCTTTCTCCATCACTCCTTCTGCTTTTAGTTACTCTTTCCAGTGACTCAACAGGAAGGTATTCAGAGTAAAGGAGAAATAGAGGCCTTTAGACAAGGCTTTTCCTCTACCCACAGCCCCCAAAATATAGTTCTTTGCCACATGATCCAACAGTTTCCCATCCAAATTGCCACTCCCGTCTGTATGAGGTCACCAGTTAACAAAGAACAAGAAGCTAGGGAAGCATCTTTCTGCTAAAGGAGAGGAGTCAAAAAACCCCAGATTATTCAAAGCAATTAGGGACCCCTCTTACCTGCCACAGAAAAAAGCAACCACTACAGCTACTTCCAGAGAGATACTTGTTGAATAGGAGAAGCAAGGAGAAAGGAAGTTAACTCTTCAAATACATCTCAGAACCAGCCTGGAAACTGGAAATGAGAAGATTCAAGGAATACATGATAGCTATCTTCAAGAATCTGAATTGCATTCACGTCAAAAAAGGGTTTAGATATGTTCTGATTGGCCACAGAGAAACAATGGTAGAAGTAGCAAAGAGGCCAATATGAGCTTGATGTGAGAAAAAAATCTCCTGGTCATTAAAACTGTCCAAAAGGGAATGGGTTACCTTAGGATATATTGGATCCCCTGCAAAGGAGATTTTCATGAAAATGCTGGATAACCATTTGGTGGATGACCTAAGAGAGAATTCTTGTTCAGACACAAGATGACCTCTAAAGCCCCTTCTAACATCGCATTCAAAGACAAGGTGTCTTTGTACTAGGGTCCCTATAGCCACCACTTCCCACAATCTTTTCCCAGTCAGTGAGAAAGTACTATAAAAACATGCTATAAACTTGAACAATGTATTAAGTTTTAATTAAGTACCTTTATGCTTTGTTTATGGTTGGTACTGTTGGGCACTTTAGGGCATAAAAAAAGGAAACATGATCAGTGTCCACAAGAAACTTACAATTTAACGGGGGAGACCAAACTCCCTTTGTGACAAGTTAGAGGAAAAAAAGCTCAAAATGAGTACAACATAGGGGAAAGAATACTGAAGGCATAATGTGGTGGAAATACACAAGAACTGTGCATTTCAATACCCTCTCCACCACTACAAACTGTAGCTGTATGAATTCTAGCAGGACATCTGGCATCGCTAGGCTTCTGGCGCTTCAAATAAAAATGCAAATAAGGCCACTCAGGCCATGAAGTCAACTCTTAAGGTCCATTCCATCTCTTAAAATATGGAACCATATGATATGGATGAGTACAAAAGGAATGAGAAGGTGACACCCCTGTAAATAGGGTTTGCTGGGAAAAGGCTCAAAGACCTGATAGAATTGGTGGAGCTCTGATAAATGGATAAAATAAGGCTAGATAAAGAGAAGAGGGTAGGACTCAACATTCCTTCAAAGTCAATCATATCATTTAAGAACTCACAAATAGAACAGTAAAGTGGCTTAAGGATCCGCCTGGGAGCCAGGAAGGTCTAATTCCCAAAACCACCTTTGACAAAACAAGCCTTGTCAGTCAACATTTATGCAAGTCATTCAGTTCTTGAATAGCTGTTTCCTCCTCTGTGAAACTGAGGCAATAAATAAATGTAGGGCTTCCCTCCAGAGCAGGTATGAGTCTCAAATGACACTCTGTATACAGAAATCACACTGAAAACTTCTAACAGCTTTAAATGTTTTGGTTATCATCAAGCTAGAAAGTGTTTAACCTGGAAGAAATTAATCAGTTCTTCACAGGAAAGTTGAGCAAAGTGTGCTAAAAGGGCTTTTTAACACAAGACTCTAAAATTTTCACTTTTTTTATTTCAATAGGATAACTTCATGGACAAAATCAATGAAACTATACAGCAATCTGATGGCTCTGACAGCAAGATACAAACAAATATTCCATAGTTGCACAAATCAGTAATCACTTTTTGCTGCTTCTTGGTAATACAAATCAGAAATAAAATGTACAAATATGTTAGTAGTTAGGCTACTATCGAATAGCACAAGGCAAATTATCATCAGCTTTTGGGATTAATGAAAGTACAGTGAGCTACAAAATTAAGAAAATTAACTTTTCTTCTTCAAAACAAACCACTAACCAAATTCTTTACTTTAAGTTTTTAAAGTTTCCTTAATTTGCATTCTGCAAAACCACAGATTCAACCCTACTGGAGAGGCTTTGTAAAAGCACAAGCCACAGTGAAGGGCCCCAATCTGGCCAGGCAAAAGCGTCATACTGCTCTTCTCGAAGTGGCACAACCTGCAAACCAGCTACAGATATGGTTTCTAAGCAACAAAGACTCAAAACAAACGAACACCAACCATCATGAGTCACCTCCAGACAGACTCACTTTGCGGACCAACCCTATCTGGCACAAACACTTCCTGTCAGGGAGTTCAGGAAGCAGCCTCAACTTGAAACAATTAGGAATTTGTCAAAGGTCAGACACAAGTACATCACCAAATCGAACGAGGTACCAGGACCCAAAAACCACCGCATCTTAGAGAAGCAAGAATCAAACAGGAAAGACAATAAAATTCTACAAGGGAAAATTGAAGTACTCTCAACAACAGCGCTGATAAACACATTTGTATCCTTATCTTAAAGAATCACAGCCTGCTGGAGAAGAACGAGTCAACAGTGCAGATTTTCAAAGAAATACAAATCCAATTCCTAGCCAAGTGTCTGGACCTTATCAGTGCACTAGAAACATCACAGAATTCTAGGTCAAACCTAATATAGGCACATTAGATATGGAAGTTAACATCTCATATATCCCAAAGTCTTAAATACAACCCACCTCTCTACCCTCATCCACTCCAAAGCTACTCCAGAGTCATCAAGCTGCCCTGGGTTGTCTGTGTCACCTCATGACTAATACATGGGAACTACATGACCCAACATCTCCTCCTTCCTTCTCCCTCAAGTAGATGAAGCATATATCCTTTTCCCCTGTGTTGAATGAAGGTCTAAGTGAGTTACAGGATTTTGTGTGTTTGTCAGTCTCTCTTTCTCCTTCACATGTACACATACCACATACCTCAACTCCTTTCTTCTTGCTGTCTTCCCCAGTTACCCCAGGAAAAATCTCTCCCTCTCTTTGTTCCATTTACAAAATAAGTGATCGCTGCTACCAAGCAAAAGAAAGGTGGTAGTAATGCCTCCACTATAGGAAAGATAGTTTTAACATTTTAAATTTTTATTGATAACCTGTCTTTATAACATCCTCATCTCAGAAGATATCCTTTTCCCCTCCCCTAAAAAGTGAGGTATCCATTGTAACAAAGAATAGAGAAGGGAAAAAATGATACAGAAAAACTAAACAACACATTAACAGAGTTTGACATCAAAGTACAATGCTGCCTCATTATCCACCTTCTCTGGGGAGGGGGAAAGGAATGAAGAAAGAAGGGACAGAGGGAGGGAGGAACAAAAAGAGAGAAGGAAGGACATTTTCTCTTCTGCATGGTCATAATAAATACAAGAATTCAGTTTCATTTGTTTTGGTTCTTGCTGTACTGGAGATATGCTTCCGTAATGCTGTTTACTTCACTCTGCTTCAGTTCACATAAGCCTTCTCATGAAAAAAGTCATAAATTTTAAATTAAATTTGAGGGCAATGAATGTGGAATAAAAAAGCCTTGTTTTGAAACCTTGTTTTAAGAGTGTGACACTTGAACAAGTCACTTTACCTCTCTAGGTCTCAGTTTTCCCCCTTATAAAATAAAAATGATAGACTAGATGTTCTCCAAAGTACCTCCCACCACTATACCTTATTTTATGTTCCTACGACACCCAACCCTCACAATCAACCTATAAACACCTTTGAATACCCAGAAATGCCCTTTAGATTCTCTATAAAAACTTCTATCTATCTCCTAACTGTCCTCTAATTAAACCTGCTTTTCTTTAAATACCAGTATGCAAGGTAAGTAAAATTCTATGATTTCACTTCCACCAATTCCAATCCCTCCATTCCTTGACAGATAGCTTCACAAGTTGTTACAACAATGACAAAAATATTCCCTATCAATGGCAAGTATTCTGAGTTGAATCTCTCCAAACTTAACTAGGCTGGTTCTTAGATGACAGTCTGTCACTAGACCCACATTAAAATCCTTTCCAGACAGATAGGCTCTGCCAGAGCATGTACCTCACTGGGTTTACCTTTGAGAACCCAGGGTCACCTCCAGTCATGATGAGGCATGGAAACAAGCCTTTAGCAGAATTACTAGTATTGCAACAAATAAAATTTTTTACTACTGTCTACTGAAAAACTATTTCAACTATACTGAATTAAACAGGCTTTTTTGAACTAGCTTGTGAACCTAACCACCTGGGGACCCAAACAGTGGCTCTCAGCTATGTGACCTTGGGTAGGTAAGAGACCTCCTTAAAGCTTCAGTCTCTTCATCTGTAAAATGGGGATAATGGTATTTGTTCAGCCTCCCTCAAGCAGATGTTGTAAGAATTAAGATAACTGTAAAATGCTTTGTAATTATCAAGAATGACACAACATTTAATAACTCTTATTAAAAACATTGTTTCTACAGCAAATGAACCTGAAGCTTTTATTTGCAGGTAAGAGCAATCTATACCGGCTCTGACCAGCCAGAGCACCAAGATACGTTTTCACAGGCAAAGACGGCAGCCTCTCTCAGTGACGCCAGACTACAAGGTTAGAAATCTGTTCCTATGCTTCTCCTTCAATGCCATAAACAGACGAACTTATGGAAATGCTCCTGGGCCTGGCTATGTTTTCAGTCTGTATCCCAGTCCCAACTGGGTCATTAACTTGAGAGGGCAAGTACTTCATCTCTCTTGACCCCCAATTTCCTCGAAGATGAAATTAAGAGATTGTGGATCAGATTACCTCAAAGGTCACTTCCAGCTTTATAAGCCCATACCTGGGTCACTTACTCCCTACTGTGTAAAGAAGCCTCTCCTACTCCAAATGTTATGGGACACTCACCACTTCTGATAGTATACAAACGAATGAAAGTTAGTTTATCTTACCCATACCTTCATGGTATCACAGACTTCAATCTTTAAGTAATTTAACTCTTATTTTCATGGAGCCTGGCTTCTATGACCACCACTGCAAGCCATCTTATAAACTCCCACTTGAAGATTTCCAGATGTTACTATAGACTCATTCAAGAAGACAGGATACTCAGAGACCACAGGCCCTCCAAAAATTAGTCCTAGAGAGACCCTGCTTTTCTCAGATCTACAAAACTCAGCACCTCACAAAGCAGCTCCTAGTTCTGGGCAGGGGCTGGACCACCAAATAAGAATGAGAAAAACTCTGTCCTTGGTGCTGGCTAGCAGGTCTACCTGGACTTCTCTCCCAAGTACGAACACAACTGTGATTGGGAAAGCCTAACTGTGCTAATGTTACTCCTCTACACAAAAACCTTAAATAGCTTTACCTTGCTTACAAAATGAAATCAACAATCCTGATCAAGTACTTTCACAATCTGAGTTCAACCTGCTCATCCTGCCTTTCTCCCCTTCCCAACCAAATGAGACTCTTCTCCATTCTTCTCTAGCCACCTCCACTCTTCATGGCTTTGCTCATGCTTTCCCCTATGCACCAGACTCCCTAGAGCATTTCCATATTCTGAAATTCCTCTCTTCAATGATCAATTCAGCTGCTGCCTCACCAACTCCATATCCACTGAAGTAAAGGTGATTTTATCCTCCTCAAATTTCTCATAGCACGGAGAATTTACCTCACTTTTCCTTACAAAAATTATTTGTGTGGCTCTCCTTCCCCACTTCGACTTTAAGTCTGAAACAGGGGTTAAGTCATAATCTGTTTTTGTATCCCCTGTGCCCTGCAAATAATACAGCCTTAGTGAATGGATAGATTTATGCACAAAAGAGAATTTGTTCATAAGCAGTGATAGCTTCCAGAATGAGGTGAACACTTACAGGTAAGCATTAGGAAACATTTTTATAATAGCTTTGTAAAATAGCTCAATTTGAAAAGAGTAAACCTCTGAAGAACCACGTATAAGAGAGACTTCATAGAAAAAGGTCCACCTCAGCAAAGAACTGGAAATTGAGGATATGCCCATCAATTTGGGAATATCTCAAGAAGTTGTGATATATGAATGTAAAGAAATATTATTGTACTATAAAAAATGATAAGCAGTCTGATTCCAGAAAAACCTGGAAAGATTTACATAAACTAATGCTGAGTGAAGTGAGCAGAACCAGGAGAATACTGTACATAATAACAGCAATATTGTGTGAAGATCAACTAACTGTGAAGGATTTAACTTGTCTTAGCAATACAACGATCCAATACAATTCCAAAAGACTCATGATGGAAAACGCCATCCACATCCAGAGAAAGAACTATGGAGTCTGAATGCAGATTGAAGCATATTATTTTCATGTTTTTTTCTTTCTTGTGGTTTTCCCTTTTTGTTCTGATTCTTCTTTTACAACAAGACTAATGTGGAAATATGTTTAATATGATTGCACAGGAATAACCTATATCAGATTGCTTGCTGTCTTGGGGAAAGGGGAGTGGAGATAGAAAAAATTTAGAACTCACAATCTTATAAAAGTGAACACTGAAAACTAAAAAAAAGAGAGAGAAAAGAAGAAAAAGGGCCACCTCTTATGCTAAAAGTTCAAAACTGGATAGAAAAGAAAATGTTCTAAAGGGAATAAAGTATGGTTAAGCATTGAAAAGCACAGATCTCAGAGGGAGGAGACTTGGAATGTAGCCCTAATTCTGCCCCTAACTAGTTATCTAGACGTCCTGTAAAGGGTTTGGAGCCTGAACTAAATGATTTTCCAGGTTCCTTCAAACTAGCTCTAAGCTCATTGCCCTCACTACCAACCTAAGCTCCCACAGACACATGTACCAAAGAGAAATTCACACCAAACAAGATCCTTGTCTCCACTTATTGCCAACCACCTTTTCCTTACCTCTTTGCTTCCTCTAGATGACAAAGGTATTCATAAGCCACATTCTGATGTCTCCTCTCATCCATCTCCTCTGCAGTGAGCCTTTCATTATCCAAGACAGCTATAAAATAAGAGAAATTATATAAACATGGAAATCTGTATCTTATATCTGTAGAGATGTAAGAAAGCCAGATCAGCTGGTCCTGCCTCAGCTTGGTAACTTCCCACTCCCCTTGGCAACAAGTGTTGCCAGGTATAATATAATGACCTTATTCATGCAGGGACTTTGGGCCCCACCTATATTATTTTTTATCAAAACCTAGTAACATAGGCATATATCTGACTGTGCATTTTACTGCTGTCAGTTAAACAACCTAATCTATAAGAACCTTATTTCCAGTGCATAACTTGAAACTAAAACCCCTACATCATCAAAAGGCAGGGCCTCTTTTAGGGGGAAAAAAAAGGGAACTGGGCTGGGTCTCCCTTTTCCCCGGTAGAACAAATGTAATAATGTCCAAAACTCTAAGAAAGCAGAATTACTTGACAGATTGAATAAGGAAGTTCGTTCCTTCCCTTCCCCTTCATTACTTTCAAGATCCTGGTAAAAAGAAATCTACAGCCCTCAAAGGCTCAGGACATTTCAGAACAAAGCTTAGATCTAAGAGAGCTTTGAGAAGGGAACCTCCCCACCTTGCAGAAAGAGAGGGGAGGGAAACTATGGTGCAGAACACTGCATATAACATAAAACTCTTAATATATTGACTGATTTTGCTGAACTGATTTTTTTTCCCCTGGCTTTGCTATTCTTTGGTTGAAGTGATGGCTCTCAGAAGGAGAGATGGGACACAAATCATTAACATTTTATCTTTCCTAAAGACCTAGACCCACAGAATATAGACAACTCATGTGATCTAGAGATCCTCTGCTCCAATTCTCTCATTTTAGAAAAAAAGGGAAACAGAGACCTAAGTAAAACTGACTTGCCCAACTGGGGTTCCACAGTTACCAGGAGTGGGTTAGAGCCCTGGGTCTCCTGATTCCAAGAGTGCCCCATGCTTTTCACCACACCAAGATGCCCTGTCTCTAAACTCCACGAGTCCAGAGCTCTTTTCCACTGAACAAAACGTGCCTCCCATAAATTCTCAATTCTTCCTAATGAAGGAATTCTTGTTTATTTATATTTTTGGTGTTAGGAACTCCTATGTCAGTCTGGGGAGCCTGTGGACCCCCTTCTTCAAATTGCTTTTAAATGGATAAAATACGTGAGATGACAAAAGGAACAAATGTATTGAAACATTCAGCAAGATGGTTTAAAAAAGGCTAAGTTCAGGGCCCTGGCTGTTGGAAGCGCGGCTCCCATCGGAGCTCGGCCCCCCCAATCTGGAACTGGCAGGGAGCGCTCTTCGGGGCCGCCCAGCGGGGAACACGGGGCTGCGCTGCCAAGCCGGCCTCCTGAGCCTCAGTTTCCTCCACCGGAGGATGGGGAAGACTCAGTCTTTCCTTCGGGGGTCCGAGGGGCTGGGGCCCATCCACACCCACACCCACACCCCCACCCCCACAACGCCCCCTCCCCGAGCCCGCCCAGCCTGGCTCCAGCTGACAGGCAGAAGTGCCAGGACGGCCACCTCCCGGCGTAATCGGGGAGGGGGCCGAGGCCGCGGCCCCAGGCCCGGACAACGGGCGCGCCCTTCCCTTCCGGGTCGGAGCGGCGCGGCCCCAAGGGGAACCGGAGCCACCTCCGCCTTGGGCCGGCTGGGCCTCCCCGGGCTCGCCCTCCCGGCCCCGCCCGACCCGGACTCACAGCCATAGTGCGGCCGAACCACCCCCAGTCCGTCGACTTCTTCCCCGGCGGACATGGCTGCAGGAGCGAGACGTGCGCAGCGAAGCCTCGGAGGGAAGAGGCAGGCGGCGTAGCGTTTCCCGGGCGCGGCAGGGGCAGCGACAGCGGCGGCGGCGCGCTGGGTGTGACCGAGCCCGCGCCCGCGCCCGCGGCCCCGCCCCGACCCCGCAGCCGTAGAGGGACGGAGGGAGGGAGGGGGACAAGGTGGAGGCCGACGGAGGAGGCGGGGCCCGCGCAGCCCCGCCCACACCTCCCCGCCCTCGCCCTCCAGGGGCGGCGGCCCTGCCTACGGCGGCTGAGCCATCCCAAACTTGCTCGGCTCCGTCCGCTCGCTCCCCTGGCTTTGCCCCCTCCGCCGGACTTCGTGATGCCTCGGGGCCTTCCGCCACCCGCGCCTGCGCCCCCTGGGGCTGGGGGTGGGGCGCTCTGGGGAACTCGGGGTTAAATTTAAAGTGCGAGCGTTTACCCCTCGGAAATTGGCGGGCGCGCAAATCCACCGAGCGGGGCTCGAGGCTGATGATGGAGGAAATGTTACCAATGGTGGAGGGGGGCACCGGCGTTTAAGAAGCGCTCCACAAATATTACCACATTAATGACCACCTTGGAGCTTTACGTCATGCAGAAGAAACTTCAAAGCGCATCCTCCCTACTTTTTCCGGGGAGAGACAGTGGTTAAACACTTACCGGCCCCACCCCCAGCCCTCCCCCGGGCTCCCCTGGCGCCTCCGGCCTGAGCTCTAAAGCGCATTCCAGCTGTGCGGAGAGGGAGGGGAGAGAGCGCACACCTGCCTCCGCAGCGTCCCATTACGTCATCCGCCCCACCTACTGCCCCTCCCCTCATCAGCACTCTCCTCATCCCACGAGGCAGTAGAGCATTCCATGCCTTCTTCTTAGAACCTCACAACACCATCTTTATCATCCCCATTTTTACATAGAAGGTCACCGGGCTAATGAGGGTCCGAGTCAGGATCTGAACGCAGGTCTTCCTCCTGACTTCGTGTCAGGGATCCAGCACTATTCGCCGTCCCTCTCCGCTGGGTTTCCTCCCCTTAAAATGAGGTGGTTGGACCGGACAACTTTGTAAGCTTCCTTCTAGTTCTAGGGCAGTCATCAAATGAAATGATGTAGCGTGTCCCAGAAGTTTCAGTGCAGTTTTAAGTTCTTTCTTGTCGTTTAAAACTGCACTGAAACTTTCAGGACACCCTGTATAGATAAAGCACTTTGCTTTATAATATTATTGTATTGTATATGGTATTGTATATTATATATAATATATATTATATATTACAATATATATTATATAATATATTATTGTAGAGGGCTTCAACACCGTATAAATACTAGCTATTATTTTTATTCAATGATGAAACTCATTACCCTCTCTAAAGGAATCGGGATCACAGGACCTATACTATAATATTATGTATGATCAGTTAGGTGGCCCAGTTGATGGAGTGCTGGGCCTGGAGTCAGAAGACTCATCTTCCTGAATTCAAATCTGGCCTCAGACACTTGGTGTGACCCTGGGCAAGTTACTTAAATCCAATTGCCTCAGTTTCCTTATCTATAAAATGAGCTGGAGAAGGAAATGACAAACCAGTATCTTTGCCAAGAAGCCCCAAATGGAGTCATGACGACTAAAAAAAATAGCTGAAGTAAAATTATATATTATCATACATATTTAACATTAACACATGATATTTTATAATATATTAATTTTTGGTGTCATAATGTATAAGATTAATTATTGGTCATAGGATAGCAAAAACTCTTAACCTGGTCCCCCTTGGATAGATTTCAGGGACTCTATAAACTTGTATGGAAGAAAAATTACAGCTTTATTTTCACTCACCACTAAAATGTAATGTTTCCTACAATTATCTAAAATTATTATTCTGAGAACAGGTCCATATAAGTTTTACTAGACTGTAAAGAGGTCTTTCATACACACACACACACACACACACACACACACACACACACACACTCAGGTTTAAAACCTTGCATTTTAGTATTCAGAGCAGGAAAAAACCTGACAGTTCTTACAGATGGGTGGTACTTATTGTCCTGGGCCATTCTGGACCCAGAAATGTTTATTGCAAATATTTACATAGCAGAAACCAGCAACAGCTGCAAATCAAGGCCTGTTTTGTGAATTGTCTAGACTGAAGAAAATAATGAAAGAAATCCTCATGTCAATTAAATTTAAAAGTGTTCCCTGAATATCTTTTTTACCTTGAGAAGCCAGGTGATAAAGCACTTACTAGAACACCCCAGGGTGTGTGCTGATAAATGTTTAGTTTAGGTCCTTTTTAACATAAAAAAATAACCTGAATTGCAACCCCTCCCCTTCTTATAGTTGTAGAACTATTAGCATGAATTGATAGAGAAAATGCTTGACAAAAGTGATTATGTGTCTGGTAACATTTTTAAATAAATTTGAATTTTTTATCACAATATTATCTACATGCATTTGTAAAGTAAGACAGAATTTGTTCTGCTCAATTATGAATGTTTATAACAAGGGCTATTTTAAAAAACTTTTTCTCCACTGGGAAGACTGGGGGTGGAAAGGAAAAGATGCACAGAGACAGTGTAGGGAAAAGAAAAGAGGGTCATGGAGGCAACTTTTAAAAAAATACAGAAAAGAAAACCCGAATGAAGACCAGAAAGAACCATAGAAAAGCTGGAAAAGCTAAAGGTCAAATATATTATATATTTTCAAAGAAGAGCGAGTCACATAATATAAAGATCATCAGCTCCATGTACCATGTTCTTATTCTGTTCCATGGTGTATATGTGTATGGAAGTGCTCATTTCACTTGGTGTTCAGAATATTTTTAAAAACTAAAGCCAAGTAATACATATTTGTGAGAACCCTGGCACAGAGGTAGCAGGCATATAACCAGACATATTTCCTCTGAGTATTCCATAAGGATAAGATGGCAGCTAACATCCTATTTATATACAGTTTTGTCTGCTCATAAAATACTTCACAGATTGTCTTTGGCAGCCTCTGACTTGCCCAGGTAGTCACCACCTGCAATGACTATTGCACACATAATGAGTGCAAGGGGGAACTGAATTTAAAATTTAGAAAATTGAATTTGTTGTTGTTAGTCATGTTTGATTCTTTGTGGCCCCATCTGAGGGTTTCTTTTTCTTTTGAGGGGAAGAGGTTTAATAATTTTTTTCAACTATATATAAAGACAATTTTTATCATTCTTTTCTTTCATTTTGAGTTCCAAAGTTTCTCCTTCCTTCCCTCACCTCCCCCTTCCTTGAGACAGTAAACAATTTGATATGTTATACATATATAGTCACGTAAAACATATTTCCATATTAGTCATGTTGCAAAAGAAAACGTGTACAAAATGAAAAAATATATGAAGAAATGAAGAAAGTGAAAAATACTATGCTTCAATCTGCATTCAGATTCCATCAGTTCTTTCTCTGGAGGCAGAGAGCATTCTTTATCATGAGTTCTTTGAAACTGTCTTGGATCATTGTATTGCTGAGAGTAGCTAAGTCATTTACAGTTGATCATCATACAATATTGCTGTTACTGTATACAAGGTTCTCCTGTTTCTGCTCACTTTGCATCAGTTTGTATTAGTCTTTCCAGCCTTTTCGGAAATCATCCTGCTTGTCGTTTCTTATAGCACAATAGTATTCCATTATAATCATATGCCACAACTTGTTTATCAGTTCTCCAATTGGTGGACATCCCCTCAGTTTTTTGCTACCACAAAAAGAGCTGCTATATTTTTGTACAAATAGGTCCTTCCAAGCATTCATTTGGACTAGGTTAGTCCTTGGGGAAAGTGGTTTCTTGGGTCAAATGCCTCAATCTCTCAGGCCCTGGAGCAGCTCACCCAGACTATGAGTTACAGAGAAGTTGCTGACATGTATTGATGGAGAGAATTTCTACATCTGGAGTTAATGAAATCTCAAGTCTAGACTAAAAATTTTTTTAAAACAGTGAGAATCCATGGAAAAATCTTCTGATCATCTGGTAAAAGGATCTGAGGAACTTGTAGCACCACGAGAACATAAAGCTGCCAACTCCACCCAGCTTCCGGAGCTACTCACAGACTTCCTTCAAGTCTACAAGTGTTCCCCAGAGCATTGTTAGTTCTACAGAAACTTGAAGATTTACAGTGGTGCACACAGAGTTCTGCCAGCTATGGTGGAAACAATTTGTTTCCTGACAGTAAAACACAATAGAATCCATAAGGGGAAGGAGATCATGTGTACTGGTGATGTAGAGCAATCACTGGGACCCTAGAAAAGAACCTCCCTTAGCAAAAAAGGTTTGTGCCAGGGTCTGATCAGAGATCAAAGAAAACACTGAACAGGGTCAAGCTATTTCCCTTGGACAAAGTCTTGTAAGCATCTACAATGAGAAAGACACTATGAGGATACAAAGAAAGACTACTGAGGATACAAAATCAGATATAAAAGTCTCTGTCTTCAAGGACTTTACATGCTAAGGAATCAGGATTCTAGGAGATGGAGGTAAAAACAGAGTGCATTACAAGCAGAGGGGAAAGGCTGTATGAAGGAGGAAGAGAAAACCTTGAATTCAGAGAACAGTAAATATGCTAGTTTAGCTAGAGCCTAGGATCAAGGCTGAGAAGAGAGGAAAGTGAGACCACAGGTAGGGGTTGATGAAGTAGAAGAACAGGAAAGAATGGAAGGACTGGAAGTCTGGTAAAGACAAAGAACTTTAGCAGTGAGGCAAAGGTAGAAATGGAAGGACAGGAGACTGTAATCAACAAGTGTGGAGTATTGGTGAGATAACATATGTAAAGTAGCTTGCAAACCTTAAATCCTATATAAATGTTAGCTATTCTAGTGAGATAAAAAGTGTGAGTGGATGAGGCAGAGTGGAGATGGAGGTCACCAAAGATGAAGAGACATGTATGTCAAAGTTACAAAGGATAAGGACAAGAGTTGGGATAAAAGAAGAGAAGCCTAGGTACTTGAGCAAAGGGTGATAAACTGGTAGATGATCACAATGAAGATTGAGCAGAGTGATAAGGATAGATGAAGGAAACCTCATAGGAAGAGAAAGTGCTGAGTGAAGACATCAGAGGAATGAATGAATGAATGAATGAATGAAAAAGCATTTATCAAGTTTGTATTTATCAAGTAATGTAAAGCATTGTACTAAGTACATTGTACTAAGTTCTGGAGATTCAAGTAGAAAAGCAAGACAGTACCTGTCCTTGAGGATCACACATCCTATTGGAGGGAGAAGACACACATAGAGGGTTTCAGCTGCCAGTAAGATAGAAAGTCTCAACAAACAGAAGCAAAACAGATAAGATTGCATCTTCTTCCATGTTATTTCCATTGAATAAATTATACATTTTTGACATTGCACAATTTGACAGAGCCAAAGACTCTGGTGAGAGAACTTTCTTTTCAATGCATTAGTAGCTGTGGCTACTAAGGAGGAAGGGCTTTGACACCAGCACTTGAAGAGAGAATTGACAAGTTGCATATCTGATAGGTTTGTTCCCCTGGATAATGGCTGCAGGGACTGAACTGGTAGCGGGATTGATAGTTCTGAATGGTACCATTACTTCTGAGGCTTTGGAGATTACCTGCTTATTGGTTGCAACTGATCAACAGTTATTACTGGTGGTAAGACAAGCAAACCTTCTCTCCAAAAGGTTCACTTTCCTTAATGATGGCGTTAAGGACCAGGTTGGAATTAGCATGGGTGGACTGAGAGACACTGCAATTCCCAGGGTTCTTCAGCTTTGCATGCTAGGCTAGTTACACACTGATCCAAGGAAAGATGGTATTTAACATGATGGTAGTGGTTCAACCAACCTGGCACATGCCCTCTCCTGTCTTTTTCTTAGGACACTTTGCTGCTTCAGCCAAGCTGGTCTGTCTGGCCTTGGCAGAAGTTCCATCAAGAAATAAAGAGTATTCTAGTATTCCTTCCAGGCCCATTGAGTTGAGTGGGATGAAAGAAAGGTTGTCTACAAATGGAGAGAGCGACAAGGGACAGAAAAAGCTAATGACATTTTCTTTCCAGAATATGCAACCCAGAGTAGAATGTTTCTTTTCATTCTGCACACTCAGACATCATTAATGGACCAGTATGGATTTATGCCACTTCTCCTATGCAAATATTAATTGTTCATACATTGTAAACTATCTTGCTTTTTGGTAACCTCCAATTTTAATTATTAGAAACTGTAGTATTTCATGACTTACAGTCATACTGAATCCCTAGAAGAATATTACAGTTATAAAGAGAGATCTCTGATTTGGGTATTTCCAAACGCAATTCAATCTACTATCTTCGTCCTATTCAATTCTAGCTCTATCTGTCGAACACACACACACACACACACACACACACACATATACATGAAAGACACACACAAATGAACTAATTCTGTTGGCCATACATCATGAGAGAGAAATATGAGATAGGTTGGTTGATGTTATGATAGTGATAACCAAGGTGCAACCTGCATGCTCTCATACTATAAAAAGTGTCAAAAGATTTAGAGGAATGATCCCAGAACATGGACAGTTTACTAGAGGATGCAGATAAAGGGTACCCAGAATGAGTATTGGATGGGCAGTGATTTAGACTTTTGAAAGATGAGATCCCAGATCTATGAAGGTTTTGAGGGAAAGTTTGAAGACAGCACTAGCTTTTTGCCTACATATCTTTCTCCCTCCCTCTCCATGTCCAACCTTCCTCCTCCTCAACCTTTTCCTTTATCTTTCTCTCTTTCTCCCTCCCTCCCTCAATCTCTTCCTCTGTTTCTCAGTCTCTCCTCTTTCCCTCCCTTCCTCTCTCTTCTCTCTTGCTTCTCTTTTTTTCTTATCTCTCTCTCATCCCTTTCTCTCTCCTCTTTTCTTTCTTACCTCTCTCTCCTCTCCACTCCTCTTCTCTCTCTTTTTCTTCCTTCAGAGAGAGAGAAAGAGACAGAGACCAAAGACTTGTAAACTACACAGAAATCTCTTAAGGATGTAACCCTGCGTTGGAATCTGGCCCAATCAAAGGGTTACCACAGAGATTTAGCCACTTCTTCAGGATTCTGTTAGCCACTGAGTTCATTAAATATGTGAAGGTTTCTGAGATTGTTCACAAGTTGAGAGAGAGTAAGAGAGACAGAGAGAGAGGGAAAGAGAGGTAGGGAGGGGGAAGGGGAGGAGAGAGAGAGAGAGAAGGAAGGAAGCTGTGATCCAGAGGTAGAAAGTTAGGTCACCTCCATCTTGAGACTATGTGGACTTTTTCAGAGTCAAACACTCAACATAGGATTTCCTCTTGTCTCTCTCTTTCAAAGACTTTGAAAGAAATAAATATTGCTAGCCCAGTGCCAACCAGCCCAGTTAACAGCATAACTGAAATAGGCAGGAATGAAGTAGGCTGCCGAGCACAGCAAACCAGGCTGGGTACTGCCCTAAAGACAAATTTCTCTTCCCACAGCTCTGAGCCATAAAGAAGGCAGCCACCTTTAATTGCCACACTCCTCCTAAATTTATGCTTCTCTTCTCTCTGGGTGGAGTAAGTTAATGCAGGAAAGCCCTGGTTCCTGTGGCAGCTGACAGTGTCTGCTCAACATATGCCCACAATAGTTTCCTTTTCCCCACTGCAATTTTTGTCTATTCCTTTGTTTACTTTAATGATATATGAACTGTATAATCCATTGCCAATCTCAATTTAGGTGTTATTGGGTAGATGATAGAAATTTGGATTCAACGTATTCTAGAATAAAGAGATATTTATCTAGCACCATTGTAGAGGCAAGCCTCAAGCAGGGGACATGCAACTAAGCAATGGACTCTCCCTGGAAAGTCCAAACTATTATTAACTGATGGTACTATCTATGACCCTGGGCCCAAAGAGGAGAGTGCCATTAATAACTTGATATGAATCATCGTCCCCTAGGCTAGTTTCCTTGTGACCCAGAAACCTGGGAATTAGAAAAAAGAGGAGTGGTTTTTATCTGATGTCTTAATGTGTACACGCCTGAATTTCTCCCCTCTCTTTTATCCCTTCTTTCTTATTTATTGCTACACATGGGGTTACCTAACCACAGTAACCATGTTATTCTTAGGGCACCTGTGACGTGTGATTCCCTACTACCATCTATATATCCTGAATACTTTTCTTCAAAAAGAGAGGAGGTCCATGCTGAAAGTGACATCTTTTTGAGGGCAATGAGTTTTTGATTCTCAAGATTGCTGATGATGGAGGGAAAATAATTGGGGGTGGGGGTGAGATATCACAATTTTAGTACCTTTTTTTTCTGGATTCAGATATTTTTTAATTTTTTTTTTGTTTTCAACATTCATTCCCACAAGATTTTGAGTTCCAAATTTTCTCCCCATCTCTCCCCTCCACCATCCCAAAACACTGTGCATTCTGTTTACCCCTTCCCCGAATCTTCCCTCCTTTCTATCACACCCCTCCCTTCCCTTATCTCCATCTTCTCTCTTCTCTTGTAGGACAAGATAGATTTCCATACCCCATTACCTGTATTTCTTATTTCCCAGTTGCATGCAAAAACAATTCTCAACATTCATTCCTAAAACTTTGAGTTCCAGCTTCTCTCTCTTCCTCCCTCCCCACCTATGCTCACTGAGAAAGCAAGCAATTTAATATAGGCTATATATGTGTAGTTTTGCAAAAGACTTCCATAATAGTTAGGTTGTGAAAGACAAACTATATTTCTCTCCATCCTATCCTGCCCCCCATTTATTCTATTCTCTCTTTTAATCTTGTCCCTCCCCTAAAGTGTTTACTTCTAATTACTCCTTCCTCCCATTGCCCTCCCTTCTATTATCCCCCTATACTCTATTTTATCCCCTACTTTGCTGTATTGTAAGATAAATTATCATACCAAATTGAGTGTGCATGTTATTCCCTCTTTAAGTAAAATGTGATGAAACTAAGCTTCATTTTTTCCCCTCTCACCTCCCCACTTTTCCCCTCCATTGAAAAAGCCTGTTCTTGCCTCTTTTATGAGAGATAATTTGCCCCATTACATGTCTCCCTTTCTCCTCCCAATATATTCCTCTCCCCTTCCTTAATTTTATTTTTAGATATCATCCCTTCCTATTAAACTCACCCTGTGCCTTTTGTCTATATATGTGTGTGTGTGTGTGTGTGTGTGTGTGTGTGTATAATCCCTCCAACTACCCAAATACTGAGAAAAGTTTCAAGATTTACAAATATTATCTTTCCATATAGGAATATAAACAGTTCAACTTTAGTAAGTTCCTTCTGATTTCTCTTTCTTGTTTACCTTTTCATGCTTCTCTTGATTCTTGTGTTTGAAAGTCAAATTTTCAATTCAGCTCTGGTCTTTTCATCAAGAATGCTTGAAAGTCCTCTATTTCATTGAAAGACCAGTTTTTCCCCTGAAGTATTATATTCAGTTTTGCTGGGTAGATGATTCTTGGTTTTAGTCCTAGTTCCTTTGACTTTGACTTCTGGAATATCATATTCCATGCCCTTTGATCCCTTAATGTAGAAGCTGCTAGATCTTG
>CM053769.1:493389999-493464356 GCA_028658325.1 Potorous gilbertii
TCCCTGACCTGGGAACTCTGAAATTTGGCTACAATATTCCTAGGAGCTTTTCCTTTCAGATCCCTTTCAGGAGGTGTTTGGTGGATTCTTTTAATACTTATTTTACCCTCTGGTTCTAGAATATCAGGGCAGTTTTCCTTGATAATTTCATGAAAGATGTTATCTAGGCTCTTTTTTGGATCATGGTTTTCAGGTAATTCCATAATTTTTAAATTGTCTCTCCTGGATCTGTTTTCCAGGTCAGTTGTTTTTCCAATAAGATATTTCACATTATCTTCCTTTTTTTTTCATTCTTTTGGTTTTGTTTTGTAATTTCTTGGTTTCTCGTAAAGTCATTCACTTCCATCTGCTCCATTCTAATATTTTTCTTTTTTCTTTTTTTTATATATTTTTAACACAGTTTATAACACATAAAGCAATTCAGACTTTTGGTCAGGTGGTACTTCTTTCTAAAGTATTTACAATATGGACCACAAAAGAATTTTTTAAAAACATTAACCAACTGAGACAGAGATAATATTTATGTTGCTAACTTCACAAGCTCTTGACCTAATTGTCTCCACAGTATTACTAAGACTTAAAGGACCCTAACTTAATGTTGTTGGTCTAAAGTCCTACACCTAATAGCTTAATTTTAGACAACCTTAGATGTTCCCCTACCCATAATCTATAATTGAATAGATCTGGTATTAAGCTTACAAACCTTTTGACTATAGGAAATTGCCACCAATAGTAAGGACATTGCAGGGATACAATATCTCCCCAACTTCATGTCAATTCCAGGAAGGATTAGATTATCCACTTGCATTCAGTGAGGCTTAAAGTCTGCCAGGTGTCACTGGGGAAATTGAGTCAGGAGAATTCCACCTCAGCCCATGCTGAACAGCTGCTCTTCCACCCTTCCTTTGAGATCACCTATGCAGTTCATACCAGCCTCTCATCAGCTTATTGGCATCATGTATTGGAGGCTCAGATCGCCTTTCTTGCTATCCATACCTAGAGTTGGACTCAGAAGAACAATCACTTAATAGGCCTGTAAATAGCAAATTCCAATAACCAGGTTTCAAATATGCTTATAATTTCACTTTGGCTAAGGAACATCTTTTGAGGCAAGTCTTAAGTGGCTTACGTGTCTTTCTATACATGTTCTAGTTCCTGATTAAATGGCAATCATAAAATCAAATTTACCACTAAAACCTTGACTTTTCCATCAATGCCAAATATTACCCAAGGTTATCCATTCTAATTTTTAAAGAACTATTTTCTTCAGTGAGTTTTTGAACCTCCTTTTCCATTTGGCTAATTCTGCTTTTTAAAGCATTCTGCTCCTCATTGACTTTTTGGGCTTCTTTTGCCATTTGAGTTGGTTTATTTTTAAAGGTGTTATTTTCTTCAGCATTTTTGGGGTTCCCTTCAGCAAGCTGTTGACTCGCTTTTCATGATTTTCTTGTATCACTCTCATTTCTCTTCTCAATTTTTCCTCCACCTCTCTTATTTGATTTTCAAAATCCCTTTTGAGCTCTTCCATGGCCTGAGATGACTGCATATTTATTTTGGAGGTTTTGGATGTAGAAGCCTTGACTTTTATGTCTTTCTCTGATGGTATACATTATTCTTCTTCATCAGAAAGGATGGAAGAAAATACCTGTTCACCAAGAAAGTAACCTTCTATAGTCTTATATTTTTCCCCTTTTTTGGGCATTTACCCAGCCAGTTACTTGATTTTTGAGTCTTTTGTCAAGAGGAGGGTAAACTCTAGGAACCTGTAAGCTCTCAGTTCCTGCAAGGTGACACAATCAAGGAAGAAAAGTTTACTCCTCTTCTGGCCTGTGCTTTGGTTTACTCAAGACTGAGACTCAGATCAGCCTCTTGATTCCCCCAGGGTCTTTAGGCTGAGGGCTACAAAAATGGATGCTGCCGCCACCTGGGACCAGGGCTAGATCACATTCCCTTCTAACTCAGGTGAAAGAGCTTTCTCACTGACCTTTGAACCTGTCTTTGGCATTGTGGACTGAGTAATCTGGAAACTTCAGCTGCAGTTGGGGATTCCACCCCCTGAGACCTGCTCCAGTCCTGTCCCTGTCATGTGTAGCCAAGGCTGGGCTGGGCTCCATGGACTGGGATCTGTGGACTGCACTCTGCTCTGAGACTGCTGTCAGGCTTCCAGGATGCCTTGGACTAGAAATCTTTTTCACTCTGTCGTTTTGTGGCTTTTGCTGCTCTAGAATTTTAGAGTCATTTTTTAGAGATATATTATGGGCTGTAGCGGGGGAGCTTTTACAAGTCCATCCTTCTACTTTGCCATCTTGGCTCCACTCTCTACCAGTTTTTAAAATGATTGAGAAAGTATCTCTTACTGCCAAATTATGTCTGTTTTCCCATCTCTCTTAAGTACTTATAAGTATAAGCAATACACATTTAGAAAGTAGAGTGAACGAAAATATGAGAAGGAAACAGGTTTCTGCTGAAAACTACTACTATTCTATGAGAGCAAGGTCTTAAAATTGGCCAAAAAACATAGAAAATACAAAGTCTTCTTGTGTCTGTTTGGCTGTAAAAAAACATTTGCATCCACAGAGCAAAATGCTATATTGAAGACTCTCTATCAATAACAAATACATGTTATGATCATATAGCTCCATTGGCAGAAGAAATAAGGGAAGTCACTTTCATTGGCAACTTTCTAATTAGAAACATGGAGCAAAACAGAAAACAAGGAGACATATTTTGCCATCACCACAGAGAATATTTAGCAAAATCCAAGTGGGGGAGGGATGTCTTCTAGTTAGTGAGATTCTTCAGATGTTTCTGTTTACAAGTGACATTATACTAATTGCATCAAGCCCCAGATAACTGCATAGCTTCCTAAATGAGATCCAGAATGACTGGAGAATTGGCTCTAACTATCCATACAAGGATAACAAATAGATAGAATGGAATGGCATAAAAAAACATAGCAACTACTATGTGCCAGGCACTGTGCTAAATGCTTTTTACAAATATTATCTCATTAGATACTCAGAAAAAACCTGCTAAGTAGTGTTATTATCCAGACTGTGATACACAGTTGCATGGCACTTATCCATTAGTATGTGTATCTTGGGAAAATATTGTAATTGGACAACGAATAGGGCCCAGAACTGGAAGGAGAGGGAAAGTAGACTGGATAACCTTTAGGAAACTACACAATGATTTTAAAGATCCCCAAGTTTCTCCCCGAGTCAAAGGTCAATCATTTTACCAATATTCTTTCAGTGGTGCTATATGGCTATGAGTCACAGAATACCCACTATCTCTGAAGAGTTGAAGTTGTAGGCCACCCAAAAGGCAATAGAAAGGTTCGTGGTGGGAGTAAAGAGTCTACTGTAGCATATTGCCAACAAAATGTGCAGGAGAAATAGTGGGAAAGTTTCAATCAAAGAAGTTTATGATCAGGAAAAAAAGCAAACCAATCATGTACTTATCCTTCTCTCTTTCTACCTTTTCTCCTCCTCAAGAGTTTGTTTTGCTTCTGATTGTTGACTTCTTTAGTCTACTCACCCTCTTATCCCATTTCTTTTCTCTTAACTCCTTTCCTTTCTATTTCCCTATTGGGCAAGAGGAACTTCTGTACACAGTTATGTGTGCGTGTGTGTGGGTGTGTGTGTGTGTAGTCTGTGTGTGTGCATGTATAATCTTCCTTCTTTGAACCAGTTCAAAAGAGAATGATGTTCAAGTGTTGCCCACCCTCAGTTTCCCCTCTATAGTAAGACCAGTCATGTAGCAAGAACAGGGGTTAGCCTTCATACAGCCTATGTGCTCCACTGGCATTCACACAATGTCTAGAATTCTAGAGCAGGGCCACCCACACTTAAGTACACTATATTTTTGGTATTCCCTCAACAGTGGTAAACACCTTTGGCAAATAAACCTCCCTGTTTTATGCCTTGCTCAATATTGTTTCATCTAGACTACCAGTCAAGTTACCTTGTCAAAAAAGGAAATGAGTTTATTTTCACATGACCTCTTCTTAATGAAGTCATCTTGACATTTAGTGATGACTGCTTCCCTTTCTAAATGATGACCAAGAGTCATATGTCATAGAATTTTGCCAGAAAGAGAAGCTGAGATCATTGGTCTGTAATTTTTAGTCTCCAATCTCTTCCCCTTTTTGAACATTTTGACATTTGTTCTTTTCCAGTTCCATAATAAGTCATATTTGCTATTCTCCACAATCCTTCAGAGATCACTGACAGAAAACTGGGCAGAGAGAATATAGGCACTCTAATTCACTGCTAGTGGAACTGTGAATTGGTCCAGCAGTTCTGAAAAATAATTTCAAATTATGCATGCAAATTACCAGATTATTCAATTCATTTGATCCAGTACTCCTACTCTTAGGTTTATACCCCAGAAGGTCAATGACAGAAAGAAAGGTCTTAAATGTATCAAAATATCCATAATGTCACAATTCCTAATAGCAAAAAGCTAGAAGTCTAATGAACAAATTGTGGTATTTTAATGTAATGGAATATCATTATATTCTACTTGTAGTGGGAGTAATTGATCAGGTAACCCATGATCAATTTACTTCCTCCAAAACCAGGTGTAAGGGAGCAGGTAACAGTGACAACAATGTGTTAAGAGTATAAAGAGGTTGTATAGTATTAGAATGCCACTAGTTATTGGCAATCAGACATGTACTTGGCATCCCTTTAGGAAATTAAAGAACATCTTCTAGTAGAGATTCTTAACCTAGGATCCATAAAATTGTTTTTTAAAAATATTTTTGATAATTATGTTTCAATATAATTAGTTTCTTTTGTAAGTCTTATCTATGTATTTGACTTTATGCATTTAAAAATATTCTGAAGAGGAGTCCATGTGTTTTATCAGAATGGTCTGTGACACTAAAAAAAATAATTTAAGAACTTTTGCTTAACATTGTGCTTAGAGGACAATGCCTGGCACACAGAAAGCATGTTATAATTGCTTATTGACTGACTGACCCTTGGCAGCAGAAAAAACAGCTATCTACAGAGGAAGAAGAAGATCTCTTTGCTTTTCAATTTTCCCCTCTATCAAAGGACAGCTGATGGGGGAAGAGGTGATTTCTCTATCCTTTATTACTCATTGGTCATAGTGCTTTGCAGGGGAGCTACTCCCCCAGGAAGAGATACCAAGCAAGCAAGGAATAGGCCTAAAAGAAAGTTGAAGTAGGAGATAGCCTTGAGGAGTGTGACCCTTGGCAGCAGAGAAAAGAGTCAACTATAGATTCAAGAAAGAATTAGCCCTCTCAACAAGGACTCAAAGTTCAGAGGGAATCTCACTGAGCCACCTGCCCAGCAGAGACATTACACTAAATGGTGAACAGAAGAGGGACAAGCAGAAAAAAGAATTAATAGTAGGGCAATATAGTACCAGAGGGGAAAGCAAGAGGAAGTGAATAAGCATTTATTAAGTACTTACTATGTGCCAGGGATTGTGATAAATACTTTACAAATAATATCTCATTTCATCCTCATTACAACCCTGTAATGTAATCACGAATAGCTCTGGCCACATCTTTCCTAAATGTATCCCTTTCTACCATGTTTATAGGGAAATGTTTTGTATTACTGTTCTTATAATCTGATATGAATAAATACCTGAACTTTGAGCTATTTGTATCTGTTGGTTGACTATTAAAAGTAACTACAGTAGTTGAGGTTGGGAGGTGGGGGAAGGTTATGAGTTTTAGTTTTAGGAGTATAGACCCATAGAATACCTTGAACCTAGGGAAGTCAACCCATAAGTGTGAGTTGAGGGAGTTACCCTGGTACATAACATAAGGAATGATAACCATGAATAATTTCAGAAAAATTAATGTAAACTCATACAGGAAGAAAAAAGCAGAATCAAAACAGTTTATAGGATGATTACAAAGTGTAAATAAAGGCAGCAAAACTAAAATAAAATATAATGAATAAGTGATTTCAAATTACTAAAGTTAAAGCATATATCTTCTTTTTCTCTCAATATGTTTTTATTTATTTCATTAAATATTTATCAATTACATGTAAAAATGTTAACATACATGTTTACAATTTTGAGTTCCAAATATTCTTCCTCCTTCCCAACCTCCCACCTTGAGAAGGCAAGCAATTTGATAGAGATTATACATGTGGAGTTATGAAGAACATATTTTCATATTAGCCATGTTGCAAAAGAAAGCACAGACAAAAAAACCAAGAAAAATAAAGTTTAAAAAGTATATTTGACTTGGATTCAGATTCCATCAGTTCTTTCTCTACAGGTGGATAGCATTTTTCATCAAAAGTTCTTCAGAATTGTCTTGGATCATTGTAGTGATTAGAATAAATAAGTCATTCACAGTTAATCATTGTACAATATTTCTGTTACTGTGTGCAATGAATGATTTTCTGGTTCTGCTCACTTCACTTTGCATCAATTCATATGTCTTCCTTGATTTTTCTGAAACATCCTGTTTGTCATTTCTTATAGCACAATGGTATTTTGTCACAATCACATATCCCAACTTGTTCAGTCATTGCCCAATTAATGAGCATCCCCTCAATTTCCAATACCTTTCCACCATAAAAAGAGCTGCTATAATATTTTTATTTTCACAAATCCTTTTCTTTTTATTTTGATATTTTCAGGATACAGACCTAGTAGTGGTATTACTGGGGCAAAAGGTATGCACAATCTTATGGCCCTTTCGGGATCTTCAGAATGGTTGGATGCATATATCCTTTCAGTTAACAAATAATAAAGTATACAAATGAAAAAGTATGTGGATGTATAATCACTATATTGGACAGAGTTGCTTAGCTTTAAGAAGATTCAAAAGGAGTTCAAAGGAAAATATTAGAAAAGTTCAAAAAATTTATTGGGAAATTGCCAGTTTCCAAACAGAATATATCAATAAATGTTTAAAAGAATACTGACATCAGTTTATCAAGCAATTATTTCAGCATGTCAAGATATAGTTACTTTGTTAGTGTCTGGTGACTGAAACTCATTGACTGGCAAAAAATTGTGCTTGATCAATGTTTTGTTAACTGATGGAGTGAAATTGTCTTCTCGTTTATTTTGAGGTTTCAACTCCTTTTACCTATTTTTGTTTCCTATATAAGTGAAAGTACCTATCCTGGAAGAAGTTGGCTCTACCCCTCTGGAATGGAGTCTACACATATGCCAGACCCCTAGTAGAACAGCATGGAGTTAAGACAGAGGAGAGGTTGATGAAAGTGTAATTTAGCAGAGAATACTGACATGGAGGAACAAACTCTTGGTCTTCCTCCTATGCCAAGGACCTTACCCAGAGTGGTACTATAAGTTATGATGACTTATGGGTCCCTGTTGGGGAAGGCAGTGATCCACAGAGGGGAATTTCTATGAGCTCAGATGCAAGTAATTTTCTGCAACTTGTGGCCCCAACCTACAATATTACTATGAGTCACATGGACTAAACAGGTCTCTAGGGAAGGGAGTTCCCACTAGAGAGGAGAAAGAGATCTCAACTCACTATGAACCTGAATAAAGTCCTTAAAGTGTTCCTACTGTGTAAATAAAATTTCTATATTTTTTAGTTCAATTAAATTTAATCCAACAAGCATTTATTAAGAACCTGCAGTATACCATGCACTGACAAATACAGAAATGAAAATTGTCCCTACCCTAAAGGACCTTTGAAATCTTGTGAACCTGATTGCTTGGCCTACAAATTCTTTATCCAATGCTTCACCATGGTATAAAAGAAAACATGGATCCTCAAAAGCAATGCCAATGGAAGAGAAGCTCTGGCAGATTTACCATGTTGGAAAGGATTCGGGTATGGTTCTAGCAACAGACTTCCAAGGACCAACTCCCCAAAATGCTGACTCATCACCAGTAAATGATGAGTTCTTTGGCTGTAATGATGCAAGAAACAAGGAAAAGTTAAAAATGACCAATCTTATGTAATCCCCTTTTCTGCTTCTCTAGTGACTGCTGTATAAAAGGTGGAAAAGTAAACAGAGTGCTAACAATGACATAGTCTTTGGGCTGTCTATAAACTTTAACTTAATTACTATTATTCTAATTGTGAAGTCTTTTTCTGATGGTAGGCAAAGTGACATACCCTTGGAGAAACTGAACCATACTAATTTTTATGTTCCTGTGATAAACAAAACCAGAAGGCAATGCACCTAAATGGAGGGTTGATCAGTTCTACTTGGAAAGATAAAAGAGTTAAAGGAGCTTAATAGTCAATAAACATTTATTAAGTGCCTACTACATGTCATGCGCTGTCTAAGGCTGGAGATACGAATAGAAAATAGAAAGAAAAATAAAGACAATTCCTGCCCTCAAGGAGCTTATGGTATAAGAGGAGAAGACAGCACCCAAAAGGAAATTGAAAAGTAGGGAGAGGTAGGGGGAGAAGTCACACTAGGAAGAATTCCAGAGAGGTTGAAAGGTAGCGTCACTGATCCCCCTCTTTAAATAGAGGCCCTGAAGACCATGGTCCTGCCCTCCAATCATGGGCCATTCTGAAAGGCAGAGAGGGTGCTGATGAGATGTGTACCAGGCAGATTCAATCTTACAGAATAATGAGATTTCCCAATGAAGAGTTTCCTGGGGAAGGAAGGATTTGGTTTCATCATGCCCCGAGAGGTAATGAGAAGCATAATTACATGGAATATTTTGTCCCCTTGTCTTATGTTGTTCATGATGAACATAAGCAACAAGACCACAGTTAAGGGAATTGCTGCGTTTGCAATAATATCTGTCACTGAAGATAAAGAAGTGGAAATTTCAACAAAAACTAGGACAAGATCTTTCAAATCAATTTTAATACAAAATAGGTATTAAAAAAAGGATGATCAAAAAGTACATTTTGGAAAATAACTCTCAGAAAAGTTTGAGAAGTGAAAGAAAACAAAGGATCCAGTATCCCAGAGGTGATTTAATCCAACCCCCCCTTTTACAGATGAGGAAACTGAGGCTCAGGGAGGTTAGGTGCCTCACCTGTCACTTAAGTTGTAGTCATCAGAGCCAGGTTCAAGTAGGCCCTTTGACACCAGAGTCAGTTTTTTCCACAGTACTCAGAATCCTCAGATCTATCTATGTATCATCGACATTTAAGGAACCAAACTCAAAGCAACTGTACAAATTAATATTGGTTTCTTCTACCCCCAAAGAAAAAATATAATGACATTGGCTCTTCTCTTCTTTAAGAAAGAGGACGCAGTTAACTTTTGGATAAAATATTGCCCCAATATTGTCAGATGTGGAATAGAAGTTTTTTGTGTCAACTATGGACCAAGCACTGTGCTAAACACTTTATAAATATTATCTCATAACAACTTTGGGAGATAGGTGCTAATTTGATTTCTATTTTATAATTGAGGAAACTGAGGCAGATGGAGGTTGTGACTTGTCCAGAGTCACACAATTAGCAAGTGTCCAAGAATGGATTTGAACTTAGGTCTTCCTGACTCTACATTCAACATTCTATCCACAGCATCACCTATGACCATTGCATTGGTCAGTTTTGCTTTAACTTTGTTAAATGGGAGAGTTCAGTTCTAGGGTGGAGGAATATACAGAAATAATTGTGTAATATAAACTAAAGTCATCAAAAAACCCCTTTTTTCCAAAAAACAATAGAGAAAGAAGAGAATTTGAAGTTGCCGGATATTACTAGAACTAGATAGAAATTGCCACAAAAAAAACCCCTGACTCTTAGAAGAAAGGAAAGAAATAGTTACGGATGAAAATCATATTAGAACTAGCTAATGTACATAGTCATCATCAAATTAGGAAAAAGAAACAAAAACGAGAGGATGCTACACCCAATTGCAATAACTTCAAAATTACCTACTCAAATATAATAATAAAAATGATAGCTAACATTTATATACTTATATGTGTCAGACATTGTGCTTTATAATTATGATCTCACAACAATCTGAGTGATAGATGCTATTATGATTCCCATTCCATAAATGAAGAAACTAAGGCAAACAGAGGTGAAGTAACTTTTCAGGGTCACACAGCTACTAAGTGTCTGACATTGGATTTGAACTTAGATCTTCTTGACCCACAGTTCTATCCACTGTGCCTTGTAACCACCCAAATGAATTGAAAAATGGGACATGGAAAAAGGAAAGATAATGACTTTGGCCTCTCCATTTCCTGCAAAAGAGATGAAAAATATCACCTTAACCAGTAAACATTTGGTCTCCTTGCCAAACAGGGATATTACAGCTAGGAACAGTGCCAGATCAGAACATAACCAAGCAACTAGATGAATATGGCACTAGAAATGGAGTCAGGAAGACCTGAGTTAAAATTTTATCTCAGACACTAACTGTGAGACCTTGGATAAGTGACAACCTCTTTCTGCTTTGGTTTCCCTGTCTGTTAAATATAAATAATAATACTACTTACACCCCAGGATTGTTTGGAGGATTAAATTAAATTAATTAAATATTTGTAAAGCACTTTGCAAACCTTGAAATGTGATATAAATAGTATTTATTAATAAACTCATTTGTAAAATACTTTGTAGGAGAATGGTGAAAGAATATGTGCCAGTTTGCCTCCTATGACAGGGCAAAGAAATGAAAACAAGTCTACAGGAAGTTTGGCATGAGAGCTAGCTAAGCCACATCATCCCAAGGGTATTCATGGAAGAAGCTGGCAAAAGGACAACTAATCAAGAGAATGGAACAAGTTTGTCAGTATTCCCATCGTGGTCTATTTTCAACATCACTGACGTCACATTTGGACCTAAATGTCTCAGTCCGCGATGAGCCATATAAGGAAGATGAACTAGCACTTAAGAGAACAAAGTCAGGAAGAGAAGTGAAAATAGACCAAGGAGACCCTAAGGAAGTCTGTGCTGGAGGCAACAGTCTTGAAAACACTGAGGAATCATTTATAAGCTATCTCAAAGAGGGACAATTATCATATCTGGAAAATATAATGATGACCTCAATACCCTCCAAAAGTGATTGAGAATATCAATAATTATCATGTCTGCTTTTTCATTTTTATAAGACCTTTATGAACCCAATCTGCATAAATAAGAATAAAATTATTTTCATTGCCAGTCATCCTTGCAAATGATCAGATCACATTTTACAATCATGCAATTGACTGAAAGATGCAAAGAAGATCTTACCCTATCAGGTATCTTCCTCCACTATCTCTTCCTTCCCTCTTGTCTTGTATGAGGAGGTGGCCCTGCTCACCGAGGCATCTTTGACCCCTCTCATCTTCTCCAGAAGACTGACCCCATTATAAATACCACTCTTTTTCTAATCTTCAATCTCTCTCTCCTTGCCTAATTGGCTCCTTCCTTACTACCTACAAACATGACAGCATCTCCTCCATCTTTTAAAAACCCTTCTTGTGGATCTTATATCTCTCCTCCCTTTCTTGCTAACTCCATAAGAAAACTATCTAAACTAAGTGCCTTCACTCTCTCCTTACTCAATTCTAACCCTTTTGAAGTCTGGCTTTCAATCTCATATTTAACTGAAATTGCTCTCCCCTAAATTACCAATAATCTCTTAATTGTCCCACTAAGTTGATACAACTCTCTTCTGTTTCTCCTCTTTCCTATTGACCTTCCTATTTGATCATACTTCTCTGCTTTCTCTCTCTCTGCCTCTGTCTTTCTCCATCTCCATTTGTCTATCTCTGTCTCTCTCTCCTGGTAGTATACCCTCTAACAATGGTTGTTTCCCAAGGCTCTATGCTGGACCATTTTCCCTTTACCCTCTGTAATTTCTTGCTTGATGATCTCATTATCTCCCATAGGTCCAGTTACCATCCCTGTGGAGATGATTCCCAGATCTAAATATCAATTCTAATCTCCTTCCTGACCTCCATTCCCACATTACCAACTGCTTTTGGATATATTGAACTGGATTTCCCATAAGCATCTCAAACTCAACACATCCAAAACAGAACTCATTGGCTTGACCTCCAACCTCTCCCTAATCTTTCTCCTTTCCTAGTATTATCCAGGACATCACTATCTTCCCTGTCACCCATTGGTGACAACCTCAGAATTATGTTCAACTACTCATTTACATTTATCCCATGTATCCAATCTGTTGTCAAATCTTGTCATTTCTACCTCTCATATGCTCCCCTTCTCTCTACCACACCCATCACCCTAATAGAGGCCCTTGTGACCTCTCTGCCAGACCACTGCAATAACTTCTTAACTGGTCTCCCTGCCTCAGATGTTTCCCCACTCTGATCCATCCTCCACAAAGCTTCCAAAATGGTTTTCCAGAAACACATGATTGACCATTAGTTCACCTGTTTCTATATTCCTGCAGCTTCCTGTTAGCCCCAGGAGCAAATATAAAATCTTCTAGTATTCAGTCATCCATGAGTTGGCCCCCTTATAACTTGTTCAGTCTTCTTACACTCTGGTCCCTCTATAATTAGTTCACATTGGCATACTTGTTGTTTTGCACACATGATTCTCTTATCTGCTGGCTCCATGGCTTTTTGTGGGCTATTATCCTTGCTGGAATGCTCTCTATCCTCCCTTCTCCACTTCTTGGCTTCTTCAAGACCCAGATCCAATCCTACATTGTGCAAGATGGGAGATTTTCCCCATTTCTTTCTTCCCTCCACCACTACGAACCAGTGCCTTCTCTCTGAGATTATTATCTACCCATTCTTTACATCCTATATGTACATAGCTGTTGGCGTGTTGTTTTTCCAATTATATGTGAACTCCCTGAGAACAAGGACAGTGTTCATTACTGTCATGTACTCATCTTCCTAACTGGGGGAAGGAGAGAAGATGTTGCCCTTCCCACTCGCTGGAAGTCCAAGGGAAGAACTTCCTGAGTTCTAACACACTCAACAGACCAGAAAGGAGAGAGACGTGCTAGATTCCACTTCTCCTTATTAGTCTACTGAGGGACAAACTCTCCCTACTCAGTCAGTTATTTTGGACAGTTATTGAGTGAAGTGGTGAAGGCTGCAATGGCACATAGACACCCATCAGATGCCTCTGGCAACTTTAATTCAGAACTTATGCTTCTAGAAATGGACCAAGCACATGATCAGCCCTATCACCCCTGCCCCCATCCTTTTCATGGAAACCAAGTGGCATGTGTCCATCCCACTTGAGCCTGAACCCACACTCCATAGAGCTTGCCCCTGGTTAAGGATTAAAAAAGATCAATGTTATTAAAACAATTAAGAAAACCAAAAAGAACCATTACAAACAGAACACTTGGAAAGCAGAATGAGCAAGTGGAAAATAACTCTGGTTTTGAGTCAGAAAAAAATGAGTGGAAATCCTACTTTTTATTTTACAAATCAGTGGAAGCTTTATTTAGGAACAAAACACACACACTCATAGTTATAGGAAGACTTTCTCTTTTTTTTTTTCCTTAATATAAGTATCAAATCCAACTTCTGCCACTTACTATTTATGTGATTTTGGGCAAAGTTCACTACTCTGAACCCCACTTCCTCATCTATCAAATGAGGAGGTAGGGCCAGATGGTTTCCAGGTTCCCTTCCATCTCTAAAATCTATGATCTTATGACAATGCAAAAACCCTTCAATGAGCAAGCTACGAGCAATGAGCAAACCACCAGCGATGAGCCCCACGGTGAAGAAACCCAGTCAGGTTCCTGTTTCAGATATGAATCCTAGTAGGGGAGGAGCAGGTGCTTAAGTTGGATTTGCACTACCTTCCTGCTAGTCTACCCTGGTCAGACCAGTCTATACTTGTAAAGATACAATGTTATATATGAATGGGGAAGAGATTGGCTCCAAGAAGCTTGTAGAGGCTCGATTCTGGGGTAGTTTTCCCACCTAGCCCCATCCTTTGGTGTCTGTATGGTTGCCCTAGCTGATGTGCCCTTAGGAAAGGTTATCTCATGTGGTCAAGAATCTGGTCCTATGCTGCTGGAAACTGTTTAACAGAGGATATGAGCAATGATGATGTGTCCTGCAGATTCAGAGGGGGCTCTGTGTATCAGATTCTTCAAGACTGAGCTCAACTTCTTGTCACTGGGGAACACTGCTCAGATAATGAAACAGCTCTCTCCCAATGATCCATGTAGATTTCTAGTCACTGCAGATGCAGATTCTTCTGTAAATGCCCATAAGTGGTTTCACCATGCTGATTTCTTGCAGTCAACCTACTGTCATTTGCTGCCCAAGAGTTTCTAGATTTCTCACAGTACCTCATTGCTCCCAAGAAGTGTTTCCAGGCATTGCTTTGGCTCCTTGCTCCCAGGATGTAGCCCTACCTGGAGCTCCCTCTCTCACCCAATCCACACAGCTGTCTTCTGATCAGTTGAAGCCAGAAAGCTTTTTTTCTGTTGAGGCAACATCTTTCTTTGTCATTAGGAGTCATCTATCAAGTCTGGCAGAAGGCATAGTCATATTGCCAGTGAGGTGGTTTGAGACCAAGGACTTCCTCTTCCTGAGGTTAAGTCCTTTTGTCACTGCCTAGTGGCCACAAAACTGAAAATAGTTTGCCTAGGAGCAGGGCTTCCCCTTCTCTTTCTTGACACAGAAAAAATCTTGTTTCTGATATGACGAGCATGCCCATCTACCTTTTGATACCTAGGAGGTCTGTCATCCGGGGAAGACTCCCAATTTATTCAGGAGCCAGAAAAATATTTCGACTGCCCTCGAGTTGATATTCTTAGGCTCCTGGCAGGCAATCTAGCCTAGTGGATAGAGACAGAACTGGACTTGGGAATCAGGAAGACCTTGATTTGAACCTCCCCTCATACATTTCCTAGCTGTGTGCCTCTAGGAATATTTTTTTCAACCAAGCCTCAATTTCCTTGACTGACCTGAAATGGACAGACATGATGGCCTGACAGAATTGTCTAAGATCAATTGAGATAATGTATATAACGTATACTTTGCAAACTTAAAGGGCTATATAAATGTGAGCTATAATTATTCAAGTCACCCAAGACTATAAAGTCTCTGCTAATTGCCTGGCTAGTTCAAAATAAGACATGGTTCCAGCATTCCTCAGGAATGCATACCTTCAGGAACTGATATAAATTTATGAGATGAATATCCATTCCTGGATGAACAGATTGAACAAGCTTTTATTAAACATCTCTATATGCAGAACATCAAGCTAAGTATTAGAAGAAATAAGAAGCTTATTTTAGACCCAGGGCCTCCCCTCAAAGAACTGAGAGTCTACTGCATGGCCTTAACACAGAAACATACAATAATAATATAATGGCTAGCATTTATGTGGTATTTGTAAAACATATAAATATTTATGAGCATGAATTGTGTGCCAGGCCCTGTGCTAAATACTGGAGATACAAAAAGAGGCAAAGAAGGAGAGAATTCTAGTTGTCCAAGGTTGAAGCTTGGAAATATGCAATTGACCATATAATGAAAAAAACAGAGGCTAGAGAGAAGAAGACCAGATAGAGTTGAACCGGTTCATTAAGCTGGGGAAAATAAGAGAATATCTAGTGCAGGAGAGATGGCCTAAGAGAGAACTGAAGGTTCAAGGGATCTGAGAATGAAGTATTCTCGCAGCAAGCACCCTGGCATACACAGGAGGGCCTGCTGTACAAATTCTTAGATCTGCTTTTCTAAAAGGAAAGCCACTTTTGAGGGGTCAACAATCTACTTTAATTACACTCACCAACAGAGAAAATACAAGCAGAGAAATAAAGACCAGACTGGGCTTTCAGTTGTCTGACCATAAGCAATACATACATCACAGATCAACAGACAGTTCCAATTGTCTGACTGTTACATACACACATAGTTACCAGAGAGAGAAGCACCAACATCTGGGTCTTCAAAGGGGAAGGGAAGCCTTCTTAACAGTTACTCAGATTCTCATCTGGCACACCAACCTTTCTCAAAGCCTCAAAGAAAAACCTCACCTCAGAGCATATATACACTTTTCAGAGCTAGAGGGCAAGACCCTCTTGACCCAGGGTCTCATTAATTAATGAAGGGTGTGGGCCTTCCTACAAAATAAACCTCCCCTAACCAAACTTTCCTTAATGGACTCCAGGTAAGGCCTATTAATAGGCAGGCAAGAGCTTAAATTCTAATTCATATTACAGGTATGGAGAAAGAGGAGGGTTTTGTGAAGAAGGGCAGAGGGAGAGTTAGAAAGTCTGTAGATTATGCCTGGGATAAGGGAATTTGGGGGTGGTACATTTGTGGATGTGGATGTGGATGATGGCATTTGTGGATGGAGCAAGTGTATAAGGAGGCAAGGTGGAGGCCATAGCCGGTCATGGAAAGTAAGTAGGTTGAGGAACTGAGTGGTTAGATTGAAGGAGAAAAATGTGTGTTTTGAATTTCTCTAGTATGAAGGCAGGAGTTGGGGAGAAGAGAAAAATTGTGAGCTAGCTACCAAATTCATTGAAGAAGGAAGGGAAATGATTTGGTCTGGGGATGGGGGGGTAAGTCTGTAGACAACAGTAGACAAAAGCTACTGTGATTTTGATTGGGTCATGGATATGCATAGCATGGAGCTCAAAAGAGGAGGTAGAGAGATGACCTGGAAGTGCCAATGGGGCCAAGGGAACTGAATGAAGGTGAAGCTAGTAATGGAAAGAGTGTCCAAAGAGTCTGTGGGAACCAGATTTCATTGATTGCTAGAAGATGGAAGGAATGGAAGAGGAAAAGATTTAGGATGAAAGGAAGTATATTGCCTATGGAACAGGCATTCTAGAAGGCATAGTAGGAAGGGGTTTGGTTGAGCTCTGGAGTGGAAGGGTTGAGAGGAATAGGAGAAAGAAATCAGTGGGTGGGAGAAGGGAAATGAAATTTGTTTGATGACCTATAGTGGTTCAGAATCACTGGAATGTGTAGGGTTTGACCAGATGTGAGAATGTTCATCATTCAGTGGAATGCAACACTCCTCTTTTCAGCAGAGATGAAAGGTGGAGTACAGCACCAAATGGGAGGCCCATGGTCATGGAGCCAGGCAGGAGGCCCCATCTCACTACTACTCTTCCCTCAAAATGCAGGAGTCAGCGCAGCAGGAGGTAGAAGTCTGCTCTTCACCAGCCTTCCTCTTCCTCCTCCCTCAGGAGACAGAAGGCCTGAGGTCAAAGGGAAGGTTACTTCTCTTTGCCCTACATGCTCCCTGAACCACAGGTGGGAGATCAGCTTGGCAACAGAAGGTGGAAGTCACCTTGTGCCTGCACAGATTAAAATTAGCCAGGCCCAGCCCAAGCATCCTTTCAGCAGGGAGCATTTAGAGTAGGAGATGGAAATGGCAGTTTTGTGCAGAGGAAGTTCTTGCTCATATGCTTACACGAGTCTGGAGATTAGGTTGGCACAACAGAAAGTGAAAGTCTCTCAAGCAGAGTTAAACTCAACATGCCAAAAACCAAAATCATTCTCTTTCCCTCTAAACCCTCCCCCTCCTACCTTCCCTATTACTGTGGAACACACCACCATCTCCCCAGGCTCTCAGGCTCAAAACCTAGAAGTCAGTCTGTATTCCTCACTCTCTCTCATCCCCTATATCCAAGCTATTGCCAAGGTCTGCCAATTTCATCCCTAAAAAAAAAATCTCTTGAATACTCTCCCTTCTCTCCTCTGATTCTGCCACCACCCTGCCATAGAACTTCATCACCTCATGCCTGGACTCAGGCAACAGCCTGAGGGGCATATGCCTGCCTCGAGTCTCTTCTCTTTCCAATTTGTCCTCCATTCAGCAGACAAAGTGATTTTCCCAAAGCACAAGTCTGACCATCTCTACTCAATGGACTCCAGTAGTTCCGTATCACCAACATGAGCAGATACCAAATCTTCTATTTGGCATTCAAAGCCCTTCATAATGTAGCCCCTCCTACTTCCCAGTCTTCTTACACCTTACTCCCAGATGACACTGGCCTCCTGGCTCTTCCATAAACAATACTCTTTATCTCTTGACTTTGGGCATTTTCTCTGGCAGTCCCCCATGTTTGGAACATGCTCTTTCTGGGTCTCCATCTAATGGTTTCTCTGGCTTACTTCAAGTCTCAATTAAAGCCCCATATTCTACAGGAGACCTTTCCCAGTTCCTCTTAATTCTAATGCCTTCCCTCTTTTAATTATTTCCTGATTTTCCTCACTCTGTACATAGTTGTTTGCATGTTCTCATGCCATTCATTGTGGGTTCCTTCAGAGTAGGGACTGTTTTTTACCTTTCTTTGTACCTCCAACACTTAGCACAATGCCTGACTCACAGAAAGCCTTTAATAAATTTTTGTTAAGTGACTGGTTGACAAGTACCACTCCTGTTACTTCTTTAGTTCCTTCAATCTACCTTCATGTGACATAGTCTCAAGGCCCTTTATCATTCTGAGGGCCTCCTCAAAATTCTCTGGTACTTACCAATGTCCTTCTTAAGTTTAGAAGGTGAGAACTGAACATCATTAATCGAGATATGGTCTGATCAGTCATTCAGATATTGAGTTTTTATTGAACACCTAGTGCTAGGCATTGTGCTAAGCAGAAGGGACACAGAAAGAAAGAAGAAAGTCCTTTCTCTCAAGAAGCTAGTAATATAATGAGGGGAAACAACACACACAAGGAAACTGAAAAGAGATGAAGGAGAAAGAAACCAGGAGAGAAGTTACCTAGTAGAAGGACATGAGAGATGGCTGGCCTGGGAGCCTTATTTAAATGGAGGTTTTGGGAGGAGTGCTTTGCTCTCTTCCCAGCCTTCCAATGAGAGGGACAGAGGGTCCTAGTGAAGCATGAGTATCAAGGCCGATGCAATTTCCCAGTGTGATGAATTATTTCTCTTTTACTGTAGCCCAGGTCTGATTAGAATGTAAAGTATAATCTGAGTTATGGCTTTGTAAGGGTAGTTGACCTGGGAGCCCCTGATCAATTTGATGAATCCATCAATCAACCTAATGTGTTCATAGAGCATGGACCTTTATTTGGAGTAACTTGAGAGGTGCCTCCCCATGGAATGGGGGCATGCCCACAAATGCTGTACTGATTTGAGTTTCAGAGTCTGGGGCTACCCGCCCCGCAGAGGTTGACTGAGGCACAGGGAGGTAGATGCTTATTGCAGGAGCTACCTCCTTCTATTAAAAATTAGCTAAAAGAAGACTTTTCTTCCCTCTCCCCCATCCTTTCTACTTCCTCCCACCTACCTTTTTCTTCCTTCTGCCCTAACCACTGCCTAGGTAAGTACATACAGCTTGCCATGTGCTTCTGCCACAAGTCACTATGATTCTGGAGGGAGAAACTGGGCATAGCAGGGGCATGGTTCCCTTTTCTTACTTCCTTGCTCCCACCACACAGGTCTTTTCTGCTATGCAATGATCTGTCTTCCCAAGGCAAAAAGGGACATTAAAAAAAAAGGTGTTAGCTTTCCTTTCCTCTCCCCTTCAAAATACTTGTTTGTTTTGTTTTACATTATGTTAATTTCCAAACACATCCTCTTTTATTATGTAACTCAGTCCTGTCCAATGGTTCTTCATCCTCAGAGCATTCAGTGAACTCTGCCTGCTGCCAGCTAGGAACAGGTTGGGAAGACTGCTTCTGAAAAGGTACGATTCTGGGTGATGCTAGGATCCTGCTACCTACCTCAGAGCAGATGTAGGTGCTAACCATGTGATGAAGAGATGGAATGTTGATTGATGCTGAACCAGAACTGCAGTAACCAGTGGAACAGATCCACGTCTGGCCCTGGCTCTTTCCTATCTGGCTGCTTTTTGTGTACTAGAGACATGTTGTAAGTCTCCAAAGGGGAAGAGGGCTAAAGCTCTCCCCACCTGAGGCTGACATGTGACCTCTTCCTCTTTCTTTGCCCTTTTACATTTACTCTTTCTTGTTTTAGGTGGATGAGCATGGGAGAGGGCTACAACCTTGTGAGTTGCAAAAGGTTTGAATGGTGAACACACTAAAATGCCCAGGGCTGGAATCCGTGCTGAGATTTGCTGATAATAGGAAGAACAAAGTTCCAAGAGACCTGCTTAACCTAGCATAAATCAAAGGCAAACAAGAAGCAACACCAGGGAGTGATTCATCCACCAGCTATGCTAAATTTGGTGGGATGAGTGTTTGTAGTAATTGAGTTGTCTGAATCTGCCCTCCTCTGTACCAAGATGGTATAAGAAAGAGGGTGCCCCAGGTGTTGGGGGAAAATATTTATAACTTCTGTTTCTGTTATATATTTTCAGGGAATATTCCTCTGTAAAGACTAATTGGTGTTGTTAAATAAAATTGGGCAGCAAAACACTGGTGACTAACATTGGAGAGAATATACTGGAGTGGGGGTCTGAGCTGATAATATTAGAGACTCATCCCCAATCCTTTGGGCATACCCTTAGAACTCTGAAGTAGAAATGTCGCTTTGCTCTTAGGGACCCGATTTGTCATTGAAATGTGAGTTGGGAAGAGAATCCTTAGTTCATATGGACTATACTAATTTAAAATTTCTTTTAAAGCAAGAAAAAACCAGTTCAACAAAACTAACCAACACATCAGCTACAGAACATGCAATATTCTCTACCCTAGTCTTCCATCTCCACAACAGATAGAAGTGCATTTTCTCCACTCTTCTGGGTGACAAAGCCAAGTCATTATAATTGCACAACTTTTTTTCTTGTTCTTTCCATTTACATTGTTGTTAGTACTATATACTGTTTTTCTGATTCTGCTTTCTTTATTGCATCAGTTCATATAAGTCTTCTCATATTTTTTTGAATTTTTCCTATTCATCATTTCTTTATTGTGGTTCAGTGATATCCCATATAACAAATTTAAATAAGTTTTCTCCAACTGATGGGCATCTGTTTTGTTTTCAGTTCTTTGTGGTAGCTTTTTTATAGACTAGAGAGAAAAGGAGATCACCCCAATCTCTGAAACTCAACCAGTAGGGCATCCATGGGCATATCCAGACTCCACATGAAGATAAGATCATTGTGGCCTCAGGGAATTTACAGAAAGTTATATTCCAACTTAACATAAAGAAACACTTTATGTCCTAAGCTGTCCTAAAATGGAATGTGCTTCCTCAGTAAGTAGGAAGTGTCTCAACACTAAGTTTCCAAAACCACTGACCAAGAAGGAAACTAGAACATCATCCAGTCCAACTCCTTCACTTCACAGATTAAAAAAAAACAGGCCCACAGAGATGAAGTGACAGCTGGAGGTACACAACAAATTAGCAATAAAGTAAAGACAAAAACCCAGATCTGTGGGATGATGCAGAAGAAAGAACAGTGGATTTGAATTCAGAGAACTTCCATTCAAATAGTGGTTTTGTCTTTTACCACTTTAGATAAGTCACAACCTCTCAGAGCCTCAGGCCCTTATCTGTAAAAATGATGGGATTGGGCTAGGTACCTCCCATGTCTTGACTCCTCTTGTGTCTTTCTATTATGGCCCGATATTGAAAAAAGGATTGTCACTGAGGGAGAAGTTTGTTTAAATGATTGCTTAGGTCCTTTCCTGTGCTAAGATTCTGCAATCGAATATACCATTGAACACCAAGCTAAATTTACCATATCATTACAGCACTACCACATGATACTCTTCAATTTCCAATCATGACATGCTTCAAACTAGACTTTTCTTGTATGTAGGGGAGTGGGGTGGGGGGAAGAAAACCATCCAGAAGCTGGCTACTATTATGTCAGGTATGGAGGTAGCATTATAAACAGTACCTGACACAGGTACCACAGAATCAAAGAACCTCAGAGTTGAAAGGGTTCCTCAGAAAAGTTGGCTCATTTACCAACTGGTATTCATGTAAGACTTTTCTCTACAATACCCTCCAAATTTATATCTGAAAACCTCTAGTGAGAGAACCCACCAAGAGGCAGCCTGTTTTACTTTTGGAAAGACCCAATTTTCATGAAGTTTTCTTTTATATCCAACTGGAATCTGCCTCTCTGCAACTCCCAGACATTCTCCTCCTTCTGCCCCTTTGGGCCAAAAACAATGTATCTTAATATGTGTTCTGCATGGTAACTTTAGGTCAACTGGTCATCTCATGGCATGTTTTCTAACCTCCTTACCATCATGTTTATCCTACTCTGAAGCTACTCCAGGTGATTTATGTTCTATGTCTTAATGGATAGGGCATTGGACTTGGAGTCAGGAGGACCTCAATTCAAATCCCACCTCAGAAACTTACTAGTTAAATGACCCTGAGCAAGGTATTGAATTTGTCTGTGGCTTATTTTCTTCATTTACAAATAAGGCAGTTGAACTCAACAGTCCCTAAAGTCCCTTCCATTGTATAAAACTGAGTCAGAGAACAGAGCAACTATCACGTATCAGCATCTAGAATGCTGTCTTTTGGGGGAAGAGGATGATTTTATTGGTACAGGAAATTCTAAGTGAGAAAATTCCCTTTAGTAAAGCAGATCAGAACCAGCTCTGCAACTTACAATCCTGGAGAGTTACTACTCTGGGGCCCTGAGATGCTGTATTTTGTTCAGGGTCACACAACCAGAATGTGACAAAGGCAGAATGTCAACCCAGATCTTCCTAAGAAGCCAACTTTCTATGCATTGCTATGGGCTACCACCTCAATAAAGCTTATGTTCCAGTCACCCACAACATCATACTGTTGACTCATTTTGAGCTTGGCAGCTGACTAGATAAAGGGCCTCAGTGCATTCATGCAAAAATTATAGGATTGAAGCTGTAAGGGACCTTATGGTTTCATCCACTCCAACCTCTTCATTTTTATAGAACAGAAACCTGAAAGGAAACTGAAGGGGGTATAAATATGGCCCTGAGGATGGCTTTTCTAACTTAACCAGCCCTCTTAAAAATCATACTTTAAACCTCAGGAGCATATTCTAAATGCTTGGGGCTTTCCTCTCATGGAATAGACTAATATTTTCCCACATAATATACAAAAGGACAGTCTATGTCCAATCTATGAGAATAAGTTTTGGGGTTTTTAAATTGGAAAAATTTCCACAGTTGTCAATATGGAAAATTAACAGATTTTTCTCTTCCTCACACACAAAGTACAAATGTCAATATTTTCAGCAAGCAAGACACTTCCCCTTTATGGGATATAGTGTCCTCCTATGTAAAACAAGCCCTTCAATCTAGATGATCTAGTTTCTTCCAGTGCTAACAATCCATGCCGTATAATTTCTGCCCTTTCTAGATCTTCAAGAAATTTCCCAGAAAAGTGTTCCCATTCATCATCACATGGACCTACACCAAAAATTATATTAATTTTGCCACATGGATATTTCAAGATCCAAAGTGTTGGGGTTATAGAGAAAACACAATGGAATAAATGAAGTTGCTGGTGTTTCTAAAAGTCCAACCAAGACAACTCAGGGGTGGGGGAAGGAGTATGCTCACATAAACCTTTCAACTTTCCTGAGAAACTCTAGGACAGAAGAATCAAATAGGATGACCAACACTCTGAATGCTATTCAAACAGATATAAATGTAATTGAGGAATATTCAATAAAATACAACAAAACATAAAAAATGTTACTATGTAGTTTTTAAAGTCAATATGAACCCATGCTGATCCTTATGTGTAGTTTAGTGGTTCTTGTTTCTACAGTTATCCCTTCCACATCAAAGGAGTTGGGGCGGGATCCCCCAACTATCTGAAAAATCTGTGTAAAATTTTTTGGCCATCCCTTCATACTAGAGAAGTTTGAATTGTTATGGTATTAAAGGATAAAATATGTTGATATTATATAATTCTATACATATATTTTATGCATTCCTGAGTTTCTAACTTATTTCTGTATTGTCTGCTGGACTTCATGTATTTTCTGTGGCTTCCACAAAACTCCCATTTAATTTTCACGATATAGCGAAACCTCAAAGGTGAAAGTCTTGATACAGAAGGGATAACTATCTGAATTTGACACCATTGCTCTAGGGAACAGTGCAGTTGAGTGCTTTGCCCCTGAGGTTGTGACTTTGACTCAAGGAGAAGAAAGAATGAGTATGTACCTGCATGCTCGAAAAGATAAAAGTGGTTAGTAAGGGGAGAATAAAATTGAAACCATTAGGTAAGAGTATGGGATTTGGTGTGAGATCCTAAGTTCAAATCCATAAGCCATTTACCTCTGTGAACCTGTTTTCTTATCCATAAAATAAAGGAGTTAAATGGATTAGATGACCCCTAAGCTCTACAAATCTCATTCTATTTCAGTTCTTTAGTCACCCACATAGCAAATCTAGCCATAGCAGAGTCAATGACCAGTACCTATCCCATATATATTTCAAAGATTTTTGATTTTGTCAATGCAAGTTGGCTATTTATTCTACAATGGCAGATTTCAACCCTTCTAGGATGATCTACTTAGTAGATGATCTTTGAGAATTGTTGTGCCTGAAATATTAATTGCTATATTGTCAATTAGCCAATGGGCCTCTTCAAATTTAGATAGGTGGTCCTCAGACATATAGCACATTGTCTGCTCTGTATTAAAAAAACCATTCTTGGCAGGATCTGCTGGAATTTATACTCCATTTGCCTCTGAAAACCCAAGGTTGTCTCCATGACAAGGAACAGAAGGGGGTGGGGTGGTGGTAGGACTTCAGTGAAGGTCCTAGCAGACAGTCAACATTTTAAAAACATTAAATTGAACTGACATCACAACTACCATCCTGTATCTGACAAAGAGAATAGTTGCATACTGAAATCTTTCTCTACCTGTAGCTTCTAATTCCCTGTTTGTTTCTGTATGAGACATTACTGGAGTCCACTTAAGGTCTTTAACCTCCAATATGCCTAAGCAAATAGCCATTGCCATCCTGTATCTACTGTATAGAAGTCTATATTGGTCTCAGATAAGGCATGGACATCCTCTAAGTTTTTCATAGCAAGGAAAAAGACTCAAAATGAGTCATCAGTAGGATGACCCTATACCCTTAATATCTGCTTTTCTAGCTTTCCTCCAAATTTTGAGATCAGTGTCATAAGTTCAGATGAGGGACTTCTCTTAGAATCATAGAATGAGCTGGAATGAATTTAGGACACTACCTAACTGAACCCTACTCTGAAGTCTTAATCTCCTCTCTAATTTCCTTTATCACAGGATCTTAGATTCAGAGCTGAAGACTTTAAAGTTATATAGTCCAACTTCTCATTTTATTTATAAAGAAATCAAAGCCCAGAAAAGTAGCCAAGGACTTAGAACTGAGGCCTCTGACCCCAAATACCCTATACCATTCCTATAGTATCCACTGAAGGCCTCCAGTGATATCAAATCTGTATTTCCACTTCACTATGGGATAACTCTATTAAAAAGTTAGTCCTTATATAAAGCCAAAACTGTCTTCCTCCAGATTCCACCTAAGAGCCCTAGTTCCCCACTCTGGGGCCAAACAGAATAATTATACATGCACACACACCCCCCTCCCACTCTGATACCCCTTCAGATATTTGAAAGTAGCAGTCATAATCCATCTATATCTTCATTTCTATAGATCAGGTACCCCAGTTCCTTCAATTTGTCATCATATGGTATGTATCACCACCCTCCTGATGGCGTTCTTCTGGATATGCTCCAATTTAGCAATATCCTTTCTAAAATACAGTACTAGAAGTGAAGGCAATACTCAAGATGTTTGACAGGGGCTGAGTGTTCTGTCAAGGAGGGTCTGGGGAAAGGAGAGATGACTAGGGTCATGATTATGTGAATCTAGTTCTATGTTCCCTGTTCTCTATAAAGCTGAGAGATCTTGTTGATCAGTCAGGAACCCAGGAACCAAAAGCTAGGAGTTAGCATTCTAGTTGCAATCAGTTTCAATAATGAAGTATTTGTTTTAAGAACCTTCCCTTTCTTTAGTATGGAAGACCTTAGAGACAGAAATCATCTGGTCTGTTTGAGTTGACATCTCAGGTCAACTTCATCCCTTTAAAGGGTTGGGGAACTGTGTAAAATTACCTGAACCCTTAGTCCACTAGGGAGACGTATCCTTCCTTCCCTTTAGAGTTCTGTACAGACTTAATGTAATGTTAATGGAAATTAAAAGATCTTCTTTGCCCATTAATAGACCTCACCTGGAGTCTATTAAGGGAAGCTTAATTAGAGGAGACTTGTTTTGTAGGAAGGCTCACATCTTTTGTTAATTGCTAATGAGGCACTGGGTCAAGAGGGTCATGTCCTCCAACTCTGGAAAGTGTATATATACTCTGAGGTGAGGTTTTGCTTTAGGGTTTACTCTTTGGAAGAAGGTTCAAGTGCCAGATGAGACTCTGGGTAGCAGATTCTGGGTAGCAATTAAGGATCCCCTCTCCTCCTTTTTGAAAACTCAGATGTTGGTTCTTCTCTCTCTGATAATATATGTCTGTAATTGTCAGACAGTTGGACTAGTCTGTGGATCTGTGATGTATGTCTTGGAAAAGAGACTTTTGGATCATTCACATTCAGTTATTATCTCAAATCCTATAAGGCAGGTGTCAAGAGAAAAAAAAGTTAAGCATGTACTCCAAAGAAGTTAATAGCTAATAATAGCTAGTATTTATATAGTGTTTTAAGGTTTGCAGAGTGCTTTACAAATATTATTTCAGTTGATCTTCACAACAACCCTGGAAATCAAGGGCTATTATTAGTTTCATTTTACAGGTGAGGAAACTGAGGCAAACAGATTAAGTGACTTGCCCAGGGTCATACTTCCAGTAACTGTCTGAGGTCAGATCTGAACCCAAGCCATCCTGATTCCAGGTCCAGGGCTCTCTCCAATGTGCCACTGAGCTGAAAGTTCCCATATATACCAAAAATATTCATAGTAGAACTTTTTGTGGTAGCAATACAGCAAGTAGGTGACCAATAACTGGGAAACAGACGAACAAACCATGGCTATGAATGACATATTTTTGTACTAAAAAAGGCTTCAGAGAAATATGAGATGTATATGAACTGATGAGAGTGAAGAAATCAGAATCAAAACAATGCAGAATACAATTATTACAATGATACAAATGAAAACAATACTGAAAGGTAAATGAAGTCATTTAAACCCTGTGGTCAGTATCAGTTTGAGGACAGCTCATGAAACAAATCTCCCTCCTCTTGAAAGAAGTAGGGGACCAAGGGGATTAAAGTTACCCTAACTGTGCCTGTCTTGGATGTATATACTTAATTATTTTTCTTCCGGTAGCTTGGTGGCACAGTAGATAGAATGACAGGCCTGGAGTGAAGAAATTTTTCTTCCTGAGTTCAAATCCAGCCTCAGACACTTACTAGCTGGGTGACCCTGGGCCAAGTCATTTAATCCTCTTTGCCTCGGTTTCCTCATCTGTAAAATGAGCTGGAGAAGGAAATGGTGAACCACTCCATTATCTTTGCCAAGAAAACCCCAAACAAGGTCATGAAGTGTCAGACATGACTGAACAATAACAATATTTTTCTTTGTGACAATGTGGGGTTTTAAGGTTAGGGTTGGGGGATCCAAGATAGAAGACCAAAAAATGCCTATGGCATAAAAAAATAAAAAGTATCAATAAAACTTTTTTTAAGGTAAATTTCACCATGGTCCAAAGCATTTATTTTAAGTATCCAATGATTAGCATACTGTCTCAGGTGTTAAAAAAAAAAAAAAGGCAAATCACACAGTCCTGTTTCTTGTCAAAAGCTTACAATCTAAGATACTAATGTAGATCTGCGTTGGACACACTGACACCAATACAGCTAAATAACACAGAAAGACAAGTGTAAACTGGTAAGGACTCATGTATAAATTACTTGTGAGAGACCTGTCTGTCTCAGCAGAGGGCTAGGTATGAGGTGGTTTTATGTAGGAGCAGGCCTGCAAAGTAATATATAGGTTTGTTCAATCCATAGCCTTCTGCTGAATGGGCCATGAGACACAGTAAGCTGCTGGACTATGGCTATATGTCACTCTAAGGGAGTGGTGAGAAAAAAGGGAGAGGGACTGGCTATTACAACACTTGGAAGCTTGTGGCTTCCATCTTCCTCCCATAACACTTATTGCAGCATAGCACATGGAGAAGCATATTTGGTAGAAGCTTAGCCTCACACATTCTTGATGACTATGAGTCCAACATGTGTTGCTTTACCTAGGCTCAGCCAATGAAGGCCTTTGCTCATTTGTCTGGGGTTGCACTGTGGCTTGTGGTGTGACTTGGCTCCGCCCCTCCATTGCCCTGGGGTTGTGAGGCCTCACACTTCACTACCCCTGGGTTTGGGACATGGATCTTCAGGCAGCTTCAATTTCAGCATACCAATTCAACCATTTTTCCATTGTCTGTCTCTCCAGTTACTACCTTTCCTTTTATAACTTATTGCCATACAACATTACTGGTTGACATTAAAGAAAGATATACTGACAGGCACAGATAAACCTAAAAGCATACTTACATCTTTTATATGGCCCCCAAAGGTCTGTATGAGACCAAATAGAATTATGAGAGCTCTCTGTTTGGAGGACTGAGATTGGAGACCCTTTCAGTTTCTTCATTGTCACCTGAGCAATAAATCACTTATTGAGCACTTATGTTCCTAGCACTGTGGTAGAAAATGGAGTGGAAAAGGAAGCAAATACAAAGAAATCAAAAAATTGTATGGATAGTGCACTCAGGAAGGTCTAAGTTAGAAATTACTGCCTCATTAAAAAAACCTTCAAGATCTGAAAATTCATTCGAATGGAGGCTTAAGACCTCAACTTTTACAAGGCTCTTAATCAATACATCAGCAGAATCAGTCACAGGATTGAATCAGCAGAAGAATGAGATGCAACTGTAAGAGCTGGAAAGAGAATGACCTTGTGTTCCAAGGATCCCAAGGCACTATTCATACTCTGTTGTCTTTAGAGGATTAAGATAGCTCTACAATGAGTATTTTTCCACTCTCTGTAGGAGTGACACATCCATACTTTATCCAGTCCCTTTAACCTGCTCACACTTCTTGGTTCTTCATGTGAAGATCAGAGTCCCCTGGCCCTGGGACAAAGAATGTAGGTAAATACAATAGGCTAAATTCCCAGATCAAGTTCAAGTTCAAACTGAATGATACCTTCTTAAAAAGGTTTATTTAATGATCACTGTCTGCTTGACCAAATTCTATAGCTGGTATTTGTTTAACTATAGAACGGAAGACAACTAAATCTGCAGCCAAATTCTGACTTTGGTTAGCTGTGTGACCCTGAAGGTGAGCAACAACAGAAAGCTAGCAAGGCAGTGTCAGAAATCTGACCATTAGTAAAGAATATAACCACATCCTGCAAAGCCAACTGTTTGCTCTGTGGCTTTGTCAGACAGCTCCTCCTAACACTAGGTGAACAAGCCTTGTTTCTTCAGGAGAAAAAGGTGGGACTCTCCACACAGCAAAGAGGAGGTTTAACTAAAATGATAGGCTTCACTGAGGGCTTTACTTCCCACAAGCACTGAGGGCAAAGGGAATTATGTAGTAACCTTCAGAGAGTATGGTTTATTTCAATCAGTAACAAATGCCAGCTATGTATGTACAAAGTGTAGGCTGGTCTCCCTATTACACAAGACAAAAGGGCTGGTGAAATGACTGTATTCTCCTTGTTACCATTTCATAAGAAATGAAATCTCCCTTGAAAGAGTGGACTTTTTGAAGAAAAAGCAAAGTGTGAAGAAACAAAGAGGATACCTAATATGTAAGGAGGTTGGAATATACTAGAAAGGGAAGGGGAAAAGGACTACTGAACATTTGACACTAAGTAACAGGGATGAAGCTCTTAACATTAAGGGTAAGCTTGGGTCCTCTGAAGAGAAAGCAGCTTTTCCTGCTTCCCAAAATGAAGATGTGTTTCCAGGGCCACCTGCAGGTCAAAGGTCATAGGAAGAGAAGTGCTGGGGTGACTGCCATGGATGCTAAGGAGCACCAACAAAGCTATTTGTTGACCTAATGTTAACAGAGAGGCCTACTGCTTCTCCAGGGTTATATATTCAGAATGCTGCCAAGACTCTCCCCAAACTTGTTAGGCAGAGTGAAGACTAGTCTCTTCTGGGGACTAATTCTTTCATCAGAAAGAACGGAGGAAACATTGACAGAAGTTGTGAATCACAGGGATGAAACTAAAGTTCTTAGGGGTTCTCCATGCTGTCCTAACATTATTAATTGAAGGCCAAATGAGAAAAAGATTTCAGGAGTTAAGAACTGGTTAAGAAGACAGTATCTGAGGTCAGGATCTGGTTTTCTCTGCCTTTTTCTCAAAAAGGAATTATGGAATCTTAGAGGCAGTACACCAAACAAAAGCTGGTAAAAACACATTTGCATGGATTCCTGCAAAGCTTTTTTGACAGGACTCCTAGACTGATATTTCAGGGAACAATGACACAATATGCCAGTATTTTTAGCAAAGTATTTAACAGTCCCTCACACTAGCTCTATGGACAAGCTGTAGAGATATATATTAATTAATAGTATGACTGGATCTGGAAGTGGTTTGATGAGTGAACTATAGTCATTAATGGGAAAATATAAACTTGAAGGACATGAGTTCTCTTCTTGGTTATGTACTATTTAATATTTCTATGAATGACTTAGGTAAAAGTCTAGATAGCCAACTTATCAAATGCTACCGAAGTCACAGATGACTCAAGAGGGGCAGTTAACATGCTGGATGATGAAATCAGGTTATATAAGTCTCAAAAGGTCAGAATAATGGGCTAAATTTAAGTCAAACTGGCAGATCCCATCCTTGAGGTCACTGATGACTGAACAGGTATGGAAATCTTAAGATTCTACTACCAGTTAATTTTATAAAAAGAATTTGACTTGACAGAGCCAATGCCTCCTTAAAGGTTCACCTTTAGGAAATCTCTCACACTTAGGATGAAATCAGACAGCTCTGTCAAGGACTTTACTGTCATGTAAAGCATAAAATGCTTGCCAATGGTATTTTTCCACAGTCATGAAAAATGTCATAAACGAGACCTAAGTGGAAGGGGGATTCTCTAGAGAGGGCAAAGTCTACTGAAGCTCCTATTTGAAGAGGATATTGTCCGGCTTGAATTGAGGTGCAGAATACTTCAGGACCTCCTCAATAAGATTCATGATCAGTCTAACAATCCATATAGGAAAAATTAATAGAAAAAATGCCTATTGCTCCAACAGAGATGTAGCTGAATGGCAAGTCTATCAGCACACTTATCTGGAACACACATTGAGAAATGAGTAGTGAGGGGTCCAGAATTAAACAAAAGACAGTGGGCCAAACTGCCGGTGAAAAATTTTGTAGTCTTTCAAAGATTCTATGCTGTTCCCCAGAGCAAAAACCCATCTTTTCAAAAGTTTCCCAGCAATGCACTATTGTTCTAACTCTTGAAAGATCAGTCTTTGTCAATCAAAGTCACAGGTGAGCCAAAGGGAAAAAGCAAGACAAATGGTAGACATGAACAAGCTGCACCATGGTTCCAATGATGATCCATACCCAATAAGTATCATCAAAGGTGACACAGTATCATCCTTGATGATACCATATGTATAGGAGGGAGAAGATGTGAACCAGGCATGTGGTTACAGGAAAGAACATATAAAATATAAAAAGACCTAGAGGAAAAAGGCTTCTAATATGTTGGACATATCTTCTATGGACAGTCTATATAAGAATATAGCCAAGGATTACACAAAATGAAGTAAGAATGGGTTCCAATATGCACTGATGGAATAACTTTACCACTGAAAACTAAAATAAACGTAAATTTCAACACAGATTTAAAAATCACTTGCATATGTAAAGGGGACAGTTCACATGGGAAAGATCTAAGGATTTTAGATGGCGATAAGCTGAATTAGTCAAAAGTGCGATATGGTAGTCAAAACTTAATGCTACCATAAGCTGTACCGAGAAGTATTGTGGCCAGAATGAGAAAAGTCATAGTCTTGCTGTACTATGCCCTGCTGAGACTATTATTTGGAATAATGTGTGCAATTCCCTATTTTAGGAAAGACACAGACAAGCTGCAGTGTGCCCCCTGGAAGATGTTGAGACCAGAGAACATACCATACAAAGATGGCCGGAAGGAATAAAGACTATTTACCCTGGAAAAGAGAAGACTTAGCAGAGTATAAAAGATAACTTCACACATTTTATGGGATTTTACAGGAAATAAATGAACTTGTTCTCCTTAGTCTCAGAAATCAAAATTGGGAGTGAATGGCAGAAAGGCAGATTTTGGCTTGACATGAGGAAAAACTTCCTAATAATTAGAGCAGTCCCAAAGTGGAACTGACTACCACAGGTCTCCAAGCAGAGGATGACTACTTTTAGGAAGTTTTCAGGAGTAGACTTCATCCTTGAGTGATCTCAGTCCATTCCAACTCTAAGCTTGTGAAGGAATCACCGGAGCTTTTTCAAGTCTTTGTTTCATCATCTATAAGCAACCATTTCTTGCAAAAGAAACAGATACCTAATGAGGTGATGGTCAGAGCTCAGGAGAAGAAAAGTATTAAGACTTAAGGAATTTTTTCCTGTTAAACAGAAATAAAAATGCATAGAATCGGTGACTTAGGGTTACATAAGCACACAATTATTGGTGTAAGGAACAAACCTCCCAGCAGATTGAGGAAATTGGCTCTCATTTCCGATTCTGTTGTCATGGAGATACTGAGTCCTGTTATCGCTTAACCCTTTGGATAATTTAAATCCCAGCAAACTAAAGTCCTCTTTTCCAAGTGCCTTTGGTATGCTGAACAGCTTATATGCCTCAGAAAATGAGAACAGCAAACTATGATCAATTTGTGAATAGCCCCTGGTCTTTAACAGTCCAATAAGGACCAGTTTTAGTTAAGCTTTGCAAAAAGCTTCTAAAACATCTTTCAGTCTGCACCTCTTCTTTTCAACCCACCATGCTTTCTTTTATCACTAAGACACAGCTGAATAATGCTTGAAAAATACAAGCAAAAATACCCTTTTCCAGCTTTATCCAATTCTTGTTTGCTTTCAACTAAGCCCCCTTTGAGATACATGCTAATTTTTTAGAGGCCATGGGCCTAGACTATCAATAATTTAGCTAGTCCACACCTACTTCCTGTCTCTTTGGGTAAGTGTGTATGCACTACGCCTCTGGAATATTAATCAGCAAGCATTAATTAATCAAATATCTATGTGCCACGCACTGTGCAACAGCATAAAATCATTTCTGCCTGTCCCATCTGTGCAAAATAACATGTGAGGCATTATTCGAGAATTATCCTCTCCAAACTGAGGAATAGGCAGTAAAGACAGGCTATGGAAAAATCGTTATGACCCGCTCTGGGATTTCTGTTTGGGGGAGTAGAAGTTATTTGCTAGAGGGTTTACAGAGGTGGACAAAGAGAAATGGAGAAACTAGGGGGTATTCCTTAAGTTAAATGGGTGTTTTGATGGGATAAAAGATGTGCTTTCTGCCGAAAGCTCTTCTCACACTTGGTGCACTGAAAGGGTTTTTCACCTGTATGTGTTCTCTGGTGTGTTATGAAGTGTGAACGCTGGTTAAAGCTCTTGTCACAGTCTGGGCATTTGTAAGGTCTCTCCCCCAAGTGGATTCTCTGATGGGTAATAAAATGTGAACTCTGATTGAAGCTCTTCCCACATTCCCCACATTTATAGGGTCTTTCACCTGTGTGGATCCGCTGGTGCTTAATGAGGGCAGAACTGTCAGTGAATCCTTTCCCACAATCATCACACTTATAAGGTCTCTCCCCAGTGTGTGTTCTCTGGTGGGTGACAAGATGAGAACTCTGACTGAAACTTTTATCGCACTCAGGACAGCTAAAGGGTCTCTCTCCTGAGTGCGTGCTCATGTGCGCTACAAAATGGGAACTGTCTCGGAAGCCCTTCCCACACTCAGGACATTTATAAGGTCGTTCTCCTGTGTGCGTTCTTTGGTGCTTAACTAAATCTGAGCTCTGGCTAAACCTCTCCCCACAGTCATTACATGTATAGGGCTTCTCTCCTGTATGGATCCTTTGATGGGTGATAAAATTTGAACTCCGACTAAAGCTTTTCTGACACTCAAGACATTTATAGGGCTTCTCTCCTGTGTGGGTTCTTTGGTGCATGATAAGGTGTGGCTTCCGACTGAAGGTCTTCCCACAATCCGGGCACTCGTATGGTCTCTCGCCTGTGTGGGTCCTCTGATGCTTGATGAGAGTTGAGCTGTCACCGAAGCTTTTTTCACACCCATTACACTTGTATGGTTTCTCTCCAGTGTGTGTTCGACGGTGAGTGACAAGGTCTGAGCTCTGTTTGAAGGCTTTCCCACATACAAGACACTTATATGGCCTCTCTCCAGTATGGGTTCTCAGGTGTCTCATAAGATAAGAAGTCTGGTTAAAACTTTTTCCACATTCAGCACACACGTTAGGTTTTTCACCTACATATCTGTCTAGGAGCTTACTTAAATGTCTCTCCTTTGAAAGGAGTTCCCTTTGTCCCTCCCCTGTGAGAGTTCCATGTTGTCTTTCTAATACATGTTCCCTTTCCCAGTTTCTTTCCCAATCAGAATTCTGAGAAACATCTTTCTGAGGCCGTCCTGCAGGTGGCCCAAATTGTCCTGCTGCCTCAGAAACTTCCTGGCTCAGCTTTTCCACCTGGTTCTCAAAGTCTGAAAAAGTGAAAAGAGATAACTGATAATCATTGATTTCCTTTCCACTAAGAAAGGAAATATAGAGATGAAGGAGAATCATTAAAACTGCAGTTTCCATGATGTATATATCTTTGCAGCAAATTTCAATAAAATTCATTTAAAAAACTATAGAACGTGATCAGCGGATGGCCAGGCTATCTGCTGTAGGGGGGCCGGACAAAATCAACTTAAAATTTAACTTGAGAAATTATCTTTATTCCCTTTAATAATACAGGGTCTTAGTGCAATGTTAAGCTTTAATGATCTACAAAGAATAAAATTTACAAACTTAAATATCATTTGAAAATGTAATTATTTAAATTTATTTTATACTTATTTAGTTTTCTGAATTTTGAATCATAAATTTTAGAGTTTAATTTTAACAAAAGAAGGAACCCTGTCACTGTGCGTTATTTGTGGGACAGTTAACTGCTAATACTTTCTGAGATCAATGGATTGGTAGAGGAGGTTCTCTTTCTTGTCTGGGCAGCTAGGTGATACAGTGGATAGAGCACCAGTGCAGGAGTCAGGAGGACCTGAGTTCAAATCTCATTTCAGACATTTGACACTCACTAGCTGTGTGACCTTGGGCAAGTCACTTAACCCAAATTGCCTCATCCTGGGTCATCTCCAGTCATCCTGATGTATATCTGGTCACTGGATTCAGATGGCTCTGGTGACCTGCACAGCGCTCCCTCACTCAAAACAAAGTCAAGTGCAAGTCATGTCATTATTTCTCTGCTGGCATGGTCTTCTTTGACAACGAAGGACGAACGCACACAAACACATACACACATTTTCTTGGCCAACTAAGTCACTGGATCCACCTCCAACAAATTTTTTTTTTGGGTCAAAACCTCATTCTTTGGTGATCTTAAGGCTAGCATTACTAATCCTATCCTTTCAGTCATTGAGCAACAGTTGATAAGTTTTTGCAAAGTTTGAAAACTGATAAGCCATGTACAGCATAAAACAGTGGCTATTTTGAATTTTAGTAAGATAGCATATATTTTAAAATTTTAAATAATTAACCTTTCAAAATCTGTTTTCTAAATTTGGAGTATTTATGCTTTTGAAGTTATTAAAGTTTAAAACTACACTAAAACTTTTCAGATGTCCAATTTGGGTAAAGTCAGTCAGACTTAAGTCACTACAATGAGGCTTAACTTCTAATTTCATTGGTATGAAAACCCCTCTGGTGTAGAGAGAGTTACTCTACAAGAGGTATGGTCTGTTGGCACCCTTTCTGCATCTTATAGTGCCTGGAGCACTGAGAAGTTAGGTGATTGCCCAGGATCACACAGACACTGTATGTCAGAGGAAAGACTTGAACCTAGGCCTTCCTGGCTTTAAGTCTAGATTGTCCATGTACTACTACCTCTCACAGAGTGAAAAACAACATAAAATGCTGAATGGTCAATTTAAAAATGTAAATAATGGCTAGCAAATATTAAATTGGTGGCAATACAGCCAAGATGGAGGGGATAAGCTTCATAAGTCCTTAACATGAACAAAATTCTTTCTCATTTCTCACCTGCGTGAGCTTCTCTCAGGATCCCCTCCTCCTGCAAGCTCTGGAGATCCAGGACCCATGGTTCTGCTTTCTGCTCAAGCTGGGAGATCACAGTGGGTCTGGAAATCCTGTTCATGAAAACAGACATGAATTATTGGTTTGTGCCCCAACTCAGATCTTGTTTCTTTCTCTATCAGATAAATTAAACTGCTAGAGAGTGATAATATCTGTGACTTTTCCCAGTCCAAATGAAGAAAGGACAGATCGATTCAACAAGCTGAAGATATTTCCACTTTTTCTTCTTAGGTATGAGTGAAAATTCTAGCACTAAGGTTCTACTTGTGCCCATGGAAGAGTTAACATGATTGTCACCCCCAGGAAAGACTTTGGTCTGGGCATTGATTATTATGTTTGATATATGGTTTTCTATGTAAGGGGAAGAGCTATGAAGATGAGGGAACTGAAAGACACAAAAAATCTGGGAGTCAATGACCAATGTCCCTAAACCCCTTAGGGAAATGCATCTTGTGACTGCATTTAATCTTTGACTCTAAAGGGAAAACAGAAATCCTTACCCATTGAGAGCCCATTCTTCCAACCCCGTTGGATGGCAAGCCTGGAGGGGATTCTCTGGGCAGGGTCCAGACAACCCACTCCTCCCGGACGTCCCCAGCCACATCATCCAGTGTCATCAATCCCTAAAACAAGAGATTTGAACTTAGTTTCTGCTTCTTCCTGGGATTCAGACTCAGTCACAGACTTTTAGAGCTGCAATGGATCTTGAGAGAACACCTGGTCTAACCCTCCGATTTTGAAGAAGAGAAAACTGAGGGGAAACAACTTATTCTATGTCCCATAGTAAACAGTGACAAAGCTAGGACCAGAACCCAGGTTTTTTAATGCCAAGTCAAGCACCTTTTCCAACTTGGATAGCTGCTGGAGCTAGATACAGTGCTGGGCCTGGAGTCAGGAAAAACTGAGTTCAAATATGACCTCAGAGACTTCGTAGCTGTGTGACCCTGGGCAAGTCACTTCCACTGTTTACCTCAAGTTCCCTTATCCGTAAAATGGGGATAATAAAAGAATTTAACTCACAGGTTTGTAAAGCTCAAATGAGGCAATATTTGTAAACCACTTAGCAGTTCCTGGCATGTAGTAGGTGCTACATAAATGTTAGCTAGCATTATTATTGTTGATAGGATTTTCCAACATAATCTATACATTGGTTTCTGACATGCAGTGCTACTCATGCCATGGGTGTGAGGGTAGTAGCACCAGCCACCTTTTGTGTGGTGGTACCAAGTTGGTAAGTTCTCAAATGCTTATTTCATTAAAAGTATGACTTCAAGTTTCCTAGCCTTAACCACCAGAGATTTTTCACCATAAATTTTTCTTGCCCAACTTCCTCATCAGTGCAAATGGCTCCAAATTTTCGCCAGCACAGAATTTGGACAGTTATTAATATGAATTCTGTAAGGAACACTCATGTCAGATGTTTTAAAGCAGGGACTATCTTAATTTTCTTAGTTTGTATCTTCAATATTTAGCACAGTACTTGATACATAGGAAAGGTTTAATTAATATTTTTTCATTCATTTGTTCATGGTGAAACCATAATCTAAAGAAAACCTTTTATTCTATCTTACTACATACTCATTTACAAACTAGGAAAACATAGTTTTACTGGTAGAACTCCTATTATGTCAGTGATTTATAGACAAGCTCACTCTAAAAATGTACCCACAGGGTCATCAATGCTTTGGTATCGGTCCGCAGGGACTAATCCAGTGGTATTCTAAAAGGAATCTTCCCAGGGCACTATTCTATTCTACAACTTTACTGATGTTGGGAATTGAAAGTCATCTTTAACATTGGCAAAATGATCTTAAAAAAAAAAAGAAAACAATAAAATTGAATAGAGGGAAACTAGAAAGAGTTCATTGAGGGACAAAACTCAACCAATGTTGGGGACAAGCCTAGTAGAGAGAGAGCAAAAATTATTTTAGGGGAAAACAAAATGCTTTAGGGAATTGCAGCTGTCTACCAGTTGAATCTGTCATTCAAAATAACAAATATTTATGGAATTACTTGAGAAATACAAAGGAGTATAAAGATGAAGACCTTACATAGGAACGTGGTCAACGTGACCACAAGGAGGCAGCATGGTGCAGGAAGCAAAAAAAAGTTGGAGTAAGACCACTTGGGTGTGAAACCTGTCTCTATTTATTACCCCTGTGACCTTGTACAAAGATTCTCCCTCTGGACCTCCTTTTAAAAATGAGAGGGCTGTATCAGCTGACCTAAAGTCCTTCCCAGCCCTAGATCTATCATTTTCTATTCTCAGCAGATTGTAATCATATCATTAACTCCTAATACATCCATAAACTGATACATTTTTTTCTGGCCTAAGATGTTTTAGAGAAGTTTTAAACCTGGGATCTTGGAAAGCTCCCCTCCCCCATCCCATCCCTCCCATCCCCCCACCAGGGATCAGTGGATAAATTTTAAGAAAGTCAGGAACTTGGATTGGAAAAAATAGCATCTTTATTTCAATACATAGAATCGGTTTCCTCTGTAATTCTACAAATTTTATGTTATGCATTTAAAAACATTATTCTGAGAAAGACTCCACAGGTTTCATCCAACTGCCCCAAGAGGCCAGGACACAAAACAAGGTTAAGTTCAGAGCCCATTACAGTGTGTTGAGGCTCCACCCTGTGACTTTTTAGTTCCCATTTCTGTAAATGGCTTCAAATCCTCCCTGAGCTCCTGTCCTCTTGACATCTCCCCCTAGATATCCCACAGGCATCTTAAAGTCAACATGACTCAAACAGAATTATCTTCCCCTCTAATCCCAAACCTTCCCTGACTTACCTATTTCTGTCAAGAGTATCAAGAGTACCACTATTCTTTTTCAAAATGTTTCATTTTTATTAAGTTAATCATTGAACAAAAAAATACATAAAATCAGAAATAAAAGATTGTACCTAAAACTGTAAATGTCTGTCAGGTGCAATTTTTTAAAGCACATATTAAAATTAAGTAGTAAAATTTTTAATAGGTTCTGGGTACCCTTCTCAATTTTTTTTTGGTAAACTCAAAAAATGTTTCATTGCTACTTTAAAAAAAAAATCTTTGCTACATCAATGCCCCTCCCCCTTGCCTAATGGAACCCTCTCCTTGTAATCAATTAACTTATTATTATTAATAAGACTTTATTAAGCCCTAATAGGTGCCAGCACTGTGCTAAGCGCTTCATGAGTAAGTATAGTCAAGGAAGACAAATCAACAGCATGGCCACCCCTGAAGACTGTACACACCTCCACCTGCCCACAAGCTACAACGTTCTCCTACTAACCTAGTTTTGAAACCTACCAGTCATTTTCAGCTCTCGTTCTCACTCACTCTCACATCCACTCTCCAGTCGGTCAACAAATCTACTTTTTCACTATTCTTTATCACCACCACCCTCCCCCCTCACTCAACTACTATACATATGCTCCCCCTAAACTGACTTCCTTGCAGTTGGTCCTACATAATCCATCTCCTGCTTCTGCCCCAAACAGAATCATTGTGAATTTTACATGCTCAAGACAGAACTACTTCTTTCCCCAAATGCTGCCCTCTTCTGAAACTCCCAATCCACTCGGTGTTCAGAGCACCAACATCCCCCCAGCCAAGCAGGGTTATAATCTCAATTCACATATTCAATCTGTGACCAAATTCTGTCTTTTCTACCTTCACTCTTCATTTCAGCCACCACACTGGCACAGACCCTTATACCTCAAGACCGGATTTTTGCTTCTTGATTTTGTCTTCCGGTTGGTCTTCCATTCTGTTTGCCTGTCTGTGTATCTTTCACTCCAATCCATTCTCTGGTTGCCAAAGTGATTTTCTTAAAGTACAGCTTCGACCAGGTCACTCAATAAATTCTGTTGGCTTCCTTTTACCCCCAGGATCCTATATAAAATGCTGTCTGGCCTCAAAGTCTTTCACAGTCTGACTCCTTCCTATCTTTCTAGTCTTATACTTTACTCCCCTCCATGTATTTATCTGTATTCTTGTTGCCCCTGCTACACCCACCTCAGTGGTTTTTCAAGGAACTCATGGGCCTTCTTTCCTGTCTCAGCTCAAATCTCACCTGAAACTCAGCTTCCCCTCTCACAGTTGGTGCTTCCCATCAGAGACAATCTTCCATATAGTCAGTATAAAATCTAGTATTTAAATAGCTATTTGTATGTGGCCATGTGGCTAGACTGTAAGCTCCCTGACAGCAGAGGCTATTTTTGCATTTCTTTGTATCTAAAGCACTAACCAAAGCACCTGGCCCAAAGCAAGCCCTTAATTCTGGTGGAGAGGGGTCTTCTATGACCCCCTCCAGCTCCAGACCCAAGGCCTTAGAATAGATTCTCCTTCCAGCTACTTCTTAGAACCCCTAGTTCCTTTCAAGGTTCAGCCCATGTACAACTACCTGGAGAGGTCTTTTTGGATTCCTCCAATTGTAAGTCAACCTTCCCTCCTCATCACCCCAACCACAGTGATTTTATTTTATATATATATATATTATGCATTTACTTATTTGTGAATATTTGTATCTCCCGGTAGAATTTAGGTTCCTTGAAGACAAGAACAGTCTCATTTTCGTCTCTGTATGGCCATCACCTAGTACACAGTAGGTGCACACTCAAATACTTCCAGACCAAATCTCTTCTTCAACACCTTAAGCACACAGGACCCCCCTCAAGCATCTTCTCTTTCATCCTTGCTATGACTATACTTACTTCCCTGCTCCTCCTTCTATTCCAGTCTTTGTTCCCAGATTTCAATCCTCAGGACGAGCTTGCCTTCAAAATGGTTATTCTAACAAACTTACAATACTAAAGTGCTATATATAATCTGTGTCTGAGTTCTCCTTCCAGTTTCTAAAGCACATGTACATTAGAACCAAGGCCTTCTGAGGAGAAATAACCATCTGTTCTTTTTGTGGGATGTAATGTACTATAAATTACATTAAATAAAAAAAAGGATAAAATGATACAGATCTTTCTGGCATCAATTAATATGTAGATAGACTGCATTTCTGAGACATACATACATATGTGTGTATGTATGTAAATATATTAATATATTAGATACATACTTAAGACTATTATCCAAAGGGGTTCTTCTCCCTTAAAAAATGGTGTTCCATGTATAACCGACATCAAATTGCTTGTCTTCTCAATGAGGGGGAGGGGGGAAGTTGAGAGGGAAGAAGGGAGAGAATTTGGAAATCAAAGTTTTAAAAACAAATGTTAAAAATTGTTCTTACATTCCCCAATCATAAATGGTCAAAGAATATGAACAGGTAGTTTTTAGAGGAAGAAATTAAAAATATCTATAGTCATATGAAAAAAATGTTCTAAATCACTATTGATTAGCAAATCAAAACAACTCTGAGATACCACATCACACCTATCAGATTGGCAAACATGACAGAACAGGAGGATGATAAATGTTGGAGAAGGTGTGGGAGAGTTGGAACACTAATTCACTGTTGGTGGAGCTGTGAGTTGATCCAACCATTCTGGAGAACAATTTGGAACTATGCTCAAAGGGCTACAAAAATGTGCATACCCTTTGACCCAGCAATACTGCTTCTAGGACTGTATTTCCTAAAAGATCATAAAAATGGGAAAGGGTCCCACATGTGCAAAAATATTTATAGCAGCTCTCTTTGTGGTGGTCAAAAACTGGAAATCAAGGGGATGCCCATCAATTGGGGAATGACTGAATAAATTGTGGTATCTGAATATAATGGACTATTATTGTGCTATAAGAAATGATGAACAGGAAAACTTCAGAGAGAACTGGAAAGACTTATATGAACTGATGCTGAGTGAAAGGAGCAGAACCAGGAGAACTTTGTATACAGCAACAACCACAGTGTGTGAGGATTTTTTTCTGGTAGACTTAGTACTTCACTGCAATACAAGGACTTAAAAAATTCCTAATGGTCTCTTAAGGCAAAATGCCTTCCACATCCAGAGAAACAACTATGGAATTTGATCACAGAATGTAGCAGGTCATTTTCTTCTGTATTACATTTTGGTTTGTTTTATGATTTCATTCATTTTAATTATTCTATGCAACATGACTAAGATGAAAATGTATTTAATAGGAATGTATGTGTAGAACCTATATAAAATTGTATGTTATCTCAGGGAGGGAGTGGGGAGGTGGGGGAAAGGAAGGGGAGGGAGGGAAAAAAAATCTAAGATATATGGAAGTGATTGTAGAACACTGAAAACAAATAAAATAAAAAAAAAACCTGTTTTCCCATGTGACTGGAGGAAAATAAAATGCTAAAAATTAATTGAAAAAAGAATGGTGATTTCTGACATGGAACAGGCACAGGGATAGGAGTCAAAACACCTGAGTTACAGTTCAAACTGCACTGAACTCACTACATAAACGTATGACCGTGGACAAGTTATTTCACTTTGTAGACCTTGATTACTTTATATGTAAAATAAATAGGCCAATGATCCTCCCTTTAGCACTCTATATTCACTCCTCTCCCGCTTGATCTCCCATTCTCTGCTCCAGTATCTCAAAATAATTTCCCCTTCACTCTTCTCTAGAAATGTTCTCAGTCTCCCTTCTGTTAGAGAAAATCATTTGTATACTTGTCTGCTCCCCATCCTTGGGAGCTGAAAACTAGAGTCTCTCACATCTATCTTAGTATCCGCAGTTCCTAGTATCTTGCCCACAATAGGTATGAAATAAGTATCTGTTGAATTGAACTGATCTCCCCAGATCCTTCCAGCTGTGACATTCTATTACTCTAAGTCCCCTGAGTAAACATCGAATCAGTCTGGTGTTAATTGGAGTACAGCATGCAAGGCCTGGGGAGTATACACATCTTTTACCCTTAGACAGCCCCTTGTTTTGAATATTGAATCACTTTTCCTTGACAAACTTTTAAAACACAATGATTGCATGTACAGTGTACATGTCTGAAAGGAAGGGAAAAAAGTTAAAGAAACTGAGGTGGTTTTACTGGGGCTTGAGGGGCAGAAATTAGAGGCCACAGTCCTCTGGGAAGCAATGAGATAGCATTTAAACAAAACATGTCCAAAACTGAACTTATTCTCTTTTCCTCAAACTCTCTCCTCCTCTGAACTTCACTACTTCTGCTGAAGTTATCACTAACCTTCTAGTCTCCCAGGTTCCTAACCAAAGCATTATCCTAGACCCCTCCCTCCCCTCCCTAAGTAGTCAATCAAATCTTACCAAATCTTGTCCTTTCTATCTTTACACTCAGGCCCTTTCTGTCCATTCACTTGGTTACCACCTTAGTTTCTGATGGTTCACCTTCTTAGATTACTGTAGCAAAAATATCTGTTTCAAGACGCCATCCTACACACTGCTTCTAAAATGACTTTCCTCAAATTCATAACTGACACGATTCCCCATGTGAACAATTCCAGTGACCTCCTGTTGCTTCTAGGATAAGATATCAACTCCTCTGTTTGACTTTTAAAGTCCTTCACAACCTGGCTTCAACCTACCTGTCTGGTCTCATTGGACATTACTCTCCCTCCCTCTCTGAGATCAGAACTGTCACCCATGACATTCTCTCTCCCAAGTGTCAGACTCTAGAAGCTACCCCATTTGCCCAGAAGGCATTCCCTCCTTACCTCCACTTCAGTTCCTTTCATCCTTTATGGCATCTTCTTTAGGAAGGATTTTTTAATCCTTTTAATTTTTTAATCCACTCCTCCTCCCCAGGCTCCAACAGCTAGTACCCTCCCCTCTCACCCCAAATTACCTTCAATTTAACTACTTTGTATTTATATGTATTCACTTTATATAAAGGCTGCTAGCAGCACAGTGGAGAGAGCAGTGGACTTGGAGTCAGAAATCCCCAAGTTCAAATGCTGCCACAGTAACAGTATCACTGCACAATCTCTGCTTGCTTCAGTTTCCTTATCTATAAAATGGAAATAAGAATAGCACCTTCCCAGAGCTGTGAGAAACAAATAAGATAATCACTTTGCAAATCTTACAGAACGCTACATATGTTACTATTACTTTTATTTATGCTGTATATATTAAGCTATGTACATACTGTCATTCCATTAGATGAGCTCCTTGTGAGCAGAGATTTTTTTTCATTCTCGGTACCTGTTCCTCAGCTCCTAGCCCAGTGCCTGGCACATAGTAGGCGCTGAATAATTGCTTGCTGATTGAGGAAGAAGATCCCAAGTGGGACTCTGGGGCTTCCCAGCCATGTGACCTTGGGAAAGACCCTTCTTGGAGTTGGGGTGTCAGTTTCCTCTTGGGCAAAATGGGGGTGGCACTGCCCCCCTGCCCCTGCTCTCAGCGCTCCGCACAGATGTCAGCTGCAAGTCTGACTGGAGGGGGGAGGCGTCCTCTGCCCAGATCACCCACCTGCTCCCCCAAGTTTCCAGCACGAGTCACCAGCCCCGTCCCCAGCGCTGACCTCCTTAGGCCCGCAGCCATCCACTCACCGCCCCGGGCCAGCCCAGCCAGAGGAAGCAATGTTAGCCAGGGGCCTGAGCCAGGGGTCGGAAACCGCAGAGTCCAGCCGGCCGCCACCCGGTTTGGGGCGAGCCCACACTGGACTTAAGGAAAGGGTCTGACGTCAGGCGCCCACCCCCGCTCTCTTGCCATTGGTTTAACATCTCCGCGTCTTACAGTTTCTTTTCTTCAAATGGTACAGATGGTTGTCAAAAAGGACTGTGGGGGTGGGTCAGCGACGCGGAGGATACTGGGAATTGTGGTCCCTGGAGAGCTCCTGGGAGGACTCTGGCTCCCAGCATGCTCTGTGATCACACCTAGGCCAGTTCCCAGACCCACAGGGAAATGACACGCACTAGCTAGTCCTTGGGGAACCTCAGGCAGGGGAGAGGGGTAGTGGGGGAATCTGCCTTCACTCAGAGTTCACGCATGCGCAGGCACCCACTCCCGCTACCTTCCCCCCTCTTTTGCTCCCACCCTGAGGCCTAATTCCCCCTCTGCGCCTATGTCCATCCCCAAGCCCTGTCTCCGGAGCCCGAATCCACTCACCACCCCCGGGACAGGGCCAGGCCTGACCCGGGATGGAGAAGGAAGGGAAATTCCCCCGGAGCCAAGAAAGTCCTGGCTGTCCCGCCTGGCTCAGGCCAGGCCACTCTGGACAGAACTAGGAGTTGTACGCAGGTTGCAGTGTCAGGAACGCCCGCCCTTGCCCTCCGGCCATTGGCTACCCGATGTTTACGTAGGGAAACCATCCTTTTCCACTGGCGGGGCCAGCTGTCAAATCGGCTCGGTGGCTGGGTGGCGCGGAGGATTATGGGAAATGTAGTCCCAGGAGCCAATAGCCAAATACTTGCTATATGCCAGGCACTAGGATAAAAATACGGAAAAGAAAGACAGTCCTTGCCCTAAAGGAGTTTATAATCTAAGGGAGGAAGACTCTAAGGAACAGAGGTAGGGGAGAGGTAGAGGAGGGATAGGGGAGAGAGGGTGATATCCCCAGGTAGTGAAGGCGAGTGAGAAGTGAGAACAGAAAAGAACTCAGAATCAAAAGTTTAGAATACATTTCCAGCTCAAACAGACCTTAGAGGTTATCTAGTCTAATCCCCTCCCTATTACATTTGAGGAAATTGAGGCACACTGAAAGATAATGACTTGTCCGGGATTACACAGATAGTGTAAGTGTAGAGATTTTTACCCAGGGGTTTGGACTCCAGATCCTGGGCTGTTTTCACCTCACCTGTCAAGGCAGTGTGCTATCAGGAACTGAAATGTCTGCCCCATGTGTGAATCTGTAGAATTCCTTGGTGTTTCTCCTTAAAGAGCCTGCAAGGCCCTGCCTAATATTAATAATAGCTAATATTCATATAGTGCCACAAGGTTCACAAAGTTTACAATATTAAGGATTGCAGTACTAACGCACTGGATCCTCACAACAATCCAGAGAGGTAGGTGCTATTATTATTCCAATTTTAGAGATCTGGAAACTCTTGCAGTCAGAAGTTAAGTAACTTGATCAGGGTCACAGGGTCAGGAAGTGCCTGAATTCAATTTTGAACTCAAGACTTCTTGATCTACAATTGCCTCATCTACCTACCTACCTTGCTTGTGATCTGAGCTATCACTGCATAGATCAGCTGTTGTGGAATGGGAACTGCTTGAGAGAAAGGGAAATTTTCTGTTTCTCTAGTGCTGTGAAAACAATACCTTTAATTAGTGTTTGTTGAATTGAGTTTGCTGAACTGACACAGACCCTACCTTCAAGGAACTGACAATCTTATTAAAAGCAAAGGGAAAGTCACCTGGAAAAAGAACTATGATACAAAAGAGACATAAGTACAGAGAGGTGATGCTGGCAAAATGCTATGTGCCAGCTGACTGACTATGAGAAATTTGAGGAAGAGGATAAGGAAGTCACTTTAACCTGAGAGGATGGACATGAGGTAGCATCTAGGTTATTTCTTGAAGGAAGGGAGAGGTTTAATGACAAGGTATGGAAGTGGTGGGGATGAGGGTCATGAACAAAAGGATGGAGATGGGAGATTTTAGGATGAAAGCAGGTAAAGGAAAATATTGGTTTGGTTGTAACATAGATGAAGTAGAAGCGGTATAATATAAACTTAAGCTAGAAAGATAGATTGAAGCTAACTTGTAGAAGACCTTAAATGTCAGTCAAGAATTTATACTTTGTTTGGAATGCAATAGCAAGCCACTGATGCTTTCTTAATGGAGAAGTGACATGATTATAGAGATGCACTGGGAAAATTACTCTGGTCCTAGAGTGAGGAATGAATTGGAGAAGGGGAGATAGACTGGAGACAAGAAAACTAATTAGAAGGATATTTCAGTAGTCTAGAAGAGATAAGGGTTGGAACCAGGGTGCTTACATTGAGAATGAAGAAAAAAGGAAGTCTACAAGACATTATGAGGTTCCTTCTGGCTCTAAATCTATGACCCTATGATTTTAAATTAGAAAGAATGAGATTTTATTGGATGTGGTGAAAAAAGAAGGAAGTGTCAAAACTGTGACTACAAACCTAAGATACTGAAAAGATAGTGGTGCCGTTAAAAGAGAAAAGTTAGAAAGAGGCCAGGTTTGGGGTACAGGTGATGGGACTGGTTTTAGATACATTGAATTTAAAGGAATGGTAGGTCAGCCAAGTGATGAGGCCTACCAAGATCATTAGAAATATGAGAACTGAGCTACAGGGAAAGGTTGGGGGTGAAGATAGAGATATTATGGGGGTTATTAACTTTAAAATGATCATTGAAGTTTAGGAGTAAATGAGATAAGTAAAAGATCTAAGAGAAAACCTCTTCTAGCTTCATTTCCCCTCACTCAGATCCATCTAGGAGGTCTTCTAGGTCCTTATTTGACTTCTTGGTCACTGACTTTCCCTCCTTCACACACAGAACTCCAATTCTAGATCATGTGGAAAGGTTTCCTATGTGTCCTTGGTAATGTAGGCTCAGTCACCAGGGATCATTTCACCAGTGAAGTTCATAAAAGCTTTTTAAGGAAATTGATTCCAGGAAACAAATTCTGTTTCTTTTTTTGACTCCCACAAAACATTCTGTACTTTTCCTAAGCTTTTAATGCATTGTTTTTGAACTATAGTTACTTTATGCTTAGGATACTCTTGTAAAGTTACTTTAAATTTCAGTCTGTATCACAACTTCCTTCTTTGATTATAAGCTTCATGAGGATAGAAACTATGTTTCATTCACCTTTGTCCTTCCCAGGTTCAAACAGTATTTCCCATGCCGTAACATTTAATAAATGGTGGTTAAATGAACAGATGCCTGAAGAGGGTTATCTGTTCAAAGATTTTCATAACATTAATAATTGCAAAAAACTGGAAATAACTGAAATGTTCAACAATAGGAGAATGGTTGAATAAATTGTGATAAATTCATATAGGAAAATACTGTTACAATATATCCAACAAATCTGAAAAGACTTTTATGAAAACAAAAAAGTGAAAAAAATAAGAATCAAGAGAAGGAGTGGGTACATACTGACTATAACCATATAAGAAGACAAGTGGTTGAGAATGAATGGACAGAAGAATCCTGATGTAGATTTAGAGGAACTGACTGGGAAAAAAAAATGTTGACACTTTATATGTTGTAATTAATTTAAAGTGACAACGAGGTGGCGTGGCACATGGAGTCAGGAAGACCTGAGTTCAAATTCAACTTCAGACAATCCTGGACAAGTCATTTTACTCTGTTTCCCTTTGTTTCCTCATCTGTAAAATGAACTGGAGAAGGAAATGGCAAATCACCCCAGTATCTTTGCCAAGAAAACACCAAATGGGGTCACAAAGAGTCAGACATGACTGAATAAATTGATTTAATATAGATATAATATCTATTATTTTTAATAATAATAATATCATTTAGAGTGCTTTCCATTTATCTCATTTGATTCTCAAAATAATCCTATAAGGTGCTAAAATTATTTCCATTTTAAAGAAGAGGAATCTGAGGGTAAGACAGGTTAAGTGACTTGCCCAGATGATTCATACAGTAAGTATCTGAGGTAGCATTAGAACTCGTCTTTCTCTCTCTATGTCTAATGTCCTTTCTATGCAGCAGGCACTGTGCTATACCTGTGGAAACAAATACAAGGAAATATCAAAGTTCCTTTCATGCAGGAGCTTACATTGTAACTGTGGAAGATTACATATAAGGGGTTTTTGGAATCAGAAGGAAAGTGGGGAAAAGAAAGTGAATGGGGAGTCACCAGAGACAGGACAATTGTATTGGCATGATGAGCCATTTTGTCCTAGGTCCTACATTTTGTTTTGCTTTTTAGGTGGAGTAAAATAAAGGCAGGTCTGTATTTCATATTAATTCGTAAGGGTGTGCACCCTCCAGACTAGCAAATTTTTAGGTTGCAGGTCTTCAGAAGCAAGTTACACAGACATAATGTATAGATGTGTGTCTCCCTCAGATGACATTTGCTCTTTGTAGAGCATGAGGCCTTGTTTTAGATGGTCATTCTTTGCCAGCAGTTCTCAAACTTTTTGGATTCAGGACTTTTCACACTCTTAAAAATTATTAAGATCCTCCCCTTTAATGTAGATTATATCTAATCAATCTATATTATTAAATCAATAATTTATTAGAAACTGAAATATCTTAATATTATTATGGAAATAGTTTTGCTCTCTCAGACCATCTAAGTCACTGTTCCAGACCTTGTAAAGAATGCAGAACTTTTGAATTGATTTATTTGTACCTTCTAAAGAGAAACTTTGAGTTGTTCATTTGCATATGAAAAGGCCAGTAGAGATAATGAATTTACTCTCAGTGCATAGATGGCTTAGGTATCTTTTCCCCCACAGTTAGCACTTGCATAGACCAACAGGCTATCCTGAGAGTTAAAAACAACTCTAGAACCCCAGAACTACTGGGGGGATATTAGGCAAATGGCTATTGCCTGGTTGTGACTGGCAACCGAGAAATGTACTACATGGTCGATGTAAGTTAGGGTGAGGTATCTCACAGAGGGAAGCCAGACCTGAACCAGTAAGAGTTGTTGAAAAAAAAGATTAAAGTTCTATTCTCCCATCTGCTCTCTGGGAATTGATAAACCTGAGGTACTAACAGCACAACTGGAATGAAATGCTAGTCTTAGACCAAAATCTCTACTCTTTCTGAAAATGCATTGTAGGACCCAGGTAAGGATTGCAGCTGACACTTGAGTTAGGTCAGTAGTAGAGACATATAGAGAAGCAAGTTCAGAGAATCATTGGTTTAATCTATCCAGCCAAGATGCTATGTCCTATGAGGAATAAATCTACCTAAGCAAATCTTATTTGCGTTGGCACATTCCTACATGTGCCACACTACCATTGTACTTTAAGAATGTGCTCACTCTCCTCACACATACATGTATTTGTGGAGAATACATCCGCAAGTTTATGGGAGGATATTTAATTTTTTTATTTTTTATTTTTTTTAATAAATTTATTTAACTTTTTACATTCATTTTCACAAGATTTTGGGTTCCAAAATTTTCTCCCCATTTGTCCCCTCCCCCCTCCCCAATACACTGAACATTCTAATTACCCATATCACCAATCTGCCCTCTCTTCTATCATCCCTCCCTTCCCTTACCCCATCGTCTCTTTTGTCCTGCAGGGCCAGATAACTTTCTATTCCCCATTACCTGTATTTCTTATTTCCTAGTAGCAAGAACAATACTCAAGAGTTGTTCCTAAAACTTTGAGTTCCAGGGAGGATATTTTATAATTATTGTTCTGGCTATATCGTTTGAGCAAATGCCTTTGTAAGAGCTAATTACTTTACAGGCTGATTATTAATAGTAAGTACACCAGTAGGGGCTCATGGCTTATATTTTTTGAGGAGTATTGTTATAGTATATACTCTGGAACCCTGAGAGTAAATGTCCCTCTGGGGATCTAATCTACACGTGTAAGGACAAGTCGGTGGAGCATCCTATATATATTGCTATACATTGTAACCTTGAATGCTTGTGTGGGAGCTGAAGACCCTTTTAACTCTATCTGCGGAGGCCTAGACAGAAGCGATATGCTGAACTTTCCAGTGAAAATTCTGGGTAAGGCAAAAATGAAACAGAGAGTTCCGATTCAGGGGCACCATCTCCAAGATTAAGCCCAGTCTATGTTAGCTCAGTGTTTGGGGTGAAGGGCCAAAAGTTATATCTTCACTGATATTGTTGCAATCATTATGAACACTCTTCTTTTGTCCTCGCTTTCTTCACGCTGCATTACTTCACAGTGGTCTCCTCATGTTCCCCTGAACTCTTCATAGTTGTCATTCCTTTCCATATAGTAATATTCCATTCCGTTTGTGTGCCCTGATTTGTTCAGCCATTTCCCAGTTGTTGGGCACATAGTTTATTTCCAGCATTTTGCTATTATAAATAGTGCTAATAGGAATACTTCTGTACATATGACTCCTTTCTTTTTGCCATCGACCTAGTCAGGCTGCCTAGTTATGTGATTGCTGGGTCATAGAGAATAAATAATTTAGTAACTTTCTTGCATAATTCCACATTGTGTTCCACAACAGTTAGATCAATTTATAGTGCTACCAGTGGTCAATAAGGTTTCCAAAAGAGTAGATCTTATTACAATCATGCCCCACTTCAGTCATGTGGACTTGAGCTGCAAACAAACAAACGAAAATGGTCCCTGAACTATTAAGAAACTGTTTCTGTTGCAAAACCAATGGACTTCTTTCTGTAAGAGAAAATACAGCCTCTTGATTAGAATGGTATGTAAAATGATGGATGCAGATTTTTCTTTTGTTTCCCAATCCCCCTAAATCTTTGAGAATAGATTCCAATATTGAGATAGATGACTTGGGAGTAAACAAACTCAGGAGGACTAACCAGATGTTTTCTCCCTACATGTGAATATGCTTCAGAAGAGAAGCATGAGAGCATGGCCTAAGTGTCCATGCTTTAGAAGAGAAATTATCTGCTCTCACATAATTCACCAGTAGAATATAAGTTTCTTGAAGTCAGTGACCATTCTTGTACATAGATTTTGTTTGGACATTATTTTTTGTTTTTAAGAATTCATGTAGGTGAGTAATTCTGAATGTAAATATTCAGTTCTTCAGGGCAGGTCCCCCAACTTCCCTCTAACTTACAGAAGAAGAGGTCAGCTAGGAGCACCAAAAGGTTGAGAGATTTTCCTCAGGATCATGGTGTCACTATGTGTTGGAAGAGTCTTTCTTCCTAAGATTTTCATTTTGTCTCCGGTTTGAGCCCTGTTTCTGTCTTGTAGACAGATGACCCTAGAGTTGCTGGATGCATTTAGAGATTCCTTTCAATGCAATTCAACAAATATCTCTTACTAACCACAACAATAACAACAATAGCTAATGTTTACAGAGTGCTTTCATGTTTGCGAAACACTGAACATATTATTTCATTTTATTAGGTAAATCAATTTTATTAAGCACCTATTATACAGGGCACTGAACTGACTGCTGAGGATACGAAGATGAAATGAAAAGCCTCAGAGAGTTTATGTGAGGGTTGAGGGTGGAAAAACAACAGATACAGAGATAAAGTAGGTACAAAATATATACAGGTGTAATGGCTGTCTAGTGCATGCCCAGACCACCTGAGATGATTTCCCTCCACATGGAAGTCGTTTAGGAGCTGCTTCTGGGAGATGATGATGACATGTGAGGACAGTGCCTTGGAGAATATGGAGCACCTCTGGACATTCAGTAACTGGTTTGGTCAACATGTTAAAGAGAAGGCTCTTTGATTGGCTGTGGAGACAGTCAGAAAGACCTATTAGATTCAGTGATGGTCTTTTTGTTCCATTATGAGATTCCTTCCCCTCATGGCATCTAGTGAAGGGAATGGAGTCTATGACCTTGGGAGTTTCAAAAGCTTGGAAGAATGAGCCAAAAGAAATGGAAAGTCAGAGCCCAGACTCATTGTTGAAGCCAGTCTAGCATTAAGTAGCTTTAAGGAAAAAGGAACAATCTTAGGGAAAATCTTTGAGTTCTCTACCCATGGGAGGCTGAGATGAGTATCCAGCTGGAAGAGATGCTACCTTTGGACACAAACTTAGTGGGACTAATGCTATACAAGTATTGAACCAAGTTGAACCTAGTTCCTCCTTCATCCCTCCTAGCCCTCCGTTCCTACCATCAAGGTGGTATAAGGGAAAAAGATGTTCCCTTCCAAGCTATTTGGGGAAATGTTTCTATGCTTGTTTTTGCTTCATCTTCAAATTAAATATCATTTTTCAAAATCAAAGTTAAGTGGCCAAACAGAACTAGAATGCTTGACATTAGCTCCCTCACAACAGAGTATACACAGACCCTATTATACAAGGAAAAGTTTGTAGCTTTTGTTTGGAGGCCAAGTGGTAGCCAGAGTAAGGGGTGAGTCTTTTGCCTAATTTGGGGATCATTTCTTTGAAAGGGCTTATTCTGTGTATATGAGTAGTTTCATTCTGTTGAAGTAGGAAAAATTCTGGATTTGAGTCAGATGACCTGTGCTCAAATCTCAGCCCTGCCACTTAATATGTGTAGCCTTGGTTCTATCACTTAACCTCTATGGGCCTCAATTTCCTTATCTGTAAAATGAGAGGGTTGGGTCAAATGATCCCTCAGATCTCTTTTGCCTCGACACCTATGATCCTATGATCTATGGCCAGTGTTCAGCTAATTCTGTGGATTGAATCTTGGCTGCTGCCATCTACTGGACTCCAGTTAATTCTCCTTTTTTTCAATCAGTCTTCCATTGCTTGACTTCAGTCCAAGTCCTGTTCTCATCTTTGGTGACTTCAACATGCATAGATATCCCCTGGAATATCCTGTCCTTCCAGGTAATCAACCTCCTCAACTCCCTTGATCTTCAACTTCCCTTTACCCCAGACGTTCAAAGGGGTAGTCATACCTTAGCACCACTGCACTATCTCCACAATCATGAACTTTGCAATTCTCTTCTCTAATTATAATTTCCTATCTTTCTCTCTCTCCTTCTACCTACTTCTCTTAAATCTATTCATTATTCACATAGTAACCTCCAGTCCTTGAATTCTTCCCTATTTTCACAGTCCATCATCTCTGTTCTTATCTTACTTTTCTCCCCGTGGTTTTGATCCCATCCCATCCCATGAATGCAACAAAGTGTTGGTTTCTACTTCTGGCTCTGGTACCCCTTGTTTTTCTGCTAGTTAAGCCCTGGCAATCATCTACTCTAGGTCACTCTCAATATCTTCCTTCTGATCCTATTCATGAGCTGTGGAATTCAGTTAGACAAAGTCATACAGCCAATACTTAGTCCTCTCCAAATTCATGTTACCTTACCACAACCAGGCCTTCACGGCTATTGGGCAATCCAGATATTTCCCCCTGATTGACTCTCTGTTATACTCCTCACAGTGGCTGTTCCAAACTTTCTTCTTGCCTTAAGTGTTCTGTATGACCCTCTCCAGGATTCCTCTCAGCAGAGGCATTTTCTGTGAAAGAGATATGTATTGCCCATGTTAATGTCCCTTATTTCACCTACTCTACATCTGAAAGCCTTTTCTATCTTCTACCATTATTTTTCTTCTCTCCTCCTGCCTCAGAGAATGTGGTAGACCTTCTTAGCACTACTGTCCCCTCTACTTGTGTTTTTGCTCCCATCCCCACCTGACTCCTTCCTTCATTGGCTATTAGAGGGTATGGGGCAGCTAGGTGAATAATTAATAGCATATTTGGCAATAATACAGTATACTGAAAAGATAAATTAGAACCAGATTTTGAAGTTCTCTAAATGCCTGAAACACTGTATGTGTATTGTGCTATCAGAAGTAAGGAGTCATTGGGCAGCTAGGAGGTTCAGTGAATAGAGCACCAGTGCAGGAGTCAGGAGGACCTGAATTCAAATCTCATCTCAGACACTTGATACTCACTAGCTGTGTGACCTTAGGCAAGTCACTTAACCCCAAATGCCTCATCCTGGGTCATCTCCAGTCATCCTGATGAATATCTGGTCACTGGATTCAGATGGCTCTAGAGGAGAAGTGAGGCTAGTGACCTGTACAGTCCTCCCTCACTCAAAAACAAAGTCAAGTGCAAGTCATGTCATCATTTCTCTGATGGCATGGTCTTCTTCGGCAACAAAGGATTAGAGCACACTCAGCTTAAATGGTGACTTTATTCTCCCTCCCATGGCTGCTTCTGGGTTCTAAAGGGCCAGCCAAATAAAAACTCAGACTCAATCAGTTTGGAACTTAAGCTAAGGGATGAAAATGAAATATTACTATACAATATGAAAATATGAAACCTATGACTTTTGCCCCCACTCTGAATCTGGAATTTCTTCTCTGTATGAACAACTTTCCACATTCAAAAACATTGTTTACAATGGCCACATTATTTATTGGACACGTAAGAAAGTGGAAAAGAAAATAGCTGTTTTCCATTCAACGATGTACCAGGCATGGACTGTGGAAGGGGCTAAGGAAGGGATGCAAAAGTATGAGGAAAAGACTTTTTGTATGTGTGACTTTCTTCCCTCCTTTCCTTTAGAGAACACAGACCATTGTTTAACTACAATTATACATTCTCATCTTCAGAAGAGACCTAAATATTATTTAGCTTCTTCATCATGGCATACTTCCCTTGGTGCCATACCCTCTTGGTAGAACGTACATTCCTTGAGGCTTGTTTTGGTCTTTGGATAAAAGTTTGCCTATAGAATATGTTTAATAAATATTTATTTAATTGAATTGTTAGTCAGATTTGTAGGCTCAACCTAGTAAAATTATCCATTTGTGTCAGATTAATTCTATTGAGGAGTTGGGACTCAGGCTGTGAATGAAAGTTTACAGCTGCAACTGAGGCCAACATTAGAGTTCAGTCTTGGGTCATGTTTAGGGCTCAATCCATGGATAACATCAGGGGAGAGTGTAATGGTGTGGCCAAATTTCTGAGTGATTCTGTAACCAAAGAGAGGGTTCCCTCTAGTGAAGGGAATTGCCTCTGGGTTAGAGATCAGTTTGTGTGGAGGGTTACAGGCTATGGTTGAGATTTGGTCTAAATTTCTGGATGCTTTTCAAGCTGAGTCAGTATCCAAGCCTTTCATTCAGCCTGTGGCTGTGGTTAGGACTCAGTTAGGGGGTAAGACTAAGGGATCAGTGTGTTGCCAAGACTGTGAGTCAGTGGTCAGGAATAAGGTTGGGTCTATGACTGGGATTAGTTTTATAGGTTGTGCTTGAGAAAAGTTGATCTTGTACCCAGTTTCAGCTTGTTGCCAAGGATCTGCCACCATCACCTCTATACAGATGAAGTCCCAAAACTTTATTCTTAACCTTTACTATCTTCCCAGGTCCTAGGCCAATTTTTTCCAGTTGATTCCTAGACATCTTCCCCTCACTATCCAGTTGGAATTTTAATCTCAAAATATCCAGAGCTGAAATCAGTCTTTCTTTCTTCCCTATACCCAACCTGCCCTGCCCTTCCTTTTAACACTTTTCTCTTGATGATGTTACCATTTGTTCATTTATTTTTTACTTGCATAGTCTTGATAATTCTCTCTGCAATATCTTTTGCTGTCTCCCTTCTCTCACCATCTACTGTAACATTGTTTTAGAGTCTCTTCTAGGTTATTTATTTAAATAGCCTTTTAATTGGTCTTCTTGCCCTGGTTTCATCTCCCCTCCATTTAAATTTATTTGCTTGTCTGAGTAATCTTTCTAACCTTAACCCACAGTGATCTAGTTATTTCTAATGGCAATTAGCATTTATCTGTCCCTTTAAAGTGTTCAATGTGCTGTGTATACATTTTCTCATTTGCTCCTTGCCACAAAGCTATAAAGGTGGGGCCTCAGTTATTTTACTGGTGAAGGAAGATGAGAGCCTTGGAGATCTCTTCCATCTTTACATCTATGATCCTGTGACTTCAAGTTCAACGGTTCTTTTCAACTACACGCCCAGTTGTTTCAGGCGTGTCTGAGTCTTCATTACCCCATTTGAGGTTTTCTTGCTAAAGATCATGGAGTGGTTTGCCATTTCCTTCTCCAGTCCATTTTACAGAGGAGAAAACTGATGCGCCCAGGGTCACACAACTAGTAAGTGTCTGAGGCAGCCTTTGAACTCAGGTCTGTCCTGATTCTACTGCTATCATATAGCAGCCTCAGTTCTCTCTCCTGGGCTAAAAACCTTCCTCATTGCCTACTACTAAAGTATAAGCTGATCTTTACTTTCAAGGTTACCCACAATCTGGTTCCAATTTACCTCATAGCCTTATGTTTATGCGTATTCTCTCATCCTTATTCCACCTAGTCTATCTCCTTGGCGGTTTGGTTATATACACCCCAGTGACTCTCACACAATGGACACTTAATGTTGGTTGGATTTCCATCTTTTTGAGAGGGAGCCTCAAATGGTGGGATGATCATGGGTTAGCCTTTTAGGGCCTCACACAACTCTCTGCAAATTAAAAAATTTGTATTTTGATATTTGAGGTATGGGGATTGGAGTATACACACACACACACACACAAATATACACATACATACATACACACATGCATATATATATATATCTGTGTCCCACCTGCAACCTAGCCCAGGGGTGGAGGTGTCTGAGAAAATGATGCAGAATTGAAAAGCCCGGTGCAGATGCTGGGAGGCAGCAGCCCCTGGAGGTGGGAAGATGAGGCTTCAGTTCCTGGCCCAACTCCTCCTTTTACTCCTCTGGGCTGAGAGGACAGATACTGCACTGATTAAATCACAAGACCAACTTAAAAACAACCACCAAACAAAGGACTTCTCCCAGGACATCTAAGCTGATCTCCCTAGAGTGCTGAGAGATTCAAAGACTGACTCAGGGTAACACAGCCAGGTGATGTCACAGGCAGAACTAGAACCCAGGTCTCATGACTCCAAGGGCAGACCTTTATTTCCAGTGCTAAGCTGCTTCTGAACACTTGAGCTAGATTCGAAAAGCAATAAAGGTTGGGAATAAGCATTTGTATCCTACCTAATATATGCTAGGCACTGTGCTAAGCACTTAATAAATAGCATCTCATTCGATTCTCACAACAACTATTTGAGGTTTGTGTCATTATTATTCACATTTTAGAGTTGAGGAAACTGAGACAAACCTGATGTTAAGTGACTTGACCAGTTGCTAAGTATTTAAGGCTGGATTTCAACTTCACTTTTTTGTGACTCAAGGCTCAGCACTGCTTTCACTTCACTACCTAGTATCCTGCTACATTGTGGAATACAAATGAATACAATCTAGTCCTTACAAGCTACATAATGACACCCTTGGAATTTCCTCTTGTCAGACTACTTATTTATTAAGCACACACTCACAGTCCTGAGTCCATCTGACTCTATGGCTACAAAAGGCCCAGCTGAAGATACTTTCTCCCAATGTAGCTTGGTACCTTTGCAGCACACAAAACCAGTACATTTCAGGGGTAGGATTTGAACTCAGTCTTCCTGACTCTGGGGCCAGTTGTCTATCCATTGTATCTTGCTGCCTTTTTCTTTTTTTTTGTTGGTACAAATTTTTAAAAAATTATTATTTTATTTGTTTTCACTGTTCTACAATCACTTCCATATATCTTAAGTTATTCCCCCTCCCTGAGAGGGCATAGTTTTATATAGGTTCTAACACATACATTCCCATTAAATATATACCTCAGTCATGTTGCATAGAAGAATCAAAATGAATGGGAGAAATCATAAAACCAAAACATAATACAAAAGAAAATGATTTACTTCATTCTGCGATCTGAATTCCATAGTTCTTTCTCTGGATGTGGAAGGTATTTTGCCTTAAGAGACCACTGGGAATTTTTTAAGTCTTTGCATTGCAAGAAGTACTAAGTCTACCAGAAAAAATTCCTCACACACTGTGGTTGTTGTTGTGTATAAAGTTCTCCTGGTCCTACTCCTTTCACTCAGCATCAGTTCATATAAGCCTTTCCAGGTCTCTCTGAAGTATTCCTGTTCATCTTTTCTTATTTGCTGCCTTTTTCTTGTCTAAGAAGATATGAATGGGCATCTTACTTCTTGGTCTGTTGTCACATCTTTGAAAAACAAAGTTAACCCCTCCCACAAGAACACAGTGAGGAATTTCCACTCTCATTTCTGAGTTGTAACACCAGCAAGATCATCCAAGTTTTTTCTCTCATATATAATAAGTTGTTAAAAATTCATTTAACTTTTGTTTCAAATTCTTTTCCTCCCTGTACACGTGCTCCCCACACTGAGAAGGCAAATACATGATACTCCCATAATAAAACATAATAATTGTTTTAATTATTTTAAATAGTCTAATATATGTCCAAGCATGAACTTAAGTCTGTTCAACAAGCACTTATTGGCAGTTACTAACTATAAGTTCAACTGAGCTAAAATCGAAATATAAGAAGCAAACCCATCCTCCAGGAATAAAACAAAAAGAAACACCTCCCTCCCCCCTTCCAAGCAAACCTTTTATTTAGGAGAGGAGTTACAATAAAACTTGAATGAAAAGAAATGGATGTTCACTTCAAGTCCTGATATCTATCAGAATTATCAGTTGCACAATTACTATTTATTTTTCATAACTTTCATTGCAACTTAGTGAGAAGTTCCTGCAAAAGAAAGAAATGAATTTCACATACCAGACACTTCCAGTGGTTCGTTGAAATCTCTCTTTCATTTGATTCATTCCTTTCCTATCAGACCCATGTATTTATACATACATATACGAATGAAAATATGCTTGTTCAGAGAAGGCAGTCAGAATGTTAATCTTTATTGGATTGACTGGGCAGCTGGGAGGGTGGATGGCAGGCAAAACTGCAGGAGCTGCCCACCTAGTTGTTTGCTCTATCCCACAGCTCCCTAGAGAAGGGAAATTGACATGGTTCACAGGAGCTTCAGGGTCTAAGTCCTTGCCACACCCTTCCTCGGAACCGGGCCTCCCACGCCTGTGCCACGTGGGTCTAGGCTCCAAATCCTAACATCCCCACCAGGGGGTGACAAACCCAAGCAACGCACATCTGAAGCGAGAGACTAGTTTTGTCTCTGCTCGCTCGCCGTCTCCCCGTCTTGATCTTATAGGATGTGACCGCGCATGCGTACACCGGGCGCCTGCGCAGAAGCGCGGGACTGTGGGCCCGCCGGCGGTTGTGGGCGGCCGGTGGTCCCAGGCAAGGTGGGCGACGAGCTCGGCGGCGACGCGCCGGGGAGATGCGCAGCCGATCGGTGAGGCTGGGGGCGGGCGGGGAGGGCGGGCGGCAGAGGCATCCTCCCTCCTCAGGGGGCTGTACCTGAGGGGGAGGCGGCATCCGCGGGGCAGGGGGCGTCACTGAGGGGCACCAGCCACCTCCGCCGAGGCGGGGGCCGGGCACCCCGGTCCCCGAGGTTGTCCCGAAGGGCGGGGCTGCCCGCCCGTGCCCAAAGCTGAGGGGAGGCAGGGAGCAGAGGCGATGTCAGGCAGGGGCAGGGGCTGCCACCAGGGCGAGAGCAGGTGTGGAGGGCCCGGTAGAGGAGGTGCCCGATGGGGTCATCTAGTCCAGCTCCCCCTCGTCCTGGAGCGGCGAGGTCAGGCTCGAACTGGCGACCGGCAGCCCTGGGGCTCCCCACCGGGAAGCCGAAGCCCAGGCCTTCTCTGGGGGAGAGACGTGGATGACTTGTCCCTGAGAGCAAAGGGGGTGGCTGGGGCGAGAGGGTGGGAGGGAGAGGAGTTGCTGAGAACTTGCTGGAAGAGACCGGATTTGAGCTCGAATCCTCCTGACTCCAGGGCCAGTGCTCCCTTCCCTGGGCCACCTAGCCGCCTCTAAGCAGGTCATCTGGCTACACAGCCTTTTCCAGGGCAGTCTGGACGGAGGTGGCTGCGGAGGAGCAAGCAGGCGACCCCTCACTAGGGTGGGGATGATCAGTGAGGGGTGGGCGAGACTGGCTGGAAGGGAGGGTCAGAGGCTGATGTGAGAGGGTGTCCTGGAGGGCATTTTATGTCTCTGCTGGCAGGCGGGGAGTCCAGGGGGAGTCACTGAGGCTGAGCCATTCCTTAGGTGATAGGAAGTTGTGGAGGAGAGGGAGATCAGTAAGAGTGCACTTAGTCACAAAGAGAGAAGGAAGAGTCACTTGAGATTCCCTGTTTCTTTGCCCCTGAGAAGCAGGACTGAAGAGTGGATGTCCTGACGGGAGAGAGTTTGCCACTAGACTTGAAAGACTCAGGGCCATCCAGCTTCCACTCTGACACTGTGTGACCACGGACAGTTCCCTGGCTTCCCTGATACTGTCCCTTAGGGATAAGAATACCTATAGTCCTTACTTCTAGCATTATTGTTAGAATTAAGTGAGATCAGGTGTATGTGAAGCTGGCTACTTTAAGAGACTCTACATTAATGTCAGCCATTATAAGGATTGTCTGAGGCAGAGTGGAGGGACCATTTGTCAGGGATAGAGATTGTCATTGAAGGGAAAGGAAAAATTATCATTTAAGAGAATGGGCGTTTCTGGAGGTGTCTCTGGAGGAGAAGGGGAGTAAGTTTTTTTTTTTTACTGAACTAGAAAGTTCGGTCACAGGTAGGAGTGAGGATCCTCACAGTGAGGAGTGAGGGGAGATAATGTTAAGGGAAGTGACTTTGTAGATGGGTGTGTTGCTGAGGGGGGAATATGTAGGGTAGGAGATATCTGATCAGACTGAAATTCATTGAAGGAGGAAAGAAAAAGCATCATTGAAAGGGAGGTACTAGAAAAGAGGGATTATTGCTAAAGAGGGAGTGTCTCGGGAAAATTACTGTTAACTGAAGGAAAAAGGTTATTTATCAGGAGATGTTGTAATTGAGAGGGACAGAGATTGTCCTTGAGGGATAGATGAGGTGGCTGGGGGGGGGGGTTCATTTAGAATTATTGAGTGAGAAAAAGGGGGTCATTGGGGAGGGAAGGGGGAGTGAACTGATGGGCTGAATGGAAAAGATGTGTCAAGTGGGTAGTGGAGGATTTGTGGGGATAGCTGTTGGGGAAGAGGGAGGTCACTGGAAATAAGGGTGGGATTATGGCGGGTTTTGGGCAATGGGTGGGTCAAAGAAGAAGGGACCATTTCTCTGAGGGTGCAGATGAGGGAGGGGAGGAAGAGAGGCTCCTTTGGAGACCTAGACTTCTCAACATTGGTTATAGAGAGGGGACTGAACCATCTGGGGAAAGGGAGATCAGAATTATTGGTTCGCTCCTCATATAGGAAGAGCCAGGATGAATATGACTCAAGCCGGGGCTCTGGGGGCTGCAGCTGCAGGGCTGGTGGTTGTTCTCCTCTACGCCTCCATCCACAGGATCGAGGAGGGACACCTTGCTGTGTACTACAGGTGAGTGCCAGGTCATGGGAGCTCAACAGACCAGTGTGTACATCCAGCTTAGGTTATCCAAAAAAGACAGCTATGATCCCTGGGAATTTGGAAGTTGTCCTTACTACAGTATTGTCTCATAGTCCTGGAATTGGATTGATTATCATCAAGCAACCTTTGTGAAGTACATAGTACTGCGGGGGGAGGGGGGGGGCGGTGCCACTGACATTGGTTACAACTGGTTTGACTGTTATACACTGCAGAGGTCCAGGGTTGTCCTTGAGCCTCAGTGGCATTCATTGTTTGTGGGGCTAGTGCTCTTATTTGTTTATTAGCTTCTTCCTGACAACCTTTTTCTCCAGGAGTTTTCCTGAATCTGATCACTCCAAATAGTGACCATAACACATTATGGCTAAGAAGGATGAGATGCAGATAAATGTGTAAATAGTCTTGTGTACACTCTACTTTTCCTCCTTTTCAGCATGTGTTAGTCTAGCTTACAGAGTAAGGGGAAGATAGTGTGGAAAATTTAGGTTCTCTTAGATGTTATTGCCAGCACTTCTCACAGAGAGCTGTTATCTACAGGGAGATCAGTCAATGAAGGCCTTGGGCGGAGAGTTAATTAAAAGAGTATTACCACTCCCAGTTTCAGTGTATCCTTTCTCCTAACTCTTGAGTTGAAAACATTTTTCTAATTGAGGACATAGACATACTTTAAACAAGCTTGTTTTTGAATGTTTTTACAAGTAGGTCACTATAGGAGTAATTTGATAGAAGAAATGACAAACTGTGACTAGTAGTCAGGAATGGTATTCTGTTTCAAATTAACAATGACCATATGTACCATCCAAGATCTAGCCTTATCAGGTTAAAGTTGTTCCCCAAAATATTCCATTATTCCATAAAATTGCCAAGATTTGATTATCCATGTATTTATTATAGAACTTGTTTGCATTTTCAGCATGTTTTACTTTCCATAAATTCTAATATCAATATTCTCATCAATCGCATTGAGGTAGATTCTATGCCAGGGGAATTCTGATAAACCCTATAAAGTTGGAAAGATATTGAGTTGACCATCCTAGCTGAGTGTGGAAAAGCTTCTCACCAGAAAGTTGACAACCAGGTGATTTCAGGGAGGGGGCACCTCTGAAACTCATGAAGACCAACTACTGAGGCCTGTTGGGAGTGCTCACTAATGAAATTGTGGATCTTTTGACATTGAAAAACTAGTTCTTGGGGAAACCAGTTCTATAAGTACACCTGGTAAAATAGAACATGGATATAATAGAAATGAAATGGAGTTTATCTAAAATGACTTCCTTTAATTTTCAGGACATAGTCCCAATTTCTTGTGTGAGCATCCTAGAGTTTGAATAAATAAGTCCATTTTGCCTCTGTACCTTTTTCAACTTTCATATTTCCAATTTAAATAATTGTCTTTTTTGGTTTTTGTTCAAAGAACTTGACCTGGATGGGTTGTCATCTTTGTGGAGTAAAACAATGGGCTAGATCGTGGTACAGTTAGGTGGTTGGAATGCTTGGACTCAAAACGTGACTTTAATGGTGCAGTGTCATCTTCAGGAGGTCTTCAATGGAATGCCCCAGATACCTGTGCTTTACCCTGTACTGCTTGACATTTTCATTGATGACTTGGATGAAGGTATAGATGATAGCACATATTTGCAGATGACACAAAGCTGGGAAAGTTAGCTAATGCATTGAATAAGTATACAATGATGGGCCAAATATAAGAAGATATATTTAGTAGACCCAACTTAGTAGGAGTAAATGAAACATTCTTCATGAGTTCAAGAACCCCCTGCACAAGTATAAGAGTGGTAGAAGTATGGCTAGACAACAATCCAGGTTAAAAAACCTCATCCATCAAGTGGACTCCAAGCTCCAGACATGGACTATGACATCACAGACAGAAAAAGGGAATGCTTCATTCACCATGGAGGCATGGTGTTTAAAGTGAGAGAGTTTAGAATCCACTGTATTCTGCAGTTCTGGAGTGTTGTATTCAGTTCTAGACACAAGATTTTAGAGAAGGACGTTGTCAGATGGAATTTCCAAAGGAGATTAGGCAAGATAATGGAGGACTTGAGGATGTACCATATGAGAATATTTTGGAAGAACTGGAGATATCTAGCCTGGAGAAGAAAAGCTTTGAGGGGGAAGGTGGGGCAGGTAAGGCATGATCACTTTGTTAAATATATGAAAGACATGTATGTCCTGCAGAAGAGGAATTTGTCCAGTTTTGCTGTGTCCCCTCAAGGACCAGACTAGAAATAATCCCCAGAGTTTCTGAGAAGTCGATTTCAGCTTGCTGTCAGCTTTAATTCTCAATTAAAACTCTCCTCAGATGTAAGGAGCTGCCTGCATGGGAGATAATGGTTTCTCTTTCATGTGGAGATTTTTAAGCATGGGCTTCTTACTTTTCAGCAATGTTGTTGAATGCATTAAAGTCCTGTTCAGATACAGGTTGGACTAGATGACCTCCAAAGCCTCTGTACCCCTTCTAACTTCTACAGCCTCTAACTTTATAATGAGTTACTGCTGAACATTTTTTCCTGAATTCTCGGTTGGAAAGATAGTATCGTTCTTCTTTAATAACCTTGACACATAAAACATGTTTTTTTTTTCAGGGGAGGAGCTTTACTTACTAGCCCCAGTGGACCAGGCTATCATATTATGTTGCCTTTTATTACCACCTACAGATCTGTTCAGGTGAGTGATGCCCAGAGAAACCCAGAATTTAGACAAGTGGGTGTGAAGAGGAGTAATGTGTAGTCAGAGGGATGGGGATTTTTTCCTTCTTTCCTAAATAAGTAGAATTATTTTAATCATTTAAAAATTTTGAAAAATTTACTCTTTTTTTCTATATGTAAATTGTTGTTTGGGCAGGTAGTTTAATACTTTGTAGGAATTCTCCAGGGTAGCCTTGAGGTTTTCTTTCTCTGAAGACTCATTTCTCTCTACCTATGACACTTAATAAACTCCAGTAATTCCCTATTACCATGAGGATCAAATATAAATTCTTCTCTTTGGTATTTAGGCTTCTCAGTTTCCCTTCCTAACCTTATTATGCCCAGTTCCCTTTGGGGAGCTTATCAGGTCAGCTAAACAGGTTTTCTTAGTATTCCTTTTGGTGATGCTCCATCTCCTTGATCTACACTAGCTATCTCCTTTTTCTGAAATGTGCTCTGTCTTTGCTTCATCTGACCATTAGGAATCTCTGGTTCTCTTCAAGCTAGCTCAAATGCCAATGTCTACATGACGTCTTATTCCCCCCACTAATAGTTGCTTTTCTCACCAGAACAACTTTCATATCAATTTTGTATACACTGTATCTATATAAGTGCATATTGTGTCATCCTTTCCTTTTTAATTCTCCTATTCCTTCCCCTTCTTCCTATAGTATGTTAGCTTCTTAAAGGCAGAGACTCTTTGTTTTTTTGTCTTTTTCTTTGTTTCTTCCTTTCTTTCTACATCTGATGCCTACCACAGCCCTAGAACATGGTAGATACTTAATGCTTATTGGTATTTATACCTTTTTATTGTTGCAAATAGAACAGGAGTAGTCACACTAAAAATATAGGTGGGTATTCATAGTGAATGGGTCAGTGGACTCTATTAGGATAGAGGACCTGTGTTCTCATATACAGTGAGATCTGTCTTAACACTTTCTTTTATCTATTATATTATGAAGAATTGTATTTGAGTTATTGTTAGAACATTTATTTTGCCAATGCCCCTAAGCATTTTGCAAGGGCATCTCGTAAAATGTAAGCCCCTTGAAAGCAAATCCTGGGTTTTTGTTTCTCCAGAGCTGAGCACTGTTCCTCGCATGGTAGTAGTAGTATGTACTTAATGGATACTTGAGTATTTGTTGATTAGTGCTTTGTGCATAGTAAGCATTCTGATGCTGAATAGAAATATACTGACAAAAACAATGATCGTCTTATCAAATAAAAAAGTTCTCCTATGCAGGCATTTGCTAGAATCATTGTTTGATTAAAAAAAAAAGGACTTGAGTATACTTTTTGAACTGCAGTGTAATCTGTAATCTTTGTGTTGGCTGTAAATTTTCCTCACCTCTTTCTGGAATCTGCTATCATTATAACTTTTATCTATTCCAAAATGTTTGAGCTGCAGTCTTCTATAAGGTGAGATGATGCTGAAGCCCCTTTGGTGTCATTCTTACCATTCTTATTCTGTATCTGAAAAACTTACAGGGTGAATCCTGAACATCGGTCATGGTTGTAAGAGATGAAATATTTGCCAGCAGCAAATCGTGTGTATGTGTGCGCGCGTGTGTGCATGAGTATGTGTGCGTGTGCATGCGCATGTGTAAAAGGAGTAAGCAGATTAGAAAAGTGAGGAGGGGTTAGGTTATGAAGGGTTTGTTATTTGATCCTGGAGGAGGTGATAGGCAGCCACTGGAGTTTATTGAGCATTGTCAGTCAGGCCTGCACTTTGGAAAGATGAATTTGACAGCCAAGTGGAGGATGAATTGAAGGTGAGAGAGACTTGTGGCAGGCAAGTAGCGAGCAAGTTATTACAATAGTCTAAATGTGAGATTATGTCAGAGAAGAGAAGGGAGTATGCAAGAGATGTTGTAAAGGTAAAATTGATAACATTTGGCAACAGATTGGATATGGAGGGAGTGAGAGATAGTGAGGAGTTGAGGATGAAATTTAGATTTTGAGCCTGAGTAACTGGGAGAATGATGGATACATATCTTCAGCAATAATGGAGAAGTTCAGAAGAAGGGAGGGTTTTTTGGGGGAAGGATAATGAGTTCGGTTTTGGATGTGTTTGAATTTAACATGTCTATGGAATATTTAGATTGAGATATCTAGTAGGTAGTTGGAGATGTGAGTTTGGAGCTCAGCAGAAAGTTTAGGGTTGGATAAGTAGTTTTGAGAATCATTAGCTAGAAATGATAATTGAATCCATGGGAGCTGATGAAATCAAGTGAAATGGTATAGAGGGAGAAGAGAAGAGGGCCCTGCACAGAACCCTGTGGGACAGACCATGGTTCTTGGCTGTGATCTAAACGAAGATCCAGCAAAGGAGACTGAGGAGTGATCAGATAGGTAGAACGAATTCATGGTGTCAAGAAAACAGAGAGAAAAGAGAGTATCAAGGAGACAAGGGTGATCGACAGTTTAAAAGCTGCAGAAAGATCAAGAAGGATGAGATTTGAGAAAACATCATTAGGTTTGCTAAGTAAGATATTGTTTGTAATTTTGGAGACAGCAGAGCTGTTTCAGTTGAGTGAGCAAGTTGGAAGCCAGACCATAGAGAATTAAGAGTGAGGGAAAGGGAAGTGGAGGCTTTTATTAGGAGTAGCCTTAGCAATGTGTTTAGAAAGCCAGGAAAGATGTGGGAAATAAGTTGTGGGGTTGAAGAAATCAAGTGAGAGTTATTTGAGGATGGAAGAAATAGGAGCATGTTTTTTTAGACAGTAGGGAAGCAGCCAGTAGGGAGAGATGGATAAAAAAAGAGAGTGGGAATGATAAAGGGAGCAATATTTGGAAGAAGATGGGATGGAATAGACTCACTTGTGCATGTAAGGAGTTTGCCTTGGCTTGTAAGTGGAGTGAAGGAGGGAGTGGCAGAAGACCTTTGAACCTGTTTAGTGTCCCCTGTCTATCAAGACATACTTCAAATCCTCCCTTATTCATGAAACTTTTTCAGGTAGCTTACTAGCATAAATCATATTCTTTTGTGACTACACTGACATGAATTTTGGCATGTAATTATATTTCATTCCCAAATGTATTATGTATTTACATATGTCTTGTTTTCTGTTATTACATCTTGCCTTGCCAACAAGATAGAAACATATGGAAAATATGAAGTAAATACTCATTGAATTGAATCATTATCAGTGGTAAAAGAGGGGAAAAAACTCAGAATTGAAGATCAGGGGGCCTGAATTCTGGCCTTAGATCTGTTGTCTTAGGACAGCTCACCTGTTATTTCTGCCTTCTGTAGCCAGAAATGCACACCCTATAATTTGTAAAAATGAAATTTAACTAGATTATTGTAAGGAGCTAAAGCAATAGGATAAAGCAGGATTATTTTTAAGGCTCTGTTTTACTATGGAATTGCCTGATTTTATTTGGATGGGCCTCTACAATAGACAATATTCAGTTGATGTGGCACCTACTTTCCATCATTTGAGATGCAAACCACGTTTGTCAGTCAATCAACCAACATTTATTAAGTGTTTACTTTGGTTCTGGGGGTTACACCGATAGAAAATGAAATAGTCTCCACCATTAGGAATTTACATTCTCCCTGAGAAACAGAAAAAATACATACAAAGTAAATCAAAGATAATTTTGGAGGTGGGGAAAGCCATACCAGGAAAGGCAAGCTGAGCTTTGAACTTTGGAAGACTAGGGATTTGGAAAATTGGAGGTAGAATTTGTTTCAGGTGTGAAGGACAGCCTCCGCAAAGACATGGGGATAGAGTTGGAGAGGTAATTGGAGGTCTAGGACTGGACCTTAGAGTAGAGAAAGTAGGGCTAGGTTTATAGAATTGAGAGTTGTCTTCATAAAGGTGATAATTAAACTCCTGGGAGCTGGTGAGGTCATCAGATATTCAACAATTAGAATAAGAAATAGATACAGTATCATGAATCTTTGGAAATGTGGAATCTCTTAAGAACTGGATGCTTTAAAAGGAGTTTATAGTTACACTGTATACCTTTGAAATATTAAATATTAACTTATCTTTTCCTCAACAATAAGTTCTGGACCTTGAACAGAATACATGGTTCCTCCCTTTGTGCAAACAATTGGCCTGTTATGTAGAAAAGAAACAAATTATGGATCCTGTAATATACTGTATAATCAAGTGGATTAATAGTTTAAAAAACAAATATCTCAGTAAGGGATTTTATGGGTGAGGGAGATAATGGATTTTTTTGAAACTTGGCAAGAAGAGAAAGATACAAATTCATTCAAGGTCAGGAGAATGAGAACTGCAGGGAGAAACAAAAGTAAAGATGGTTTCTACATACTTCCTATGGAAATTAGGCAAGTTACTTGGTGGTGTGTTGAATCTCTGCGTTACAACTTTAGGAAAGATACAATGTAGCCTGTGAACTTGGCCTATTCTGGTACATGTCCTGGGAGTAGAGGAAAATTGTAGAATTAATAAAGGGAGAGATTTTCTAATAAAGAGGACTGTTATATGCTATTGTCAATATTCATTACATTACGCCCTCTCCACTTCCCCTCTTCCAGTCCTTGAAGAAGATTGAGGTGGCCAGTTAGTGGAATTGAACACGGTCTAGGTCTGTGTTCAGCGTGCCCAAACTTTATCTACCTGTAGAATGGGACAGTAGGTGAACTATTAAGCATGTACCTTTGTGTGTAGATCTACTTGCCAAAGTACCATTCTTGTTGTCTGACCTGGTGGGAATCTGCTCACTAGAATAAAGGATTTCCCGGGGAGCATCTACCATACTGTCAAATGAGCTTGGATAGGAAAATCTTGAGTAGAGTTTTGCTCCAACATTTCTGGCACACACAATGAAAAATGAAAGCTTAGAGAAGTGGTATGAAAAGATCCAATCCTCCAAAGTATATATAACAGCTTTTAGAAAATTCTTAGTGCTATAAATAAAAATCACAAGAAATGGTGTAAAAGGCAGTCACTCTCTTCACCTCACCGTAGAGATGCTGCTTCTCACTTTGTCTATTACTTTCAGTGTCTTTATCTTTCCACATTTTAAACTTTGTGGTTATTTTTTATTCTCCTTCCTCTACCCCCTGTGCACCTGTATCCTCATTCCACAGTTGCTCTTAGATTGACATTGATCCTCCTCCATTTCCATTGCTCCAACCCCCCTCTAGACCTTCACCTTTTCTTTTCTCAGTTTTATTACTTCCTAGCTGATCTACTAGTCATCTTGCAAACAGCTGATATTTTTTAAAATGTCATTTTATTATCATTCATATGCCTCATACTTCATTAAATTGTTATTAATGTCTTTTTTTCCCCAAATATCTTCAGAATTTCCTCCAGCACCCTCTCCCCAGAGAGCCATCTGTATAAAAAATAATATTTTGTAAGGACAAAAAAGGAAGGAAGAGGAAAAAAATAAAAATAACTGATCAATATATTGAAAAAGTCTGAAAAATACATGTAATCTGCAACATTTGTGTACCTCCTGCCTCTGCAAAAGGGCGGGGTATGGGTGTGTCTTTTGATATCTCTTTTGAGCCATGCTTGTTCTTTGTAATTTTGTAACATTCACTTTTTATACTTTTTGGAGCTTATTTCTGCTTACATTGTTGTGGACACTTGTTGTTTTCTTCGCTCTGCTTCACTCTGCATCTGTTTATGTAGATATTTTCATGCTGCTTTATTATATTTATCACATTTTGTTGTTGTTCAGTCATTTCAGTCATGTCTGAATCTTCGTGTTCCTTTTTGGGATTTTCCTACCAAGGATATCTGGTTTGCCACTTCCCTCTCCAGCTCGTTTTACGGATGAAGAATTGGGGCAAACAGTGTTAAATGACTTGCCCAGAGTCACAAAGCTAGTGTTTGAGGCGATATTTGAACTCAGGAAGATAAGTCTTCCTGACTGCAGACCCAGTATTGTAATCTACTTTGCCTCCTAGCTGTCTGTCATTATATCATTTATCATTCCTTAAGGCACAGTAATATTCTTTTTTTTATTAAGTTTAAAATTTATTTTAAAAAGCATTTTTCCTCCCTCCCCTTGCATTGAATAAAAAAGAAAAAGAAACCCTTTATAACAAGGGCACAGTAATATTCTATTACACTTATGTACCAGTTTGTTTAGACATTCCCCAATTAGTGGGCATTTACTTTATTTTTAGTTCTTCATTATCACAGATTGTGCTATTATAAATATTTTGGTGAATATGGGGACTTTCTTATTAATGGCCTCCTTGGATTTTCTGGGTCAGAGGGTGTAGATATTATAGACACTTTATTTTCATAATTCAGATTTACTTTCCAAATTGATTGTATACAACTCCACCAGTAACTATTGGTGTGCCTACCTTTTACAAGCCCTGGACATGAACTAATCATTAATCCATTACTCCTTTTAATAAAAGTATTAGTTCAGTAAAATTTGGATTCGGTCAAAAGGTCACACTTAAGGATATAGAAGACCACATATGGCCTCAAGGCTGAAGGTTTCTCACTCCTGCCTGGATTAGTTCCATCTTTTGTTGTCTTTGCAAATTTGCAGGGTATGAGGCTAGACTTCAAATTGTTTTAATTTCCATTTCTCTTACTGTTAGCGATTTGGAGCATTCACTCATGTGGTTAATAGTTTGCAGTCTTTTGAGAACTGTTTGTTCATATCCTATAATCACTTTTATCTATTGAACAGTGACTTTTGCTCATATATTATCCTATTTGTTCTTAACCATGGACCCTTAAGTATGATTCTTGTAGGAATTCTGTCCATGTTCAGGATCATAGGATACCAGAATCAAAGCAAATCTGGTACCATTTGATCCAACTTACACCTAAATACCAAAGATCCCTCTTCCTCCATATTTAATTGGCCATTAAACCTTTGCCAGTCACTAGATCAGTAAGCCTACTTTGGTGCCTACTGTGTGCCAGGCAACTGTGTTAAGCACTGGAAATTCAAAAAAGCCAAAAGACAGTCCCTGTTCTTGAAGAGCTCAGTCTAAGGATGGCAACAGTATGCAAACAGTTATGTACAAACAAGTTCCAGAAGGGATAAATTGGAGATATTCATTGTGGGTAAGGTACTGGAATTAGGGGACATCAGGAAAGACCTCCTGTAGAAAATGGGATTTTAGCTGTGACTTGAAGGAAGCCAGGGAAATCCAGGAAGCTGAGATGAGGGAAAGCATTCCAGGGATGGGGGGGCCGTCTGTGGAAATTCAAGTATTTGTTGGGAGTTGGGAGAATGGAGTGTCTTATTTGAGGAGTAGCAAGGAGGCCATGTCACTGGTTTCATAGTGTGTGGTGGTATGGAAGATGTAAGAAGACTGAAAGGTAGTAGGGGGTGGCCAGGATGTGATGGATTTTTAATGCCAAACAGAAGATTTTTCTGTTTGATCCTGGAGTTCATATAATAATTGAATGGGGTGTGTGCATGTGTGTGTGTGCGTGTGTGTGTGTGTGAGAGTGAGAGAGAGAGAGAGAGAGAGAGGTGATCAGACCTGTGCCTTAGGAATATTAATTTGTTAGCTGAGTGGAAGTTGGACTAGAATAGGCAGAAACTTGAGGCAGGAAGATAAACTACCAGGCTATTGCAGTATTCCAAGCAAGGGATCAAAGGCAGGGACTAAGAGGAACATGTATTAAGTAGTACTTAATAAGTTCCTTTGTGCTAATCACCATGCTAATTGCTTTACAAATATCTCATTTAATCCTCACAGCAACCCTGTGAGCTAGATGCTGTTGTTACCCCAATTTTGCAGTTGAGGAAACTGAGGCAGATAGAGATTATGTGGTTTATCCAGGGTCACACAGCTAGTAAGTATCTGAGGATGGATTTCAACTGCACCAGAGTATTAGTGGTGTCAGAGGAGAGAAAGAGGCATTATGTGAGAGATGTTATGCAAGTAAAGTCTACAAGACTTGGCAGTAGATTGGTTATGGTGGCATGAGAAAGAGTGAGGAGTGGAGGATGACATCTAGTTTGGGAGCCTGATTAACTGGGAGGATAGTGGTGTCCTCAACAGTAATAAAGAAGTTTGGGAGGTGGGATGAGGGTTTAGGAGGGAAAGATAATGAGTTTTATGTTGGATATGTTGGGTTTCCTATGTCAGCAGGATATCCAGTTGGAGATGTCTACTAGGCAGGTGAAGATTTGAGTCTGGAGGTCAGGAGAGAGAGGGTAGATGATAGGGCTGAGTAAGTACAACATAATCTGCAGCTGGTCACCAGACATTTGCTTGAAGACCTCTAGAGAAGGGGAAGCTTTCCTTTAAAAGTATCCTCTAACATTTTGGCAGAGCTCTGTTGTTGGGAAATTTTACGTTCTTGTTTTGTAGATGCCTCCTAGTTTTGCCTTCTGAGGCTAAGCAGAACAAATCATTCCCTCTTCCCTGTAAAGGCTCTTCATGTACTTAAATATATCTTTCATCTACCTTATTTATTCCCCATCACATCCCACTGACTTGTCTTTTCCACACTAAACTATTTTGTATTTTTATTTCACCTACAGTGATTTCATGTGAACTGTTCCACACCTATGGTCTCCCATTCTTGGAAAGAAGAGAGATGTTTATTTCCTTGGTGCTAAACTTCTTTTGAGGCAGCTCAAGGGTGCAATAGATAGAATGCTGAGCCTGGAGTCAGGAAAACCTAAGTTTGTCTGGCATCAGACATTTATTAGCAAGTCATTTAATCTCAGCCTGCCCCAGTTTTCCCAACTGTAAAATGGGGATAAATAATAGCACTTATAAGGTTGTTGAGAGGATCAAATGAGATGGTATTTGTAAGGTGCTTAGTACAGTGCCTGACACATAGTAGGCACTTGATATATGCTCATGTTTCTCCCCCCATTATTCTTTTGCAACACTTAACTTTGATTGCTTTTGTAGTTGTCTAAAATCATATTGTTATCATTTTTAAATTGTTTTTCTGGTTCTGATTACTTCACTTTTTTCATATAATAAGTCTCCCAGTGCTTCTCTATGTTCATATTTATTGTTTCTTTATAGTGTAGTAGTATTCCATTTCATTCATGTACAACAAGTTGTTTAACTGTTCCTCACTTAATGGACATGTACTTTGTTTCAAGTTATTTGCTACTTAAAAGGCACTGTTATTAATATTGTTGTATTTGGGGCCTTCAGCATTTGGATAAGTTTGTGGTGTGAGATGTTGTCTGTTTTCCAGTTTTCCCAACAGTTTTTGTTGAATAGTGAATTCTTTACGTCCCTAGTTGAGAACTTTGTCACCTAAATGTTCTTCGTGATTGCTTTCTCCTCCCTCTTTCTGGATTTTCTCACGTAAGCATATCATTTTTTAAAATTAAATAAATTTATTTAACTTTTTACATTCATTTTCACAAAATTTTAGGTTCCAAATTTTCTCCCCATTTGTCCCCTCCACAATACAGAGCTTTCTAATTACCCATATCACCAATCTGCCCTCTCTTCTTTCATCCCTCCCTTCCCTTACCCCATCTTCTCTTTTGGCCTGTAGGGCCAGATAACTTTCTATTCTCCATTACCTGCATTTCTTATTTCCTAGTAGCAGGAATAGTACTCAACATTTGTTCCTAAAACATTTGTTCCAACTTCTCTTCCTTCCTCCCTCCCCACCCATCCCCACTGAAAAGGCAAGCAATTCAATATAGGCTATATGTGTGTAGTTTTGCAAATGACTTCCATAATAGTCATGTTGTGTAAGACTGACTATATTTCCCTCCATCCTATCCTGCCCCCCATTGCTTCTATTCTCTCTTTTGATCCTGTCC
>CM053769.1:493464856-493520624 GCA_028658325.1 Potorous gilbertii
GACCTAGATCCACCCAGCTAGTGCTTGGGGTCTGAGATTCAAATGCTGCTCCCCAGCCTCAGGGCTTTCAGTGGTGGGCCTGGCTGCTATTCAATGTGAGCTTAAGTTCTTGTGCTCAGATCGGGGCAGGGCCGCCTCCCAGGCTCAATTCCCTCAGGAGGTTTATGTAGAGACCTTCTGTAATGGAGCTGAGGTCCTGCCTGCTCCGGGAGCCTCTGGCTGCCTGCTGCCTCTGCAGCTGCCTCCCGAGGGGGCCTGAGTTATGGAGACACCCCGCTCCCCTCTTGGACAGCCCAGAAGTCTCTCTCACTGACCGTGCGTCTGTGGGTGGAGGGACCCCCGCGGCCAGTGGAAATTTCTTCCCTGAAACCTGCTCAGATCCGCTCCTCCCGGGGCTGTGTGGCCAGGGTAGGGCTGGGTTCCGCTCTAGTCCCGTGTGCAACTGACCTTTGGTGAGGGTTTTTCAGGTCTTTCTGGAACAGAAGTCTCCTCCACTCTGTTGTTCTGTGGCTTCCACCGCTCCAGAAATTGTTAGGAGTTCTTCTTTACAGATATTTTATAGGCTGTGGTTTCTGAGCTAGCATAAGTGTGTCTTTCTACTCTGCCATCTTGGCTCCTCCCAGCATGTCATTTTTATATATGTTGCTACTTCCCCCTTTTGCCCTTCTTTTCTTCCTCTCCTCCTTTTAACCAATTCTGTTTCTTTTGAATAAGTGCAGTTGTCCAGAGCCATATTTTAATAGTAGTTTCATTCAATCACTTTTTCAGTTATATCAACTGAAATTGAATTTGTCTTTTTTCATTAAGCTCTTTAGTTTATCTTGTTATCCAAACTTTGTGTATTTGTACATTGGGCTTCATTTCTGGTTTCATGTTTGCTATTTCTGGTTTCCAATTTCCTTCAAGACCTGTCTTTTAAATGCCTTCTCAAGGAAACCTTTCCTGATTAAATTTCACTTGACTCACTTGGCCTGTTTTCCCTAGCACTTAGGCAGTTATTTTAAAGATCATAGAAATAATCTTTGTATTATGTTATTTTCTACTTGTTGTTTTGTGCAGCTTTTTTAAAAGAGTTTGTTATGTCTAGCTAGATTGTGAGCTCCTTAAGGTTAGGGTTTTTATTGTGTTTTTCTTTCTTCTGTTTCTTCTTCCTTTTTTCCTCCTGAAGTATAGTGCTGTGTTCTAAAATGTGTATTTTGTTATACCCCTTGTAATTAATAGATACTTAGGAGGGTTTTGAAGACTAAGGATCTTAGTCCAGAGGTGGGAAACCTGTGGCCTTCTAGATCCTTAACTGAGGCCTTCTGACTGAATCCAAATTTTACAGAACAGATCACTTGATAACCTGATCAAGGTAGCACACTAATAAACTCCTTTGAAGAAAGATTTCACTGAGGGGAAGGTTTAACTAACCAGTGACTGAAGTTGGATCTGTGTTCTAGGGTCATTGACAAAGGGAAAGTACTGTACTTAGTCGTTTTTGTTAAGGGTTTTTTTGAGTTCATTTCCTGTCAACAGACATTAAGTGCCTACTTTGTACAAGACATTATGTTGTCTTAATTATAAGTAATACATCAGGGAGACAGTCCTTGCTCTTGAGGAGCTAACATTCTAGTGGGAGATACAACAATATTTACACAAAGAATGGTAGTACAAGGAAAATGGAAGTAGGAGAGAGCACTCACAATTAGGGGAGTCAAAGAAGGCTTTATGGAAAAGAGGACACCTGAACTTAGCTTTGATGGAAGACAGGATTCTGTAGAGTAAAGATGAGGAGAACAGATTGTTGTCCAATTTAGCTGCAATGTAGAATACAACAAATAGGAAAGTTAATGTACACTCTCTTTGTACATACAGCATGAGAATCTGGAGAGTCAAATGCCCTAGGACAAAGACATGCCCATGGCCTCTTGACCTATTGGGCTGTCCCTGTAGATGAGCCATGTGACTACATACCCTCACCCAGATGGGGAAATTTGGTGGTAGTTTTCTTAACAGCATGTGGAGCCCATCTTTGGTACCATTCAGTTGCTGCCATGATGCTTCTACATTAGTACTTGTGACAATCTGTAATTTCTGAGGTGATGGGGTTCTTTCTACTGATGCTATTGCATCAGAATCCCTATAAAACTGGGGAGATGGCTTTTGAGAATGGCTGTGGCTGGCAGATTTATAACTGGTGATGACTGTAATATGCCCTTAGTTTACATGTGGAAATGGCATAAGTAAGGGAACCTTTTCTCATCTTATTATCTCCGTACTGTGCCTTGTCCCCTGCAAAGGCTTGCTTCTGGAGCATTTATTGCTTGGGGAATTACATGCATATATTTTGACTATTGATTTTTTGTTTTCTTCTAGACAACACTACAAACTGATGAAGTTAAAAATGTGCCCTGTGGAACAAGGTAAGCTTTCCCTTTGCCTGCTTTTGGTTCCTTTTTTTTATAGAGGAGGTTCTTGTTCACAAATCTAGGAATTACTTAGAAAGCCTTCAAAATACACATGTGACAAGTTTAGGGATGTTTCTAGACTTAGTATGCCAGTGGAGGCCTGTCTCTAAACAAAACCTTTATATTATACCCTTAATTATAATTCTGTTGAATTAAAGGGAGTTCCATGAGGAAAGTTCATCAGCATAATAGAACTGTATTAAATGTACAAACCATTTTGCCAGGGGCATTTTTATGGAAAAACATTCTTTGAGGGTGCAAAAGAGGGAAAAGCCATCTAGGCCCAAAGTATGTGGAGAATAAAATCAGCACATTGAATTATTCCAAAAAGAGAAGAATATAAACTATAACATCTCAGACATTACATTCAAGTAGATTAATAAATAATATTAGATAACTAGAAAGTTTTTGGGTCTGTAAAGGGAAGTGATTACCTATGGAGAATGCATACTTTAGTCATATTTCCTATAGAAGGTGGAGACTGTTTTTTGTGTTAGTCATACTTTCTATAAAAGTATAGACTTTCTTTGTTTCGTGTGTTAGTCATATTTTCTATCTTTTATATGGATTGCTTTTAGAGTTATTTGGGAGAATCACTTGATTTTTTTTTTTTGAGGCACTGAGGGTTGAGTGACTTGTCTAGGGTAACACAGCTAGTAAGTGAGTTTGGATTTGAACTTGGGTCTTCCTGACTCCAGTACTGGGGGCTTTATGCACTGAGCCACTTAGCTGCCTCTTGTATTGATTTTCAAAGTGTTGTTAGTCATCTTAATTACCCACGTTAAATGAGGCTTATTTCTCTTGTGAACTAGTTTTCTAATCATAGACTACATGACTCACTCCTATAAGTTATCTTGAAGAGGGATAATGTCAGTCCTCATCTGAGGATTCCATATTTGTGGATTAGCCTACTTGCTAAAATTTATTTATAACCCCAGAATCAATACTTATGGCACTTTCGTGCTATACACAGAGTGGTGAAAAATTGGAGTTGTCTGATGTGCACTTTCCCAGCTGTGATTGATCAAGGTGATGCTGATTTCTTGTTTCAGCTCTAACACTGAAAACAAGTATCCTTGTTGATGTCTATGTAGTACCATGTTTTTTAATTTTTCTACTTTTTCTTTGTGATTTTGTTATTTAAAATGGCTTCTAAGTGCTTTCTGAGTGTTCCTAAGTGCAAGAAGTCTGTGGTGTGTTTTCTAAAGAAAATATGTGTTTCATATTTTAGCATGAGCGATAGTGATAGTGTTACTGAATGTAAGTTCAGTGTTAATGCATTAATAATACGGGTGTATCCAGAAAAACGAAGAGGAAATTAACCAGTCTAAACATGAGATTGCTCCAGAAACTGCTAAAGTAATGTTATGACCAGAGGCTTGCAGGGACTAGCCTTGTATTTCTCCTGGGACCTCTGGTTCAGTATTTCTAATTCTGTGTTCACACTGACTTTATAGAACATAACTACCACAAACGGTGGGAGTTGACTGTTGTGTGCCTTTGATTACAAGAAAAAATAGGTAAATGTAGATGGATAAAGCAATCCAAATATATCCCCATTGCTGATAATGTCATCTTGATGTGTGGACAAGATATGTTTTCAGATTTTTTTTATCTAGCTGAGATGACTCATTGTATACATTTGAGCAGATGGTTTTGCAGGTCTGTTTTTACATTCACATATCTTATAGTTAACTCACTTTCTTCATGTCTTTTTTTTCCTAGTGGTGGGGTCATGATCTATATTGACCGAATAGAAGTTGTTAATATGTTGGCTCCTTTTGCAGGTATTGTGCCCATCTCTTCTATTATTGCTAATGTATCAGAATCAAAGTATACATAGCTGATATCTAGGAAAGTGGTTAACTTAATAGTCTTCAGGTAGGGGTAATACTGGGAGAGTAACAATTCATTTGAGGACATTTTAATTTTTACCCAAGCCTAATCTTTTTTGGCAATTATTTGGAAGTCCAAGTATGATAGGTGCAAAGGTTAGAAGACTAGCCTACATATCTAACCTTGTTTCTTGATACTTTCCAGCCCTAATCCACCACTAAACCAGTCTCTTTGCTATTTCCCCAACAGACCTGACTCAGTTATATCCCCTTGCATTTTTCCCTTTTGTCAAGAATATGCTCACTTCTGTCTTTTATCTATCCAAATTCTAACTCTCCTTGGAGTCCCAGATTCAATACAACTTCTTTCCCTCAAACTCTAGCCTACATTAATTTTTCCATATCCTTCTATACTTATTATCTGTACTGCATAATTAATACTTTTTCTATGCTGCCCTGGGGTCACACTTGTGCATGTGTGCTTATGTGTGTGTATGTGTGTGATTCACTTTACAGCTAAACTCCATATAGGTTAGAGGACTGTGTCTTCTACTTATTTTGTACCCTCAACTTGCCCAACCTAGTGTGAAGCATTTAGTAGGTGCTCAGAATTGGATTTACCTTAGGGGATAAGTTGTACTGAGAAAGAAAGCCTTCTGTTTTAGATATCTGGGTTGTTCCTCTTTCTAGCTGTCCAAGAACCCTGTGTTGTATTTCTTGTTGTCCCCTACTTTAACTCCTCCAAACTGTGCTTATTCTAAACCTTCCTTTCAGCAAGGAAATCATTGTGCCCTTGCCTGGTCATTGACATCTTGTCTTTACTTAGGCAAGGCATTTGAACACTACAATAGTGATACTACCTTTGTTTGCAAACACATTAGGAGGCTGCCTGCCCCTCCTTCCACTCTTCAATGCAATTGATGCAAATAGTTTGTTTAGCTGCTATGTTATTTAACTATAATAAAGAATTTGTTGCAAATTTTATAATAAAATATAAAATGAAAGGTATGTATAGGATAATAAATTATAACTGTATAGCACTGAGGGTTTTAGGATTATAGATAGATTTAGAGATGAAATTGATCTTTAAGGTCATCTAATTCAACACCCTCATTCTACAGTTGAGGGCACTGAGGCCCAGAGAGGCTACTTGCTCAGGGTCACACAGATAGGAAGTCACAGAACCAGAATTTAAATTCAGGTCCTTTAAATCCAAATATGGTACTTTTCCCATTATTCCAAGCTGCCTTCCAAAGGCAAAGGAGAAATCATGATAATGGACAAGCTCCTCAATCTACAGTATACTCCATACCTGGGACTTTGAGGAAAGACATGCATTTGTCATCCCACATCTCAGTGGCAGACATGAGAAGGGTCTTAGCCCTCTATTACCTCTGTTTGCTGGGTCCCCTGGGAGCCTCTTTCTTCCTTGGGGGATGAGATTTGAGACCAGAGCATCAAGAAAACTATCCTATTTAGGCCAAGTGACCTGAAGAATGGTGATAATCTCTGCCCTGCCTGCCAAGAAACCTCCAAATCTGATACCTGCAGAGGACAGTATGGCCTCTGGCCATCTTTGCTCCAGGATGGGCCGATAGGGGGACACATCTAATATTTCTAGAACACAACCTTTCCATAAGCTTCCACTGCCTTCCATTCTCCTCTTTATTGATTTTGTTTTCTTTGAAAAAACAAAAAAGGAGTATTTGTGACTGTTATCTTTGAAATGGCTTAATTTTTTGGTCATTACTTTGTGTTCCCCAAAGCTTTTGGTGGGGGGGAGGGTATACCCTATAGTTGGAAAACTCTAGCTTAGAAGCTACATTCTTGATTGAGCACCCCTAAAAATGCTCTTGAGTTCCCTTTCTTCTTTTTGACACTGGGTATTGTTTTAGAAGGCTATCTTGTGTGTTCTCTTTCAGTATTTGATATCGTGAGAAACTACACTGCAGATTATGATAAGACTTTAATCTTCAATAAAATACATCATGAATTGAACCAGTTTTGCAGTGCCCACACTCTTCAGGAAGTTTACATTGAGTTGTTTGGTGAGTGCTTCCTGTCTGCCCCCATTTTGACTCTGTAGTTTGATCCCTAGTCTGCCAATACTAAATTATTTTGATTTTATAGATGCTTTTAAAGTAAAAATTTACTGAATGTTTGTGTTCTATTGAGAGCAGTGTTCTTAAACTTATAAAAAAAATAACTATGTCTTTGAAAGCAACACTGTTAAACTACTCTAAATGGTTAACATGATTTGAGGTTAAATTTTTTTGTAAGTTTAGATTTTAAATGCTTTGGGAGAAAATCATTTTAAGGACAGATAATTATTTTCTTAAATTCATGGTGCATATTAAGTAGAGTTTGAGTAAATTTTATCTGCTTGCAAATTCTTTATAGTGAAACAGATATGTGGGAATCAGGAGGGATACTCGTTCTACAGTTTTTGATGTGAATAAATAGATGACTGTTCTTGAAGTTTGAATAGAATGTGTTTTTTTGGATAAAATAAAGTGAGGAGGTACTTCTCTTTTTCATGAACACTTAAAATCATTTTGGGGTAGGAGGAAGTTAATAGTAAAATCTTTCATTAGGATGTGCCAGATTTTGGGGATTGCCATGTAGGCAACAGTTGGCTAGGATATCTACCAATTTGAGCACTGAGAAATTTGAACTATTACTTGATTCAAAACTACTCACCAGAGCTCCATGGGATAAAACATCCCTTACAGGGATGGGGCAGTTTGGTCTGTACAGCTTTGTAATGTCACTTGTTAATCTAAGATTGGTGAACACAATTTGTAATAGAGAAAACACAGGGTGAATTTGTGTAAAGTAGATGTATTGGAGAGAAAACTCTATTTAAAGACTTTCCTGTGGACCTGTATCCAAAATCAAAATAAGACTGACAGTGGTAGAAAAGTGATGTATTATTATGTCTTGTAGAAGAGTGACATGGTAATTAGAGTGATTGTCAAATTCAGTTTTGCAGATTTTTACATATTAGTGTTCATATTAGTGAAATTTAGGACTTTATAGGTCAAAGACTTAAGTTCTCCACTGATTGAGTGATTTGGAGCAGTTTGTTTAACCTCTAACTTCCTCAAGGTGATAGTCCCTGCTACTTTTCCCACCACAGAAAGCTATATTACAAACATAGGATCATAGATTTCAGTCTAGAACCATCTAATCCCAGCCCCTCATTTTGCAAATGAAGGTGCTAAACCACTAGAGAGGTTAAGTGGTTTCCCCACTATTACCTGGTCATTAAGTTAGCCGTCAGGATTTGAAGCCAAGTCCACTAAACCAAGTGCTCTTTTGCCTATAACACTATTTCTTTAAGAAGAATTTTGAGCTTCAGAAAAGAGTCTAACTCTCTAAAGTCCAGGATCATGATAATTTTTGTTTAAATTTTAGTAGAATAGCAAAAATTTTATGTGTTTTAACACCTGCTGTTCTCTTGCCTCCAAAAACAGATCAGATAGATGAAAACTTGAAGCAGGCCCTACAGAAAGATCTGAACGTCATGGCCCCTGGTCTCACTATACAGGTAGGCCCAATATCCTGGGAGGTTTTGAGGAATTTGAGATTCTAAATTCAGGTCTCATTCATTCAACAAATTTTACATAAGAATAATTAAATGTTGGGTCATCTCTAATAAAGATTTTGATGACTTTATGATTTAGCACATTTAAAAATTATCATTTACTTATCATCCATTCCCTTTGAGTGCATTTAAGACGAACAAGTAAGCAAGCTGAATCTTACTAAAGAAGTCAAGTCTGCACACCTATATTGTTTAAAAGATAGTTTCATTAATTTCAGTTCTTTCTGGGATCTGGCTCTTATAAAAATAATTATATGCCTTGATGTAATAAACACTCATTGGGACGATATACCCAATTTATTTATTAGAGAGGAAAAATGATCTCCCAATTTAAACATACTTATAATAATATTGCAGCCTAAAAATGTCTAACAACTAGGACATGTCTGTCGAAACATACTGATGCAGTGCAGTTGCAGAAGATAAATATGAGCAATCTTAAGAAATATTGAAAGACTTGTGTTAAGTCTATGTGAAGAAAGTGGAGCCCGTCGAATGCACATGTGTGCATGTACACACACACACACACACACACACACACACACACACACACACACACACACACAGACTGTGACTATGTAAAAGAGATGTATACTTATCTGGGGGCAAATGAACAGAAACAGTGGAAAAAGGGATAAGATAGAGTGGGAAGTAGCCAATATGATGATGTTGCAGATGTTTGTATGGTGGAATTAATCTAAAAAGTATAAGTAAAGTAATTAAAAAGTTGTTTTGTTGTTTAAGGTCATTGTCTTAGGCAATTATTTTGAACAAAAAACACATAAAATATTTATCAGGTGTCCCATATGTAAACCAAAGTGCTGTAGTCTGCGTCATGCTGTTATGAAGGAAGTATGACTTCTATGATCCCTGCTTTCAGGAAACATATTTTCTAGTGTGAAAGACAAGACATAAATGTCTGAAGGTAAATTACAATAAAAAAGTTCAATAATAGGTCCCAGCAACAACAAATGATTTGACAGGTCTGTTGTTGCTGTGAGAATGCTCAAGAGTAGGGGAGAGTAGTAGGAGAGCCTAGTGTAGTTGAGGGGGCTTTGTGGAGGTGGGATTCTTGAGATAAGACTTGGTAGAGGAGTAGCATGTAGGGAGCCAAAAATACTGGGGACAAGAACATTCTGGGTAGGTCAGTATATGCAAAACCATGGAGGCTGGAAAGTCTCTGTCTTGTGGCAATACTATGAGATTCACATCAAAAGAGCTGGGTTTGAATCCCTACCAGACTGCTTACTTACCGCCTTGTCATTGTGAAGGAGTGACTTCACTTCTCTAGCCTTTAGCTTCTTCCACCATAAAGTGAAGGGTTTGCTAAGGTGCCTCTTGTACCTCTATATCTTTGAATCCCAGAGTCAGGCTTGGTTCACCATGAGTGGGTTTCTGTCAGAAAGTAGTGAAAGATAATCTGGAAGGGTAGACTGGGGCCCGCTTGGAGAAGGCAGCCCATGCTCTATTTGGATAGTTGTCATTGTTGAGAAAGTTGTTAAGATTGATCCAAAATCTGCCTCCTTGAGACCAGATAGAGTAAATTAACTTGACATCGACGATCTAACTTTAGTTGTGTGTAGATTGTTACTGACCCCTCTTCTCTATTCTGGTTCCTTCTCTACCTGATCCTTGAAAGACATGCTTTTATATGGAAGGTCTTTGAGTAGAGATACCAGTCATGGTAGTATTATTGGGAAGGTTGTTTGGCTTGGGTGAGTAGGGTGAATATTAGAAACAAAGAGAGATTAAAAGCAAGAGATGCCACTTAGGCTATTGGAATAGCTCAAGATAAGGGTCTAAACTGGGGTGAGCAGGTGACATGATCAGCTCTATATGCTTTAGAAAAGTCACCATGACAACCAAGTGGAGGAGTAATTGGCCTGGGTCAAAAGGGGAAGCAGAAGATTATTCATTGGCCTAGTTGAGAGGTGACAAGGGCTTGCATTAAAGCTGTGACTGTATGTGTGGAAAGGATGGGATCTCAGATATTGGGAAGGTAGAAATGACAAGATTTAGTAATGATATGTGGGAGAAGTCAAGGGTGACACTGAAGTTTAGGCCTTGGTAACTAGGAAGATCTCAGTACCCTTGACACTAATAGAAAAATACAGAAGTGTAGGGGAAACATGAGTTCTACGACAGGGGTTTTTCTAGTGACTTGTCTCCAAGAAATACAATGTACTCTTATGGTCTTTTGCCAGGTTTTAATATTTTGTTAACCGTATGTCAATATAATTAGTTTCCTTTGTAATCCTATACATTTTATGCACTTAAAAAATATTCTGCTAATTTTATGCATTTAAAAATATTATTCTGATAATCTGATGGGGATCTATGAGTTTCACCAGATTGTCAAAGGGGTCCCCAGGTAAAAACCCATGCTCTAAACCAGGGGTGGAGAACCTACAGCCTTGAGGCCACATGTGACCCTCTATATCCTTGGGTGCAGCCTTTTGACTGAGTCCAAATTTTACAGAACAAATCCTTTTATTAAGGGGCTTTATTCTGTGAAGTTTGGATTCAGTCACAGGGCCTCACTTGAGGACTTTGAGGGCCACATCCTGGCCTCAAGGCTGCAGGATCCCCACCCTGACAACATTGTTTCATGGCGTGGCTTTTAATCCTGATGCGTTTGTTGTCTTGGATGACTCCTGGTGGACAGTTGGTTTGTAAAAACAAAACCAACCCCCCCCCCAAAAAAAAATAAACCACTGTCCAGAGAAGTCTCAGCAGGAACTTTGGAGCAACAATTAACATTTTAGGAAAAGAGACAACAGCTTTAGCTCACTACAAACTTGTGTTGGATCCTAAGGAAAACTTCAGTTCAAGTTCAGCCTCAGATACTCACTAGCTGTGTGAGGCCTGGACAAGTCACTTAACTTTGGCCTCACTTTTCTCATCTATAAAATGAAGATGATAATACTTCTCTCCCAGGGTAGTTGTGAGGATCAAATGAAATAATATTTTGTTTTTTTTATTTTTTTGCAAACTTTAAAGCACTATATAAATGCGGACTATTATTATCAAAATATATTCAAATAATTGGAGCTGTATAATGATATGGTGAGAAGATTCTACTGAGGGGAAGAACCTAGAGGCCTTTTGGAACCTTCATGTCCTCAAGGGTGTGGGGAGAGTTAAATGAGAGCCACAGAGGTTCTGGGGGAAGCTGGGTTTGTTCTTTGAAAGGGAAGGGGAAAATAGTAATTGGTGAGAGTCATAGAAAGGAGGTGGGGGGTGGGCTTGGGGGAGGGGGGAACATACTAATTCTCATAACATGGGGTGAAGTGAGAAAAGACAAGGATAGAGAAATGGAGGAAGGGGTAAGAGGAATGGGCGCCAGATGAACCTGACTCTTCTCTGAAACAAACAAAGGAGGATTGGGGACAGCACACGGTTTCATGTAGAGATATACAACCAGTTCAGCAAGGCAGTAAGAGGTGGGGGGTGGTGAAGGGGTAGGCTAATATTGGGAAGGGAATTATCGCAAAACAAGCTCCCTAATTGAGTAGAAGGAGGGATGGAGAGGAGAGGAGAGGATGGAGAAGCTGGAAGCCAAGGGAGGGTACAAGAAATTGTGGTACATAAATGTAATGGAATATGATTACACCATAGGGATTAACAGAAGAGATGATATCAGAGAATCCAGGTTAGTATGAATTGACCTTGAGTAAAGTAAGCAGAACCTTTATACAAAAACAGCAATACTAAAGAAAAACTGGGAAAGACTTAAGAGTGCTGCTCAGTGCAGTGACCAAGCGTGACTCCAGAGAACTGAGGATAAAGCAGAGAGGTGATGATCTCAAGATTCAGAAAGAGACTTACATTTTTGGACATGACCCCTGTGTGGGTTTGTTTTGCTTGACTTTGCTATTTATTACGAGTTTTTTTCTTCTGTTTTGAATTGGGGAGGAGGGATTTTTAGTGAAAATGAAAGGAAGGATACCCAGCAGCAGTAAAGTCAGAACTAACATTACCATGTAACCAAAGGCTGTGCACTGAAGGTATTTCATATTCATATTATTATTTAAGTGCCAAACCTCCTAGATCCCCTGAAATTATTAATATTTGAAAAACTTCACATGGTACTCATTTAATTGTGGAAAATCCATTTTCTTCCTTAGAGTGTCTGTCTGCAGTCCTGACAGTGACAGTTTTTGTGTTACCTTTAGATTTATGATGATTTTTTATACTGGTAGGTGTTTTTGTTGATTCTCTTTGACTATCTCTCTTAGCTTTAGTTTATGAAATAGGTCCTTGTGTCAGGACTGTCTTTGACATTTCAGGACATGTTTTTAGGAACTTTCAGTCCTCTAGACCCGAACACTTCTTCCTCATTAAATTGTGAACCCCTTAAGATCTTTTGCTTTTGTTTGTATGCCAAGCATTTAACATAGTTCCTGGGGCATAGCAGGTGTTTAATCAGTGTTTACTGACTGACGTTTCTCTGTCTGAGCACTGTAGTGTTATACTGGTTCCTGCCCATTGTTCTGCTCTCCAGCACTTTCATATTCCCTACCCTAGTACTTTGTGACCACTCAGAGGCCTTTTCAAGGGAGCCCTCTATTTTTGTTGCCTCTGGACACAGAATCTTACAGACTCCACATGTCCCTGGACATCTCTGGATGTGCTAGGAGGCTGCTGTTTGCAGATATCGGCTTTGTTGACGGGCCCTCCCTCTGCTACCATCCTTGTGCTTCTGGCTGTCTTTTGGGTAGTTGTGTTTGGGGGCAGAAAGTCACTGTAGTTTCTCATTGGATTTATTGATCGTTATTCTGTGTGGTGTGAATATGGTGAGTTTGTTTGTGAGAGCTGGGTGGCTTCTCTCTACCCAAGCAGTTTTCTCAGTGAAAGTGCCCCTACCAGAGGTGTTACTACAGGTGAGGGTGCTGAAGTTCAGAAAGACTGAGGGGCTTATGCCCATCTTTATTTACTTAGCCATTGTCAGAGCTGGGGTTGAAACCCACTTGCTGCTTCCAGACCTAGTACTCTGCTGGGCCACATTGTCTCAAAGTTGTATTACATAAATATACTTGGAGAGGGGCACAAGCAACAGAAAGGGATAGGAAAGGTCTCCTGTAGAGAAAGGCGCTGACCTTAGAAGGAGGTGTAGGTGAGATGTAGAGGAGAGGAAAGGACATTCCAGGCATGGGGGATATTTGGGTTAGGATACAGAGGTGAAAGATTTGGAATGTTGCATGAGGGGCAACAAGCAGCCAGATGTGGCCAGACCATAGAATGCATGAAAGTGAGTGATGTGTAGGGATTTATGTGCAAATCAGAGATTACATTTGATCCTAGAGACAATATGGAGCCAAGGAAGTTTCGTAAGCAGAAGTATGACATGATCAGATATAGGTTTTTTGAATATTATATTGACAGTTGTGTGGAGGATTTCTTGGAAAGGGAGAGGCTTGATTTGGGGAGTTCAGTTGTACTACTTTAGCAGTGCATTGAGAGGTGATGTCTGGACCACAGTGATGACTATTAGTAGATGGAAAGGGATGGATGTGAATGATGTTGTGGAGGAAGAGTTCTCAAGACTTGGCTACTGGTTGAATTATTTTTTGTCCTTCATTCTCATCACCTCAGGAAGGTGATGCTCTGACATTCAAGTGAATTGGATTTAAGTGAGGGAGGGCTGTGCAGTCATCAACCTCACTCTCTCATCCTGAGTTATCTGAGGTCTGTGGTCAGATCAGAACGACTGGAGATGGCCAAGGATGCAGTGGGGAACATTGGCCTTTTCAAGGTATGACCTTTAACAGGTCTCAGTTTGACTGAGACAACACTCATTCAATGACTATTGGTGTGGAAGAGGATGAAAAGTCAAGGTAATTCTGAGGTTGTGAACCTGGGTGAATAGAAGGGTGGTGGTACCCTTGAAAAAGATAGGTAAATTAGGTATTAGGGATATCTTTTGGGGGAAAGATAGTAAGTTATTTTGGATATATTGAGTTTGAAGTGCCTATAGTACACTTTGAAATTTCCAATAGGGGATTGGTGGTATTGAACTGAAGTTCAGGTAGGAGAATAAGGGTCGGTTGTATGGATCTTGGGAATTATCTTCCTAGAGATAATGAAATCTGTAGGAGCTGATTATAGAGAGAATATAGAGAAAAAAGGCCCAACTTCACGGTGAGGGGCTGGGCAGGGCTGAAAATCCAGCAAAGAAGACTGAGATGAAGGTATGAGAACCAAGAAAGAGCAGTATTCTGAAAACCCAGAGAAGATTGTATCTAAAAGAAGAGACTGGTTAACAGTGCTTGAAGACAGGTGAAGGAACAAGACAGAAAGAATATTGTATTTGACAATTAAGAGATCTTTGCTAACTTTCTCACCTGAGAATGAGAAGAGAGAAAGTGGGGTTTGTGAGAATAAACAGCTTTCTTCAGGAGTTTGGCTGTGAAAGGGAGAAAAAAGAGATGTTAGCTCCTGGGTTTTGCCGGTTTCCTTAGGGTCAAGCAAAGGTTTTTTGTTTTTTATTCTTGTTTCTAAAGGGGAAGACTGCCTGGGCATGTTTTTAGACTAGGAGGGCAGGAGGCCATTAGATAAAGAGAGATTGAAGATTATCAGAAGGATGTGGTTGGGTTCAGTAGTACAAGTAGAAAATTTAGCAGTGACTAGGAAAAGGACCTTTGTTACCTTGGGGAGATCCTTCACAGATTATTTCTGGAATGACTGGAACAAAAATCACTCAGTGATAAGAAGACGTGAAAGAGGCTATGTGGCTTAGTGTCATTCAGTGAGCCATTAGCATTTATTAAATGCCTTCTTCCTGAAGGCCTGCCATGAAAAATTGAGGAGACCAAGAAAGGCCAAAGAGAAATCCTCAAACAAAAGACATCCCTTGCTCTCAAGGAACTCCCAGTCAAATGGGGGAAGCAACATCCAAGCAACTACGAACAAACAAGATTTATATATGTGTGTGTGTGTGTGTATATATATATGGGATGAAATGGAAATAATCAACATAAGGAAGACACTAGCATTAAAGGGGATTGTGAAGACTTTCTGTAGAAAGTGGGATTTTAGTGGTTGGAGAGCTTGCTTCTTAGCCAGAAAGAACTGAATTCAGGTCTGCCACCAATACATACTTTGTGACTATGAGCAAGATACGTAATCTCTCTAAGCTTGAACATTACAGAACAGTTGCAGATCTTCATTGGCAGAGGAGATTTCCTCACTGGGAGTTCCTAACATGAGTGAAAGTGCAGGTTTGGTTAAAAAAATAAGAGTCATGGTAAGGTTGCAATGTGTAGTAGTAGATAGAGTACCTAGTTTGAAATTATGGATCCATCAGAATAAATATGACAGTCAGAGCCTAATGCAAAGAATGTTTTTAGTTTAAGAGCACTAGAATTTGATTAGCATCTAAAGATTTAATTGTTTCATGTAGTGGTTAAAGCAGGGCTGTCATTTAGAAACTAATATTTTGCCCTTTGGACTAGAGTTTTTGTCTATTTCTTTAGGAAAATCTAAAATGTCTTCATTTTTTTATGCTTTAGCTGTAAAAAATTTTCATGACTTTTGTGCTTTTAAGTACTTGGTAAGCTAGTGCCTTACAAGTGATACTTTGTAGGTAAATTATAGTCTTTGTTAATATGAATGCACAATGCTCAGAAGAAATGTGTAGAATATCTACAAGTTTTATCAGATTGACTGTGCCCTATGTAAAACTGTATAACATAGAGAAGGTAATGCTCTTAGCTGTTAAAAGGTAGATAATAATAAATTAATAAATGATAAATGAAAAGACATTATGTGCCAAAAAAGCACTTGCTAAGTATTGGAAATCAAATAGAAAAAGCTTTACCCTCTCTGCTGACAAGTAACTCCCAGTCTAAATGGAGAAGATAACTTATAAAAGAAATCTAGCTGCAAAGTAAATGAAAAGCCCCAAAGTCCCAAGGGTGCATCAGTGGGTCAAATGTTAAAAGTCGCAGAGGTCCTTCAGTTATTTCAGTAAGATCAGTTATCAGTGCTGAAAGTCTATAAGATTATATAGGCAGGGCAGGTGGTAAAGCCTGGTGGTCCTCCAGCTTAATGGAAGGAATAGAGTTAATGACAGCCATCTCCAAACCATCTGAGCATTTAAACAGTCCAGATCAGTTCTGGGATAGCTTGGACCCAAAGGAGGGAAGGGTACCTCTATTTGTAGCATGTCTTGCCTGACTATCCTGGATAAGTTTTTTTTAGTCATCTAGCTATACAGCTGTCATCCATGATACAGGTTTGGGGGCAGAGAAGTACATTCATTGTCAAATCTTTATAATTGCACTAATGACCAGAATTCCTTTGGATTAATAGTTCAACCTACCCAGTCTTTGATTTGTAGTATTTTGAATCTTTGTAAGATAGTAAGAATGTCAGAGATATCAAATTGGAGATCAGTGCTATTTTGTGGAGAAAGGGAGCTTTATTTTTCAGGCTGATTGGAGTAACGCTAACTCAGAACTGCTTGACCTTAGGATAAGATAGGACAAAACTTTCTTCTTTGAGTGGCATAATGGAATACATAGTGTATCCTGCATGTTTGTTGGTTAAATTAAAGATGGTTATGTAGTAATGGTGTTAATACATTACATCTAAACCCTGAGTTAATATCATTCCCTTGATTATCCAACACACAGATTGAATGGGTTGGTGACAGTTTGGGTTAGGGCTTGAAGTGCTAGCTGCATTGACTTATTGGTATCTCGTATTTTATTGCCCTGTCAGTTACTGTGTGGATTATTATTCTTATGGAATTAAGTGCTCCTTATAAGGTTTTACTTAACATTCTGTTTTTGCTAAACCAGGTAACAAACAATGTTTGGTAGGGTGTGCCTGTATAGAATTTTCCAGTTGATTCTCCTCTTTGCTGTTAATGGGTATCAGAATTAATTGTGATATATACATAAACACTTCAAGGCTGCAAAGCTGTCGATTTAAAGAAATATTTAGATATACTTTTAAAATGTACTTTTGACTTTTTTTCTTAATAGGCTGTGCGTGTTACAAAACCCAAAATCCCAGAAGCCATAAGAAGAAATTTTGAACTGATGTGAGTAATGTTCATGAGATCACATTGTTTCCATATAGGGTTGTCTGAAGACCAGTGCCAGCATTCCAGGAAAGAAATAAGCATTAAATTGTACTTAGCAGTTGGACAAGGGGGCAACAGAGCAGGTGTGCCTTTGTTTCTTTATTAGTTTCATATGTGTTGTAGATACCTTCAAAAAATCATCACCAGGCAATGTTACTTTAGTTTCTGTTTCTCTTATAAAATATTTTCTCTTCTTTCATTTTGGAACTTGGCTTATGTCTTTGTTTTTAATAGCCTTTTGAAATGTATACCATCCTATATACCCCATTCTTTTAACTTGAACCCCATAAGAAAACACTGCAGTAGCATCCAGGGTACTCTCAGGAGAGTGGGTATGTGATCTTGACCCAGGACCATTGTTGGAAGCCTAGAAAGGGACTTGTGCAAAGCCCTCAATAGAATCTGTTGATATAAAAGAATCTGTCATCCATCATGTAAGCTCTCAAACTGTATTCCTTTATTGTACTGATTATTATAGTGGACATGTGATTGGCCTAAAATTTGGATATCTGTTATGTGCAGTTGTATGTTCAGAGTGATACAGAATCATTAGTCTTTCCAAGGTAAACTGTTTCTTGAGTAGTCTTGTTTCTGAAGACAGTCTGCCTGGTTTGTGTCCTGGGCTTGGCTAGAGATTTGGGGAGATATAGGGTAGGAATAATGGATAACTTGGCTTGTTCAAAATAGAATTAGTTATCTTTTCCCGAAATCCCTCTCTTCTTCCTAACTTACCTATTATTGTTGAAGGTACCACTGCACTTCTAGTCACCCAAGCTCACAACCTAATGATGAGTAATCCTTCACTCTTCACTTCTCAGCTGCCAAATCCTGTCATTGCTGTCTGATTCTGTTTATCATCATTTAGCCCATGTCTTGTTTACCAGAGCATTATGAATATAAGGTTGTCAAATTCTTTGCTGAGCTCAAGATAATATGCTGTATTCTTTGGTTTAGCAGTCTTGTACTAATTAGGGAAAAGAACTGATAACTTTGGTGCCATTTTCTATTGCTGTACCGCAAGCACTCCAAGCTTAGGATGCCTTCAAAGAGGCTGATCCTTTAGGCCTTCATGACCACATGCCTTGTAGTGTCTTTCTCTTTAATTCAGCCTATCTGTTGTTGCCAGGCTGATCTGTACTGCTCTAATCATGTCTGCCCAAAAACTTTCAGTGACTTCCCAGTGCTAATAGAACAACGACTGGAGATTAAGGTTCTCGGTAACCAGGTTTCATCTTTTTTTCCCCACTTTGCACTTAATATTGCATGTTCAGCATTTCAGCATATTTTTTTGAGAGGTGTGAGGTCAAGGTAGATACTGGATCAGGTAAGAGGAGACAGGATCAGCCTTTCAGTCTGGATCAGAGTTGATACTAAAAGTTGGGTTTGCATAGCCTATTCCTTAACTTTGCTGTCTTAGCTTGTCTAACCCATGTTTTAGGAGAGTTGTGAATCAAGGATTCATAGGTGTCAGGAATTTTCTTCTCTAGATCAGACACGTGTGTGTGTGTGTGTGTGTGTGTGTGTGATTTCCCCCATATAAATGGTGCTACTACATTGCTACATTTTGACTTAGAAAATACAATAACTTTAAAAATTGAATTCTTTAACAGATGTTCACTGTTGTTAAGTGAATATATTGAATTTGTGGAAATGAAATAAGCAATTTGAATGGGAAACATTTAGGGTTAACCACTTTACATATTGGCTTTGTCCTGATTAGTCTCTGCCACTGATCACTTAGGAGACACTGGTCAAATCACTATTTGTCTCTTTGGGCCTTAGTTTGGTCGTATATTTCTCTATGCCTGAAAAGCCTTTCCCCTTCCTTTTCACTTGTTGAAGTCCCTCAAGGCCTTTCATATTTCACTTTCACCATGGAAAATGAAGCCTTCTTTGTCAACCCTAGCTTGCTGTTTTTTTTCTCTGAACCCTGAAGATTGAAAAAATTTTATTTTTTTACCTTTTATTTTTCCATTACATTTATTTTCCTGCACTGTTCTTTAAGCTTCTTTTAACAAAGATTTTAATATAAAAAAGCAGATGTCCAAAAGATCTAACCAATATCCACCGTGTCTTGATATTATGTATAGTACTCTATATTCATGGATTCCCCACTCTCTCTCTCTTTCCTTTCAGTGAAGGGGGAAGAAAGTATATTTTCTCTATTCTAGGACCATCCTTGGTTAATATAATTACAATGTTCAGGGATTTTTTTGTTGTTCCTTCCATTTACACTAATGTAGTCATTGTGCATTGTTTTCCTGGTTCCTTCACACTGCCTGCATCTGTTCATTTAAATTTTCCCATACTTCTCTGAATTCTTCATACTTGTCATTTCTTATTGTACCTCCGAACTCTTGAGGCACTTAGTATCTGTACATGTGGCGTTCCTCAGAAACAGGTTTATGTAGCATTATCTTTCTATGTGCAAGTATCCTTTTTGCCATAAGAGAAGGTTGTAGGCTCCCATAAGAATATAGGCTCAAGGGCAACATAGTTAACAAAATACTTATTGGGTTGAATTGTTATTTATTATGCTTTTCATTTGCAAAGTGCCTTGCATACCATAGTAGGTATATAGTAAATGTTTGACTATGGTGATATCAAAGGTTCCTTCAAAGTCTTAAAAAAAATTCTTTGATTCTATTACTCCTTGATTGAGAGTCTAGAAAGCTTCTATTTTGTCCCAGTAGACCATAGAGTTCCTTCTTAACCTCAATACACAGTTAAATGTCTAGTCAGAAATCACTAGGTTAGACATGGGCTACTTATTTCTGTTGTTAAGGTTTCCAAATAGACTGACTCACCTGTTGTCCCAGCATAAACCAACAGATAGAAGTCCTAGAGGAAACTCTGGTTTCCCAGGGAGTCATGATGATAATGATGACAATTTTGTTTTTGGTTTGAACCTGAGATTTCACTGAGATAAAGAACTTGCAGTCTGGACCTTCCCTTTACTGATATAGCCTGGCAACTCACCTGCAATGTATAGTTTTCAGAGAAGGTTAAATGATTTACTTAACAACAGTAACATAGATAATGCTTTGGAGGCAGAATGTGAACCCAAGACTTCTTGGCCCTCCATCCACTAAGTCATGATGCTTATAGTAACAATTAGCAACAATAACTATAACTAGTTCATATCTTCTTTTAAGATTTACAGAGCATTTCTAACACAACAAACCTGTGAGATAGGTAGTTAAAATAGCATTTCCATTTTACAGATTTGGAAACTGAAGGTTAGTGAGGTTAAGTGAATTGTCAGTGGTCACATAGCTTGTACATAGCAAGGACAACTCCCGCAACACATTTAACCTCCCTAGGGCTCAGACTCTTCATCTGTACGATGAGAATGTTGGATTAGGTGATCTCTTGGTTCCTTCCAACTCTAACGGATTTTATATTAAGTTTATTTCTATATAAATCCTATTTCCTTTTAGTAGATTATAAGAACATTGAAAGTAGGTTCTATCCTATATATTTTTGCATCACACAGTATATAATACTTATATTTGTAACAAAGTAGATGCTTAGTAAATATTGAGCAAGGACAAACCTAGCTTTAATTCCTGTTTCCAACGTTAATTTGGGGCAGGCCTGCACAACTCAGATCAATGCAATGACCAACTACAATTCCAAAGAACCTATGATACAGCACTTAAAGTTTACAAACTACTTTCTTTACAACCACTCTGTGAGTTCTCATACAAATATCAGAAACCCTATTTTACAGAAGATGAAACTGAGGCTCAGAGATGTTAAATGACTTGCACAAGATCACACCCTAAATCAGGCCTGCACAACCTGCGGCCCTCGAGGCCTTGCAGGTTGGCTAGGCCTGCCGTAAATTAATAGCAAAAAGGACAGAGAAAATTGAAACCTAAGATGAGTGAGAAGATAGTGAAAAAGTACCTGATGTCTTTGAATTTGAATCTACAGGCTCAGACTAATTAAATCCCATCTGACAGAATCTGCAAAAGATAAATTCTCAAATAATTGAGTACAAGGCAGCGTATAACCAAGGCTGTAGGAGAGAGACAAAGTGCTGTTGAGGGAAGAAAAAGAGGAGAGTTCATAGCTAATTGGGTGGAGAGGCAGGGTGGAATAAGGAAAGGCAGACAATGAGCTGGTGTCGGACCTTGAATGAATTTTTGCCATCTCCGCTTTTTCTATTGTTAACCTTCCTGATTTCCTGTATGATTCCCACCATCAAATACCATTTCAGGTCTTCCTTATATGCTATAGAACAGAACTATAGGACATCCTGAAACTGATCTCAGCTGGGACCCTCACTACAGCAAATCAGCCTTCCTCCTCCTTTTCCCTAGTTCTCTGTCACACTTACCACACTATATTCCACACTTTTTTTTCTCAAGCTTCTCATACCACTCACTCCTTGCACTTCCTACATGCTCACTCTGAGGATCTTGCCTTATACTTCAAAAAACTTCAGTCCATTCCTTGAGATCCCTGTCTTAATTTTATATTGATCAAATATCTCACCCCTACCATCTCCTCCTTTACTCCATTCCCTGATAATCAGAAGATTTCCCTTCTTCTTGATAAAGTTAGCGTCTCTGTATCAGTCATATCAAACTCAAATAGAAACAGGGACTATTAAACCATATTGACTTAGATAAACACACAATAACATTATGTTTTATTGTATTTTTATTTACTTTATTAGATGTTTTCCAATTACATTTTCATTTGGTTAAGGCCTCATGTTTGATACCTCTGCTCTACATATACCCTTGATCTCTTCCTTTCTTTTTCAGCAGATCGAGCCTTTTTTCAACCCATTCTTTCTTTAATTTTTATTCTCTGCCTACCTCCTGGCCTACAAGTACACTTCAATCTCCTTCATTTTAAATATCCTTCACTTGATCCTACTGTGCCCAGCAACTACCAGACTACATATTTTCTCCCTCTCTCAGCTAAACTCCTTGAAAAAGCTATCCACAGTTGATAACTTCATGTCCTCCTCTCTTACTTTCTTAGAAACTTTCTTCAGGATGGCTTCCAGCTTCATTACTCAACTGAAACTGGGCTTTTCAAAGTCACCAGTCATCTCTTGATTGCCAGATCTAATAGCCTTTTCTATATCCTCCCTGACCTGTGCAGTCTCTACCATTATTGGCCATCTTCTCCTCTAGGATACTTTTCAGGTTCTCCTACATGACTGATTCTCTCCTTAATTTTTTTTCCCTCTATGCCAGTTAACAATGGATAATCCTCCAGATCTTAATCCTGGGCCCTCTTCTCTTTATTCTTTAATTTAGTGTTTTTATCAGCTTCCATAGGTTAGATGATCATTTTTCTGCAAGTGATTTCCAGATCTGTTCATTGGTCCCTAGTTTCTCTTTTTGAGCTCTAGTCCCACATTACCAACTAAATATTGGACATTTCAAACTTAATATCCTACAGGTATCTCAGATTCAGAACTCATTATTTTTCCTCCAAACACTTCACTTTTCTAAAATTCCCTCTTGTATCATCCCACATTTCTAGTTCAGTTGTCAAATCTTGTAATCCTGCCTTCCTCTACAACTTCTCTTATATATATCTCCTTTCCACACTCAGCTATCAGCCTAGTTCAGGCTCTAATAGCCTTTCTCCTAGGCCAGGGGGTGCAGAACCTGTGGCTTTAATGCCACACACATGTAGTCTTCTATGTCCTTGGGTACAGCCTTTTACGGAACACATCTTTTTATTAAGGCTATTTGTTCTCTGAAGTTTGGATTCAGTCAAAGGGCTGTGCTTGAGGATCTACAGGGCCACATGTGGCTGCAGGTTCCCCATCCCTGTCCTAGGTCCTCAAGCCTTGCCCCTCCCCCCCAGCCCTGCCTTCTGCCTAACTTAAATTCATTCTTCACTCAGCCCTGAAAGTGCAGGTCCTTTGTTTGGCATTTAAAACTCTTCCACCTACCTGTTCCCTACTTTTCCAGTATTCTTGCATTTTACTCACCATTGCTCTGGGCCTGCTAGCAGTCTCAAACGTGGCACTCCATCCCTGGCCCTTGGCCTTTGCACTGACTCTGTGCTACACCTGGTGTGCTTTCTCTCCCAGCCTCTAACTGTTACAGTTTTTGACGATCTTAATTTCCTGGTCCTCTCTGCTTGTTCCATCTCCTCTAAGGGTCTTTCCACCTATTCTGTATTTATCCTGCATGTTTTGATTTATATATGTATATATATTGTCTTCCTTATTAGAAGGTAAATTTCTTGAGGGACCATTTCTGCTTTTTCTTTGTATTCCATTGTATTCACAATGCCTACCTTGTAAATACTTAATAAATGCTTATTGATGGATTGGTTGATAGTCTTTTTAAAAAAATGACATATTTTACTAAAACTTAATACTGAACCACCAATATAACTAGCTGAACTTGCTCAGTAAATATTTACATTTTAATTAATTTGAATGCATAAAATATTAATAATTTGTCATTTACGCCTAAGCCTCCATCAAATTCTTTGTCCATTTATTTTTCTTCTTTTCTCTTAAATGATTGTAGATCATATGAATCCCATTCTTCTGCATCTGCTTTTTTTAAACTTTGCATTTTTTTCTTATTTCTTTTTATTCTTCATGCTTATCAGTTTTCATTTTATTATAATATTCCATTAAATTAAAGTATCTTATTTAATCATTCCTGCATGTGGACTATTAGGTTTATTTCAGCTTTTGGGGGGCAATTACATATAATTCTGAAATGAAAAATTTCTCGGCAGATAGATTTTTTGAATGTTTTTTGTTAATTTTTAAAATTTTAATTTTTGTTAATTTCAGGCTGTGTTCACAGCAATGGAATTATCAGATCAAAGGCTGTAATTATTTTTGTAGTTTTTATTGTATACTGGCAGATTGTTCACCAAAAAGATTCTACAAGTTTGCAATCCTTAGAACAGTGAATGAGTGTGAGTGTACTCTTTTCTCTCACACCCCTTTGAGCATTGAGTTTCATTGTTTTTATTAAGTTCTTTTTTTTAAATTAAGTTTTATTTTTTAAATTAACCAATCTTTTCCTCTTTTGTTCTACTGCTAATTAGGAAAAAAAGAAAATCTTTATTACAAATATGAATAGTCAGACAAGACAGATTCCCTCATTGGCTGTATCTAAAAAATATGTTTCATTCTATACTTTGAGTGTGACCATCCCCTTACTGTCAGGAAGAGGGGTGTACGCTTCATTGTCCAGCCTCTGGAACTTGGTCAGTGGCATTCTTTTTGTTATTGTTTTTGTATTGTTCTTATTTTATCAGTTGTTTTCTTGGTGCTGCCCATTTCTGTCTTCATTGGTTTTATTTCTTCAAAATAGCTTTTTTTAAAAAAATTGATTTCACAATATAAATTGTTCTGACTTTGTTCATTTTAGTCTTCATAAAAACTATTTTCTGACTTCATTCTTCACCAGTTCATAAAAGTTTTTCATTGTCTTTTTGAAAGGATGTAAACAAACAGTTACTTATTAAAGCACCTAGTATGTGCCAGACACTGTGCTAAGTGCTTTGCAAATACTATCTCATGTGATTCTCACAGCAACTCTAAGAGGTAGGTGCTGTTATCCTATCCATTTTACAGTTGAGGAAACTGAGGCAGGTAGGGTAAGTGACTTGCCCAGGGTCACACAACTTTTAAGTGTCTAGGCCTGGTTATGAACTTGGGCCTTCCTGATTCTGGGCCCAATTACTCTATCCACTGTGCCATCTAACTGCTTTTCATTTTTTTTTTTTTTTAATCTTTGGAAGATACCTTTTTTTTTTGACTTCTAAGTCATTGGTGAACATTTATTAATTTAGATTTGTTCTTTTTTTTTTTAGGTCTGTGTTAATTTTTTTTAAAATTTTATTAGTCATGTTGCATAGAAGAGTTAAAATGAATGGGAGAAATCATAAAACAAGCCAAAGCATAGTACAAAAGAAAATGATCTGCTACATTCTACGATAGAATTCCATACTTCTTCCTCTGGATGTGGAATGTGGATGCCTTAAGAGACCATTGGGAATTTTTTAAGTCTTTGCATTGCAATGAAATAGTACTAAGTCTGTCAGAAAAAATGCCTCACACACTGTGGTTGTTGTTGTGTAAAAAGTTCTCCTGGTTCTACTCCTTTCACTCAGCATCAGTTCGTATAAGTCTTTCCAGGCCTCTCTGAAGTCTTCCTGTTCATCATTTCTTACAGCACAATAGTATTCCATTACATTCATATACCACAATTTATTCAGCCATTCTCCAGTTGTTAGGCATCTCCTTGATTTCCAGTTTTTGGCTATCATAAAGAATGCTGCTATAAATATTTTTGTACATGTGGGACCCTTTCCCATTTTAACGGTCTCTTGGGATACAGTCCTAGAAGTGGTGTTTCTGGGTCAAAGGGTATGCACATTTTTATAGCCCTTTGGGAGTAGTTCCAAATTGCTCTCCAAAATGGCTAGATCAACTCACAGCTCCACCAGCAATGAATTAGTGTTCCAACTCTCCCACATCTTTTCCAACATTTGTTATCATCCTATTTTGTCATGTTAGCCAATCTGATAGGTGTGATGTGATACCTCAGAGTTGTTTTGATTTGCATCTCTCTAATCAATAGTGATTTAGAGCATTTTTGAATATGGCTATAGATAACTTTAATTTCTTCCCTGGAAACTGCCTGTTCATATCCTTTGACCATTTATCAATTGGGGAATGACTTGTATTCTTGTACATTTGACTCAGTTCTCTATATATTTTAGAAATGAGGCCTTTCTTGCAGACACTAGTTGCAAAAATTCTTTCCCGGTTTTCTGCTTCCCTCCTGATTTTGGTTGCATTGGGTTTTTTTGCTGCTTTTCATTTCTTACAGCGCAATAGTATTCCATTATATATTCATATAACAAAATTTGTTAAGCCATTTCTCAACTGATTGGCATTTCCTTAGTTTCTTTTTGCCACCACAGAAAGAACTTTTGTAAATTTTTTGTAAATGTAGGATCATTCCCTTTTTCCTTGGTGTCTTTGAGGTGTAGTCCTCGCAGTTGTAAATATGTCAAACTAAAAAGATTGAAAAAAATAGTTCCATTGCTTTTAATCATTCTTGTCAGTGTGAGTGTGAGGTAATATATTAGCAGTATTCTAATTTTTGCTTTTCTTTGATTTTTAATGAGAGTGATTATTTTTTCAAATGATCATTAGCAGTTGGTATTCTTTTGGCAGTTGACATTTGACCCTTTATCTGTTGTGGCCTGGGGAGGTACCCTCTGAATTTTTAATAATTTAAAAATTTTAGCTCATTAGAAATTTTCAAGAGTGTATGCTCACAGTGTTCTTTTAGATTGTTCTATAATGAACTGAGTTACTTTTAATTTTAAAGGAAGGTGCCTTGTTTGTAGCATTTACATCAGGAGGAGAGAACTTGAAAGATCATCTAGTCCTTCCTACTCGTTTTTACATGTAAGGTACCTGAATACTGGATATGTGTTGAGACTGGCAATGTTGGAAAGGGTATGTTCTTCATGGCTCTATCATGTATTGAAATATGCCTTGTATGTCTTAACCCCATGTTCTCTCACTGCCAAAACTCAACTCCTCCCTGCATACTGCTAAAGAAAGTCATTCAGCCATTCCGACCAAGCCCTCTGTGAATTCTGGGGTCTCATTACACAGAAGGCCTTTTCTTCTTTCCCATTTTACTCATATTACATTCCCTACAATGGCTAATCTATTTTTAAAAAGTTTTTATTCGAAACTAGACTGTCAAAAAAGAGAACATTTCCAAACACAAAGCAGAATACAAAAAGTAAATTCTGCATGAAACTTTGAATCTCCATTTCGTATTACAATGACTATTCTAAACTGCCCAATTCTCTCCTCACATTGTCATACTTTTTCTCTCCATCATAACAGAGCACTTTGCCTCCTACTTTGCTGAGAATTCACTGTGAGCTCCCTCTGCTCCCCAGAATCTCTCTATACCATCCCTCATTCTCTTCTCTGTTTTTGTTCCTGATAAAAGGCCAATCATGCTAACATTTCTTTCCTATGTCCTTGGGAAACTTGAACTCTTGATCATTTTTCATTCTTTGTTGATTCCTCTGCTGCCTAAAAACATGACCAGGTGTCCCTCCAATCTTAAAAATACCACCCTGCCATTCCTGTAGCTCTTCTTTTATAACCACTCTCAGAAAGCTTTGACTATACTCATTGCCTCCATTTCCTCACTTTAGTCCAGCTCTTGGTACCCCCCAGTCACTTGACTGAAATTGTTCTTTTCAAGATTACTGCAACTTTTGACTTTGGTGACCACACTCTCATTGTAGGTTAGCTTTTCTCCTTTTGACTTCTTTGATCTTGTTTTACTTCCTTTGCTATATCATTATCCATTATCCATAATACCATTAATTGTAGGTGTCCCCAGGGTCTGTTCTGGGCCTTCTTTTTCTACACTCTCTTGCTATGATCTCTTGCTATTTCATCAGCTCCCATGGGTTTGGTTATCGTCATTATGAAGTTGACTCTGTTCAGTTCTGAACTGCAAATTCACAAGCACAGATAGTGGCACGTCTTGTGACAAAGAACTGGAAGCAAAATAGATTCCATCAATTGAGGAATGACTGAACAAATTATGGGATATCAGAATAATTGGAGTATTATCGTAATAGAAGACATGGCAAATGAGGTAGATACTTAGAAAGACTTCTGTGAACTGTATAGAGTGAAATAAAAAGCCCCACAACTACAGTTTATATAATCATCAATGACATGATGAATCACAACTTCCAGAAGAATAATTCAGTGATCAATGAGTCCAATATGGATATGAAAGTCCAGTCTTTGTCTGAAGACCTTCAAGCAGGGGGAATCTACCACCCCTCTAGGCAACATCTCATTCCATTTTGGGACAGCTTGAATTGCTAGGCACAAGAGCTCTCTCCTCACTCACTCAGATCACTTGGTCTTGCTTTTTCATTCCATCTCTCTAAGCCATCTTCTGAGGAAGCGACTCTATGAACATCATCACCTACTACTACCTGCAGAACTTGCAAGCCAGCTTAGCTGAAGCAGCAAGGCCCCCCAGGGAGAAACAAGAATCAGTGATTGCCAAGAAAATTGAGCCATCACCACCATCACCTTGACCTCCATTTTCTTGTAGACTCTAATGCAGACAGCTCAGGACCCTGAGCCAGAGTCTTGGGAATATCAGTGTCCCCCAAACCACCAAATCTACTTCCAGCCTAGTTCTTGCTAGTCACCATTGAGGGGGGAGAGATCTTTGCAGAGAAGGAATCCATCTTCCTTGTCATTACTAACAGTGACTACTGACCAACTGCCACCAGTAGGCAGACAAGTCCAGCAGTCCTGGATTTGGCAGCTCTCTCAGATGACCAGTTCTGTTTCTAGTCCAGTTCTCACAGCTGTCATTTGAGGAAGCAACTTCTGTGAAGAAGGGGTTAGCCATCCCTAACAACTGCCAAATGTCACCCACAGAGTCAGGCAAAAAGACAGAACATGTCAGACAAGCCTAACTACTGGTACCGCCACTGCCTTGACTACCATTGCACCTCAGATCATAGTGGGGGATGATCCAGGGACCGTGAACCCCCAAAGCCTTGGCAGTAGCGATGCTTTCGCTGTAATGTCTGCAGCCATCATCCTGGGAAGCAGCCTCTTTGGAAATGCAGTCTGGCAACTGTTCCTTCAGGTGTTACAGCTATAGCTACATACAACCCAGAAAACATCGTTCTTGCTACTAAAGACCTTGGCATCATCAAATAATTCAGTGATTTTATCAGTGGAAATAACATTAAAGAATGGATGTTACCATCTATTTTGGGACTGTATCCTAAGGTCCTGACTTGCAGCTGAAACCTTCCCTTTGTGTTGTCTCGTTCATTAGAACGTGAACTCCTTCAGAGGGTGAACTTAACTCCAGCACTTAGCTCTGTATATGTCAAGTACTTCATAACTGCTTTTTAAAAATAGATTTTTTCCAATTACATGTAAAAACAGTTTAACATTCTTTTTTTAATCCTGAGTTTCAAGTTCTTGCCATCCTTTCCTCCACTCCCCCCTCATTGAAAAGGCAAGGAACTTGATATAGGTTATACATGTGTAGTCATACAAAACATATTTCCATATTAGTCATGTTGAAAAGAAAAAAGACCAAAAAAATAATGCTAAAAATAGCGTTTTTTTTTTTTTTAAAGTCTGCTTCAGTCTGTGTTCAGACTCCATCAGTTCTTTGTCTGGAGATGGATAGCATTTTTCATCAGAGATCCTTCAAAATTGTCTTGGATCTTCGTACTGCTGAGAATAGCTGTCATTCCTAGTTGATCATTGTACAACATTGCTGTTGCTGAGCAGAGGCTTCTGTTTGGTCTGGGATTCCTTTCCTGGTTTTTCTTCTCCAGGCTGGGCTGGATGTTGGAATTGAGACCCTACTTTGCAGCTATGGTTTGAGGTGCTATTGCTCCTTGCTGGCAACCTCCTTTTTTGGTAACCTAACCAGGACCTCTGTACCCAGAATCCCACCCCTTCTCAGTCTGCCATGGGTTTGTGGCCTGAAACTGGTGACCGAGCTGCCAGTTTGCACCTGTCCCCATCTCAGTGCCCCAAGATGTGTTTGGTGGAGCCATGGTATGAGTTTGGGACCTTCTCTTGCTCTGGTGTTCATCCTTTCCCTGAGCACTAGCATGTTCTACACAGAATACTTCCAGCCCAGCCCTGGTCCCTGGCATCCTCTTGTCTATCTTCTTCTGCTGAGCTGGGCAGACATGATCTGTTGATGTTTTCTGGATTTCCGTTATGAGGGTTCAGTCTGGTGAGTTTTCTAGATCTTTTTAGAGAAGTCTTGTGGAGAGAAGCTCTACTTTACTATTTCCTGCCACTCTTCTGTCTTGGCATGTGACTTGAATTTGTCAAGTGCAGCAAAGTACTCTCTTACTCTTTCCAGCCTTGAGTATCACCTTCCTATTATTGCAGTGAAAAAAAAGTAAGAACTGAGTGGTCAGACATTTATGAAGCACCTCTTGTGGACAAGACACTGTGCTAAGCCCTGGGGGTACACAGATGAGGCAAAAGAGCAGCATCTGCCCCTTATGATCTAATAGGACAGACAGCCTGAAAACAGCAGTGGACCATTGATCCACTCTGTCTTCTCTCTGTTGTTCATCTTTATTGTCTTATCCACCCCAAGTGAAAGTCCTCTCTCTTCTTTGAGTCTTCCTGTTTTCTGCATATGCTATTCCATCCCTTGCCTCTTTATCTTTGTATAAGCTGCCTCCCACTCCTGGAAATGCGCTCACTGTTCTCATGTATGCTCCTTCCAAGCACAGCTTGGCTGCCACCATCTACAGAAAGCCTTTTCTAATCTCTCTATTGGTAGTTCTCTCCCCTGCACTCTCAAAATTACTTCATTATATGCTGTATGTAATTTATGTATACTTCTCTGTGCACACATGTTTTTTTTCCCCTCCCTGTAGAATGCAGGCTCTTTGAGGGCCTGGCCTGTTTAGTTCCCTGGTGCTCAGCACAGTCCTTTGTCACGCTTATAGTAGGTGCTTGTTGACTTGAATGGTATTGAATGACTCCCAAATTTAGATATACTGACCTTATCTTTCCCTTGAACCTTTTGTCTTACATCACCAGCTGCCTGCTAGACATCTATACCTGAATTGAACATCTGTAGACATCTATAGACACCTATAGACATCTCAAATTCACTTTTTTTAATAGTCAGTTTGACCCATCTACCAATCCACTCCATCAATTTACTCAACCATTTGTTTCACTATCTTTTTTTGCTTTATAAGGCAAACTACCTTCTCTTCATCCTTCTTGAATCTTAATTCATCAGATTCTATACCCTTAGCCTTCTTTATCCTCCATAATCCTTTTACATCCTTTTTTTGGAGGCAGCTGGGGTTGTCCACAGTCACACAGCTAGTAAGTGTCTGAGGCCAGATTTGAACTCAAGTCCTTCCTGCCTCCAGGAATGAAACATTATTTCCATCCCTTAGATCTCCTCCCAACTTCCTTGATTCTTCTGGGACATCATCATCCTTTCATTCACTTGGATTTGAAACCTTATGCAAGTTTTCACACCACAAGTCCTTCGGTGCCCCTGTTATAATAACCATCACCCTAACAACCACAACTAACATTTATGTAGTACTTTGATGTTTGCAAATATTTTATCTTCACAACAGCCCTGGGAAGCAGATGCTGTCATTATCCTCATTTTACTGATGAGAAAACTGAGATGGAGAGAGGGGTTAAGTGATCCCAAGGGTCACCCAACTAGTAAACAATGTAGGATGGGATGTGAACTCAGACTGCTTCAAGTTCATGCTCTGTTCACTGGGCCACCTAGTTGCCTGCAGATCATTTGCCGTGTCTCAGTGACTCTGCTCAGATAATATCTCACATTCATTTGCTTTCCATTCACACTTTGGGCCTCATCACTTTTTCTAACCTGGATTATTGCCGTAGGCTTCTAATTCAGTGCTTTCCTTGCTTCTGAGTGGTACCTTCCCCAGTCATTCTCAAATGCCAGATAAATAGTCTCACTCTGTTTGGCATTTAAAGCTCTTCTCTTTTCCACTTGTTCCTTTTACCTTCCCTCATGCATTCTAGACAAACTTGCCCACTGTCTGGAAGCTCCACTCCCAGAATATACTCCATCCTCACCTCTAATCTAAAGATTAAGTTAAATCCTTAACTTTGAGGTTCAACTGGGAAGCCACCTGCTATGCACAGCTTTCTTGGATTCTTTCCCTTCTCACCCCCTCTGCCACTCCCTGCCATAGCTTCTCCTTATCCCCACCACAGATTTTCTTGATTTTTGTTTTGTTTTGTTTTCAGTTCTTTGGTGTCTCCAATAGAACATAGGCTTCTCAAATGAGTACTTTGCCTTTTGTCTTTGTATTCTCAGCATCCATTACAGCACTTTGCACATTGTAAGTTGGTTAACAACATTTATTGAATTGAATCATTCCTAATTTTAAAAAATATTCTACTCCACAGGGAAGCTGAGAAGACCAAACTCCTTATAGCTGCACAGAAGCAAAAGGTGGTGGAGAAAGAAGCAGAAACAGAGAGGAAAAAGGCTATTATAGGTACCTAGTTTCCCTTTTACAATGAATGTCCCTTTGGATTATGTGTATGCTGAATGAGTTAGTACTATTAACAGATAAGTTGCCATCTCATACTGAACTTGGTGTTGACCCAGTCATACTTTGTGGGAGGAGTGTAGCATTTATTAAGCACCTAGTGTATGCCAGGCACTATGGCAAGTACTTTACAAATGTCTCGTTTGAGCCTTATAACATCCCTGTGAGCTACGTGCTGTTATTACTCCTATTCTTCAGTTGAGAAAACTGAGGTGGGCAGAGGTTAAATGACTTGCCTGGGGTCACACAACTAATAAATGTCTAAGGACAGAATTGAACTCAGCTCCTCCTGACTCTAGGCTTATCCGCTGTGCTACCTAAATGCTTCCTTGGACCCTCCCCTCTCCCCTGACCCTTCTGATCAACCCCACAACTCCCAAAACAAGATGTGAAATTAGGCCATACTTAACTTTAGCCTCCTCTATGCTGGTGGAAGTACTACTGTTTTACTTATTTCCAAGGATGTTTATAGTGGACATTATTGGCCGAATATCTCCCTATGAACTTAAAAAACCCAACAACTATGAGCCAAAGAAAGAAAGGGATAGCCTTTTGTACCACTTCCCTGCTTGTCTTATCACTGGCCCCTTCTCTATCTATTGCTAGACATTTAAGGTTACAGAATTATTTTCATATTAATTAGACCAAAGCATAATTGGGCAGAGAAATAAAATACAGATTGTATACCAAAGCCAAAAAAATTGTATTTTCATTAGTATGGATATTTGTTGATTTTTTTTCCTCCTCTTTTTTATGGAAGATTTGTTTGTAGTTGTATGTATATTCACTCAACTTTCCATAATAACTTCCTATTTTAATTTTTTCAGCTTGTTTTTTTTTTTTTAAGAGAATGCAAAACCTTGAGAGTAAAGTGGAGAATCTGAATTCTCTGGGGGTTCCCTCCCTGTAGAGAAACAGAACCAGGAGGGCCACACACAAGCCAAAAGCCTGTCAGTATAGCTATTGTTTTTTCATTTTGTTTTTAGAGAGCAATATAGAAAATATCTTTAAGATTTTTTTTTAGGAGAGAAAAAAGATAAAACTCTATTCACTGGATAAAAGAAATATGAAAAGATAGATATCTCATTTAGTGTTATGGCTCACTAAAGGAAATAGAGGATGATAGAAACAGAAGCTGGGGTGCTTTGGGGTGTAGGTCTCTCATTTATCAGGGCCTTTTGAAATTCTGATAGGTAGCTCTTAATTGTTTATCCTCAAGAGTCTGCTGTAATAAGATAGCCTCAGGAGGTAAGTCATAGGAGAAATTCTCATAAGAATAATTGGTTTTTGTACTCTGATGTCATTGGCAGAGAAGTATCACCTTTTTGGAAAGACTGAATCCTGCTTGTGGGTCAGAGGTTCTCCCATGACTTCAGCAGATTCATCACTTTTGTGCAGAGTACTGTTCTGGGTGTTGGGATACAAGATGACAAATGACACAGTCTCTATTCTCTAAGAGCTTAAAATAGAATATTAGACTTAGGGCTAGACCTGTGATGTTGAGTTTCTTTTTCATATTTATGTTTCTAATCAAATGTCAAGACACTGCATTGCGTTGGATGATAGTTGATTGGTTAGATGTTGAATGCTTGTGGTGGAGAACAAGAAAAATGTGCTACACAGTATTCAGTCTTCTGACAATAAAGCCAAGACAGACAGTTGGGAAATTCTTTCCATTTTTGTAATTTACTCTGAATCTCAAAGTAAGGTGTTGTGAAACCAAGTGTACCTCCCATGAATGGAAGTTGGGAAAATTGGGGCAGCTAGGTGGCATCATAGTGCACAGAGTGCCTGGCCTTGAGTTAGGAAAGTCATTGTTTCATTATCTCTGTGACCCTAACCAAGCAAGTCTCACTTAACCTTTGTGTCAGACAGTTTCCTTAACTGTAAATTGGGGTTAATCATAGGGCTCAACTCCCAGGGCTGTGGGGATCAAATGACTAATTGTATCTCATTGCCCGGCACAAAGAAATCACTATATAAATGTTTCCTATTATTTTTATTATTCCCCAAGAAAAAATTTCTGTTGATTGAATTTTTACTATGATTTACTATAATTGGTTTGTTGTGGTCTTGTGTTGGGCATCCTTGCTTGTGATCCCTGTGACCACCTTGAGTGTTCTTGATGGAGTTCAGCAGCTACAGCTGCCAGATAATGTCCCCCAAAACTGTTTCTGCCCTTCTTCTACCTAGGTACCTGCTCCTTTTTTTTTTTAAATTTTATTTTTCACTTTTAACACAGTTCATAACACATAAAACAATTCCAACTTTTGGACAAGTAATATTTCTTTTTAAAGCATTTATGATATAGACCACGAAAGAATTTTTTTTAAACATTAACCAAGTGAGACACACATAATATTTACATTGCTAACTTCACAAGCCCTTGACCTATTTGTCTCCACAGTATTACTAAGAATTAAAGGACCCTAGCTTATTGTTGTTGGTCTAAAGTCCTAAGCCTATTAGCTTAATTTTAGACTTAACGTCAGATGGTCCCCTACCAATGATCTATAATTTAATAGATCTGGTATTAAGCTTACAAACTTTTGACTATAGGAAATTGCCACCAAGAGCAGGGACATTGCAGGGAAACAATATCTCCCCAACTTCATGTCATTTCCAGGCAGGAATAGATTGTCAACTTGCATTCAATCGGGCTTAAAGTCTGCCAGGTGTCAGTGGGGTAATTGAGTCAGGAGAATCCTACCTCAGCCCAGGCTGAACAGCTGCTCTCCCACCCTTCCCATGAAGTCACCTTTTGCAGTTCATACCAGCATCTCACAGGCTTACTGGCATCATGAATTGGAGGCTCAGCCCACCTTTCTTGCTATCCATATCTGGAGTTAGACTCAGAAGAACAGTCACTTAATAGTCCCATAGCATCTTCAAATAGCAAGTTCCAATGACCAGGTTTCCAATATGATTATAATTTCACTTTGGCTAAGGAACATCTTTTGAGGCAAGTCTTAAGTGCTTACATGCCTTTCTATACATGTTCTAGTTCCTGATTAAATAGCAATCATAAAATCAAATTTACCATTAAAACCTTAACTTTTCCATCAATGCCAAATTTTACCCGAGGTTACCTTCCTCTAGGAATTTTAGACTAAAATTCTTTTCCCCAAACTAAAGATGTCATTGATTTATTCTCAGTAATTAATTGTCAGTTGTTTTAATACTAATTGCTTTTACCTCACTTTGTAACATGTCCAATTTTTCTCTCCATCACTCCCCTCCCCTATCCCCTAATACTTGCATTCTGATTACCCCTTCCCTCAACGTACCCTCCCTTCTATCATACCCCACCCTTCCCTTATCCCTATCTTCTCTGTTTTCTTGTAGGGCAAGTTCAATTTCTATACTCCATTCCCTGCATTTCTTATTTCCTGGTTATATGCAATAAAAATTCTCAACATTTGTTGCTGATACTTTGAATTCCAACTTCTCTTCCTCCCTCCCTCCCCAACCCCACTGAGAAGGCAGGCAATTTGATACAGACTAATATGTGTCATTTTTCAAAAGACTTCCATAATAATCATGTTGTGTAATACTAACTATATTGCCCTCTATCCTACTCTATCCCCCCTTATATTTTTTCTCTCTTTTGACCTTGTCCCTTCCCAAAAATGTTTATTTCTAGTAACTCCCTTCTTCCATTTGCCTACCCTTCTATCATTCCCCTCACCCCACTTGTTGCATCCTCCCCTACTTTCCTGTGGTATAAGATAGATTTTCATATCAGATTTAGTGAACGTTATTCCCTCCTTCAGCCATATGTGGAGAGAGTAGATTCACTTTTCCCCTCTCCCCTTCTCCCTTTTCTCCTCCATTGAACAAGATTTTTCTTATCTCTTTTATGAGTTATAGACTGCCCCATTTCATTTCTCCCTTTCTCCTCCCAGTATTTTCCTCTCTCACCCCTTAATTTTTATTTTATTTTATTTTGTGTGTGTATATCATCTCTTCTGATTCAACACAACCTGTACTCTCTATGTGTGTGTGTGTGTGTGTGTGTGTGTGTGTGTGTGTGTACAATCCCTCCACTTATCCAAATATTGAGAAAAGATTCAAGAGTTATAGTTTCTTATGTAGTAAGCTTTAGAAAATCTTTTATGATTTTTCTTTCCTGTTTACCTTTTCATGCTTCTCTTGATTCTTGTATTAGAAAGTCAAATTTTCTATATAGTTCTGGTCTTTTCCAGAATGCTTCAAAGTCCTCTATATCACTGAGTGACCTTTTATTCCCTTGAAGTATTATACTCAGGTTTGTTGGGTAGGTGATTCTTGGTTTTAATCCCAATTCCTTTGATTTCTGGAATATCCCATTCCAAGCCCTTCGATCCCTTAATGTTGAAGCTGCCAGATCCTGTGCTATCCTGATTGTATTTCCACAGTACTCGAATTGTTTCTTTCTGGCTGCTTGCAGTACTTTCTCCTTGATCTCAGAACTCTGAAATTTGGCCACAATATTCCTAGGAGTTTCTCTTTTCGGGTCTCTTTCAAGAGGTGATTGGTGGATTCTTTCAATATTTATTTTACCCTCTGATTCTAGAATATCAGGGCAGTTTTCCTTGATAATTTCATGGAAGATAATGTCTAGACTCTTTTTTGATCATGGCTTTCTGGTAGTCCTATAATTTTTAAGTTATTTTAAATAATTTTAAATTGTTTCTCTTGGATCTATTTTCCAGGTCAATTGTTTTTCCAGTGAGATGTTTCACATTATCTTCTATTTTTTCAAACTTTTGGTTTTATTTTTTAACTGCTTGGTTTATGTCATAGTCATTCATTTTCCTGAACTCAATTCTCTCTTTCAACGAACTGTTTTGTTCAGTGAGCTTTTGAACATTCTCCTCCATTTGGCTAATTCTGCTTTTTAAAGCCTTCTCCTCATGGGCTTTTTGGACCTCTTTTTCTAATTGAGTTAGCGTCTTTTTAAAGGTGTTATTTTCCTCAACATTTTTTTGGTTCTCTTTTAGTAAGCTGCTAATGCTTTTTTCAAGCTCTTCTATTGCCTGAGCCCAATTTAAGTTCCCTTTGGAGGCAGGGGCCTTGACTTCCTCTGACAGTATGCCTTGTTCTTCTTCATCCTAAAGTTTGGGAGGAGGCACCTGGTCACCAAGAAAGTAACCTTCTATGCTCTTACTTTTTTCCCTTTTTGGGGCATTTTCCCAGCTAGTTACTTGACTTTTGAGTTTCCTCTCCACAACCACCCTGCCTCTAGTTCCGCCAGGCCAGCACTGGAGGCTGAGATTCAGATGAGCTGCTCTAATCCCTCAGGGGATCTAATTCCTTAGGCAGGGCCTGGGCTGCTATTCATTGTGAGATTAAAATCAACTGCTCAGGTGGGGACAGGGCCTCCACAAAGGGCTCATTTCCCTCAGGGGCTTTACATTGAGGCCTTCAATAATGGATGTGGGCTGCTGCCTTCCTTGGGAGCCCCTGTCTGCTGCTGCCTCTGCTGCTGCCACCTGAGGAGGCCTGAGTTAATGAGGACACCCTGCTCCCTTCTTGACCAGCCAAAAAAACCCTCTCACTGACCTTTAGCTAGCCTGTGGGTTGAGGGAATCAGCACTGCTGCTGGAGATTCTGTCCCTGAAGCCTGCTTGATTCTGTTCTTCCCGGTGCTGTGTGGCCAAGGCTGAGCTGGGCTGTACTCTGCATCTGGTGCGACAGACCTTTCCTGTTGGTCTTTCAGGTCCCTCTGGGCTAGAAATCTCCACTCCATTGTTCTGTGGCTTCTGCTGCTCTAGAATTTGTTGAGAGTTCTTCTTTACAGTTATTTTATGGGCTGTGGGGTAAGAGCTAGTGTATGTGCATCTTTCTACTCTGCCATCTTGGCTCTGCCTCAGCGCACCTGCTCCTTTTAAAGCCTTATGCCAGATGAAATTACCAAGCCCAGCTCAAACCTCAGCTTTCGTTTCTCTTCTCTCCAGCTAGACTGAGTCTCTCTGCCATCCCCTCTATGTGACCACTCATACTGAGCTCTGAGTCTTCACCTACGTTGCTTCTAGTGCCAGGATGAGGTTCTCTCAATTTCTCTCAATTCTTGCCAGTTTACAGCCTCTAAGAATCTTTTCCCAATTTCCCCCTTCTTTCTTTGGTCATTTCCATGTTTTTCTTTCCCTCCTTACGTGGGCATGTAGTCATGCAGGTGTGTTATTTGGGGTATTGTTTGCCCTTCTGTTTTTCATGTCTGTATATGATGTTCCCAAAATAAGGACTGAGCTTTTCAAGGTCGAAGACTGCATTTGACCTCTGTTTTCTTGTCATTTCACCTAAGAGCAATTGAGTAGCAAGTATGTCTTTGTTTTTATTATCTTGCCAATTATTTATTAAGTAGCTCCTTTATTCTGTCTTTGACTTTGTAGACTAGTGGTGAGATAAGATTTATATGTTATAATATAGTACTTAGTGTTAGATTGTGTGTGTGCGTGTACTAATAAATACTGCTTTTAATTTAAAGGGACATTTTTTTTCTTGTTCTTAATTGTAGAGGCAGAGAAAATTGCACAGGTCGCAAAAATCCGGTTTCAGCAGAAGGTGATGGAGAAAGAAACCGAGAAACGCATTTCTGAAATTGAAGGTGTGTGGTTGCAATTGAGGGCCCTATTTTATTTCATTCTCAGGGAAAGGAAAATTCTTGTCATTGCAGGAGACAGGGAGAGTGCATGACTACAACCAGAGTCTTCTGTTGACTGGTCATGAGTGCCAGGCAGGCCAGTGTTAGGCAGCTCAATGAAAACATCTGGCTATGTTCACAGCTGCTGGTCTGTGACTTGGGCAATCATTTGACCTCAGACCTTAGTTTGTCTGCTTAAAAATGGGGTTGTTGAACTAGCTGCCTTTTTCTTCTCATGTATATTTATTGTGACCTGATTTTTAACTTTTACTATAGATTTTCCACCATACTTGAAGAAACAAATGTTGGGTCCTTAGTGGATGTCAGGACTTTTGATTTCGCAAGTTAGTGTTCTTCAGCTCCCATATATTTTTTGAATATTCAATTTTTTTTTTATTTGTACCCTGTCACTGTTGTCTCTCCATCCTTGCCCCTAAGCAATTCAGGAGTAATTGTTTCTTCCAGAACTGATTGGTAGATGCTTGGGATAGGATAGACAGAATGTGAGGGAATAGTATGTTCCTGATTCAGTCATTCTGTCAGGTGATCTTGAAGGTGCAAAGAATGATACCTCTTCTTAAGGCCAAGTATGCTCTTGTTACATTTCCAGAGAGGGAGAATAACTTTGTTTAAGGAATATGGCATTGCCAGTGCTACTTTTATTGTATTGGTTAGGACTGTATGAGTGGAGAGAGAAAAAAAGAGAGGAAAGAGAAAGGAAGAGATAGTGAGGAAGTAGGCAAACTTAAAAACTAATAGAGTTTTAAGCCTTTTTTATGGAAAAATGCTTAATTAAATGACAATTTTTTTAAGGCTAACTCAGTAATCTATATTTTGTACAGCTTATATACCCTCAGATTCAGGGCTGTGCCACTCATCAGGAGGGCATCTAAATTCTTCCTCAACTTAGAGACAGTCTAGAAACTTTTATTTTAGCATTCTTTCACTGTGCTTTGCCTACTAGATGCTGCATTCCTGGCCCGAGAGAAGGCAAGAGCAGATGCAGAATACTACACTGCACACAAACATGCTACTTCAAACAAGGTGACTTCTTTATCGTCTGATGTTCTAAAGTAGAAGGGTAGGGTTTGGTCTGGTGTTTCCCTTAAGCCACCTGTTGGCAGTAATGGGATAGAGGTGATTTTGTCTAATTTCTAAAGGAAAGTATATACTATGGAGTTTCTATAACCAAGTAAGTTAGGCAAAGTTAGCTCTTGATTGGCCTGGGCAGAGGAAAGGAAGGGGGATATAAGATCAGAACTTGAAGTAATCACTGGTACAATCAGAATTTCTGCTCCAGGGGAAATGCAGCAAGGAGACAGTGCTTAGAACAGTCTAAAAACCAGACAGAGAGATTCAGTTTTCAGAAACTGAGTGGGGAACAAGGATTTAGACAATGTTCTGGTTGTCACATCTGCCAGAGCTGTTAGTCCATCAAGAAGCCAGGGTGCTGGAGCCACTTTCTTTGAGGGACATGATTCAGGTCCTGGTTGAGACTTGGGAACATAGGATCTTAGAATGGACAAAGGTTCTTGGGAATAATCTAATACCAAGAGCTGTCTCTTGGAAACCTTAAAGCACTGTTGAAGGTGCTTTACACATATTATCTCATTCAATCCTTCCCACAACCCTTTGAAGTGTATGGGAGAGATGTCATAGAGGAAGAATGGACAAGACTTGGAAAACTGATTGGGTAGAGGTAGAAACAAGGCCGTGGCCTAGATGTTCTCTAGGGTGTCTCTGAGCTTTACATCTGTGATCCTAAGATACTCAGAATTAGAGGCCACAATCTGATGAATTCGGGAAGAAGTTTGTAGAGCCTAAACATCTCCTGGATTACCAGACTGTCCTCAGTGGCAGTAGGCAGCATTATCCAAGGGATAAAAAGTAGGTAACCTTCCCAGTGTGACAGCAGGTGACAAGGATGGAAGAGGAGACTAGTACACTTGGTTTGAATGGACCTTAAATGACTGGTGATAAGGTATTACATGGAACAGAGGTTCTTAATCTGGGGTCCACATCTGTAAATAGATGTCATTGGGTGTGTGAACTTGGATGAGCAAAAAATTGCATCCTTATTTTTACTGACATTTGGAATTTATTATTTATTTTGATTATGAATGTAGGCAGCAAACGTTTTCTGAGAAGGGTTCATGATCCAAAAAGTGAAGAGCCCCTTTAGTCTAGAAGTAGCAGTGTGACCTCTCCTTCCAGCCTATTGATCCCAGAGAAGTTGCCACCAGTGGAATGGGCTACACAGGACACAATGTTCTCAGGGGACAGGCACATTTTTGTGAAAGTGAAAAGGCAGAAGAATATTTGGTTGGAAAGCCTGAGAACGTGGGAAACTTTGGTCAATAGTTTTGTATTTCTTAAAGGACAGTGGAATGGGCTTAGGACTAGGTAATGAATGAATTGGGCTGGAGGTGTGAGATTGGGGAGGGGTGTGAGTTATTAAGGTGCATCTGACTTCTAGATGGAGGAGAGCAGGGGGCCAAGTGTTGCTCATGGATTCAGAATTGTTTCCTGGCAGTTCTCAGGGGAAAGAGAGAAGGGATAAATGGTTATTTTGTAAAAGTCAGGGAAGGTTTGAAGTGTTCTAACAGCATTCCTCTTGTTTGCTTCACACAGCTTAAACTAACCCCGGAATATCTGGAGCTTAAAAAGTACCAGGCCATTGCTGCAAACAGTAAGATCTACTTTGGCAGCAGCATCCCTAGCATATTCATGGACTCCTCTTGTGCTTTCAAATATCCAGATGCCAGGACTGGGAGAGAAATCTCCCTCCTCTCTAAGGAGGCCCCAGAGTCCTCTGAGAAAAACCCCATTGGAAACAAAGCAAGCGCAGGTTGATGCAAGAGCTGGAAAAACTTGTCTGTACCAAGATATGGCAGTCGGGAGGGTGGGTGGGTGGGGGCAATAATTGGGACAAGGGTTACAATGACTGCAAATTAATTCACAGAAATACTGCTCAGTCTACTCTGCTCTCCTGGGATGGGCCTGGTTTATCCACTGACTGTAGGATGCAACTCCCTGGCAGTCAGGTGGTTTTCTTCAACCACAGCTCTTTCAAGCTCCCTCCGTGTGTGTCCCTTTATAAGCTAGGCATTTGTGAATGATGAAAAGACTAATGCTAAGACACTGCCTGCACTGGAATGTTAAACACAAAAATCTGTAGGAGTTGTGGCTTTTCTGAGTAGCAGTCTGCATATGTTTACATCAGACTCTGGGGAAAAGGTGTTTCCAGGCCAAAGAGACCCAGGTGTATGGTAAGTACAGTAAAGACAAAACTATAAATGCCTGGGTCCCAGGGCTCATTACTTTCCCCTTTGGAGTCCAGACCCCGAATTCACAGGCGTGATGGACATGTAGTCCACTGAGGTTCTTTGGGAAAGGACCTTCTAAGTGAGTGGATTCTATTGTCCAGCAGAAGAGTTTGTGGCCGGTTGGTCCATAGACCTTGCTATCCAACTAAAAACTCTTGAAGATTTCTTGCTGCGACATCTTAGGTATGTGGAAATTGTACATAGGTGGGAAGATTCAGCAGCAACAGACTCAGGGACAGGGTGCTCCTGATTCTAAGGTCATTAAACTAATCCTTTCTTCTGTGGACCAAAGTTCTGCTGTTCCTGATTTCCCCTCATTCGGGTGATTATTGGGCTATAGTTCTACCCAGGGAGTTTGTAACAAGCTGTCTTAAGACTATGCCTTGGGTGTTGTTCTCAGCTCAGCAGTTGCCTGAGAATGGAATAGGACTTTGCTATCCACTACACACTTTTATCCTAAATGAAAGAAGTTTTGTTCTTAAAACTGGATTTGGGGGCATCATCATACCCCAGCACTCTGCCTATTTCTGAGGCCTTGTCCTGTGGCTGCCCTGACAACTCTAGCACAATGATTCTTGCTACTGTTCATCAAAAATCCGAATGTAGTAAGAAGTATTGATTAGTGCACTTTGACATCCCTTCCTTTCTATGTCCTCCTCACTGGCTAGTTGGTAACTATCTGGTCTTGGGATGTTAAAGTGGTCAGCTTGTTTGTCCTTCCCAAACTATCATCGGGAGGTCATTGTCCTGTCGACGGCACCTGAAAAGAAAGAAGAGTCCCTTTTGGGCAATGTCACAGAGACAAAGATTCTGAATCGATATGTATCCTAATGGTCTGGGAGACATTACCCGGACCTCAAGACCCTTCCAAAAGCAACAGTAACTGAGTGTGCAGCTTATGAAGATATTTCATTTGTCTCCTTGTAGGGGGTGGTAGAAGATGTTCCATCTCAACATCCATTGTGCCAAGAAGGGATAGCCCAAACATTAGTTCTTAAGATCAGTTTCCTGGGCTGTGCACTGTAGTGGCATTATAATTGGAAATCTGTTTTTATTCTTTGCTTACTTTGTAAATTCAGTTTTCAATTCAGTTTTGCATCCTCATGCCTTCTATAACTGTAAAGTTTCTTGGTAAATTGATCAAAATAAACTCGGCAATCCACATGACTTTATTGTTGTTGCTGATTGAAGTATCTGTCGTGGAAAAATTTGTGTCCTTGACCCTTTGTACTCTTAGTCCCAGATATTCTCCTCCATTTAATAAGCTCTCAATATGAAAATCATCCTAAGGTGATAGTGGTGGGTTCACATTTCCTCACCCTATATCTGCCAGCTGTTAGAAATGGAATGCCATTGTGGAGGAAATTTTTTTTTTGAATTTTTAAAGGATGTTCATCCACTTAAACTCCCCAAGAAGCTTGTTTCCCAGTGCTCACTCAGTGGGCTTTTGATTCTGTCCCTTCTTTGGGGATGTGCCTTTTGGTAAATAATATGCTGTAATCTTGAAGTTGAAATTTATATGCAAAATGTTACTTTTTGAAAAAAATAAAATGATTTTCCTGTCACTGTTGAGTGGTGTTATCTGTCTTGGAACTTGAAGGGAGTTTCACAGAAGAATCAGGCAGATGGGTAATATATAAAACCAAGGGCCTCTTATTATAGATGTTTTAAATCATATAAGGAGGGCTCAAGGCTTAAAATGGAACACCTTGGTTAGGAATATGGGGGGAAAGGAACAAGAAACACCCTGGGTTAGGAATGTGGGGAAGAAGGAATAAGAAGGGAAGGCTACAACCTAACCATTTTTGAAAGACCTTGAGTATGCTAGTCCTCACGCCATAGCAAAAGGAAGAAGGCTTCAGTGATGGTCATTTTGAGATACAGCAATTCTTCACCTACTGACCTTCACAACCAGGCCACTTCCTACCTTTCTGGTCATCTTACACTTAATTCTGTCACCCACCTGGGAGACTTGGTAGACCTGCTTCCAGAAGAATGTGATAATGTGTAATGTAAAGGTCCTGCTCCTAATTCACAGCATGGACAGGTATTCTGTGATTATTTCCTGTCTGCTTCATTGTGTAGTGAAGAAAAGCCTTTTAACTGGTCCCTGAGCTAGAGAGTACATACAAAAGGTTCCAGCTGAGACTCTAACTCTCTCTCCTTGGTAACTTTTGAGAAGGAAAAGAACTGCTGTGGGTCTTCGGATGGGAAGAAAGGCAGTCACTTTGTCTATACTCTTTCCCACCAAAGCCAATGCATGTGGCCATGAACACATGGTCCTCTTTGTGTTTGTTCTTTACTTTTGGATGATTGAATGTCAATAGGAGTAGACAAGGCTAACCTTGTGAAATTCAAAAGGTTTGAAGTAGCTACTGGGGGCCCAATAACAGGAGTTCACTACAAGAAGGGATTAGGGATGAAGGGCAAAGAGAGGAGGATGGTGGGAAGAATCCACTAAAATATCCCACTATGTGACTGTAAACAGACTCTCCTAAGGTATGGAGGTGTCAGGGTGGGAGAGAGTCTGAATACTTTTTTAGACGGTCATACCAGGCAGTGTCATGGCCAAGACTAGGTTCTATTTAAGAGAAGTGGGAATTCTTTATAAATTTGAATTGTAGTGGAAAAAGAATAACGGGTCTTTTGAACAATGAGTGGCTACATAAAGGTAGAGGAAGATGGTCTGGAAGGAAGAAATAGTTATCCCATTTCAATACCTCATAAAAAACTGGGATTCCCTGTTTAGTCACAATCCAGGGTTGTTTGGTTTCATCATTAGCAATTATTGCTGGCCATACCTTCACAAAAATCGATCATGTATTAGAGCTTAAAAACCTCACAAAGAAAAGTAGAAATACATCTTTTAATGACCACAATGAAATTAAAAGTATCATTAAATAAAAGGCGTTTGAAACACATTACAAATTAGAAACTAACAGTCTTAAGGAATGAGAGGGCCAAAGAACAAATTATAGAAAGAATACAAAAATACTAAAGGTAATGACAACAATGAGACAACATATGAAAATTTGAATGCAGCCAAAGCACTACTTAGGAGAAAATTCATATTCCTAAATGCTTACATCTATAAGAGAGCAGATCAATGAATTGGGTGTGTAAAAATTAAAGAAAAAACACTAGAAAATTGACAAATTTTAAAATTCCAATTAAATACCCAAATCATAGTCCTGAAAATTAAAGGAAAGATTTACAAAGTGAGAGTAAAACAAATTGGTGGCCACTTACCACCAGATATAGCTAATAACAGCTGATTTTTATAATGCTTTAGGGTTTTGTAAAGTGCTTTAGGTATTTGATCCTCAAATTATCTTGGTTGCAGATCCATAAAGACTTCTTTTTTCCCTGACTGGGGTCATAGTCGCAAATAGTAATTCCTGGGTCTGGGAAGGGGTTGTTCAAGATAGAAAGTTTTGTGGACTTATATGAACAGCTCTTATTTCATTGTGAAATTGGAGAAATCAAACTGCTATTTTTCTGTAAAATACTTGCTTTGGAAATATTGTCCTGTCTTGACCAATTGTGTTCACGGACAGCCCTTCAGCTGTTTTCCTTCCACATAGTTTGGCTGATAGGAAATAAAACAAGCCTAGACAAGAGAGGCATTATCAAAGACTCTTAGTAAAGAATATGCATTGTGAAGGTGAAAGGTAAAAGTGCTGGTCACGGGGAAGGAGAGAAGGTGCCAAGGAGCCTACAGATTGAGACATCCCTTGAATAACTTATCTACTTAGATAATAACCAAGTTCTGGAATCTGCCTCAAGTCATAATGTCATGTGCCTCGGCTAAGGAAGCCTGAGGAGAACACCTGCCAACTGATGTTGTAATTCGATCATGTGTGCTTTTTGGATTTGTTCTTCAGCAAGTTTAGGTTTGGTTATTGAATCTTCCAACCTCTTAGTAAAAAGGTGGAATCAGGAGGACCCCTTTCTTTCATTTGTGGTTCTCACAGAAGCTACCTTGGATTTAAGATACTCTTTGTTGGGGGCAGAACCAAGATGGTGGAGAAAAGGCAGGGGCTTACCTGAGCTCTCCCCCAAAACCCTCTGAACAACTTTAAATTATGCCTCAAAACAAATTCTGGAGAGGCAGAACCCACAAAAAGACAAGGTGAAACAATTTTCCATCCTAAGACAACTTAAAGGTTGGCAGGAAAGGTCTGTTGCACAGGGGTGAGAATGGACTCTAGTACAGGCTGTACCCCAGAAAACTAGTAGTAGGCCTTGAGGGTAACTGAATAAGTGGCAGCAATAGTGGTTTCTGGACCTTTCAGCTCACAGATGGTTAAGGGGGTCAGACAATAGGTCAGAAGGAGATTTACAGGGATCGCCTTGCTGGCACTTGGGACAGGACTCTATTGCACTGCCCATACTTGGATCTGGGTTGCAGTCCTAGATTGCAGACCCAAGGTGAGGGGGAGCACTAACCCAATAGAGCTTTTGACCATAGGGAAGCCAGGACCCTGGTCACAGTGCCAGTGTGGGAAAGAGTGCTTGTGGTCACCAACCATGGAACAGGCCAGGAGAATAGTAAGCATACCCTCTACCTATATCATACTATCTTGGAAAATTGGAAACTTACAGGTCCCCAGAGTTATCTCTGATAACAGCTGTACAAAAATCCTTAAGCTTGGGACAGTGGTCCCTCTACTCTGGAAGTACAGCCCTACTTTAGCATTGAGTTAAAAGTCAAGAAATAGGCTGGAAAATATTTTGACTAAAGAAAGTATCTATGATGACAGGGAAAATCAAAACAAACTCAGAAGACAACAAAGTCAAAACTACTGTATCCAAAGCCTCAGAGAAAAATATGAATTGGTCTCAGGTCATGGGAGAGCTCAAGAAGAGTTTTTACAAATCAAGTAGGAGAGGAAGAGGAAAAATTGGGAAGAGAAATGAGACTGATGCAAGAAAATCATGAAAAGAGCCAACAGCTTGGTAAAGGAGGCACAAAAAAAATGCTGAGGAAAATAATGTCTTAAAAAAAAAACAGAATAAGCCAAATGGTAAAAGAGATACAAAAATCTAATGAAGAGAAGAATACCTTGAAACACAGAATTGGCCAAATTGAAAAAGATATTTAAAGATTCATTAAAGAACTCCTTAAAAAGCAAAACTGACCAACTGGGAAAAAAGCTACCAAAGCTCACTGAAAGAAATAATTCCTTGAGTTTGGCAAGTGGAAACTAATGACTTCATGAAACATCAAGAAACAATAAAACAAAACCAAAAGAATGAAAAAATAGAAGAAAAATGTGGAGGGAGTCAAGAGGGCAGAGTAGAAAGATGCACATACTCTAGCTCTTCCCCCCCACAGCCCATAAAATACCTGTAAAGAAAGCCTCTCAACATATTCTAGAGCAGCAGAAGCTACAGAACAATGGAGTGGAGGAAATTTCCAAGCCAGGGTGACCTGGAAGACTGACAGGAAAGGTCTGTCACACCAGACTTGAAGCGGAGTCCAGCCCAGTCTTGGCTGCATGGCACTGGGAGGAGCAGGAATGGAGCAGGCTTTGGGGACAGAATCCCTGGCAGCAGCAGTGAAAGTTTATAGATCCCTTGACCCATAAGTGCCAAAGGTCAGTGAGATGGCTTTTTCAACCATAGTGAGAAGGGAGCAGGGTCTTTCAGTAGCCCCAGTCCCAGTTGGCAGCCACAGCAGCAGCAGCAACCACCAGGGTCCATTGTTGGAGTGGTTCAGCTTAAAACCCCGGGGGAATTGAGCAGCTGATCTGAACCTCAGCCCTGCCCCTGCCTAAAGCCCCTGGGGGGATAGAGCAGTTGATTTGAATCTCAACCCTGAGCATGGTCCTGGGGCATGGTGGAGCTGGAGACCCCGGAGGAATAAACTCCTTTCCCTGAATTGTGCCACCTTGGAGGAACTGAGAACTTACAAATCCCCAGAATATACTGTACTCTTTAAAAAGGACCCAGAAGTCAAGTAACTGGTAGGGAAAATACCCAAAAAAGGGAAAAAAATAAGTAGAAGGTTACTTTCTTGGTGAACATGTAATTCTCTCCCATCTTTTTAGATGAGGAAGGATGAGGAAGAACAATGTTTACCATCAGGGGAAGACATAAAAGTCAAGGCTTCTGCATCCAAAACCTCCAAAATAAATATGCGGTGGTCCCAGGCCATGGAAGAGTTCAAAAAGATTTTGAAAATCAAGTAAGGGAGGTGGAGGAAAAATTGGGAAGAGAAATGAGGGTGATGCAAGAAAATCATGAAAAGTGAGTCAACAGCTTGCTGAAGGAGACCCCAAAAATGCTGAAGAAAATAACACCTTTAAAAACAGACTAACTCAGTTGGCAAAAGAGGCCCAAAAAGCCAATGAGTCAAAGAATGCTTTAAAAAGCAGAATTAGCCAAATGGAAAAGGAGGTTCAAAAGGTCACTGAAGAAAATAGTTCTTTAAAAATTAGAATGGAGCAAATGGAAGCTAATGACTTTATAAGAAACCAAGAAATTACAAAACAAAATCAAAAGAATGAAAAAATGGAAGATAATGTGAAATATCTCATTGGAAAAACAATTGACCTGGAAAGTAGATCCAGGAGAGACAATTTAAAAATTATGGGACTACCTGAAAACCATGATCAAAAAAAGTTTAGACATCATCTTTCATGAAATTATCAAGGAAAACTGCCCTGATATTCTAGAACCAGAGGGCAAAATAAGTATTCAAGGAATCCACCAATTACCTCCTGAAAGAGGTCCAAAAAGAGAAACTCCTAGGAATATTGTAGCCAAATTCCAGAGTTCCCTGGTCAAGGAGAAAATATTACAAGCAGCCAGAAAGAAAGAATTTGAGTATTGTGGAAATACAATCAGGATATCACAAGATCTAGCAGTTTCCATATTAAGACATTGAAGGGCGTGGAATATGAGATTCCAGAAGTCAAAGGAACTTGGATTAAAACCAAGAATCACCTACCCAGCAAAACTGGGGAAAAAAATGGGGGGAAAAATGGTCATTCAATGAAACAGAGGACTTTCAAGCATTTTTGATGAAAAGACCAGAACTGAAAAGAAAATTTGACTTTTAAACATAAGAATCAAGAGAAGCATGGAAAGGTAAACAGGAAAGAAAAATCAGAAGGGATTTACTAAAGTTGAACTGTTTACATTCCTATATGGCAAGATAATATTTGTAACTATTGAAACTTTTCTCAGTATCTGGGTAGTTGGAAGGATTATAAACACATACCCACCCACACATCCACACACACACACACACACACACACACACAGAGAATGAGAGAGTGAGCACTGGGTGAGTTGAATAGGAAGTGATCATATCTAAAATGAGAGGAATATATTGGGAGGAAAAAGGGAGAAATGGAATGGTACAAATTATCTCTCACAGATAGGGAGGCAAGAAAAAGCTTTTCCAATGCAGGGGGAAAAGAGGGAGGTGAGAGAGAAAAAGTGAAACTTATTCTCATCACATTTGGCTCAAGGAAGGAATAACGTGCACAATCAATTTGGTATGAAAATCTATCTTACACTACAGGAAAGTAGGGGAGAAAGGGACAAGTGGGGTGGGGGGGATGATGAAAGGGAGGGCAAATGGGAGGAGGGAGCAATTAGAAGTAAACACTTGTGGAGGGACAAGGTCAAAAGAGAGAATAGAAGAAATGGGAGGCAGGATAGGATGGAGGGAAATATAGTTAGTCTTACACAACATGACTATTATGGAAGTCATTTGCAAAACTACACACATATAGCCTATATTGAATTGCTTGCCTTCTCAGTGGGGATGGGTGGGGAGGGAGGAAAGAAGAGAAGTTGGAACAAATGTTTTAGGAACAAATGTTGAGAATTGCTTTTGTGTACAACTGGGAAATAAGAAATACAGGTAATGGGATATAGAAATTTATCTTGCCCTACAGGACAAGAGAGAAGATGGGGATAAGGGAAGGGAGGGGTCTTAGGGAGGGCACATTGGTGGAAGGGGCAATCAGAATGCAAGGCATTTTGGGTTGGGGGGGAGAGGAGAGATGGGGAGAAAATTTGGAACTCAAAATTTTGTGTAAATGAATGTTGAAAACTTAAAATAAATTTAAAAATATAAAAATTAAAAAAAATGTGAAATATCTCATTGGAAAAACAACTGACCTGGAAAATAGATTCAGGACAGATAATTTAAGAATTATTTCCCAAGTCATGATCAAAAAATCTAGACATCATCTTCCCAGAAATTATCAAGGAAAACTGCCCTGATAGTCTAGAACCAGAGAATACAATAGAAATTGTCAGAATCCCTTGATCATTTCCTAAAATATATATCAAAATGAAAACTCCCAGGAATATTATAGCCAAATTCTGGACCTCCCAGATTAAGGAGAAAACATTACAAACAGTCCAAAAGAAACAATTCAAATATTGTGGAGCCATAATCAAGATAACACAAGATTGAGCAGTTTCTATATTAAAGGACTGAAGGGCTTGGAATATAATATACCAGAAGGCAAAAGAGCTAAGAATTCAATCAATAATCACCTACCCAGCAAAACTAAGTATAATCCCTCAAGGGAAAAATGGATATTCAGTGATAGATATTCAATCATTCCTGAGGAAAAGACCAGAGCTGAATAGAAAATTTGACTTTGAAATACAAGGTTCAAGAGTAACATAAAAAGGTAAACAAGACAAAGAACTCAATGGATTCAATGAGGTTAAACTGTTACGTTCCTACATGGAACAATGATATTTGTAACCCCTAAAAACTTTTCATTAGTCAGTGAGACAGAATATATACATACATATATATATATGACACAGGTGTGAGTTGAATACAATGGAATAATTATTAAAAAATAAGATTAAAGGTTGAGAAGGAGAAATTCATTGGGAGAAAAGGAAAATGAGAGGTAGAATAGGGGTAAATTATCTGGCATTAAAAGAGGTGTAAAAGAACTTTTATTGTGAAGGGGAAGATGAGGGAAGTGGGGGTGTAGTGCTTGAACCTTACTTTCATCAGAATTGGTTCAAAGAGGGAATAATACACACTCAGTTGAGTATAGAAACCTATCTTGCCACATAGGAAAGTAGGAAGGGAAGGGGATAAGAGAAGTGTGAGTGGAGTGATCGAAGGGAGGGTAGATTAGGGAAGGTAAAAGAAGCAAAACACTTTTGAGATTGAACAGGGTGAAAGGAGAGAAAGAGTAGGATAAACAGAGAAAAATAGGATGGAGGGAAGTACATAGTAATCAAAACTGAAAAAAATTACAGCAAGTTTCTCTGATAAAGATCTTACTTCTCAAATATATAGAGAATTTAGCAAAATCATTAGAAATAAGAGCCACTCCTCAATTGATAAATGGTCAAAGGAGATGAGCAGATAATTTTCTGAGAAAGCAATCAATGCTATTTATAGTTATGTGAAAAAAATACTCTAAATCACAATTGGTTAGAGAAATGCAAATTAAAACAACTCTGAGCTACTACCCCACATCTATTAGATTGACTAATGACAGAAAAGGAAAATGACAAATGTTAGAAGGGATGTGGGAAAATTGAAACACTAAAATTGAGACACTGTTGGTGAAGTGGTATGCTGATCCAACTACTCTGTAGAATAATTTATACCTGTGCCCAAAGGGCTATAAAACCATGTGTAACCTTTGGTCAAGCAATATCACTACTAGGTCTGTATCCCAAAGAGGTTTTTTTAAAAAGGAAAATGAAATATGAGTACAAAAATATTATACTGCTATTTTAGTGATGGCAAAGAATTAGAAATTGAGTGGATGAGGGGAAATGGATGAACAAGCTGTGATATGATTATGATGGAATATTATTGTGTTGTAAGATGACAAGTAGGATGCTCTCAGAAAAAACCTGGAAATATGTAAACTGATGCAAAGTGAAATGAGCTGAACCAGGAGAACATTGTGTAAAGTAATAGCAATATTAAACGATGATCAGTTGTTAAGGACATAGTGAATAGCAATACAATGAACCAAGGCAATACAGAAATATTTATGATGAAAAATGCTACCCATCTCCAGAGAAAGAACTGATGGAGTCTGAATACAGCTCAAAACATACTTTAAAAACTTTTTTCTTCATTTTTATTGGAATTTTTTTGGTATGTGTTCTCTTTTACAACAATGAATATCGTGGAAATACGTTTTCCATGACTGCATATATATAACCTATATCAACTTAATTGCCTTCTCAATGAGGGATAAGAGGAGAGGGAAGTAGGGAGAGAATTTGCAACTCAATTTTAAAAAAATGTTAATTTTATTTTTACATGTAATTGGGGATAAATGAAATACTAAAATTTTTAAAAGATACTCTGTATCCCATCAAAAGAAACCATATCTTGTGAGCCCCCAAAGATATATTTCTACTTACATTTGCCCAGAGGTGACAAAGCAAAGGTACTTAATAAAATATAGTAAGCGAAGTGGCAATGAAACATTTTCCCTATAAACTTCGGGTGTACTTTTCTGTCAGTACACACACTATCAGTGGAAGGAATGAAAACACCTAGAGTACACTTGTGGAAGGACACACAAATAGAGAGCATGTGAGTAGGACACACATGGGTTTCACTTTATTTCCTGTCTTATTGATTTGATTTTCTGCCCTTTTGAATCAGGTTGGCTAAATGTTTATCAATTTTATTAGTCTTTTCAAAGAACTAGCTTTTAACTTTTATCATTTCTATAGTTATTTAAGATTTTAGTTTATTTCTCTTCTAATTTTTAAATCTCCTCTTTGGTGCTTATTTTAGGTTATTTGGTTGGTTTCCTATCTTTTTTTTAACAGTTTATTAATACAGTATTTATTTGTCTTCCCTCTGTCAAACCCTGAGCCCGTGGCTTTCCCCAGGGCCACCTGGTAAGATGGAGGGGGAGGTATTCACAGGCTGCAAGAGACATGGAAGAACCAGAAGGATGAGGAGGGACATTCAGAAACGTTGGGGGATAGAAATGGCTATGGCGAAGAGGATGAGGAAGGCCACCATCAGCCAAAAGAGCCCCATGGCCTCGGACAGGGCAAAGGCCAGGATGGCGTAGGAAAAGAGCTGTTACTTCAAGGAGGGGTTCCTGGCATAACCAAAGATGAGACTTCCAAACACAGTGCCAATACCAGTTCCAGAGTTAGCCACCCCCACGGTGGCAGCCCCAGCCCCAATGAACTTGACTGATGTGTCAATATTCCTTGAAATGGTGCTAGTTTGGAATTCACATCTGAGGACAAGTGAGGTCAAGGAACCTCATCTGTCTGAACCTCTTGCCATTTTAGCAGCATTGTAGATAACAGAGCTGCTCCTTACAAGGGCAGGGGTAGAGATGAACTTGGTGCAGGCATACATTCTCAGGGAGTAAGAGGCAAAACTGAAGAGCTGCTGGTAGAGCGTAGGAGACATTTTAAAAATGCACATTCAGTTCATTAATCCTCTCCTTTTCTGTTTTGTTAATATTTGTTCATAAGGTTATGATTTTCTCCCTAAGGACTTACTTTAATGACATCTCCAATATTTGGGTGTGTTGTTTCATCATTATTTTTTTTTGTCTCATTTTATTTTTTCTCAATTATCGTCTTCTTAGCTGGCTCATATTATTTTATGGTTAGATATATCTAATTCTGAAAGAAGAAAGTTGAGATCCCACACAAGTATAGTTTTACAATCTACTTCTTCTTGTAATACATTTAACTTTTCCTTTAAGAATTTGTATACTATAACATTTGGTGCATATGTTTAGTATTGATATTACTTCACTGTCTATGGTATCTTTTAGCAAAATGTTGCTTGCCTGCTTGTCTCTTTTAATTAGGTCTATTTTTGCTTTTGTTTTGTCTGGAATCAAAATTGCTACCCCTGTTTTCCCCCTCAGCTGAAGCATAGTAGATTCTGCTCCAACTCCTTACTTTTATAGTCTGGGTCTCTTTGTTTTAGTTATGTTTCTTGTAAAAAATGTATTGTTGAATTCTGGCTTTTAATTCATTTTTCTATCTGCTTCCATTTTATAGGTGAACTCTACATTCACAGCTGTGATTTTATTAACTGTATTTTCCTCCATCTCATTTTCCCCATCTCTCTCTCTCTCTCTCTCTCTCTCTCTCCCTCTCTCTGTTTCTCTGTCTCTCTCTCTCTGTCTCTCTCTCTGTCTCTGTCTCTGTCTCTCCTCAAAAGTTAATTTTGTTTCACGACTGCCTTCCTTACTTTGCTCTCCCTTCTATTCACATCTCCTGTAGTTGTAGGATAAGATAGATTTCTATACCCATCTGAGCATGTATTATTCCCTCTTTGAGTCAATTTTGATGAAAAATTCAAGTGCTGCCTGCCATATCCCGCATTTTCCCCTCCACTGTATAAGTTCTTCCTTTCATACCTCTTTTATGTGAAATAATTTTTCCCATTCTTCCTCTGCCTTCCCCCTTCTCCCAGTGCATCCCTCTTTCTCACTTCTTAATTAAAAAAAAAATTATCTCATCATAGTCACTCATGACAGGTCACACACTATGTAGAGCATCAGACATCTCATCTTCCTGAGTTCAAATACTTACTAGTTGCATGACCCTGGGCAATTCACTTAACCCTGTTTACCTTGGTTCCTCACTTATAAAATGATCTGGGGAAGGAAATGGCAAACAACTGTAGTATCCCTGCCAAGAAAACCCCAAAATGGAATCATGAAGAGTTTGACATGACTGAAATGACTTCACAACAGTTAACTCACACCTCTGACCTCTGTCTATGTATATTTCCCCTAACTGCCCTAACGATGAAAAAGTTCTTGGTATTATATAAGTATCATCTTCCCATATAAGAATGTATATAATTTAAACTTATCAAATCCATTATGATTTCTCTTTCTTATTTACCTTTAATACTTTTCTTGAGTCTTGTGTTTGGAAGTCAAATTTTCTATTCAACTCTGATCTTTCCATCAGGAATACTTGAAAGTCCTCTATTTCATTAAATATCCACTTTTTTTTTCCATTGAAGGCTTAGACTCATTTTTGTTGACTAAGTTATTTTTCATTGCAATCACCTCCTTTGTCTTCCTGAATATCCTGTTCCAAATCCTTTTATTTTTTAATATGAAAGCTGCTAAATCTTGTGTGATCTTTACAGTAGTTCCATAATATTTTAATTGTTTCTTTCTGGTTGTCCAATTCTAATTTATAAAGAATTATTTTTTTCAGTGAGCTTTTGTACTTTTCCCATTTGACCTGTTCTGCTTTCTGTTCTTCAGTGAATTTTTGTCCCTTTAAAAAAAAAATTAAAGCAATTCTGTTTCTAAAGTTGTTATTTTCTTCAATATTTTTTGAGTTTCTTTTACCAAGCTGGTAATTTTCTCTCTTTCTCTTATTATTTTTGGAGGCAGTTGGGGTTATTTCTCATTTAATAATTATTTTACATCACTCTAATTTCTTTTCCCATTTTTTCCTCTGTCACTCATCTATTTTTTTAACTCTTTCAAGAATTCTTTTTTTTAATTTTTTTTTTAAATAAATTTATTTAACTTTTTACATTCATTTTCACAAGATTTTGGGTTCCAAAATTTTCTCCCCATTTGTCCCCTCCCCCCTCCCCAATACACTGGACATTCTAATTACCCATATCACCAATCTGCCCTCTCTTCTATCATCCCTCCCTTCCCTTACCCCATCTTCTCTTTTGTCCTGTAGGGCTAGA
>CM053769.1:493521124-493561712 GCA_028658325.1 Potorous gilbertii
GATCATATTAAGTCCTTCCAGGCCTCCCTGAAGTCTTCTTGTTCATCATTTCTTATGGTGCAATAGTACTCCATTACGTTCATATACCATAATTTATTAAGCCATTCCCCAATTGATGGGCATCTCTTTGATTTCCAGTTCTTGGCTACCACAAAGAGTGCTGCTAGAAATATTTTTGTACATGTGGGTCCTTGGGAATACAGTCCTAGTAGTGATATTGACCAGCTCCAATTCTCAGAAATGGTCTAGGCTAACTTTGCCTTTGGTGCCTGATCTTTCCGCTTTAATTATACTCTGAAAGAGTCCATGATCTGTCACAACTCACCCCTAACACCCTTTTCTCTTTCTTTTGCTACTTCCACCATACTTGGATATATTAGTCAGGAATTGACTTTTGATTGCTTTTATACCATTTTTATTGTATTTATATCATTCATTATCACATTTATACCATTTCTAGATGTTGTGTGCAATAAGATTTAATGACACTAAGTCTGTCCTGGATACCATTGCTAGTTTAATACAGCCTAAGATGAAGAAGAATGAGTGTGCCTGGTAGTATCTCTTTATATAATTGCCTTTATTTTTTCTTTGTGTTATTAGAATTTTATTCTCTATAGAAGGGGTCATTAATTCTTTTTATGTGTCATGGACTCCTTTGGAAGTCTTATGAAGTCCATTGGCCCCTTCTCAGAATAACATTTTAAATAAAATATGAAAGAAGTCAATTGTAATGAAATATGGTTATTGAAATACTTTAAAAAAGACAAGTTCATGAACCCCAGATTAAGAATTCTTGCTCTAGAGTAGAGGTTTCCAAACTTACTTGCCCTACCACTCCCTTCTCAAAGAAAAAATTACTCACTACTTTCTTGGAAATCTACTTTTTTAACGCTTTAATTTTTTTTTTAAATTTGTGTCATTTCAAAAAATAAAATATTTTTAAACGACATCTTAAATGTAATAATTAATTACGACAGACTCAACTGCCAACACTTGCTTGTTAAGATCTGTCTGTGGACTTCACAACTGATTGGTTTGTTACTTGAATTTTGTGTGTTTATTTACAAAAAAATGTAATCATGACTTTAACTCTGCTACACAACAGATGAAACATATATGAATGGCTTTTCAAAATTTTCTTCTCTTCTTTCCTTATGTTTCTACCACATCCTTATTTTTATCCAATGCCCTCTATTGCACCTGAGGCTAATGCCTTCCCCTCTTCAAATTATTCCAGTGCCCCCAGTGAGTATTAACATCCACTTTGGGAAACTATGCCTACAGCTTTTCACTGCTGAAACTGAAGTCCTGTGAAAAATTTTATACCATGAGTTTCTCCCTAGTCTTTGTCTAAATCTTTTAAAATTTGCTATTTCAGAGTTCACAACCAAATAAATAGTGGAGGTAATCATAAAATAGAAATACTTTCTATTACATGATATTGAAGAGCTTTTGCATGAACAAAATCAATGCAACCAGGATAAAAGGTAGATATTGATTGGGAAGGAATGAATGAATGAGGAAATAGCATGTATTAAATACCTATTAAACAACTGGATGATTCAGTGGATAGAATACAGGGCCTGAAATTAGGAAGACCTGAGTTCAAATCTAGCCTCAGACACTTACTAGCTGTGTGAACCTGGGCAAGTCACTTAACCTCAGTTTGCCTTAATCCACTAGAAAGGGAACTGGTAAACTACTCCAGTACCTTTGCCAAGAAAACTCCATGGACAGTATGGTCATGAAAAGTTGGCCATGACCAGTATGTACAGGGCACTGGGGATACAAATACAAAGAGGCAGTAGGTGGTGCTGTGCTATGCCAGTTAAGCTGTCAGTCACCTCTGAGCCATTGCTCCACTTCCTCCTTTTGACAATCTTATCAGGAGTGTGGCTAGCTTTTAAAGTCAAATACAGGAAAATGAAAAGTAAAGGCATGAGGACCATACTTTGCTCTCAAAATCCACTGCTTTTACCAGCTCAAAGCTGGTAAAGTTATTTTCCCAGGACCAGCTGCAGTTTTCAGAAATAGTCCAGGTTAATTTTGCCTTTGGTATAGTACTCAAAAGAATGACAAATTATTAGCAATTACATGAAAGAATGCTCCAAATTACCAATAATAACAAAAGAGAAAATCAAGCTCAAGATGACTGAGCTAATAAAGGAATGGTGGTCAAGGAAGAGAATTTTGGTGCGGGTAGTTATATGACTGGTGGTTCATAGAGTAGCTAATTGTCAAGACTCTTCTGAAAACAAGGGTAGGATTGATTTGGTTGCTATTCCCAGAAAGACATAGAAACCTGAAGTTCAAGGAGTATATACATTGTGTCAAGGCAAATGACAAGATGTGAAGCATGAACTTGTTATATACAGTAGGTTCCTTGACTTAACACTCATTCACTCACTGGGACAAGACAATTCCTGAGTAGAGATCCATAACTCCTCCAGGGATGAGATCATGATTGAGGGTATTATTCCAAGTGGGGAGGAGAGGCAGTGGAAAAGAACATGATAAGATATTTGGGCAGATAGATATGTGCATGGATGGCAGCTAGTTGACACAGTGGATAATGAACTAGACCTGCATTCTAGAAGACCTGATTTCAAATTTGACCTCAGACACTTACTAGCTATTTAATTCTGTTTGCCTCAGTTTCCTCATCTGTAAAATTAGCTGGAGAAAGAAATAGCAAACCATTCCAGTATCTTTGCCAAGGAAACACCAAGGGGGTCATAAAACATTGGGTACAACTGAAATGTCTGAACAACAACAATATATGTGCATGAATTAGGAAAAATATTTGCATCAGATATATCTGCTCTTGCATCTAAAATGTATTGGGAATCAACACAAACATGTGATCAAGAGCCATTGTCTAGTAAACAAATAGTCAAAGGTTATGAGCAAACAGTTCTCAAAAGAATGATAAATTGTATGAAACTGTCTGAAAGAATGCTCCAAATTACCAATAATCACCAACCATAAAAATCAAAACAACTCTAAAGTTTCTCTTTATATTGAGAAAACTGGCAAAGATGACAAAAAATAGTAATGAGTTGGATGAGCTGCTAAAATACTAGCACACTAATACCTTATTGGTGGAACTGTGACTTGATACAGTGATTCTAGAAAACAATTTGTAATTATGCTATGTCCATACTTCTGACTAAGGAATCCTACTGCTAAACATATACACGAAGAATATCAAAGACAGTAAAGTCCCATATACCCAAAGTATCCATCAATTGAAGAGTGGCTAGACAAATTAAGATATATGAATGTAATGGAATGCTACTGCACTATTAAAAATGATGAATATGAAGAATTCATAGAAGCCTGGCAAGGTGTATATGAACTGATGCAAAGTGAAGCAGGTCTAGGAAAACAATATATACAATGACTACAACAACATAAATGAAAGAAGAAAATAAATAAAACTGAAATGTGTCTAGTTAAAATATCCAAACTTGTCCATGAAGAAGACACAAGAAAATGCTCTTCTTTCTTTTCATTGGGGAACTATGGGTATGGAACATTGCATATGAGATTAGACTTGGTTGATACGTTGGTTAATTTTTCTGAACAACTACTTTGTTTTAGTGGTTGGCTTTCTGGGTGGGGGAGGGGCAAAGCTATAGTTAGAATTAAAGGTGATATAAAGATAAGATTTCAATAAGTTTTTTAAAATTTAAGTACTTTGCTGTCACCAAAAAAAGAAATTTGTTCTCCCAAAACCTGGGGTGCATGGCATTTCTCTCCTTTGTTACAAAGTCTAAGATCAAATACAGTTATTCCTTCCACATCAAGGGCATGGTGACCTGATGATCTTAAAAAATCCATGTAAAATTTTATGGCTCTTCCTTCATACCAGAGAAGAAGTATGAGTTATTATCTCATTAAGAGAAAAATATATCGATATTATACATACAGATATTTTAAGCATTTCTGAGTTTCTAAACCTTTTGGTATTGTCTGCTGGGCTTTGCATGTCATCTGTGGCTTCCACAAAACTCCACCCAAATTCTCATTTCATTTTTTATGCCAATGGGAAAAGTTGCAGTATGGAAGGAATAACTAGGCACTTCCTTCCACAATTCTTATTTAGATCCAGAATTGTAGCTCCCCTAGTTATTTTCATCATCTTTTGAAGGACTAAATTATCATTAAGATAACTTAAGGAGATCCCAAATAAGGAGAGACCTGGACAGAAGTATCTTAGGAAAAATTGAGTAGGAAGAGAACATTTCAGTTTGGAAGAATCAGTGAAAGCTTCAAGGAGGAGATGGTACCAGATATGAGCCTTGAAGGAAGAGAAGGATTGTGAAAGGTGGAGATGAGGAGAAAGTATGTTCCAGGTAGTAAAAACAGACTATATGCATGCTTGCCGAGCAGATGTCATATTGAGTTAGGAGAATAATTAATAGCATAGCTGGCAATAATACAGTATATTGGAAAGGTAAATTGGAACCAGATTATGAAGTTCTCTAAATGCCTGGAAAACTGTATGTGTATTGTGCTATCAGAAGTAAGGAGTCATTGGCAGCTAGGTGGTGCAATGAATACAGCACCAGTGCAGGCATCAGGAGGACCTGAGTTCAAATCTCACCTCAGATACTTGACATTCACTAGCTGTGTGACCTTGGGCAAGTCACTTAACCCCAGCTGCCTCATCCTGGGTCATCTCCAGTCATCCTGATGAATGTCTGGTCACTGGATTCAGATGGCTCTGGAGGAAAAGTGAGGCTGGTGACCTGCACAGCCCTCCCTCCCTTAAAAAAAGTCAAGTGAAAGTCATGGCATCATTTTTCTGATGGCATGATCTTCTTTAGCAATGAAGGATGAACACACAAGGAGCCACTGAATGATATATGAGCTTGGGGATACCACAGTGATTCCCTGCCTAAGAAAATTATTTTGTCAGCTGTGTGAAGAATGGATTTGAAAGTGGAGAGTGAAGGCATGGATACTATTTAGGAAGCAAATACAATCATCCAGGTGAGAGCTGATGAGGGCCTGGACTAGGATATGATTTGAGAGTAGAGGTTAGACAGATGCAAGAGATTTTTTTGGTGGTAGAATGATCAAAACTTGACAACCAATTGAAATTGAGAAATGAGGGAGAGGGTAAACTCAAATATTTTTCAGTGATGAAGAAGAATGGAAATGCTTCCAACGGAAAACAAGAAGTTAGGATGAGGCATAGGTTTAGAAGGGAGATTGACAAGTTCATTTTTGGACATGTTGAATTTGAGATGTTATTGTAATATCTGTGTGGAGATTTCTATTGGGCAGTTGAGAGTAGAGCTCAAGGAAAAAATTGGGGCTCGATAGATATGTAGATCTGGGAGTCACATCTATTCAGGTGATAAGTGAATTTATTGGAGTCAATGAGATCACCAAGGCCAAGAATTTACTTTTTTATCTTTTAACACATATTTAGTATTATATTTTTCTCAATTACATGTGAAGACAATTTTTAGCATTCAGTTTTGCAAGATTTTGAGTTCCAAATTTTTATCCTTCCCTCCATCTCCTTCCTTTTTGGAAAATGGTAGGCAATTTCATATAGATTATACATGTGTGCAGTTGTGAAAGAAGAAATAGATAAAAAGAAAAAACCATGAAAAAGAATAAAGTGAAAAATAAAGTTTGATCTGCATTCAGAGTTCATCAGTTCTTTATCTGGATGTGTATAGCATTTTCCTTCATAAGTCCTTTTGTTCTTGTCTTGTCTTGGATCATTGTTTTGCTGAGAAGAGCTGAATCATTCACAATTGATCACCACACAATGTTGCTAATATTGTGTACAGTGTTTTCCTGGTTCTGCTCATTTTACTTTGTATCAGTTCATACGATACAAATTTGTCTGTTCATCATTTCTTATTATGTAGTAGTATTCCATTGCATTTGTATACCATAGCTTGTTCAGCCATTCCTCAATTGATGGATATCCTCTCAATTTCCAATATTTTGCCACCATGAAAGGGTTGCTATAAATATTTTTGCATATGTACGTCCTTTCCCCTTTTTTATAATCTCTTTGGGATACAGATCTAGTAGTGGTATTGCTGGATTAAAGGGTATGCACAGTTTTATAGCCCTTTTGGCATAGTTCAGGGTCAAAAGTTTAGTGAAAGGACCTAGTACACAGCCTTGGGGAACATCCACATTTAGGGGGTGAGAGGAAGGTATAAAATCAGTGCAAGAAATTAAGAAGTAGTTAGACATAATAGGATCAGGAGATAGCAGTCACAGAAGCCAAGAGAAATGAGAATATCCAAGAGCAATAGGTGGTTGGTAGTGCCTCAGTTGTTCAAAGGTGGAGGAGAATGAATAAGACAGGAATTTGCTCCTTTAGAAGCCACTGATAACTTCTTAGAGAGTAGTTTTAGTAAAACAATTGAATCACAGGATCATAGAACATAAATTTAGAGTCAGAAAGGACCCCACAGACTACCCAGTCTAAGCTTATAGATGAGGAAACTGTGGATAGGGACAGGTGATATAGGTTGTAAACGACAGAGACAGAAGTTAACTCAAGTCTTTTGATACTGTAACATGTTTTGAGGTGTCTATCCCAATTCCTATTTACAATGACTATTTGGGTCCCTAGAGTACCGACAACATCTTATCAGGACTCTTGAGATCCCCTAAAAGGTTAGAGGACTCTTTCCCTAATGCTACTAGCTCTAGTTCCGGGTCTGGTATGTTCTCCCCTATGTTAACCTCAGGAGATTAGCTCTCCAGTTTTATTTAGCCAATTAGCATCAATAAGCTTTTACAAAGGGATGTTTACTGAGAATATAAGTAAAAGCAAAGAAGATGGATTGTGGGTATGACCAGGGTTAAAAATTAGCAGGAAATCAGGAGAAGGACAAGAGGGCAAGGGATTCAAGGTTAGATAAATTAGGGCCATTTTCTAGATCAACAGAGTTCAAAGAGTTTAAAAATGAGAAAGAGCCTTGGTCAGTTACTCCTACTCACTCAATTTCTTCAGTTGCTGGCATATGTGTGCCTCTCCAAATGAGTGATTAGATAATAACCCAGTGTCCACACTAGGGAAGGAAAAAGGGAGCCCTCACACAACACTTATAGATCCAAAAGAGATTTATTAAAGATTATTCTTCACAGTTAGCCGTCGATGGGAATGGCATTGTTGTAGGACTCCAAATCTGCATCCAGATGAAGGCTGTGGTATAGCAGGCCCACCTTTTGGGGTGCTGTAGCAGTTTTGCAGCTTTCCAATCTACACATAAAAAAATAACAGCACTTCCCCTGAGGTCTCTGGAAAGATTTATTCCCTTAGCAGTCGGCTAGTATGCAGCAAGCGTTCATTGCTTCTTGCTTTTACCCCACTACGAGGCAGAAAAGGGTCTCTCCTTCCAACAAAAACTTCATAGGTGTTTTCAAGTCTTAGAAGGCTCTGTAGCACATGGTGTTATAGATAAGAACCTCATATTGTCGCTAACCTTGGGTGAATCAGGGAGCATTCTACTATCATGTGCTCATTCTCCTCAACAAGTTACAGAGCTCAGCAATCCTAAAGCACAGAGGTAGAAATGGAGGGAGCAGATAACACCTTGCTCCTCATTCGTTGTCATTTTGCAGCCCCTGACAAAGCGGTATCATTTCTAATCCACAGCAGAGATGAGTAGTGCAATGGAGGAGAACCCTGGGCCTAGATTCAGGAACCCTCACCCTAACCCTGAAGTTCAAATCCGTACTCAGATACTTACTAGCTGTGTGATCTTGGGTAAGTCACTTAACCTCTGTTTGCCTCAGTTTCCTCATCTGTAAAATAGAGATAATAATAGCAACTACCTCCTGGGAACGTTGTCAGATCAATGAGATGATATTTGTGACGCTCCGAGCACATGGCAACGCTTTATAAATGCTAACTATTGATAATAGTAAGGTTATTACTATGGGCCAAGTCAGCAATGCTAGGAACAAGCCTTTGATAAGTACCTTCTGTGGGCCAGGTACTGTGCTAAGACCAAAGAGAGGTAGGAAAGTAAAGGCAGAGCAGGGGTGATTGACTGGAATAACACAGTGAAGATTAGAAGTAAGGCAATAGGAGAAGAGCATGGACAAGAAGATGTGATAAAAGCAGGAGGATTTCAGAGTTCAAGGCCTTGGAGGTGATGATGAGGAGGCCCTAACGTATAACTTGTGGGAGGCTGAGGTGGGGTTGAGACAGACGTTTTGAGAGTGGATGGAGTTGACACCCCAGCAGGCCGGTATACTCCAAGAGTCATCATTGCAAATGCTGAAGAGGCCAAAGGGGAGGAGGAGGGTGGTGGTAGAAAGGATGGGCCAGGTACAGAGCTGCTTGTGGAGGGAAGGATCTGTAACCGGGAGGTTAGTGGGCAATAGCCATATGACTCTGGCCACCAGCCTGACTGAATTTGATAGTGTGACCCTCCAGTAAGGACAGGTTGCGGAGTGATAGTGGCAAACAGAAGGCATGAAAGTGGAAGTGGTGGTGGAGAAGTGGTATTTGAGCTTCTTCCTTGGTCCCTTGGTCCCCAGGATGGGCATGAGGGAAAGAGGCCAGCACTGGACAAGCAGAACTCTCAGGACAGCAGACATGGTACTGCTTGTCTGCTTGGCTAGCCTAACATCTGTCAGGAAGTCTGTCTGTCTGCCCATTTGCTTGGCTGGCCTGATCCTCTGGCTGCCTTTTTTGCTAGTCTGTCTGCAGAGGTCAGGCTGCCTGCCTTGCTGGTTTATCCAGCTGGTTGGCTGGCTGGTCTGTCTGTCACAAAAGTCTGTGTAACTGTCTGCCTTCATCAGCAGCTACTTGAGCAGGGAGGAAGGAAAGCACTGCCCATCCTGGAGTATCAGCTTTGAGACAATTCTACAAGGTAAGTAGGTGTGACAAAGGAGACCTGAGATCAAATTCAGATGTATCATCTCTGCATGACCCTGGACAAGTCACTTAACTTCTGTCTGCCTCCACTTCCTCGCCTGGAAAATAGGCACCTACCCATCAAGGTTGTTGTGAGGATCTAGTGAAATAATATTTGCAAAGTGCTTAGCAGGAGTCTGGCATAGTAGGTGCTTACTAAATATTTGTTCCTTTATTCTCTGAACCTTTATGGAGGATTACCCCAAGAGTCTGGTCTCAGGGCCCCTTTTCCCTCTATGGGGTAGGTTCTGCTGGCCCCCTCAGTCTTGAATCAGGCTTCCTGATTCACTCTTGGAGGTACATCCCAGTCTGAAGTACGTATAATCAACTGTGTCTTTGCTAGTGGTGATGGTGATGCTTTACCAGGGCCTTGGCCTTGCCCCTATTCAATCACCCCTCCTAATTGACTCCCTGCCTAAGAGAGAACAGAAATGGGAAACTGAGGTCCAGCCACTGGAGCATGGATATGAGAAACCCTGGAGTTGGCTCCACTACCCCGTATTCCAAGGGGGTCACTGTGCTGGCTATGCTTTGGTTATAGGTGCTCTATGTGGTACAGGCAGAGAGAGGAGAGTCCTCTCCTTTTTCTCCTCTCCTCATCTGTTTCTTCTCTCCTCTGCCCTCTCCCCTGCCCCTTCTCTCTTCTCTCCTCCCCTATCCTTCCCTCCTTTCCGCTCTCCTCTTGCCCCCTCTCGTCTCCTCACCTCTCCTCTCCTCTGAGGACTCTGTGGGCCTTCGGCTTCTATTCCTTCTTTTTGCTTGCTATTTGCTTCCCAGCTGGGTTCTTCTAGTTCTTTCCTGCCCGCCCTGCCTTTGGATATTTGAGCCACTGAGGCACTCTAGTATTGGAAATAAGCTGTAGCGATGTGGTTTCCTCCAGGTTCAGTTGTCTATTTTCATTCCCCTGCTCCTGTCTACCCATCCCATGTCTCCTCCCCAAACAGGACAGCTGTTTTCTCTGTGTTTGGACCCTGCTGCCCTGCAGCTGGGGTGGAGGACAGGGAACCTGAAAGGAGAGAGGAGCTAGCCTGGATGGGGTAGGAAGGAGGGCAGAGCAGAAACTCAGCCTTGGGGCTCCCTCAAATGAGGGCCAGTGCGAGGGGTGCGGGAGGGCTCAGGGCAAGGCAAGGGGAGGGCAAACCCTGATCCAGACAGGGCCAGGCCTGGGCTGCAGGCGAGATGCCGGCCTGTTTGGGGGCATTGTGTGGGCGGGATTGGTTTGCAAAGCCATTGGCTGGGGGGTGGATAATACTGGCTCACTTCTTTTGAAGGCGCAGTGTGAGCCCCCCAAAGAAAGTGCTTTCCCAAAGTGGCTTTGAAGCCAAGAGCCCATTGAAGGAAAGAAAGGCCCAGAGAGGGGATTAGTTTGTTCAGCAGCTGTGAATTTCAGTGGGAGGTTGATGAACTCCGGAGCCTTTGTTTAAATTAAAGGGGGGGAGAAAAATCCCCTGCTGGCTGGAGAGCCCCAGTCGGGTCTTCGCTGATACAAGGAGGAGTGCGAGCCGAGCCGCGGGGAGCTGAGTCCGCCCTGAGAGGCCGGTTCCCAAACGCCCTGGGGAAAGGTGTCGGGAGCCAGGGAGGGGGCAGCCACGGATTAGCATGTGAAATGAAGCGGTCTGCCCGCTGGAAGCCTGGGGGGGCTACAGAGAGGAGGAGGCTGGGAAGGAATCGGGGGGCCGGGGGCCGAGGAGGGGAGGAGGAGGGTGGGGAGGGGGCAGGCGGATTTAATAGCATCTTGGGCTCCTCTTTTCCCTTCCTGAGCTCCTCGGGGAGATTATTTGGCTGGGGCAGCCTTTCTTCCCCCACCTCCTCTCCCCTAGAGGAGACTCGCCCCTCTGAGAGCCAACGTAAATATTTCTCCTCCTGGAATGCGGGTTAATTAAAAGGAAACTGAGGAGGGGAAGCGTCCAATCCGAGTCTACAATGGTCAAGCGTCCCAGCTCTTTCCCCAGCTCTCCACCTGCAGGCTTCTCAGTCTGTCCGGGTCTGACCTGAAGGGTCGCTGGCAATTCTTCTTCACTCCCCGCCCCCCAAGTCCTTGGTGCCTCCCAGGGCTCCCCTCTCCATCTCAGGCTAGGGATGCGGAAAGGGGGACTGAGACACACCTGAGACAGTCGAAAGAGAGATTTGGTGTCCCGGGATTAAAGGTCTGAAACCCGCCTGGATCCCTCACTTCTCTTGTGACTCTCGACAACTTGTTTAATTTCTCTGGGGCTGTATCCTCATCTATAAAATGAGGTTGCACCCCATGAGCTCTAAGGTCCCTTAGCCTTCTATAGCTAAGGTGCTCTGACCTGACTTCAAATGCTAACTCTCTGCTTGACATCTGTGAGAGGAGAGAAGTTGGTATGAACTGGTGAATAAATTATATTATATTGGAAATCCACTCCCAGTGGGTGTGATGGGATAGATCGCCATAAATAATGATGAAAGGGATTGTTTCCAGAAACCTGCGAAGATTTGGATGATTTGACAGAGAGAGGTGAGTGGAACCAGAACAATCTGCCCAATCAGTATAACATTGTAATGACAAACAAGTTTAAAAGATAAGAACTCTGATCATGTCACTGACAGACTAGGATCCCAGAGGACCCACGATGAACAACTCTACTCACCTCCTGAGAGAAAAATGATGGTCTCAGTGTGGACTGAGACATAAATTAGACATGGCCAATGCAGGAATTTTTTTTTTTCTGGACTAAGGGTATTTGTTACAAGGTTTTGTTTTCTCCCCCTTTCTCTACCATCTCTCTGAGCCTCAAGCAATTCTATAAGGTCATGTTTCAAACTCTTTCCATCTGCCTCCTCTATGGATTAAATCACAGCTTTATGATGTAATATAGGGCTACAAGATGCTGCCTCATGGGACTGTTGTGAGGAAAATACTTCCTAAATAGTAAAGTGATACAAAAATATGAACTAATGATGGAATCATAAGAAATAATACAGGTGGCTAGGTGGCACAGTGCATAGAGGACAGGGCGTGGAGTGAGGAAGATCTAAATGTCCTTAGATACTTACTAGCTTGTTCAGAGCTGTGAATTTCAGTGAGAGAGGTTGATGAACTCTGTCTGACTGAGCAAGTCACCCACTCTGTTTACCTCAGTTTCTCATCTGTAAAATGAGCTGGAGAAGGAAACAACAAACCACTCCAGTATTTTTGCCAAGAAAATTCCAAGTGGAGTCATGAAGAATTGAACATAACAAAACAATGCAACAACATGAAATAATACATATAAAGCACTTTACAATTCTTAAAATGCCATATAAACACTATTGTTGTTACTGTTATTGTAGAATTAGAACTAGTTGGGACCTTAGAGGCTATAGTCCAACCTTTTTATTTTACAGATGAAAAAACTGAGGTCCAGGGCATTCACCGACTTGCCTAAATTTATATAGGCAGTAAATATCAGCGCTGAGATTTGAACCCAGGTCCCCTGGTTCCAGGGCCGATTATTCTCCCACAGCACATTTTGCATTTTTAAAGTGTAATTCAATAACAATCATGGAGTTCGCTGTAGATGTAGGGGACAATGGATGTGAAATATATATTCTATTAAACACAGTCAACATGTTCAGTTTTTCTGGATTGTTGCTTTTTTCCTTCTTTTTTTCAAGATCTTTGTTACAAGAGATGCCTTGCTGGGGAGAGATATTTTTGGAAATAAATGTGATATGAAAACAAAAGGTGTCAATAAAAATAAGATTAAAAATTTAAGAACAATAATGGGAAGGGGGAGGTCCTCATTAGGGACCCAAAGGGCCCAAACAGGTTCTGTCATCACTCATGGGTAGTGATCACAAAAGGAGCAAAGAAAAAGTCTCTTGAAAGAGTTGGTAAAGAATTAGAAGGTTCTGTTCTAGTGATTGGGCAAAAATAGAGAGAGGGGGAGGCACCACTTGTGACAGAGAGTTAGAAAAAGGAACTTATCCTTAGGAATTGTTAGTGTCAGAGAGCAGATGGAAAGAGGAAAGGAATGTAAAAATCAGTGCAGCTGCTGTGACCTCCTTGGTTGGGGGTTACTCTTGACTATTTGGATGCTCTTGGTCTTGGCAAAATTGAAGGCAGAGGGAGTCTGTTCTCACTTGTCATTGTCTTTAAGTTCCTGAAATGGTGAGTTCAGAACCTTGCCTCTCCTTACTACTTTAAAGAAATTGCTTTTCTACATCTAGTATGGGTTTGAGGAGGACTGCTGACCCCAAGAAACTACTCCTCGCCAAGAGCCCCAATCCTCAGTTTGGATAGCAAAAGATGGCCTATATTTCTGGTCAGGACAGTCCTGGGGACTTCCTTTCTCCTCTTTGACCTACTTTGAGCAAATTCCCACTTTTGCCATGTGGACGAACATTAGACAGCAACATCATCATTGGAAAAGTTCTTGGCTACTCTTTTATTGCATTAGCTAGTGGGTTACAGACACCTGGAAGCTTCAGCCATTAGGCAAGGGGGCTGAAGTTTGGGAAGGATGACTGGTATCCAGGCTGTATGGCCTGAACAGGAAGCCTGGAAGTCACCACTCTCCAGCCTTGGAGAAAAAAAAAGTACATTCTTCAACAGAAGGCAGCAAATGGTTAGGATTGTTAGCCACAGATTCCAGTGAATTTAGTTCAAAGTGCTCAACTTCTATTGACCTCAGTCCTTCAGAGAGTTACAATTTCATCCCTTCCCATCCTTGTGGGTGCTCAACTTTCCATCAGTATTGTTCATGACCCCTTTGTACCTAAGTCGATGGTTGGTTTAACCAGCTGCTATGGTTGATGAGATCCATCTTCTGATGGTGGCCAAGCCTCTGGTGAAGAGTTTCTCCCAATCTAGTTCAGTTGGTCCTTAGACAAAAGACACATAGTCCATCCTTGGTTTTCTATTCAAAGCCTTTTCCATCTTGGTAGGACTGGCCAGAGCTTTGTGCCAGAAAACAATTTCTTATATATAATGCAATTAAATAGCCCCCTCACACAAAAATTCCTTCTAGGAAGAAGGCTTTCAGTCCTTCCTACTGGAGTCCTGGTGGGAGCCATAAAATCAGTGTGTTTAGTGGCCAAGCAGTCCCACCTGGAGTCCCACTTCAGAAGAACTTTGGGAGGCAGGGAGTTGGGATCAGGGGAATGAGGGAGGGCTCTGATCCATCCCTAGCCCCTCTCCATGGCCAGTGGAGTCAGAACCGTGCTCCTGGCTTCTCTGGTTATGTGCATGGTGCCACTTATGGGGACTACAAATGTCTCGGGTTGGCACCTTGGGCCTCCTGTTCTTTCTTTCCTATGGAATACAAGTACGGCTTCCCTTCTGGTCTAACTGTTGCAATCATCCAAATCTGACTCCCCAAGTTCCCCAGTCATCTCCAAAGGCAGCCTCTGCCCAGGGACGAAAAAGCAGGGACTCTCACTTCCCACCTTTTTTTGGAGGAAAAAAGGAATTACTGAGGAAAGGAGCTGGTAGCCTGGAGCAGCAACTAGACGAGAAGTGGCAAATAGAGAGGCTGGAGGGGAAGGAAAGATCTTATCTCAGTCCCACGAGTCTCAAAAGTGTTTTCCTCAGCTTCCAAGGCCACACAGTTGGGACGGCTGAGCATTAAGAGTGTCGCCCCTAACCACAGCCCAGTAGCTTACCGACGGTCAGTGACACAGTGGTTATAGGACAAGAGAAGGTGCTCTCACATTTGGGTGCTAGGTCTCCCAATCTCTACGTAATTGGGGGAGAAGCCAGGCTAAGGGACCCGTGAGGGATCAGATTGGAGACCCTTAGCTCATTCCCAGGGGGCCAGAGGCTGTCGGAGGGCACAGGATGAGATGGAGAAGGACGAGATTGCCTTGCCCAACCTCTCCGCAGGCTGATGCCAGCCAGGAGGAGGCCGGGAGGGGAGCCAGGCGTCGGAGGGCGCATCTAGGGGCGCCTCCGGGGCTCGACGGTCCTGGGGGGAGGGAAAAGAGGGTCTGCGAGCCGCCCTAGGGTCGCCTCCTGGGCCGCAGTCGCTCTCCACCCGAGCGGCTGCAGAAGTACTTGGTAACGCGGCGGCGGCACTGCTCGCAGCGCACGGCGCAGCACCAGTGAAACTTGCAGTTGCAGCTAGTCACGGTCTCTGCGCGCCGCTGCTCCACCGCCAGCCCGCAGTCCCCGCACAGGCGGCGGCAGCTTCGGCGCTCCCAGCGGCCCAGGGCGCGGCCGCGCCGCAGGCACTCGCGGCCCTCAGTGCCCGGCAGGCCGAGCGTCTTGTTCTCCAGGCAGTAGTCGGGCGAGTCTTCCAGGTGCACGAGCTCGCGCGTGGAGATGGCGCGGAAGGTGTCGGCGATGGCTCCGCGGCCCGCCGCGCTGTTGCCTGCTCCCTGCAGCAGCTCCACCTTGAGTGCCGCGTGGTACTTTTCCTTGAGGTGCGCGCCCACCTCGCGGAACTCGGGCAACTGCAGCCAGCACGTCTGAGTGGTGCAGCTGCCCGACACGCCGTGGCATTTGCACGTGCGCTTCATGGTGGCCTTCACCGCCTGGCCGGGGAGAGAGGAGTGAGCGCGGGTAGACCTGGACGTGGCCAGCCCTACCCCGCCCCAGTGATGCCAGAGAACCTTTTCTCCTGGGGACATGGTTCAGGACCTTGGACACCTCCTGGGAACGGGCTTCCTTCTCTCACCTTCCGAGCTTTTTCCCTTTGCCTAACCCCACCAGCCTTAAGTCCATCTCTCAACCTCTCTCAGGCCTCTCTCCAACCTGCACGTCACCTCAGCTGCCACCGGGGACACCCCTCCCTCCAAGAGCCCTCCTGTCCACACCCTAAGAGGGGAACTCCTCATAGGGCCTGGGAGACACGGTTCCTGAATTTTACTCTTGGGACCTCAAGCCAACTCTGCGGACTTAGTGCCTCTGTTTCCTCATCTGTTAGATGAACAGAAGAGCAGCGAGAGGTGAAGGTAGACTAAGAAAGAAAAGTCTACCTTGGGCCTGGAGAGTTGGAGCCATCCCCTGCCCACCCTCAAGTCTTGCCAGGGCTCACCTTTCGGCCAGCTTCATTGTTGTGTAAATTCATGGCAGCTCGGGCATCTTGCCCTGTCTCCAGTGCATCCACAAATTGCTTGGAGATGGCCTCTCCAAAGCCTACGTTGTCACTGCAGCCACCCCATAGCCAGCCCTGGCCCCCTGGGAAGGAACAGAGAGGGGAAACTCCTGCCTTAGTCCTGAGGGAGGTGACCCAGACAGTTCTGGACCTCTAGAGGAGGCATGGTGGGATCTTAGGCAAAGGCCTTGAGCCCAGGGACCTGGGAGAACCTTTAGCTGTCCCTGAACCAGGGAGAAAAAGGACACAAGGCCAGCCAAGACTCTGAGAATTTGGATTCCCTCAAGTTAGGTGGGGGAAGGAATTCATTTTTTCTCATTTAACCAGTATTTATTGAGAGATTACCATGTGCCAAGGACTGTGCTAGATGCTGGGGACACAAAGGAAAAAAAATTCTAGCATTCAAGGCAGTTACATTCCATTGAGGAGGGAAATACAACCTTTACACGGAGAAATAAATACAAAATAATTTCTGGGGAGATGGCACTAGCAGCTAGGAGATCAGATAGGTCTTGTGGCCCATGAGCCAAGTATTGAACATGCCAAAGAAAGTCAAGCAGGGTCAGTTTTTACCCTGAGCATTAATTAATTCATCCCAACCTCCTCCAGCTGTCATCCTACACCAACTGACTTTGTAGATTTAAGTAATAATAAACAGTTGTTAAGTGGATGATCCTTAGCAAGTAGCTACCATCCACTCAGCTGCTGTTCGAGGGAATGCAGGAGGTATGGAGAACTTGCTTATCCTTGGAAATGTTGGGAGGTGACTTAGTAAGTCCTTGGATGTTATATATGTTATATACCTCCTGTCCCTTCACAATCTCTATAGTCCCTCTCCTGGAAGTTCCCTATAGCAATGACATCATAAATCTAGTCCCTAGACTTATTTTTTATATACTAATCCATGTATAAGGAGTCTGGTCCCAGTGGACCAGGGATCCTTGAAAGCAGGAATTTTTTCATTTTTGTGTTTGTAGCCCCAGAGACTGGCATGGTGCCTGGTACATAGTAAGTACTTATAAATGTTTTTGGATTGATTGGTTAGCTGATTCCAGCTTGTAGAATTCCAGGTAGATTCCCTATGTTTCTGGGAAATCTGTGTACCTGGAGTCAAAAGATCTAGGTTCAGATCCAGCTCTGAACACTTACTAGCTGTGGAAGTCCTGTGCAAGTCACCGGACCAGTTTCTTCAGCTGTAAAATGGGGACAATAACAGCATCTACCTCCTGGGACTGCTTTGAGGATCAGATGAGATAAATTTGTAAAGTATTTTGCAAACTTTAAAGTTAGTCATTGGTATTATGTCCTTTCAATCCAAGTATTCTTACTGAAGTGAACTCCTTAAACCCATTGACCTGTTGTGCTTCTGAATCTGAGAGGTGTGGGTTGAAGAAAGGGGCTGGATTTCACTTTGCATAGCTAGGAGGGTCACCTTGACTGTTGGATATCTAAAATGTACTGGCATGTCACCAGGCCAGTCACCATTTTTGTTGCACCAATCTCCAGGGCCCAGAGAGGCATGAGATCTGAAGACTTTGGGGTGGGGGAGGGGAGATTGGAAATAAGATCAGTGATCAGAAGCCACCGAGACACATTTCCTCTCTTGACACTCCCCTCCCCCCCAACATTTAGATCACTTCTGGATCACTTTTGAATGTATGCATATTTTCTTTTCTGGTGTGAATAAATCCAAAATAGCACACTTGTCCAGAGCATGTGGCCAAGGAACCAAAGTGTGTTTCTGGGGGTGTTTAAGATGAATAAAACCATCCCCAGTTCCAGGTAGTGGCAGTGGAGGAATAGGGAGGGTGGACAAACCAAGACTAGGAATGTCGGTTCTCTGAATTCTAGCAGTTGGTTAGAAACTTGCTCTGGTTTAGATAACGATGAGATTTAGATTACAAAAGGAAAGATCAGCTATTCAGAGGGTATTTTACACCCTGAGACACTGAGGTGCCTGGTTAAGGCAGATCTGGGCAGGGCTAGTGAGAAAGAACAAGAAAGAGGCTGAGAAGACAGTGTGGAAAGGATCTTTGGTGGGCAGGGAATGTAAGAGCCTGAGGAGGAGAGAGGAATTGGAAGAGCCTGAGGATTTGGGGACCATCAAACAGGGCAGTAAGGGATTTGCTTCAGGGAGATAAGAGAGTGAGGGGCCTGAGGTAGCAGAGGGAGCCTAGTGGACATGCTCCTAGGAGAGAGAGTCACAGAGAAAAAGAATGAGGGGAATCATGAAAAAGAAGGGAAGAAGAACTCCTGGATGAGAAAAGCAGGGGAAAGAACAGGAAAGAGAATGATAAAGGGAGTACTGATGGGCAACACATTGAAAAATATAGTCTTCAAGCTCAGGAGTGAAGTGTATGTGGGGGTGGGTGGGGTGGTTTGCACCAAGAGTCTACTTCCACTGTCTTTTCCTGAAGAGAATAATTTGTGGGGAAATGGGCCTCCTAGGCTTTTCTGATCCCCATCTGAGGTCTGAGCTCTCCCATGTCTGGCTTCATGGGAAGGTCTGGACTCAGCCTCATCTCTCTCTTGGGAACTGGTTTCATTGGCTTAGTTCTTTTTCTCTTACTGGAAAGGTTCCATTTCTGTGTACAAGCTCCCCACTGATACCCACATTGTTATCTGCCCCCTTCATATTTTTATTTCTTTCACTAAATCCCACCCCCAACCACCCTCCACACTGGGTGCTTACCTAGCTGCCCATTTCGGGAATCGTCACATCCACAGTTGTCAAAATCTCCAAGGCTGCAGTTTCGGGTCAACGTGTACATGACCCCAGCGGAGCTGATAGCATGTACAAAGGCTGTCTCTCGATTGGCTGTCAGGAATCAGAAAGAGGATATCTAGAGGGGGGTGTAGGCTGCCTCCCCTTCAGTGTCCCTCATGCCAACCTCAGAGGCCATCTAATGGAGCCCATACAGGGAAGCAGGAATCCTTACAACACAGGTGATCACCCACGTGATATTTGGATGTCTCCAACCTCAGAGGAGCAGCCCATCCCACTTTTGATAACTCCAAATGTGCTGAGCTAAAGATGGGATCCCTGCAACTCTGGGGTCAAGCAAAATATATCTGATCCCTCTTGTCCATGATAATCAACCAATCAATAAATATTTATTAAGTGCCTAATATGTGCTAAGTGCTTCAGATACTTCAAAACAGGTATTATATCCTTTCTAAGAATATCCTGGACTTGATTGGAAGTCTAGTTAAATAGGTAGACTCTTCTCCAAATTAAACATTTCCAGGTTCTTCAACTGACTCTTAATATAGTTCTGATATATGTGTGAGTGTATATTATATATATATGCTTATGTGTGTATATGAACATATACACATACTTATTATAGAATAGTTAGCCCATCATACATGATGTACATTGATATGGTTTATCTTACCACTCCCCTATCTCAATCAGCTCTATGTTCTACTTTCCAAGCTCTGCTTTCATTCCCTCTGTCCCTTGCTCAGCTTGTCTGTTTTTTGCTATCCTCTGACACTGTCAGCTGTGCCTTCTGGGAACCCAAGAAAACACCCCTGGCTGAACTGGGGATGTGGGATGGATCTGGGATAAGACAGAGCCTGAGGGAAATTGAAGAAGAGGATCCTGCTGCGGTGACTCTCCAGAACAGCTGCAGAAGGGCTGTAGGGACCCAAAGCTCTGGCTTCAGGAATGATATTTCCCACCTGGACCCCAGGCTCTGGGCTAGTATGTATATATGTGTACATCTGTGCTTGCATGAATGTTACTTGGAAGTATGATGCCTATTCAAACTTTATGCCCATCACCAAGCAAACTGAATTCAATCCAAGAAATATTTATTAAATGCCCCCCCTGAGCAAAGCACTGAGAATACAAGGTTTAACCTCACATTCATCAGCTACATCCTTTCCTGATAATTATAGAACTTTGTGGAGAAAGTGAATGGGACATAATAAGGGGGAAAGCAGCACTGGAAATCAAGGCCCACACAATGAAGGCCATAGGACAAGGAGAAAGCAATTTTTCTGTGTAGGCAAGATTTCAAAGAAGGAGCCAAATGGAGAGGAGCCAGCTTCAGAGACCCCTGAAGGGGAGTGTATATATGTACATGAGTTCAGGGCTGTGCCAGGATGTGGGGCTCTAACCTGTGGTCAAGGGGTCCCAGGAGCTGCGGCTGAGGCTTTCCTTACCACTGCGTAGCCCGCCATGACTGGACAGCTGAAGTGCTCTCTCAGGGCAGTTCCATCGGTCCCAGGCAAACTGGTATTTGCATTCCTCAATGCCACTCTGAGCACCAGCGGCCACACTGCTGGAGTAGATCAGATAGGCCTGCAGGGACAAGAGTGTCAGCATGCACAATCACCTGGGTCAGTCAGTCACTCAGCTAGCATTTATTAAGTACCTACTATGTTCTAGGCACTGTTTTATCTATACTATTGATTTAGTTGAAGGAATTAGAGATGTTTACCCAGGAGAAGGAAGACTTAAGGGCAATATGATGGCTTCTTCTTATGTGTGATAGAGTAGAATATAAGTGGTTGAAAACCAGGAACTGTTGGATTTTTGTCCTTCCTGGAAGGATCTTCTGAATGAGCAAGGATGCTGATGTGGATACAGATTATTATGATATGAAACAGAATACAAGTCTGCAAAAAAGGTTCTAAGTTAATAAAGGAGGTACCAGAGAGAAAGATCCCTTCTCACTGACTGGGGGTCGGAGAAGGCTTCCTGTGGAAAGTGGCATCTGAGATTGGTCTGAAGGAAAAAGCAGGGTTTGGAAAAGGGGAAGAGGGGGGAGGGCATTGTAGGCAGAGGGATGGTATAAACAAAGGCATGGGAGGTAGGAAAATGCATGAGGTTGTTCTGACCCCCTTGGGAAAAGGTGATAGATAATGGAAAATTGGTATCAAGAAGTGGCCAAAGGGTAAAGGTAGGAGACCCCAAAGGGGGAAATCAAGAGTTTCTCTTACCTTTGGACCAGTCATCAGGAAATTATTGACTGACCTAGAATAGACAGAGATCAGAATGTGAAAAGATGAGCCAACTGTCCCCTGCCCCAAGTAGCTGCTCCTTTCCTATCCACCCCAGCTTACCATCCTCCTTTCCTCTATACCTTCAGATTCTGCTATATCAAATAATTTGAATACCTGCTTGATCATTCATCTCCCTCCTCTCATCTTGTTCATTCTCACTCTTAGTTGCAACCCTCTGTTCTACCATCTCAGATCATTCTCTATCTCCCAACTGTTACCTCAGTTCTATTCAGCACACCTCAGTGTGCAGGGCTTCATCTATCCAGTCATCAAACAAGTATTTATTAAGCTCCTACTATGTGTTGTGCAAATGCAAAGAATTGAATAATCCCTCCACAAAAAAGCACAAGATTCTCAGTGATCTTAAGATGTTCCCTACCTGCCAAAAAAGTTCATTATAACAACTACATACACACACAATAAGGCTGCAAATCATGAATACTGTGGCCTCAGAGGAATCCAAATTGTTGGTGACTCAAAGGATAATAGGAAAAAATACGATGAGTATTTTACCCTGAATGACTTGCATACCGCAGTTGGTATAAAAGATTTCATCCAGGCTGAATATGATTGGAAAAGGGCTGAACAGGTAATGTGAGAGGAAAAGATAACGGGTTTACTTCACTGATATTCATGAAATATTTTTTATCATTTTAAAAATCTTATTTAATAATTTATTTTTCCCAGTTATATGTAAAAACTATTTTAACATTCTTTCTTCTCAAATTTTGAGTTCCAAATTCTCTGTCTTCCTACCCACAACCTTCATGGAAAAGGCAAAGCAATTTGACATAGGTTATACATGTGTATTTATGCAAAACACATTTCCATGAAGTCATTCTGTGAAAGAAAACACAGACAAAAGACTTCCAAGAAAGACAAAGAAAAGGTATTTTTGATCTGCATTCAGGTTCTACCAGTTCTTTCTCCAGAGATGGATACCACCTTTTATCATAAGCCCTACAATATTGTCTTTGATCATTGTATTGCTGAGAATAGCTGTTATTCATAGTAGATTATTATAACAATATTGCTGTTACCTTGTACAATGTTCTCCTGGTTCTGCTCTTTCACTTTGCATCAATTCATGTAGGTCTTTCCATGTTTTTCTGAGAAAATTCTGCTCATCATTTGTTAAAGCACAATAGTATTCAATCTTTCCATCTTTGTTCAGACATTCTCCAATTGATGAACATTCCCTCAATGTCCAATTTTTGCCACCACTAAAAGAGCTGCTATAAATATTTTTGAACACATAGGTCGTTTTCTTTTTTTTTTAAATCTATTTGGGATACAGACCTAGTAGTGGTATTACTTGGTCAAAGGGTATGTGTGGTTTTATAACCACAAATTATAATGGTTATAATTCCAAATTTTAACAGTTCCAAATTGCTCTCCAGAATGTTTGAATCAGTATACAACTTCACCAATATTACATTAGTGTTCTAATTTTCTTACATTTGTCATTTTCCTTTTCTGGCATATTAGCCAATCTGCTACGGTGTAGTAGTAGCTCAGAGTTGTTTTAATTTTCATTTCTCACATCAATAGTGATTTAGAACATTTTTATATGATTGTAGATAGCTCTGATTACTTTGTCCAAAAACTGCCAGTTCATATCCTTTGACCATTTATCAGTTGAGGAATGGCTCTTATTTCTATAAATTTGACTCCATTTTCTATATGTCTGAGAAATGAGAAACTAATTATAGATTTTTTTCACAGAATTTATTACCAACTATGTATTTCCCTCTATCCTATTTCCTCCCTGTTTATTCTGTTTTTTTACTTTGTCTATTCTCAAAAGGGTTTTGTGTCTGACTTTTACCTCCCCCAATCTCCTTCCCTTCTATCAGCTCTCCCCCACCCTTCTTTTATTCCCTTTCATTCTTACTTTTCTGTATGGTAAAATGGGATTTCTACACCTGAGTGTGTATATTCTTCCTTCTTTGAGCCAGTTCCAAGGAGAGTAAGGTTTGTGTGCTTTCTTTTCCACTCACCCCATTTTCCCTTCCACTGTAAAATCTCTTTTAGGCCGCTTTTATGTCAGATAATTTATCCTATTCTACCTTTCCCTTTCCCCTTCTCTCAGGGCATTCTTTTTTCTCATTCCTTAATTTTATTTTTTTAGATAAGCATACTATCACATTCAACTCATACCTCTCCTTTCTGTTTATGTATACTCCTAATAATGAGAAAGCTTTTAGGTGTTATAAATATCATTTTTCCATTTAGGAATATAAACAGTTTAACCTTGTCAAATCCCTTGTGATTTCTCTTTCCTCTTTTATCTTTTTATGTTTCTTTTGCATCTTGTATTTGAAAGTTATATTTGCTATTCTGCTCTGGTCTTTTAATCAGGAATGCTTGAAAGTCTTCCATTTTATTGAATGTCCATTTTTACTCCTGAAGGATTATACCCAATTTTGCTGAGTAGGTGGCTCTTGGTTGCAATCCTAACTCTTTTGACCTCAGGAATATCAAATTTAAATATTCTACCCTTTTAATGTATAAAATGCTAGATCTTGTATTATCCTGACTGTGACTCCAGGACATTTGAACTGTTTCTTTTGGGCTGCTTGCTGTATTTTCTCCTTGACCTGGGAGGTCTGGAATTTGGCTATAATATTCCTGGGTATTTTCACTTTGGGATCCCTTTCAAGAGGTGATTTGTGAATTCTTTCAATTTCTTTTTACCCTCTGATTCTAGAATATCAGGGAAGTATTCCTTGACAATTTCCTGAAAGATGATGTCTAGGTTCTTTTTTTGATCATGGCTTTGTAAGTAATATTTAATTATCTCTCCTGGATCTATTTTTCAGGTCAGTTGTTTTTCCAATGAGATATTTCACATTCTTTTCTAATTCTTTCAATTTTGTTTTGTTTTTTCTTGATGTCTCATAAAGTCATTATCTTCCACTTGTCCAATTCTAACTTTTAAGGAATTATTCTCTTCAGTGAGCTTTTGTAACCCCTTTTCCATTTGGCCAATTCTACTTTTTAAAAAGTTCTTCTCTTTGGTGAAATTTTGTATTTTTTCTTTCATTTGGCTAATTCTACTTTTCAAGGCATTCTCTTCATTGGATTTTTGTGCCTCTTTTACCATTTGGCCTACTCTGTTTTTAAGGTGTTATTTTCTTCAGTATTTTTTTTGTGCCTCCTTTACCAACTTTTTGACTCCCTTTTCATTATTTTCTTGCATCATTCTCATTTCTCTTCCCAATTTTTCTGCTACCCTCTTACTTGGATTTTTAAAATCCTCTTTTAACTCTTCCATAGACTGAGACCAAATCGTATTTTTCTTTGAGACTTTGAATGCAGGAATTTTGGCTTTGTTGTCTTCTTCTGAGTGTGTGTTTTGATCTTCCTTGTTACCACTTTCTATGTAACTTTCTAGGGTCAGATTGTTTTTCGGTTGTTTGCTCATTTTCCAGCTGATTTCTGGACCTTTAAATCCATGCTAAAGCAGGGCTGTGTTTCCTAAGTAGAGGGGGCACTATCACAAGCTTCAGGTTTTTTGTACAGCTGTTTTCAGAGGTAATACTGAGGACCTGTAAATTTTTGGCTCTTCTAAGGTGGTATGATCTAAGGAGAAGGTGTATTTAGTACTCATTTGTACTGTGCACTGGTCTGTGAGTGACCACAACCACTCTTTTCAACCCTGGAACTATAACCCTGCTCCCCTGTAGCCACAAGCTCTGCTGTGCTAGTGCTCCTCCTCACACTGGAATTGCAGGACTGCAACCCAGATCCAAATATAGTCAATGCAACAGAGTCCTGCCCCTAGTACCAGCAAATCTCCTTCTGGCTTGTTGTTCAATTCCCTTACTGTCTGTGGGGAGAAAGGTCGGGAAACTGCCAGTGTTGCCACTGATTCAGTCACCCTGAGGCCTGCTCCTGGTTGCTGTGCTGACATGACTCATGCTGGAATGTGCTCCTCTCTTACCCAGGTGCCACAGAACATTCCTGCTGCCCTTCTAACTGGTCTTGGGCTGGAAGATTGTTTCATTCCATCTTTTTGTGTTCTGCTGCTCTAGAATTTGCCATTATTTAAAGGTATTTGGAGGAGTTTGAGGGAGAGCTCAGGCAAGTCCCTGCCTTTACTCTGTTATCTTGGCTCCACCTTCTCTCTACAAAATTTTAAAAGAAAAAGAGAAATGCCTTCCATGTGTGTTGGGTTAATCCTTGATGGAGGATATATAGGAAGACACAAAACTGATCACATAAAATTAGAAAGCATGTTTATATTGTACTCAGCACCCAGAGAGGGTATACACTCATCATAGATCCATAAAAGGATGGGTGTTTGTATATGTAAGGCAGAGGGAATGCCAGCATGGCATAGTAAATAGAAATAGCTAAAGAAGATAGCTAACATATACACATACACACACTCATATACAGACACACACCTACCTATGTATCATATGTACTATGTGCCAGGCACTGTGCTAACTGCCTTACAAATATTACCTCATTTGCTCCTCATAGCAACTCTTGAAGGTAAGTGCTATGATTTTACAGATGAGGAAACTGAGGCAAACAGAGGTTAAGTGACTTGGTGCACTACTTTGTCGCTTCAGAGATAAGAAGACATGGCTTGCAGTGCCACCTCTGACACAGGACCTATGTGACCCTGAGGCAAGTCACTTAAGGCTCTCAGTGCCCTGGGCTCCTCTCCAAGATTTATAAGTCACAGAACAGTTGCTTGTTGACATTATTGGGAGTTTGTTCTCCAGGAGTTCCCTACATCAATGAAATTGCAGGTCTGGGGAAAAATAGAAACATGCAGAATATTGTAAGAAGTTCTAGGGGCAAAAAGCATAGCCAGAGATCTAGAGGAGACTTTAGAAGTCACTGGTTCTTAATTAAGCCCTTAATTTTACAAAGAAGGAAACTGAGGCCCCGAAAGGTTCAGTGCGTTGTCCAAGATCAGACAGGTCATAAATAACAGGGTCGGAATTCAAACCCAGTTCTGTTAATTCCAAACACAACACCCCGTTTTTGTACCACGTTTCCTGCTCTCAAGGAAACTTCCAGTCTGATTGTTCGGGGAAGGAGTAACATGGGGGCATGAACAATACATAAAAATATGTTGTACAAGTGAGAATTTGATTAGATGAATCGAGAGGTCAGACTGGGCTGAGAGATTCAAAGAGGGAGAACTTACTTCTAATCAGGACATTAGAGGACACTCCCGTGGAGGTGGAATCTAAGCTGCTTCTTGAAAGAATTTCAACAGGCAGAGATGTGATGGAAGTGTCCCTGGCAGTGGTATCCTAGAATCTCAGAACTTCTAAACATCTCAGAGGTCATTTAGTCCAAGGTTTGACCCAAATTCCCTTCTATGTATCCACAGTAGAGGGACCTTCAGCCACTGCTTGAAGAATTTTGTCAAGGACAACCTATGACCTGGGGAGACAACCCATTCCACTCTTGGACTAATTGTTAGGAAGTTTTTCTTTATTTTGAGCTGAAATTTGCCTCTCTGTAATTTTTACCCATTGGTTCTTGTTCTGCCTCTGGACCAAGTAGGATAGATCTAATTTTTCTTCCCATTATAGCCCTTCAAATAAAATAAGAATAACAACACCTAACCTTTATATAGTTATTATGTAGTTTATACAATGTGCCAGGTTCTGTGCTAAGCACTGTTATCTCATTTAATCCTTACAACAACTTTGGGAGATAGTGCTGCTATTATGCTCATTTTACAGTGGAGGAACTGGAAGCAGACAGAAATTAAGTGGCTTGCCCAGGGACACACAGCTAGGAAGGGACTGAAGGTGGATTGGAACTCAGATTTTCCTGACTCTAAGCCTGCCACTCTATCCACCATACCATATACCTGCCTAAATTAAATTAATTGAAACAGATTAAATTTAACAAACATTTATTTTTGGGTTCCCTCTTCTAATAATATTTTATTTTCCCCAATTATATATAAAGAAAATTTTTTTTAAAAAATTTGAGCACCAAATTCTCTCCTTCTTGCCTTGAGATGGTAAGCAAATTGATATAGTTAACAACCATTTATTAAGCATCTATGTACCAGGCACTGGTTGGAGGTGCAAAGGCTACAATGAATCATCTCAAGTTCCTTCAACTTAAGTACTCTTCTAGATGTTATCTGGTCTGGGAAGAGTTTGATGGGACTATCCCTTCTTGTGTTTGTAAGATCAGAAATTTAGAATAGGAAGGGATCTTAGGCATTGTCAGGTCCAAACCCCTCATTTTACAGGTAAGGAAACTGAGGGCCAGGGAAATAAGTGACTTCTCCAGAGTCACACAAAGACTAGGTTTTAGCAGAGTGGATTTCATAGTTCAAAAGAATGATTAGGGAGGCTCCCATGGGCAGGCTCAGTTTGGTTATGCAAACTAACAACCATAAAATGCTCTTTTTCTGCCATGTTGGCGGGGCACGAGGAAGATTTTTTTTAAAGTTTTGTAAAATCTTTTTAAAGGGGGATAGAACCTGTGTTTGAAGTAGGTGGGATAATGTGTCAGTGTCAGCGTCAGTGATGAGACTCAAACCCAGGACTTCTCAACTCCAAATCTTGTACCCTCTTCACTATGCCACTATGCCACATTGTTCTAAAGGCCATTCCTAATTTTTAGCTCACTAGAACCTCCGGATATATTGTTTATGATCTGTTGCCTGACTCTCAAGCAACAGATCATTTTTAACTCTAATGTAGGATTTTACATGCATTCCTCTACAATTCTCTCTCTTTTTTTTGGTTCAGCCCATTGCTCTAGTATGTTCATCGTTTTTTGGATTATGACTGTCATTGTCTTGTTCCACATTATGTCACTTGCTGATTTGATAGATATGGAACCTATTTTTTCATCTAGGTAATTGACCAACATTTTGAAAAGCACAGAGCCAAGGAAAAGATTCCCCAAGGCATCCCACTAAAACTTTCTTTCAAAGCCAAAACATAAGTTAAATGTCTTTATGGTACCCACACTCCTCACTGGCATAAATCCATTAACATGACTTCTCTCTAAGTCTTCCAACAAGTTCTGAATCTAGTCCATGCTTCTCTGTGTGGTCCACAAGGATTTTGTCAAATGTTTTGCTGAAATTCACATACTATATATGTGAAATCTACTAGCCTGCAAGCCCTGTCATATGTAAAAGGAAGGGGCATTGTCCGTCTGCTGCATATCTATGGGTAGTGCGCTTCTGGAAATTCTTGGTAATGTGCAAAGAAGGAAACCTGACCCATCTTTCAGAGAATATACGTGTATTTTGTGATATTTACTATCTTCCTATTTTGTGATTAAGAAAGAGCCTTCTAGTTGGTTACTGAGCCAGAACTGAACATATAAGAGCCATGAACTCATTAAAGGAAATCAGCTAATTCTGGCATTATCTGCTCACGATGGTCCCATGCTGCCTCTTGATGGCGACCACTTTCCTTTCTCACAAACCAACCCTTTAATCATGCATTCTAGAATTTTGTCAGCAATCCAAGTCAATTTCACGAGATTAGAGTCTGGAAACTACCCTCTTTTTCTTTTTGAAAATCAGGGCAAAATGTGCCCTTGTCCAATTCTTCCCCTCCTCTCCCACGCTCCATGAAATTTCAAAGTTCACTAGCAGAAATTGGACAACTACATATCTGCCAGTTCTCTCAGTACTCTGGGACTTAAGTTTTTTGGTTCTGATGACTTGAACTCTCTGAGAGCATCAAGGTGTTCATTCATCTTGGATTTTAACTCTGTATTAATCATTTTTGTTCTATCCTTTCCAATCCAAAGATCATTTTCCTTGGTAGAGAAACAACTGCCAAATGAGTCAAACAATTCTACTTTATTTCTGTTTTCTGTTGTCATTATCCTATCTACCTTAAATTGAGGTTCTGTCCTCCTGTAAAAAAACTTCCTCATGCACCCCAACATGCAAAAAAGGACATTTTGTGATTGTTAGTTTGCGTAATCCAACTGAGCTTGCCCATGGGAGCCTACCAGCTCATTCTCTAGAACACTAAAATCTACTCTATCAAAATCTAGTCTTTGGGAGGCAGAATTAGCAGAACTTGGCTACTGGATTAACAGGAGGAAAGAGAGACAAATTAAAGATATCTTCAATATTTATTATGGGTTGTTACCTAGATCTGGTTGAAGGCTCCCTCTTAAAGATCTAGAGTAAAAAGAATGTGCAGAGAATTTGTCCTCTTATAGCTGGTGAAACTTCATAGCACCCATTCAGGTATCCCAAAACCGTTCATAGAAAGGAAAAATTACATTCTTCTTGTGGTAATAAACAACTGGAAACAAAGGGCATGTCCCTCAATTGGGAAATAGCTGAACAAATTATGGTAAATAAGTATAAAGGAATGCCTTTGTGCTATATGGAATGAAGAAAGAAACAGTTTGAACTGATGCAGAGTGAAGTAATAGAATAAGGAGAATAATATGTACTATAGCATCACTGTGGTAAAAATGAATCATTTTGAAAGACTTAAGAAATCTGATCAGTGCAGTGATGACAGAGTACTGATGACCAAGGAGTACTCTTTATCTCCTGACTGAGAATCAGAAGCACATTTTTAGATTTGGCAAATATGGAAATTTATTTTGCTTGAATAAACTTACTTGTTATAAGGGTTTTCTTTCATTTTTTCTTTGGGGGTGGAAAGTTGAGGGGAAGAAAATTATAAAATAAAGGGGATGATTTCCAAAGTCTCTTTTAGCCAAAATCTATGGGTTTTAACACTTAGATATGTTTTACTAGACATTTATTATCAGAATATTCAGGATTTATCCTCATTTTATGGTTGAGGAAAGAGTTAAGTGACTTGCCCAGGGTCACACAGCGGGTAAGTGAGGTCTTCCTAATTTCAAGTCTGGTACTCTATCCTCTGCCTACTCCTTGTGTGACCTTGGATAAGTCACTCAAATTCTCCGAACTTCTGTGCCAGCATTTATAAAATGAGTGAGTTGAGTTCAATGGCATCTGAGGGCTTTTCCAACTCCAAATCTGAGATTCTATAATCCTATGTGTTTTTCCTCTCATAGGACCAGCAATTCTTAGAGTTGGAAGGAATTCTATTAGAATTGGAAAGCAATTCAGGTATCATTTAGTACATTTTCCAACCAAAGTAGGAATTCTGTCCAGACCTTCTAAACAAGAGTCTAAAACACAGATACTCTGTAATTAAGTTGATACAGGACTGAGGGCATGTCATGTCCTGAATTACTGGAGCAAGAATTCTTAACCACTTCATGTGTATCATGGACCCCTCTGGAAGTCTGGCGAAGCCTAAGGACCCCTTCTTAAAATAATGTTCTTAAATGCATAAAATAAAATCCATAGGAATACAAAGGAAATCAATTATATTGAAATACGATGTTTTATATATGTATAAATTACACATAGGTTATATTATATATAATCTATATGCATATATAGCATGCAACATGTGTATATGTATGTATATATATATATATACATATGTGTATTATATAAGTGACCTGAAGGCTCTTCCTTTCCCAGTGTTTCAATTTTTCTCTATAATATCAGGAATTGGGGGTGTGATGATCAGTGTTTAATAACCTGTCCTCTGGGGGGAAAAGACATAGGTAGGACATACTTTTAAGTCTAACATGTAGGATGAACATTTTCTCCATCACTTTCTTAAAGTCTAGACAATCAACAAAACAAATCAAACCAATTTCCGAGGTATAATAAATACATACCAGTTCCAGTGCACTTCTAGCTACTGTTTGATTTGCTTTTCCATTCCTCCTTTCATTCCCTCAATAAATATTTCTCAAGGACCTACTATGTGTCCTGTCCAGTTTAAGGTGCTAAAAAGGACTTGGAATGAGGGGAAATATCTGTGATTCTATCAATACAGGGAACTCTCAGTCTGAAGAACCCCTTCATCAATTAGGATTGGCCACTTAAGGGTCACTTAGTGTCTCAGGGTACTGTCTGAGGTCCTTTACAACATTATAGAAGACATGCCCAGGTTTAGAGATCCAGAATGTGTCTGGGGGAGAACTTGAAACACCACTTCCTGAATCTATAGTCAACCCCCAAACGCACCATACCACCCTGCCTTTCAACACAAGGGATATGGAGGCAGAAGGATGGAGTAGACGTAAATGCCCTGGGTTGGGAGGTGGAAGGTGGCCAAAGCACCTGGTGACTTTAGCGGGTAGGGACCATTGTAGACCCATCCTTAACTTTTCTAGATCACTTCATTTGAAATGCTTAAGTTAAAACTTAAAACGGAAGAGTAAGATTAACTGTTTTCAATGATCTTCTCTAACTCTATAGCCCTGTGTTTTAGAAAGATAGGGTCCCCACCCAGCTTAAAAAGACAGGGTCCCCAGTCAGCAACTCAATTACTAGTGATCTCACCAACTCCAATCTCTGATGCTTTTGTTTGACCCCTCCTAGGCACCTAACCATAGTCTTACTTAGGTATCACTATCTGTGTACATGTTTTATCCCTTTCTCTCACTTCAAAACCAGCAAAACCTGGTTGTATGCTCATTAAAGACAGGGAATGTGTTGTTTTTCATCCTTGTATTTCCATCAGAGGCACCATGGTGCAGTGGTTAGAGTTCTGGCTCTAACCTGGAAGACCTGGGTTCATATCCTGCCTCTGACACCCTGACCAAATCTGGTAACCTCCTTTGTCTGTTCCCCAGGCAATCCTCTGAGGAGATAGGAGTCTTGAAGGGGAACTGAGTTATCCTTAATCTCCAGCCAGAGGGGATGGATTTAGAATCTAGAATGTGAGGTGTGTATGTGGACATTGACCAATGTGTGAAATTTTTTTTGCTGGACTATGAATATTTATTGTAAGGGATTAAAATTTTTTCTGTAATGGGCAGTGAGAGAGAGAGATGATAAATGCTTATGAAATATAATTTAAAAATAAACTTAAAAGATTATAAGTTGCTGAAAGGAAGAGGAAGGACTCCCACCAAGAGGCTCCTACAAAGCTGAAATCACAGGTCTGAGTCAAGTTCTCCCCAGTTATCCTCCCCCCAAAAAACCCCATTCAACCAACCAAATGACCAAGTAACAAACAAAATAGCAGCCTTGAGTGCATTGTAGGTCCTTAATGTTTGTTGCGTTAAATTGAACATGTAAACAGATGCATCAGATCATAGACCATTTCTGCTTTCACAAGACTTTTCATAATTAAGAGTAGGAAGGAAAGAAGTACTTAATTGAGTACCTTCTATGTGCTAGGCATTGGGTTAAGCACTTTATAATTCATTTCATCCTCACAACAACCATGAAGGGAGGTAAGAGCTGTTATTTTCTCCATTCCACAGTGAAGGAAATTGAGGTAGATAGAAGTTAAGTGTCTTGCCCAGGATCACACAGCAACGAATTGACTGATGCTGAATTTGAACTCAGATCTTCCTGACTCCAGACCCAGGGCTCTATCCATTGAGCCACTAGGTGCCTCCGTGGCAGTCAGATTGGCACCACCTAGCTGCCTTCAGAAGAGCTAGTGTCACTCTAGCAGGGGATGAGTGAGTTCATTTCTATTAAAGAGGAGAGAGGGTAGGAGGAGTTAAGAAAAATCACAGATTTGAGAAAGTGTCTGAGAGAAATCTGATCAAACCAGTGAGGAAAGCAACACAAAGGGAGTTTGCAGACCTGAGTTTAGGTCTCAGTTCTACCTCTGAGGTGCTTTAGCACCATTTTTGGCATATAATAAAAGCTTAATTAGTGTTTGTTGATTGACTCCACACCTAATCTTGGATCTTTGTTATCACAGGATTCTCCCTCACATACTCTATGCTCCAGTCAAATTGGACCAACTCCATGTCCCCTATCTCCAACTCATTTTCTCCACCAATGATACTTGTAACATGAAAATTTGTCTTGGGTCATGTTTTTATGACCTGTTCCTTCGGATATCACATAACTAATTGTTTTTTATTCTGATACACATATAACTGTATGATAGCCTGAGAAGCAGCGTGGTGTGGAGACTAGGAGCTGAACTTGGCCTAGGAAGATTTGGGTTCAAAGCCTACCTCAGATACTTACTCAATGTGTGATCCTGGGTAAGTCACCTAACCTTTCTTACCTCAGTTTCCTGAAGGATTGGGCTCAGTGGCCTCTAAAGTCCCTTCTAGTTTTAAATCTCTGCTCCGATGATCTGTATTTGTGACAGTACACAGATGTATTGTGTCTGAGAGAAGGGGCTACCTCAAAAGAAATCGAGGGAGTCTGATTTATTTTAATAACAGTGCTCAAATTTTAAAAACCTACCCTCAAAGTCACCCTAGTATCCTGGCCAAAGCTGCCTGGAACTAGGCAGCAGGATGGCCTTATGGGCCATCAGGACACAAGGAACTGTGTTAAGTACCTGGGATGTAAAGATCTTCAAAAGAAGAAAAGGCCAGCAAGGACCCTTTTTCCACTGAGCCCTCATCTCTGACCCAAGGCATGTTCTGGTTTAAGAGGCTGCTTTTTCCATCCTTCTCACGGTGCTGCTGGATTTTGCTCAATTCTGCTGAAAAGTGTTAAGCTCCAAGAGAGTCTCAACACTTAGCATTTAAATGAAGGCTCCTGACAATATTGGGGGAAACAGTCTGTCCTCCCTTCCTTCGAGGGCCTCTGTGTGAGAGGACGGATGGGACATGGAGGCCCCCCCTCCCTTCCCAGAGAGTCCAGCAAAGCTTTTGCCAGGACTCGTAATAGGCTCAGAACATTTTTCCTCCATGCTCTTACCACCTGAGCTCCATGCCACCCTTGGCCATATCAATCTCTAAGCCTCTATTTTCTTGTTTGTAAAATGAGGGGGTAGAAACAGATGATCTCTCAAATCCCTTCCAGGGGAGATCTTTGGCACATCCATAGTCTCCTTTGCAGAGGCACTGACCATAGTGCCACTTTCTGCTAGATCATCTGAAAGATGCTAACTAAATAAACACCTCCATGAATACAACTCAGTGACTGAATTCAGACCACTGAGTGTTCACACACAGCACTGCATCTCCCATTTCCACACCTTTGCTCTGTCTATGTGTCATGTACTTCTTTCTCACCTCAGTTTCATAGAATCCCTCCTTTTCTTAAAGATTCATCTCATATCCCATCTTCTAGATGTAGCCTTTCCTGATTCTCTCAGCAACAAGTGCCCCTTCCAAAAAAACCCAGAATGGTGTTTAAACTCCATGATTTAAACTGTATGTGCTTAGATGCCTGTCATAGTCTTTCCTAATAGGTCAACTGTACACACATGAGAGTAGGGACTGTTATATTTTTGTTTTTTTCCCTACCACCTATCACAATGCCTGACCCATAGCAGGTGTTAATACCATGTTAGCTGATCGATTTTTCTCACACTTCACTCCCCTCCATGAGCTCTTCGAGTCACTGATGCTGGCTGCCCTGCTGTTCCTTGCACAGGACACTCATCTCTTGGCTCTCGGCATTTTCTCTGGCTGTCCCCCATGCTCACAGTCCTCTCCCCCTTCATCTCCACCTCCTGGCTTCCCTGATTCCATTGTGCCTCACTGAATTCCCACCCCCTCCAGAAATCCTTTCCTGATTGATATCTCTTAATGTTAGTACCTTCCCTTTGTTGATTTTCTCCAGTTAACTTGTTTATAACTTGTCCATACATAGCTGATCACACATTACTTCCCCCCATTAGACTGGGAGCTCCTTGAAGGCTGGAACGATTTTTGCCTTTCCTTGGTTCTCCAGCATTTAGCACTAAGTGCTTAATAAATACTGGTTTTCAGAATATTAAAAAATGAATGTCAAAGATATTTTACATGTAATTATGAGATATTTAATGAAAAAATATTTAAAAAAAAAACAAATCCTTGTTGACTGATTAAAATGAAAAAGATGATGATTTCTGCCTTCAAAAACTGTTGGGGAAGGAGCAGGGAGAGAATGGGGTAAGAGATAGATGTTCAAATAATTTTCCCATAGCTTAGAATGTGATGATCATCCAGAAGTCAGAGAGTGGCCTGAGAGGTTTGGTGAGGGAGGAATCATTTTAACTGGGGAAGATGTGGATTTCATGAGAGAGAACATAGTAAGACCTCAAAGTTAGAGAAAAGTTTCAGTGGGGAGAGATGTTTGGAACTGGGGCACCTTCTAAGAATACTGAATGGCAGAGACAAATGCTTGGAGGTCAGAAAGTGCCGGGAGAGGTCACAGAACTGTAAGTAGATGAAGACTGGTTGGAAGTTCTAGTGTTTAAAAAGTGCGAGATGGGCCAGAAAGGTAAGCTAGGACCAGTGGGAAGGCTTCCCATGGCAGCTTAATTCATTTCCATTAATATTCATGAATTAGATTACCTTCCATCCACTCTATAGTTTTTGTCCTCTTGTCTCCCCCATTAGAATGTGAGTGCGCTGAGAGCAGGGATGGTTTTTGCTTTTCCTGGTACTGTCTGTGCTTACAGTCATGCCTGACATGTAGTAAACACTTAATAAATGATGGTTGATTTGACATTGATTTTTATTTATATTTATTTTATTGATAGCTCTTATATGTTCCTCACAACAAAAGCAAGGTTCATGCCATTATTGTCCCTATTTTTACAGATGAGGAAACTGAGGCCAAGAGAGAGTAAGTGCCTTGCCAAGATTTTCACAGTTAGTGAATCTCTGAGGAGGGATTTAACTCCAGGACTTCCTCACTCGGTGCATAGCTCATACCACATTTCCACCTCCTATTAAGCCTCTGTAAGAATCTATGGTAGACAATGGGGATATAAAAACAGTTCCTATCACATGGTAAAAACAATAAATATTTATTGATGGACCAAAAAAAAAAAATAAACACTGTCCATGCCCTCAAGAAATTGATATTGATTAGGAGTAGGAGATTCAAGTTTACAAATTAGTAAATTTGAACAGTATATAAAAATAATTTCAAGAAAGTGTGCTAATAACTGTATTTCATCTCAAAGACAAGGGAAAGGTTTTTTTGAGAGGAGTAACATGGCCAGACCTAGGTATGAGGAAGATTCTTTTGTTAGCTGTGTGGAGCATGGATCGGAGAGGGGAGAGACTGGAGGCAGGAAGATCAGTTAGGAAGGGATCGCACTAGGCCAGGAGGATTTTAGTGAGTGCCTGGCTGAGGGTAGCTGCAATGGGAATGGAAAGGAAGAAATGGATGGATAGAAGAGGTATCACAGAGATAAAATTGTTTTTAATTAAACTAATTTAATTAAATTTTTTTCAATTGACAAAAATCTATTTTAGCAGTCTCCTACCCCCAGTTCTACTGGGGAAAAAAACACTAAATCATGCAAAACATATTCCACATTGCCCATATTAAAAAAAAAAGTCTCATTTTGCACTCTGAGTTCATTTCTCTATCCAAAAATGGGTATTGTATCTTCACTTGGGAAATCAAATGGATGACTCTTGGTGACTAATTGGATGTAGAGGGTAAGATGAGAGAAAAGCCTTTTTATTTTTGGTTCTGAATTCTTCCCCTTCCATCTCTTCTCCATCACCCATTGAGAAAGCAAGAAAAACTAAGCTTGGAACAAATATGTACACACATTAGTCATATCCCCCAAAATTATCCTTCAATCTGCATTCTGAATGCATCAAAGTGAGGAAAGAGGTGAACCTGTTCTGTCCCCTTAGCCTGAGCTGTGGGAAAACCCCAACATCAATTTTTTTTCTTTTCATCTTGGCCTGATTCCATTTTCCCTGCCTCTGGTGGACTGCCAGGATGATGTCCATGAATATGATGACCTTGGCTTCTCTGTAAGTTTAAAATATCTCTTTTAGGTTTGGGTCTGTTCTGGGGTGGCAGAAGGCAAACCAGTACTAGAATGACAGGGAATTCAAGATGTCTACCTACCTGCCTGCACTGTGGGCTAGGCCTTTGCTCTGGGGCCTGACACCCCTTGACATGTAGGCCATGAGGAATATAATTAGTTGTGTAGATCAGGTGCAAAGTCATCTCTGCCCCCCCACTGGTTCAGCTTTCACCCTAGAACCAGCAAAAAGTATTGTATGAATAAACCAAATCACATCCTGGGGTGAGGTGATGGGGGACTGCTCCCCTTATTCTGTAATCCATGGGAAGCAATCAGCTTTTTGGATGAGAATGGAGAAGAACCAAGAAAAAATACCTGCAGTCCTGGCCCTCAGAAGGGGGTGACCAAGGTGTTCAAATCTGGCCTCAGATACTTACTAGTTGTATGACCTTGGGCAAGCCACTTCATCCTATTTGCCTCAGTTTACTCATCTGTGAAATGAACTGGAGAAAGAAATGGCAAACTACTCCAGTATCTCTGCCAAGAAAATCCCAAATGGAATCATGAACAATGACAAAATTTCTGACATCAAGGTCCTATAACTAGCTTCTTTGTAAGAGTCTTAGAGAGCTGTCTGGAGGTACTGAGAGGTCCAATAAATCTCTAGCAGCTACAGAGCCAGCATGTGTTTGATCTGAATGGCAAAGATGGCATTTTCTTTCCTTTATGCCATACTTCCTTTTAATAAATCCTACAATTTGCTCAGCTTTTCACATTGTGTTCCAGATGCTGGAGGAACTGTAAGAGACCTTTGTGATGGAAGGTAAAGGAAGGGAAATCTCAATTGACTCTTGGAAAAGAAAGAATGGAAAAAGACTGGAATGGAAAACCCTTTGCCCTACTTGCTTCCATAACATTTCATCAAGAGTATACTTCTTTATGTCATGTAAGGAATTAAAGATGATTCTCAGGCATCCTCCTCTTTCTAGTCCTTTCAGGCATTGAAACTTGAACAAATTCATAACACAAATAAAAATTGTAAGCAGAAAGAATCTGGGTCTTGAGGGTGCTCTCTATTTTATATCAATGTTGGAGGTAGGAGGAAATTTGACAGTGGCATAAAGAAGGGAACTTTTCAGTCATCCAGAGACTTAGGGAAGGCCCCTAGGAATAAGGTGGGATCACAGAAGGTAGAGTCTTAGAACTGAGTAGGAAGGGATCCTGGAGATCACTAATGAGGAATGATATAATGAAGAAAATCCTAAACGTGCCATTAACTCTCTCCATCTCAATTTTCTCTTCTGTAAAAGGGAGAATAATGATACCTATAGTGCTTCACAGGATTATGATGAGGATCAAGGGAGCTAATGCATGTAAAGTGCTTTGCAAACTTGAAATCACTATATAAATGTCAGTTACTATTATCTCCAACTCCTCTGTTAATATGTGGAAACTGAGGGCCAGAGAAAGAACTTACCAAGATCATAAAATCTGGTTAGGAGCAGAAGCAAAACTGGCACCCATGTTTCCTGAATCCTAATCCCACCAATGCCCTTTGCTTTAAATCCCTCAACCTTGGTCACATCTCCGGGCATCCCAGAGAAGAGGTCAGAGGTTCACCTCCCTGGCCAATACCAGGATTCTTCAAGCGCAAGGCATGGACGAGAAGTCGTATATTACCACTGTGAAGATTGTGGGACAGTGTACCTCCTTCCCCCACTCCCAAGGACTGGCAGCTTTGGAGTTCGTTTTCTGTGACCCTGGCACCATGGTACCTGCTAAAAGTGTTCGCTGGTGCTCTCCACCCTCACCGCTCTCCCCTGAGCATCCTCTCCCTCCTCCTTCCTCGAGCCTTTCAGACAGGGCTACAAGTCAAGCAGAAGTTGGAACCGCAGTTTGCTAAGTGTTCCTGGGTTGCATTGATAAAAGGAACAGACAGTGCCTTCATTAAGATGTTCACAAAGGCTGGAGTTGGTCAAGCCTCTCTCCCTAGTACGAGAGGAGACAGACCGCCCACAATCGTTCCCTGGTTTTTTGTTCTTTTTTTTTACAAGTAGAGCCAAGTAATCAGAAGCCAGAGAACTAACACAATGGAGAATGATTTAAAGGAAAACAACTTTGAAAACCATCCAAACTCTGATCGGTGCAGTGACTCCGCTTCCGAGAGGACTGATGGGGAGAGAGACCTCCCTCCTTACCTTTCCGCAGGAAGGTGGCGATCTATGGGTGTAGGATAAGGCGTAGACGGTGAGATGTGGCCAGTGTGTTAGTAATGTTTTCTGATACATGGGTTCTTTTGGTAGGAAGGGGAGAGTCATAGAGTGATGTAAAAAAAACATCGATACTATAGCGATTTGGCTCCCAGATTTCAGACTAAATGGCATTCGCTTTTGAGAGCTGCAAAGATTCCTCACCTGCCGTCCCAAATAGCAAACCTAATTCAGATCGCAGCTTGTGGCAAAGAGCAATTAAAATACAATGAGTCAGCAGAAGGCATCTGCATGCTGTTCACTCAAAATTAGGCCAGGAGAGAGGGGGGAAGGGGATTTTTTTTTCCAAAACGTCTTCTAATGAGCACTTGCTTTCCCGTCTCTTTCTTTTCCCCTTTCTTTTTGAATCCAAACATTTGGATTGGGGCAGACGAGCCTCCTAGTCACCTTTCTGTCTGGCTGTGTCAGTGTCAAAGGGAGACAAGCATGGCCCCCTCCCCAGCCAGGGCCGTTGTCAAACAGTTATTCTTCTCAGTCTGGTGGAGGGCGAGAGAAACCTTGGGTCGCTCCCGGCAGACTCGGAAGGCAGGGGAATTCCTGCTGCCGTGTTACTCCAAATGCTCCCAGGGGACAGGCTTGGGGTGATCCCTCTGTCCCCCTGGGTTTTGTGTGTGTGCAGGAGAGAGGAAAGAAAGAAAGGCCTGGTGAAGTTGGAAGGGTTTAATTAAGTGCCCTCCACTGGTTTTCTATTTGAGCAATTACTTGGTGGGCCACCTTGTAATCCCAAACACTCGAACTGCCAGGCTCCGTGTCCAGCTGACATTATTCTGAGCCTCTTTCTAATCTGATTGAGATGGAAATGATCTCCTGGGAGGGGGGAGACAGAGAGTGGGAAATACGCTCACTGAGTCCAGGAGTGTGACCTCAGGAAGTATCCTGGACAAGAAGGTCCTCTTTCCTTCTGCTTGAAAAGTGGGGAGAGGCTCCTGTGACACGTCCCATACAGTGGAAGCTTAGACTGAGGTCTGGGAGGAAAGAGGGTTCAGATTGAGAAAGCCCCAACATCACCCAGTTCCGGGATCTCTGAACCTTCCTTACCTTACCCTCCTCTTTTTCTTCTTAACATTAGCATGCGGTGAGAAAATAAGAGGCAGAGGGGTGCATGGGAGAGAGCAGGGGTTCTTAAATCTTCTTTGTGTCATGGAACCCTTTGTCAGTCTGGTGAAGCCTATGGACTCCTCAGAATGTTTTTAAACTCATAAGATTATAAAATAAACCAATTAAATTGAAATATAGTTTTGAAAATATTAAAAACAAACAAACAAGTTCAAGCAGCCTAGGCTAAGGACCTCTGGAATGAAAGGCTAGTCTCAGATTTAGGAAGTCTGGGTTCCAGTTTTGCCTAGGACCAAAAAAAAGACCATTGGCTCTGGAGTCAGATCTGGGTTCAAATCACTCCTTTAATGCTTTCCATCTGTATGACCTTGGGTAGATCAAAACCTCTCTGGGTTTCAGTTCTTTTATCTATACAATGAAACAGTGGGACTAGATGGTCTGAATTTCTCTTTCAGCACTAGAACCACGAGTATGAGCTAACATATTAGCTACATGATCATAGGTAAGTTACTTAATGTCTCAGGGCCCTAGATAACTCTTTAATACTCTAAAATT
>CM053769.1:493562212-493632768 GCA_028658325.1 Potorous gilbertii
GAGAGAGGGAGAAATGGAATGGGACAAATTATCTCTCACAGAAGAGGCAGGCAGGAGACTTTTTAGTGGAGGGGAAAAGAGGGGAGGTGAGAGAAAAACATGAAGTTTACTCTCATCACATTTGACCAAGGAAGGAATAAAATACACGCTCATTTTGGTATGAAAACCTATCTTACAATACAGAAAAGTGGGGGGGATGGGGATAAGCAGGGTGTGGGGGATGATGGAAGGGAGGGCAATGGGAGGAGGGAGCAATTTAAAGTCAACACTCATGGAGGGACACGATCAAAAGAGAGAATAGAAGCAATGGGGGGCAGGATAGGATGGAGGGAAATATAGTCAGTCTTACACAACACGACTATTATGGAAGTCATTTGCAAAACTACACAGATATGGCCTATATTGAATTACCTGCCTTCCCAAGGGAATGGGTGTGGAGGGAGGAATGGGGAGAAGTTGAAACTCAAAGTTTAGGAACAACCATTGAGTATTATTCCTGCTATTAGGAAATAAGAAATACAGGTAATGAGGAATAGAAAATTATCTGGCCCTACAGGACAAAAGAGAAGATGGGGACAAGAGAAGGGAGGGATGAAAGAAGAGAGGGCAGATTGGTGATAGGGAACATCAGAATGCTCAGTGTATGGGGGGGGAGGGGACAAATGGGGAGAAAATTTGGAACCCAAAATTTTGTGAAAATGAATGTAAAATGTTAAATAAATCAATTTATTTAATTAAAAAAAATTTGACCAGGGGCACACAATTAATCAGTGTCTGAGACCAGACTGGAGCTCAGGTCTTCCTGACTCTGGGCCCAACACTTTATCCACACCTGTGTGCGCACACACATACACATACATATGTGTGTGTGTGTATAAAGTATGTATGGTGTCTATGTATATATACACATGTGCATGCATATACATTTATTATTATGCACAGACATGCATGTATATACATTTATGTGTGCACTGTACAGTACACCTCTATGTACACACATGCACTTGTATGTATATGTATGTACATGTATAAATGCTTGTGTGTGTGACTCCACTCACAGGGCCACAGGGCCTGCTACATTTAATACCACCACTCCCTTCTCAGGTACACTGAATGATGTGTGTGTGTGTATGTGTATACATATATATGAATATATATATTATGTGTGTATGTATCCACACACACACATCGACAGGCAGGCAGGCAGATAAATAGATACACACACTTTCGTATTGGAATTGATTGCCTAGTGATACTGCCCATGTGTTGATACCCCCTGGATATTGGCAGCATTCAGATTCCATGGAAAGGATACAACTCATGCTCTCATCTGGGTTGGCAGTCTTCCTCTCTCTAATGACTCTTAGCTGAGAGTTCTTGTGTGCCCACCCCAAACTTTGGTGTACCTGTCTCTGGAAACACAATCAATTTTGGATTGGTTGCATGGTAAGGCCAGGTGTCAAACTGCTGTCTGAACATCCTGGTCTGAACATACTGGGGAGAGAAGTTGTTCTTAGCATTCTTAAGAGTATTCCCTGGGGCTGTGAAAAACATTCAAATGATCCTTTTCATACTGTGCTTTATGTATCTGCTGACACAGTTTATTCATGCTTGAATATTTAGATGTTGTAAGCTCAACATTAGCTAAATGTGTGTGATGTACCTTGACCATATTGCAAGATTCAGACACTTTTATCTACTGAAAGTATGATTACAAATGGTTGTTTCACTGAGGCCGTGGTAATCAGTTCCAGTACATAACTCACCTCTCTTCTTGGGGAAAATAAACAGAGATGGCCCTGCCAACAACTGTGTAAGCTAGGCAGAGCCTTTTTTTCCATGTTCTCAGACTGCATCTTCTAATTGTTTAATGCCATCATGTGTCTATTCAGAAGGACTAGACAAGGTCAGGACTATGGGATCTATTGTGGGATTCCCTTTGCCTGGATAGAGCCCTCCTAGAAATCTTAACATTTACTGGGGATTTTCTGCCCCCGTACCCCCAGCCCTTTCAGGGAGCTGAACATAGCTGAAATGACTTTCTGGGCATGTCCTGGGAATTCTTTCCTTAGAAAACTACAGTGACTTGAATTTTATTCTTTGTCTCAACCATGCTTCCTACCCTCTGGATCCACCTTCCTACATGACTTTTGTAATTGCACAAAAGGACACTGATCTGAAATCATACAGCCATTGTGTCCTCAACTCTTCCATGGACTTCTTCTGCCCAAGACACATTCCTTCTCTTTTCATTCTTAGAGCCCCGGATCCACCAGTACTTGGTCCTAGAATTTCAGAGGATCCTAGCTTTAAAGTCAACTCAAAAGTTACAAGTTCTAAGTAACTTTGGAGAGGGGAAGGGAAATAAGCATTTAGTAAGTGCCTACTATGTGCCAGGCACTGCGCTAAGCACTTTACATTTATTATATCAATTGATCCTCACAACAGCTGTAGGAATTAGATGCTATTATCATTCCCATTTTACAGTTGAGGAAACTGAGGCAGAGGTTAAGTAGCAGCAGCTGTCATTTATACAGAACTTTAAGACTGACGCACATTTTCTCATTTGATCCTCATGGTAACCTGTTAACCCTTCTACATACTACACCAGAGGTTCTCATGTAGACCCATGGGGACTTCTAGGATTCTTTCAGGTGTCTGTAACATCAAAATAAGTCAGAATTATATTAAGATGTTTTCATTTCAATAAAGCTAATCAAAATAAACAAAAACTCTTTGAAAGTGTCTCAATAATTACAGAGTATAATGGGGTCCTAAGACAAAATGTTTGAGAAGCCCTGTACTATACTGTTACCTCACTTTTTGCCCTGAAGAGGAGACCCAGGCTATCTGACTTCGATGACAAAGGACCTGTTTCCCCATTCCCAGGGCACATCCGGATTTTTAGCCAATCTCACTACCAGGACTGTAAGTGTCTGCTTCATTTCTGGTCAGTTATGTTTCTCATGACCTTGGTGAAAAATTGCCCACTGGTAAGTTCATATCTACAGGTAAACCCAATGGTCAGGATGCCACCATGAAAGCATAAGTCACCATAGCCTTAGCACTCCCATAACCTGGAAACCTATAGTCTTCTTCTAGGCTCCAATCACTGAGGTAATGGATTCTGCAGTGCCTGGCATACAGTAGATGCTTAATAATTGCTTGTTTACTTGACCTCAACCACTTCCTCTTTATGCTCAAAAATCTGGATCTCTCTGATGGGGTGCTTGGGTGTTTGCACTTGGATTCCAATCCCAAGATCACATTTCTCCCTAGTTTCAAAACACTATCCCTGACAGTTTTTTCCCCAGTCCAAGGACACTATGACTAGCAATAACTCATGAGTAGGCCCCAGTAAGACAGACTACCTTTCCCCACAATTACTCATGAGTGGTTACTCAGTAAAATAAACTATCTTTCCCAATCACAAGAACAAGTTGACCTCTAAAAAAATTCTCTTGCAATGTATTGATTCCCAAAGTTATCATATTCAATCCAGAAGTCCAGTTATAGACATTAACTCTCAAAGCTATTTTGCTACAGATGTAACAGACCAAAAATTCACCCCTGAGAAACCTCTTCCCCTGGTTTCCAGTAGTGAATGATGCCTGTAACCAAGGCTACATGTTATCACCTGATTAACCTATCTGCTTTTCCTATATAAGCTTTAGCATCACTCCTGTTAAGTTGCAAGTTCCTTAGGGAATGCAAGTTCTCTAAGGAGCTCTGCCCACGAACATGGCATTACAATAAACCTTTACCACCTAGACTTAAAGAATGCTTGAGTCTGTGAATTCATTTCAGACAAACCTCTCCTGTACTCTGGTCTTTGGTGGGGGGGGGGCTCCCTGAACCTCTCAAATCACATTATACCCTCTCTACCTCCTTTTCCTTTTGGCCCAATGATCATTGAACTGCACTAGCTAGTCTGCAGAATTCATTTTCAAGTCACCAAATATTTATTAAATACCTACATAATGACAAATGTTTACCACATGAAGATATTACTTTTGGTACCATGTATATAAAGGTAAAAATTGTGTAATACTCTCTTCTATGAATCTCTTGGATTTAGTCATCTGTTTTCTTTCTCTCTCTCTCTTTTTTTTAAAGCAATCAGGGTTAAGTGATATGCTCAGGGTCAGACAGATAATACATGTCTGAGGTTGATTTTGAACTCAGGTCCTCCTAACTTCAGGGCCAGTATTTTAGCTTTTATGACACCTAGTTGCCTCAGATTTAGTCATCTGACCAGGTCTTTAGAAGTCAAATTATTTTCTAGCCCTCTCTTATATTTCCTCCTTTAACCCTTCCTAAAATATATCAATTAACATGACCTTTTCCAAACTCAAAAAATTCTTATCTCTTGGAATCTACCATTTTAAGTGACGAATGAGATATTATGAAGTAATAATAGATTAAGAAGTTCTCCTTGTTGACAAGATCTAGCTCCAAGTCCTGTTTCTAAGAATTATTTGCTATATGAACTTTGACTGACTACTTAACCTCAAAGTGCTCTTGTTCAAAAGAAAACTATTTAAGATCCTGAGTTACAGATAAGTTATTCATTGGCATCCATAGGAGTTTCTACCATACCAGTGGAATGACTATAACCCAGAATTTCAGGAATAGTTTTAAAACTATTCCTGACAGTTTCTGCAGAACTCTTGACAATGAAAACACAGGTAGTGTCCATGAACAGTGTAAGCTGTCCAAACTGGCTCATGCATTTTCTTCCCTGAACCTACAGAAAGGCTGCATGTGACTTATACTACCAAGTGAAGAATGGTTTATCTGTTACCAACCAGTAACAGGTACTTTTTTCCAATCACTAATCTAGTGTCTCCCTAGAGTCTTTTCAGGCATGTGTGTGAATTTTGTTGTTGTTTAGTCATTTTCTCAATTGCATCTGATTCTGTGACCCCTTTGGGGATTTTCTTGACAAAGACACTGGCATGGTTTACCATTTTCTTCTCCAGCTCATTTTACTCATGTGGAAACTGAGACAAACAGGGTGAAGTGACTTGCCCAGGGTCACACAGCTAGTAAGTGTCTGAGGCCATATTTGAACTCAGGGAGAGGAGTCTACCTAACTCCAGAACTCTATGCAATGTACCACCTAGCTTCATGAAACCACCTTCTAAAAGGCATTAATGCCCCTCTGCTTGCCTTCAGAGGGCATTCTGCTTGTAGATTCCTTAGACTATCCCCACACTTTACTTTCACACACTATTACCCACCCCCATCTCCAACTGCCATCAAACTCACAACTTCAAGCTGTTGGGTTGTGCAGCTTCAGAATTTAATACAGGGTTGGGGGTCAGGGAGACAGATCATACGGGATATTACTAAAAATACTAAAAGAATGAAATCTATATCTCTAGTACGCACACCCCATATCCAGGCTTCTTTTCTTTCATCATAACTCCCCTGGTACTATAGGGATCAGGCACTCCCAGGAAGAAGGTACTCAACATACAGTGTCCACATTCTTTATTGAACATAAAAATTTCAATACTCTTATATGAGACCATTTACCTTCCTTGATTTCCCTAAATTTCCTTTTCTTCATTCTAGGAGGTCTCAACTTATATATCGTATTCCCTCAGACATTCTTACCATTCAGTTCCTTAATGTCTTCATTTCATGTGACCTACTTTGCCGTACTTTAGATATACATAATGATAGTCATACACTTGATCTTGCCATCAGCCATAAAAGCTCCATTTCCATATTTATGAATTCGGAAATTCCCTTATCTTATCATGACCTGTTATAACTCCACCTCATTGACTGCCTTGCAACCCCAAACCCTACTCTTCAATCTCTCCATGGTCTCCAGTCCCTTGACCTTTTGCTTCCTTCCCAGCCATCAACCCTACCTTGTTTACACTTTTCTCCCTTCCCCATTGTGACTCCTTAGTGAACCCATTAAGCATTACAGTGAGTTATTCTGACCAGAAAATCTGATGGTCTTCTTCTCCCAAACTGATTTTTTACAAAGTAGGTCATATTTTGCCTCAATTCTTACCTAGCCTGAATGGGTTTCCACCCTGTCTTAATTTTTAAAAAAAGTAGAGTGTATAAGAGAATGAATGTGCTAAGATCTACTCACCTCCGTAACTCTAGATTTGGTGTAATCTGCTTCAGCTCCCCTGCCCCTCTTCTCTTTCCTCAAACCTCAATCCTATCAGATTTTCATCTTTTCATTTTTTGTTTTAATGCCTCTCTAGTTAAAGTTTATTTTTCTTAGGGTTAATCATTCCCTTAATCTGTCCTTCATATTCCTTTCTTTCCTTTCTTCTCTTTCACTGCTGTTTTTCTGCCAAATGAAATATATTTCTATATAAAACTCCTTTTGTGTTAATACGATTGTGTGTGTATTCTTTCCTCCTTCAACTTCAGATGAAAGTAAGATTTAAATATCACCTGTTTGCCTCTCCCTTCCTTCTTGCTTATATATTCTTCTACTTGTGTAACTTGAGTATGTAGTACCATTTCCCTCACTCTCTGTCACCCTTTCCCCCAACACCTTTCCATTCTCTTTAAGATTGTCAAAATATAACTAAACCACCCTCGAGGCCCTCTGTCTTATTGATTCCCCTCTATGATCACTGATAATAAGGTTCTGAGAGGACAAATGTCTCATCTCCTCATATTAGAATATAATCAGTTTATCCTCTTTAGTAACATAAAATTGCTCACTGATGCTTACCCTTTTCTGTTTCTTTTGACTTGTGTTTTTATTTCTAAGTTTCTATTCAGCTCTGGTCTTTTCATCAGAAATACTTTGAAACACTCTATTTCATTATTTATTCATATTTATCATTGATGACATTAAAGATGAGGCATTACCATCTACTTAGTGACTGTACCCTAAGGACTGTAGGATCATTCCATCTGAGTTGTAATCATAGGTATTATGTCCCTCCTTAAAGCTCATATGAGCTTCTAGAGAGCAGACTGTCTTATTTTTCTGTTGGTGGCTCCAGTGCTCAGCACAGTAGTTTGCATGTAGTAAGCACTTAATAAATGTTTTATTCATTCATTCAATAAAGGTTCATTCTTCCCCTATAGGATTTTACTCAGTTTTTCTGGGTAAATTATTCATGGTTGTAATCCTGTATCTTTTGCCTTCTGGAATACCATAATCAAAGGACTCCATTCCTTTATTGTGGTGGCTGCTAAATCTTGTGGGATCCTGACTGTGGTTCCTTGATACTTGAATGTTTTCTTTCTGACTGCTTGCAGTATTTTTATTTTGAATGAAAAAATACAAGAAAATGTAAAATATCACATAGCAAAAACAACTGAACTGGAAAACAGAGACAATTTAAGAATCATTGGACTACAGAAAAGCCATTACCAAAATAAGAGCCTAGATATCATATTTCAAAAAAATCAAAAAACAAAATTTTCAAGGTCTCTTAGAACCATAGAACAAAGTGAAAATTGAAAAAAACCACTGTTCACCTGAAAGAAATCCCAAACTGAAACTCTCAGGAATATTATACTAAATAGTTCAGGAGTGGGAAACCTGCATCCTTGAGACCACATGTGACCTCAAGGATACAGGTTTCTCATTCCTAGAATAGTCTTAAGCAAAATAATCTCTAACTAAGGTTGATTTCTAAGAAGGACTTAAAGAAAGAAAGACTAAAAACTTGTTTTGTTGATCTCGATGGGGGAAAGAGACAACAAACTTAGAATACTGGAGCTGAACTCACTCCTTCCCTCTCACTTCTGATTTCCTCTTTACAAAATGGAGGCAAGAAATAAAGAGGAGGAAAAGTATAAGAAAATAAGATAGAGGGAAATACAAGTTTAACACTCATATTATGAATGTGAATGAGATGAACTTACTCATAAAACAAAAGAAGGAAGTAGAATGGGTAGAAAGTAGATTATAACAATATGTTGTTTTCAACATTTGAAACAGAAATATTCAAAAAGTGTTAAAATAAAGGGCTGGAACAAAGCCTATTTTGCTCTGGCTGAAATAAAAAGGGCAAGGGAGAGTAGTCATGGTCTCAGACAACAACAATGAAATGGACTTAATTTAAAAAGATAAATGGGGAAGCTATATTTTGCTGAAAGATATCATAGACAATAAATTAATATCAATTATAAAATATATATACCAAATGGCAAAGCATTTATATACTAAAAGGAAAAGTTAAGTGAATTAATACTATAATAATGCAAACATCAATTTACCTCTCTCAGATATAGAGAAAAAAGAGGGATGTGGAGTGAAGATGGTGGAGTAGAAGGATGGACCTGCTCTAGCTCTACCCCCATAGCCCATAAAATACTTGTAGAAAATGACTCTAAACAAATTCTAGAGCAGCAGAAGACATAAAAAGACAGAGGGAAAGAGATTTCCAGCCCAAGACAGCTTGGAAGTCCCATAGGAAAGGTCTATCACACCAGACTCAGAGTGGAGCACAATCCAGGGCAACACTGGTTTACAAACTTGTTGAAGACCCTCTACATCATGATAGAAGACTGTAAGCAATACCAAATCATTAACACATAAGAATCAGAGGAGGGAAGAAAACAATTTCAAAAGAGCTTGGCAAGACCTAAACCATTTGTTTCATCAAAAATTAGAAGGGAAACAAGCAAATAGGAAAAAGAAAAAAATTAAAACCTTTGTAGCATTTTTTTTTATCCTGTTAAAAGTCTTGTATCCAAGATATATAGGGAACTGATTCAAATTTATAAGACCTGAGAACCATTCCCCAATAGATAAATGGTCAGAGGCTATCAACAGGCAGTTTCCAAAAGAAGAAACTCAATCTATCAACAACTATATGGGAAAAAAAAATGTCCCAAATCACTAATAATTAGATTGGTTAACACAATGGCAGGTGGGCTATATTAAAATGAGGGTTTTGGAGTGTGTGACTGAGGTCACCCAAATCTTGCAAAGGGACATCAATTTCCTCATCAGTTGTCTTGAAAGAAAGAGAGAATCAACATTTTCATAGACCTATATGAGCAAACACAATGATTAGAAAGATACCCATTAGTTCAAACTTAGAATTTCTTTTACTTTCTTGGCCTGGGTAAATCTCTAGATTTCCCACACTGGTTGGTTTCTGGATGAGGAAGTAGAAAAGAGGGAAAACCTTGGTCCTGATTCAATAATTAGTTGTTAAATATGAGTGAAATATTCATTTCTTACAGTTTATTGCTTGTTGTGATTGATGGTTGTGTATTATGAATATGTATGTACTTTTGAAATGTACATGAGTTGGGTCATGTATGTTGTTAAGCATGTTGTCACTGTAGTGTCCTGCCAGGTGATACTCTGTATAGTGCCATGCCTACTATTTATGTGCATTTATTTTATTTCCATTTTAACAGTATTAAAATTATGTTACCTAGGATGCCATGAAAATCATCCTTATTGTTTTAAAACACTGATACTTGTGGTTATGCTGTATACATACAGGGTTTGGATTTGCTTGGGCTAATCTTTGCAAGGCATTGCAAAGAGTTTTGGCTCAGTGGAGGAATGTCACTTGAATCTCAATAGCTCCTTGGAATGGGACTCTCTCCCTCAGTAGAAATCAATATCCTATGTTTACAGGAGAACTATGTGAGGGGTAGAGTTAGAAGGAGCAGAAGAAAGGAGAACTCTAGAGTCTCTTTAAGCCTGATTAACAATCTTTAGTTTTCTTGGGCTTTGGGTGTGTTTCTGGCTTCCAGATTCAAGAAAGGAGATGGATTATGGTAATCCTATTTAGGGTTGCCTAAACAAAAGACTCCAGGATGAAGCTGTCATGAGAGGAGCTAACAGTCTCCACCATGTCCCTATCCCCAGTTTGACACGCCAGAGACTTTGGAGAACTTCCCCTTGGGTGAGATCTAGAACTCTTCTTTCTTTTGGTTGAGATGAGCTACCTTCCTCCCAATGGGAGAACTCCTGTACTCTGTGTTGTCTGGTATATATTCTCCTAGGTATACCTTTTCTAATTTGTTTTGCTATGATTTGGATAAATGAATCTCTTGGCTACTTATCATGTGTGTTTGCTATGGAACTGGTATTTGGTGAGATAGGAGTCAAGTCTTGAATATAAAATTTGGGTTTATGCATGAACTACATCCACTAGATTAATAATATTTAAGGGATGAGATAGATATAATTCTAGCCTAGTACTCACTCTTTCTGAGGAGAACAAAGTGTCTAAGCTTCTGCTGGCCCCAATCTTCTGCTTCCTTTCTGGCAGTAATTAAAGTCTCCCTTGGAGAAAGGAGGGGAGAAGAGACTAGAGATGACAATTTTTTCTCCCTTTGATCAACATAATACCTTCATGCTATGTGTAGGGGATAACCCTCACAACCCAAGACTTCCCAGGTTTCTCTGAAACCATCTCCATAATTTCTTATGACTTAATAGTATTCTATCAAATACATTAACCATAACTTATTTAGCCATTCTCTAATTCAATCAATAAACATTTATTAATCACCTACTACTTGTCAGACACATACACACACATATACATTTATATATGTGTGTGTGTGTGTGTGTGTGTGTGCGTGTGTGTGTATGTATATATAGAGACAGAGAGACAGAGAGAGAAAGAGACAGAGAGAGAGAGACAGAGATGATAAGGCATGATAAGGTACTAGACACTGAAGTCCTTGCTCGAGCTGAACTGCCAAGTATTCAAATTATGCTTCGGAGAGTGCAACTCTGATGGGCTGGACACATAGTTCAAATGCAAAATGTATGCTTGCCAAAAAGACTATTTTATGGAGAACTTGCTCAGGACAGGTGATCACATGGTGGCCAGAAGAAACAATACAAGGACACTCTCAAGGTCTCTCTCAAGAACTCTGGATTTGACTATGCAATATGGGAGACACTGGCACAGGACTGCTCAGCATGGCATGCCCACATAAGAAAAGGTGCTGTGCTCTTTGAGCAAAGCAGAATTGAGACAGCACAAAGTAAATGCAAGAAGCTCAAATTTGGGATATCCACCCCAAATATTCAAACGGACTATCTGTGCCCAGTCCATGGTAGAGCATTCTGAGCTCATATTGGTCTGATCAGCCACAATCAGACACACTGAAATTTCACTTTACAATGGTGATATCACTTTGGTCCTCTTTGAAGATGAAGGACAACAACCAATCAACTATAGAGAGAGAGCACAGGGTGAGTTGATTAAGAAGGGATGATATCTAAAATAAATAAAATTAAGGGGTGAGAGGAATATATTGGGAAGAGAAAGGGAGAAATGAAATGGGGCAATTTATCTCTCAAAATTATCTCTCATCAAAGAGGCAAGAATAAACTTATTCAATGGAGGAGAAAAGGGAGGAGGTAAGAGGGAAAAAGTGAAGCTTACTCTCTTCACATTTGGCTTATGGATGGAATAAGATGCTCACTCAATTTGGTATGAAAATCTATATTATACTGCAGGAAAGCAGGGGAGAAGGGGACAAGTAGGGTGAGAGGGATGATAGAAGGGAGGGCAAATGGGAGAACGGAATAATAAGAAGTTAACACTTATGGGGAGGGACAAGGTCAAAAGAGAGAATAGAATAAATGGGGGGCAGGATAGGATGGAGGGAAATATAGTTAGTCTTACACAACATGACTATTATGGAAGTCTTTTGTAAAACTACACATATATAGCCTATATTGAATTGCTTGCCTTCTCAGTGGAGATGGGTGGGGAGGGAGGAAGGGAGGGAAGTTGGAATTAAAAGTATTAGGAATGAATGTTGAGAAATATTTTTGCATACAACTGTGAAATAAGAAATACAAGTAATGGGGTATAGAAATCCATCTTGCCCTACAAGAAAAGACAGAAGATGAGGATAAGGGAAGGGAGGGGTATGATAGAAGGGAGGGCATATTGAGGGAAGGGGTAATCAGAATGCAAGACATTATGGGCTGGGGGAGGAGAGAGATGGGGAGAAAATTTGGAATTCAAAATTGTGTGGAAATGAATGTTGGAAACTAAAAATTAATAAATAAACATTTAAAATTTAAAAAAAGAATGAGTGCTAAAAATTGTTTTAGCATGCAACTGGAGGTTAAGCTATACAGGCAATGAGTATAGAAATCTATTCTGTCCTACAGGAAAATAGAGAGGAAGGGGGATGGAAGAAGGGAGTACAGACTGGAGGAAGGTGTGGATGGGATGCATGCTCTCCTGGGGTGGGGGTTGGGGAGAGATGAGGAGAAAATTTTGAATTCAAATACTTGTGGAAGTGAATGTTAAGAACTTAAATAACTCATACATTAAAAAAATAAAATAAAAAAAGAAATGAAAAATCTCAGTAGAATTTTAGGAAATTTAGCTATAATAAACCTCTGAAGATTATTGAATAGGAATAGAAAGAACATTTCTCAGTTATGCATGTCACCTTCACAAAAGTCGATTATGTGTTTGTGTATAAAAACCTCACAAGCATATGCAGAAAAGTCAAACGCATATTTCATGATTCACAAAATGATAAAAATTATATAAAAGGCCACTGATCAAATGATTAAAATTAATTGGAGACTAAATAAATTAATCCTAGGTTTTCAGGATGTCACCCTTTTCTGGTTCTCATCCTACCTATTTGACTGCCCCTTCTCTTTATCCTTTACTTGGTTGTTTTCCAGATCATGTGTTCTAACCATCCTAGTGGTAGGTGTTCCTCAGAATTATATCCTGGGCTCTCTTGTCTTTTGTTTCCATATGACTTCACCGGTAATATTTTCAGCTTCCATGGATCATTTCTATGTTGATGATTCTCAAATCTACCTGTCTTGCCTAACCTCTCTGCTGACCAATAATCTCAAATCTCCAACTGCCTTTCAAGCATCATGAACTGGATGTCAAAAAGATATCTTAAACTCAACATATCCAAAACCAAACTCATTATCTTTCCCCCTAAACCATACCCCGCCTTGTTACCCTCCCTGTTCCTGTAGAAGACAACAGTATCTTTCCTGTTTCTCAGGCTCTTAACCTAGGAGTCACCTTGAACTTCTCACTCTCTCACCTCATTCCTCATTCGATCTATTACCAAAGCCTATTCATTTCACCTTTTCAACATCTCTTGAATATTTCCCTTTCTTTACTCTGATGCTGTTGTGATTATAGTGTAGGTCCTAATCACCTTACACCTGAACTATTGTAATAGTCTACTGATAGATCTGCCTGCCTCAAGTCTCTCCCTACTACTATCCATCCTCCAATCATTAAAATGATTTTCCTGGAGTGTACAGGATGTTCAGAGAGGACTAGCACCTGTGATGTGAGGATTTTTTGAGCCCTTTTCAGGGCTACTCGTCCACCTCTGGTGTCTCTTCTCTTGAATCTGGAAGCCATAAACACACCCAAAGCCCCCCAAAACTAAAGATCCTTAATCAGACTTGAAGAGACTCTCCTTTCTTCTGCTCCTTCTAACTCTACCCCTCATATAATCCTTCTGTAAACATAGGATATTGATTTCTACTGAGGGAGAGAATCCCATTCCAAGGAGCTATTGAGATTCAGGTGACATTCCTCCCCTGGGCCAAAACTCTTTGCAATGCCTTGCAAAGATGAGCCCAGGCAAATCCAAACCCTGCATGTATACAGCATAATCACAAGCATCAGTGTTTTAAAACAGTAAGGATGATTTTCATGGCATCCTAGGTAACATAATTTTAATACTGTTGAAATGGAAATAAGACAAATGCACATAAATGGTAGGCATGGCACTGTACAGAGCATCACCTGTCTGGACACTACAGTGACAACATGCTTAACAACATACATGACCCAACTCATGTACATTTCAAAAGTACATGCATATTCATAATACACAGCCATCAATCACAACAAGCAATAAACTTGTGAGAAATGAATATTTCACTCATATTTAACAACTAATTATTGAATCAGGACCAGGTTTTCCCTCTTTTCTACTTCCTCATCCAGAAACCAACCAGTGTGGGAAATCTAGAGATTTACCCAGGCCAAGAGAGTAAAAGAAATTTTAAGTTTGAACTAATGGGTATCTTCCTAATCATTGTGTTTGCTCAGATAGGTCTATGAAAATGTTGATTCTCTCTTTCTTTCAAGATAGCTGATGAGGAAATTGATGTCTCTTTGACCAAGATTTGGGTGACCTCAGTGGGTGACCACTCCAAGAACTTCATTTTAATATAGCCCACCTCCCATTGTGTTAACCAGAGTGGATTGGCACTGACTCTTCAAAGAGCATATATAAACTGTAAGCCCACCACCATTTGGGGTATTTGGTCCAAAAGAAAAAGCCAAATGACTGTGCTTTTATTAATAACATGCTGGTCTTATTAACAAAATGATAAAATTACCCAGAAACTTTTAATTTTTTAATCGTTACAGAGTATTACTTACTGCTCACAGCAATGTGTATGTTCATCCTTCGTTGCCAAAGAAGACCATGACATCAGAGAAATAAGCAAACCTAGCTGTTTGCAACAATTGGTTCATTGTTTGTTGCCCTTCATTCTCAAAGAGGACAAAAATGACATCACTATGATAAAATCAAGTTTCCATGTGTCTGATTATGGCTGATCAGACCAATGTGAGCTGGGAATACTCTACCACAGATTGGGCACAGATAGTCCATGAGAACATTTGCACGTCCCACATTTCCTTCGAGGTATTTCAATTCTGCTTTGCTCATAGAGTACAGCACCTTCTCTGATGTGAGCATGCCATGATGAGTGGACCTGCGCCAGTGTCTCTCATATCACACAATCAATTCCAAAGCTCTTGAGAGTGTCCTTGTATTATCTCTTCTGACCACCATGTGATTGCCTCATGTGAGTTCTCCATAAAATAATCTTTTTGGCAAGTGTACATTTTGGTTTTGAACAATGGGACCAGGCCATTGGAGTTGTGTTCTCTGAAGCATAGTTTGAATGCTTGGCATTTCAGTTGGAGCAAGGACCTCAGCGTCTGGTACCTTATCCTGCCAGATGATCCTCAGAATCTTACTAATACAATTCAAATGGAAGCTATTTAGTTTCTTCGCATGGTGCTGGTAGACTGTCCATGTTTCACAGGCATACAACAATGAGGTTAGTACAACGGCTCTGTAAACCTTCACTTTGGTAGTCAGTCTAACACCTCTTCTCTCCCATACCTTCCTTCAGAGCCTCCTAAACACTAAGCTAGCTCTGGCAATGTGTGCATCAATCTCATTAGCTATGTGTACATCCCTGGAATGTACACTACCAAGGTAAGTGAACTTATCCGCAGCATTCAAAACTTCTTCATTTGCTGTAACCAATGGTTCCACATATGGATGGTGTGGTGGTGGCTGATGGAGCACTTGTGCTTTCTTAGTGTTAATTGTTAGGCCAAAATTAGCACAAGCAGCATAGAACTGATCCATACTTTGTTACATCTCAGCTTCAGAGGCTTCATTGATTGCACAATCATCTGCAAACAGAAAATCATGCACCAACACTCCCTCCACTTTGGTCTTGGGCTTATAGCCTTTTCAAACTGAAGAATTTACCATCAGTATGGTAGCTAACCTTGATGCCATGTTCATCCTCATTGAAAGCATTTGACAACATGACTGAAAACATCATGCTAAAAAGCACGGGAACAAGCACACAGCCCTGTTTCACTTCACTGGTGACTGGGAAGGCACGAAAGCTTTGTCCACTATCCAGAACCTGGGCAAACATCCCATCATGAAATTGACATACAATATTGATGAACCAGGCAACCAAATTTTGACATAATTTTCCATAAGACCTCACGACTTACAGTATCAAAGGCCTTGGTCAGGTCTACAAACATTATGTACAGACCTCTGTCCTGCTCCTGGCATTTCTTCTGGAGTTACTGGGTAGAAAACACCATATCGACTGTTTCTCAGCCTTTTCTGAAGTCACACTGGCTCTCAGGTAGATGACCATCTTCCAGGTGAAGGATCAGTCTTTTAAGGAGGACTCTAGCAAGAATCTTGCCAGTAGTGACTAAGAGACACACACACACACACACAAACACACACACACACCCTTCCCCCCCCGACATTGTCACAGGATAATCTATTAACTTAACCTTTATAGAGATGGACAATGGAAGTATCCTTGAACTTCTCAGGAATTGCCTCCTCTTACCATATAACCTGGAAAATTTCAGTCAGCTTTTGTATGAGCAATGGTCCCCCTACCTTGTAAATCTCAGCTGGAATAGAATCAGCACCAGGTGTTTTGCCACACAAAATGATCCTAATGGCCCTCAACACTTCTTCTTCAGTTGAAAGTTCAGGTAAGGAGGAACTGACTTCAACCTGAGGTAAATGGCTAATAACCGCAGCATTGACTCATGATGGTCTGTTGAGAACGCTACAGAATTGTTCAGCCCAGCTCTCTAGGATCATGTCCTTATCACTAATCAGTGTGGTTCCATCAGCACTGAGTAGGTGAGTGGAATCATCTTTGCAGATGTTTCTGTACATTTTTTGGTGTTTCACCCACAGAGTGGGATTCCCTACCTGCCGCAGTAATCAGGCCAGAGTTAGGTAAGCAGACAATGTTTAGAGCAACTTTTCTAGGCCCCTTCCTCACACTAGGAGGTAAGCAGTGTGATCCTAAAAAAGGCTACTCAGATATCTAAGGGACTGCCGAGTCCCACTGCTGCTTCCTGTGAGAAACATCCCTATGACCTGGGCTGTCTGTGGGCAGAGTTGTGACTACAGCTCCCCATGTGTCCGCACCTGCTGCTCAACTTGCCTGTCACCATAGGACTTTGAGATAGGTATAATAGTAAAATGTTATGGGTGATGTCTTTTGATTTGTGTGTAAATTGGATTTAAGTGAGGTAGAATTGCGTGAAGTCGTCAGACTCAGTCATTACAGTCCAGTGGCAGGACAGAATCAAGACTACTGGTGATGGTTCAGGATGCAGTGGATGCCCAAACTCTATGCGCTCCACATTGCCTACTTCATTTGCCTTCATGGCCCTTGGAACAAATTGTTCTCATCCGCCTATTCCACCAGAGGAAGTCTTCACATGCTTAGGGTAGACACCCCCCCAACTCACCAATGGGTTTGAGACTCCTTGATTACCCTCAACCTGGTTTGGCCTGTCTGCCGAAATGGTTTACTATGGTGTGGCAGCTGCACATGCTATATATAAATACAACTATAACTACATCTATGTAATGCAACTTAACAATAAGCAATAGTATATTTTAAAAAACTATTAACAAATAGATATTGTTGTAAGTGAACATAATATAAAATGTAGTCAAATAAACATGATAGAAAAATAAAAATAAGCATACTCAAACGTGCAGTAATTCCCATGTACAGCAGTAAACACATGTACATGTAATTATATCCAACGCACATTTCACATGTGCAATTTCTCAAATGGTTGTCTGGATACATTTGTAACTATCTTCTGGTTTACTTTATATCATAACTTAGCTGAGAGACTGGTCTTGTCACTGACAGATCTTTGCTCCTATATCAGAGCAAGTAGTTATTGATTGACCTCCAGGATCATTATAGACTTGTGTGCCAATGTCTAGACTAGTCATGGCAGGTTGGCTAGCAGTATATTTGAGCTCTGTGGGTTGAATCTGTACCCCAGAAGTCTGAAGAAGTTTTGGGCAGGAAAAGTAATGGAACCACACTGATTAGTGATAAGGACATGATCCTAGAGAACTGGGCTGAACAGTTCCATAGTGTTCTCTACAGACCATCATGAATCAATGCTGAGGCCATTAGTCATTTACCTCTGGGATCAGTTCTCCTCCCTGTAATAACATATGTATTTCCTTCACCAATGCATCACTTTCTGTGACTACGTCTAGGTCAGAAAGTCTTTGTATAGCTTCTGGGCCATATCTTTTCTTCAGTCTTTTGTCTAATGAGTCTCCAACAGTTCTCTCCACCTACTCATTAGAAAGTCCAACTAACTCTCCTGTGGGAAATCAATGGTTTCAGTGAATAATTCTAATTGGGGGACTTCAATTCTCTGGGGCTGTTTTGTAAATAGGTAAGTTGGCCAGTCTCTCGATAACTTTGTATGGGTTGGCTCTCCAAAGGTCAGCTGATCTGTATGTGGGTGCTTTGAATGCCAAGGTTTCTCAATAGAACTTATCTCCTTCTTGAAGATCTTGACAAGGTCCTCTGGTATCATAACTTTTTAAACTTTTGTTTCTGTCACAGATCTTCTGAGCTAAAGGTGTGGTTGGTAATTAGGCATCTCTTGGTTTCTCCTTCAGCTGAGAAATAGACTGAGAGCAAGTAGTTGTATTATCACTTCCTTCATCTGAGATACCAAACCACAAATCAGTAGGTAGGCATAACTCTCACCCAAACATGAGCAAAGTATCATATAAATCATGTAGCATCATTCCTGGTGGGATTATATGCATGTACTCGAAATGATACATGTTGACCCCACTGAATCTTTTATTCTGATCTCAATGTTCCCATTGTGTTCAACAGTGCAGGATTAAAATGTTCACACTGTGGATCTCCTTGAAGATGATTAAGAACAGTCTTAGATTTTTTGATATTTGCCAAGGCCAACATTTCCTTGAGCAACTTGATCTCCAAGTTTCTATCTTGGTCAAAATAGATTCTGGCAAGAAATCCATATATTGAAAAACACTTTTTCTATAACACCCTAGCAACAGTAAATACTTTTTAGTTTCTGGTTGAATATGCTTATGTGGACTTAAATGGTCAGTTGCCACCAAGATATGACTCATATTTTAACTATCTCTTTCCATGGATAGACAATACAGACAAACTCTAAAGTCTTACTGGTACTTACGTGCTCCAAATATGTAGCAAAAGTCAGTAATGTTTTTCCTTGTATACATCTGACACAGTTTTCAAAACTTGTTCCTCCAATATGTAAGAGGCACAATCCTCCCTGTGTAACTCTTTAGTCTCTGGGGAGAGGAAGAGGAGTACTCCTAGCTTAGGTCAGTTCTTATAGACCACATTTCCAGTTCCAAGTCCAAAATTTACCTCAAATTCAAGTCCCAAACACCATAGTTTCTCTTCCATGATGGGCTGGTTTGCCACATCATTCTGCCTAGAATCTTAGCTCCAGTGTCACCTATGGCACAAAGTCCTTTCCCATTAAAGTCACCTCTGGTACCTGAAACTGAGAACACACACAAAACAGAAATAAACACTCTCAGTGCCATTTTTCAAAGTGGGGATGAAAGAGAGATGAGCAGGGAAGGCAAGTCCCTACTTTAGAAGCCCAGATAACACTTGTATAAACTGCTGAAGAGTAAAGTGGATAGAACCTAGAAAACAATTTATATGGTAACAATAAAGTAAAGACAATCAACTTGGAATGTCTTAGCACAATCTAATCAACACAATGACCAACCATGGACTCATGATGAAATAGACAAACTACCCACCTCCTGATAGAGAGATGATGGGCTCAGTGTGTAAATCAAGACTTTTTTTTTTATGCTGCCAATGTGGGAATTTGTTTTCATTAGAAATGTTTGTAACAGGGGATTTTGCGTTTCTAGCTTTTTCAGTGGGGGAGGGTCAAGGAGGAAGGGAAAGAAAGGGGTTATTTTTTTTCAAAAAAAGAATTCAAGATTCAAAAAATAGTAAAAAAAAAACCAACAAAACTTACTCTAGCAGAGTTTCTTACCCTTTTTTGTTTTATAGACTACTTCGGCAATCTGGCAAATCTGTGGACCCTATCTCATAATATTTTTAAATGCACAAAATAAAACACATAAAATTACAAAGGAAACCAATTATATTGGGACAATTATAAAAAATATTTTAAAAATAAGTTCCCATACTCCAAATTAATCCTCCCTTAAGCCTATCCAAATTAAGAACCCTAAAGTCCTTATAATTTTCAGGTGCTTGGGCGGTCTCTCCTCTCTTCTGTTCTGTCCTCTTTCCAGCTCTCCTTTATGAGATCTCTTCCCCAATCAAGACTCAAAGTGCTTCAGTGTAGAGATTGTCTTGTTTACCTGTGTTTTCATCTTAACGCCTGTCATATAGAAGTGCTTTTAAAATGCTTTATCTAGCACTATCTATCCTTCTCTAGGAGTCAGGTGGCACAGTGGATACAATGCTGGGCCTGGAATCAGGAAGACCCATATTCACATTTGGCCTCACACACTTATTAGCTGTATGACCCTGGGCAATTCATTCATATTTGTTTGCTTCAACTTCCTCATCTGTAAAATGGGGCTGGTCACAAGCAGCTACCTCCCAGGAGTGTTGTAAGGATCAAATGAGACAATGATTGAAAAGTGCCTGACACATAGCGAATGCTATGTCAATATCAGCTGTTATTATCATGTACCCACATAATCTATGATCCGCTTAGACAGGTCTGTTTTGTACTCTACACACAATCTCCCAACTCCCTTTTCATTGACTACCCTCCATTCCTGGAATACTTGTCGTTTCTCTTCCATCTCTTAACTTCCTTGGCTTCCTTCAACACTCATCACATGCCCCACCTTCTGTAGGAGACTTTTCTCAGCTCCCCCCCACTGCCGGTACCTGGCCAATGAGAACACCTCCCAGTCACTCGGTATCCAGTTTATATGCACCGGGTGCTTTTGCACATCTCTCGAGTTACAGTGTGAATTCCTTGAGAGCAAGGGGGATGTTTTTGCTTTTCTTTCTATCACCAACCCTTAGCCTAGGACATAGTAGGAACTTAATATATGCTTATTAACTGGCTGAAATGATTTGTCTACTCAGAGTCACACAATAAGTTAGCGGTAGAGCTAAGAATGAAACCCACATCTATACTGCCTATTATCTCTTCCAAGAAGACAATGCCCAAGGGTAACTTCAATTAGACACTGTTAAAGTTCAATAAGATTAATTAGGCAAATTGGGATTAGATTTCCAGAACGTTTCCTAATACATTAATCTGTTTATAAAATGTTTTACCAATGAAATTAACTCAGTACCCCTTCAGCTGGGGGAAAAGTCAGATGTGGAGAAAGACCATTATGGAAAGTTCTTCTCCAGTGACCAGAAGGTATTAAGGCTGAGGGAGGAAGACCTCCCTGAATTGGCCCTGGCTTTAACTTGATCCCAAATGACCCAACATTCAGAATAACTCACCCTTACCTACCAAAGCTACAACGTGGAATTTTCTTTCAGCTTCTGCCTACAAACCAGTCTTCATGTGTAGCATTCATGAGAAGTTTGGGCCAGGTACCAGTCTGATTTCTCTTTTTTTTTTTTTTCTAAGGTGAATAGGCATTTGCTTAGAAAGGAATCAAGGGCCTGGGAAATATTCCTACCACTAGAAGACAATCATGGATTGCTGTTAATTCAATTTGGTCCCAGAACTAAAAATCTTTGCACAGAGAAGGAAGAGGCAGTCTGACTTGATGAACCAAAGATCAAGAATTCAGGGTGTTCATTTTTCATTTTGGATCACCCTTTTCTTCCTGGACAGGGGCTCCTTTCTCATCTCTACCACTCTTCCCCACCAACATGGCCACATGCCATGATCACGCTGTTTGAGAATGCAAGGACAAAATCACATGGGTTCCAGTTAAAACACAGCTCTATTTTCTCTAACAGAGAATGGCAGAGGAGCAGGTAGGTGGTGCAGTGGAGAAGAGTGCTGGTCCTGAAATCAGGAGGACCTAAGTTCAAATGTGACCTCAGACATTTACTAGTTGTGTGACCCTGGATGAGTCACTTAACCCAGGTTGCCTTAAAAAGGGGGAGAAGAGAGGTAAAGAAAGCTGACCCTGAAATTAGATGAGACCAGAATTTGAGTCCCATTAAAAAAATATCTATTAGCTGTCTGATCATGAAGAAAATACAATCACTTTGAGCCCCAGTTTTCTCATCTGTAAAATGAGGACCACCTGTAGTTCTTTCCTCATTGGCATATTTCTGAGGAATAAATAAAATAATTTAGGAAAGTGCTGGGTAAACTTGGGTGTCATTTAATTTCCGCAGGTCTATTTCCTCATTTGTAACATGAGGGGTTTAGATTAAATGTCTCTAAGGTGGGATCCTGACTTTGAAGCTTTATATTATGTTGTACTGCAGGAAGTAGAAGCCTCGCAGTCAGAATAGAGAAGGAAGGGAGAAGATCTCCTAGGTCTTAGGAGCAGTCTTTCAAGAGTGTGGGAGGAATCATTTTAGCCTGGTTTGAAGAGAAGGTGCCTGTTTTCTAGACTCCTGGGGAATGATTACCATAACTAGAATAGCTTGTAGTTGTTTAAATTTTGTTATGTGCATTTTCTGGATGTGGAAACTGATAGGGGAGGGAAAATAACCTGTCAGTGGTCACACAGCTAGGAGGTAAACGAATGTGGTTGTGGCAGAATGGGGGATGGGGAAGGCAGATGCCCCCAGTACCCACTCCTGAGCAATGAAGGAACTTGGACCTCTCACAGAAGAGGTGGAAAGCAGCGCCCAAGACCTCTTGGGTTTCTCAGTGGCCAAGCCTCTGATCCCTCCTTAAGCTGAAGGTTCCCATTTAGGGCCCTCCAGGACATCCTTAAGGGAGCTACTTTTTAACTGGCCTTTTCAGAGTTTCAGTCAGACAAAACCATCTGCACCAACTATCTTATTACCATTTTTCTGGATGGCATTTCCACATGGCACCATGTTTTCAGAGAAGCATGTTGTCAGAATAGACAGGGCCTAACAGTCATAGGAGAAGCCCTTGATAGTTGGTAATAGACTGGCTCTTCAAGCTTGGAGAGCCATTGATCCCCCACTGGACTATGGAACAACTATGTGAAAATTGCCTGTATGGTCAAGTCCATGAAGGGTTTCCCAGTATTGTACAAATCCCTACATTTCCCTTAATCTGGAAGATCCCATCTGACTGAAAACCTCTTGTCACAATAGTGTTGGGAGGTAGAGGTGAAGGTGGGGAGCTATCTCTCCCAGTAAAATAAGGAAGCATAGGGAGCATTCATCTCTCTCCTTTTACAGAGAAAGGGATTGCTGCTTCCCATGGCTCCTATCAAGGGATTCTGAAATTGGAATTGTTCAAGGGTATATGAGCCTGCTCAGGAAGACCTGAGTTCAAAGTCAGCCTCCTACACTTACAAGCTGTGTGACCCTGGGCAATTTACTTAATGCCATTGCATCCAAAAACAAAACAAATGAACGAAAAGAGTGTATGGTCCCAATGGAGCACTCAGACGTCGAGCTGAGTTAAAGGTAGGTGATACTGCCAAAGCGTTTGGAGGTTAGCCTCTGAGTCAGTCTGAGGCAGCTAAGGGGAATCAGGAAGGCATGAATTTAAATTCAAATTTAGATACTTATTAGCTGTGTGACCCTGGGCAAGTCAGTTAACTTCTATCTCATTTCCCTCATGTGTAAAATGGGAATGATAATATCACTTAGCTCACAGGATTGTTGTGAACAACAAATGGAATTATAACAGTAAAGCACTTAGTACCCTGCCTGGCACAGAGTAGGTACTTAAAAAATGCTTGTGTCTTGTATACCTGCTACCCCACCTGCCATCTACTTGCCTGCCTACCCATCCATTGGCTTGCAGGCTTACCCACTGACCAAGAGCTATCTGCCTCTTGTCACAAGATGCTGGTGACATGCTAATCAATCAACAAGTATTTATTAAGTTCCTACTGTGTGCCAGACATTGTGCTAGACAATGGGGACACAAGTATTACATCTAATACAGGCACATGTGTATATATGTGTGTATGTGTGTATATGTGAGAGACAGTGAGACAGAGAGACAGAGAGAGAATGAGACAGAGAGAGAGATTGGATGAGAAAAACTGTGGGAAAAGACTATCTCTGGGGAGCACTCTACATTCTGAGGTGAGGGAAAATTCAGGTTGAATCTATGCCAAGCGAGTGTCTCCAACATCTTCTCTGTTGTTTGCTAACCAAGGTTTAAGAACTTTATTTTATACTAGGCAACCCAAATGAACCACATCTGAAGAGAAGGGGACATGGCTCTGCTATACCAAACACTCTAAGTCTTGTCTCCTTTTCTTCATGACATCCTGTGAGTGGATGTAGGGAGAAGGGAAGGGTGTTTTTCCTCCTACGGAAGGGGCCCAGTGGTGGTGCTGAGCTAGCTCCTTGAAAGGGGGAGTGTGGATTTGTGAAAGAGGCAAGAGTAAGCCCTCTTGGAGGGCCAGCTTTTGTAATGTTACATAACATGGTGATTGCACCTAGGAAACAGGGTAAACGGCTTTGAACTTGGAGAAAATAGTCTTGGCAAAAGTCAAGAATACATAACTACCTCTGTTTAGCAATAGTTCAAAAGACTTAGAAGACCCAGGTGTCTGGGAGAATGGGACCTAGGTGGTGCCACCTACCCACTTACCCCTTATTATTCCATCAATTCCTTCATCCAACATTTCTTAAGAACCTGCCTTGCGTAAGGCTAGGCATGGAAGGAGAAAGCAAAGATGGAGAAGTTAGCTTCCCCCTTTGGAAGCCAATAGCTTACAGGTCACTAAATGCTTTGTATTCAACAACTCCATAGGGTAGGTAGGGTAAATACTATTATTTCCATTTTATGAATTGACAAACTTATGTTCATAGAGATTGAGAGAAAATATGCATGATATAATGATAGAATTAGATTTGGAGCTCACTATAGATCCCTTCCTCACCCATATCTGCTAGGCCTGGAATCAGGAAGACCTGAGTTCAAATCCAGCCTCAGACACTTACTGGCTGTGTGACTCTGGGCAAGTCATTTAACCTCTCTTTGCCTCAGTTTCTGCATTTGTGAAATAGGAATAATACAGACCCTACCTCCCAGGATTGTAACTGTAAACAAGGTAAGAATTATAAAACATTTAGCACAGTGCCCAGCACATAATAGGTGTTACATAAGTGTCAGCTATCTTATTCCAGTTATTATTTACTTTGTTCATGCTTTGTATTTATGTATCTGTACCCATATTGCTTCTCATAGACAGAAAATAAATTCCCAGGGCCCGTGAACTGGGAATGGCTGAACAAGTTATGGTACAGGAACATGATGAAATACTATTGTGCTATAAGAAATAACGAATAAGGTGGTTTCAGAGAAACCTAGGAATCTTTGTATGAATGGTTGCAGAGTGAAGGAAGCAAAACCAGGGGAACAATTTATAAAACAGCAACAATATTAGAAAGTTAAAGAACTTTGGAAGACTTAGGGACTCTGAGCACCACGATGACCAACCACAATTCAAGAGGACTTGAGACGAAACATGCTATCCCTCTCCTGATAGAGATGTGAAGGACTCTCTCTCTCTCTCTCTCACACACACACACATACACACACATACACACACACACACACACACACACAGATGGGTCAATATAAGTATGTACATATTTATAATGGCATTTTGTTTTTCTTTCTCAGTTGGGCTGGGTATTGGAGAGAAGGAATAGGAGGGAAAGAAGTGAATCTGAAAATAAAATTTAAAGATAAAAAATATAAGCCACGGGTATAGTGACTGTTTTCATTGTTGTCTATGCATCTGAAGCACTCCAGGACCTGGAACATAATGAGGGCTCCATTACTGTTTATTCATAATACTATAGGATCACAGATTTAGAGCTGAAAGGACCTCTGATATCATTAGGTTTACAAATGAGGAAACTGAGGTCAAAGTACTTTGCTCAAAGTCACATAGGTGTAATGGGAGCAGACTGAGATTTGAACTTGGGTCCCAGGTTAAAATACTGACAGCTATTTTCCTACACGGATGATCACAAGTGAGTCACTTTTTGTTGTTTAGACCTCAGTTTCCTCACCTACAAAATGAGGAGTGGATTGGTAAAGATTTTGTTTAAGGTCCCTTTCTAAACCTGTAACTCTTGGACTTGCTCAGAGAGCAAGGTTGAGTTGATCATGAAACTAAGACTCCAGGCCAGGTTTCCTGACTCCAGGTCCCTTGCTCTTTTTTACCACACTGCCTTTCTTGTGCAATAGGGATCTTCATATGCACCAGACCCCCTCATCTGGGCTAACTGATGGGGTCAGCACATGAGCCAAATCCCCATACTCTCAGAAGAGTATATAACAGCCACTTTTGGGTCTGTACCCTCCTACTCCAGAAGGGGAGATAAGATGTGGTTATCACAATAGGAGACAACTTAAAAATGATTCAGGAAAGACAAAAATAAACATTACAAGATGACCAGGATACCGTGAAGGAATATTACTTTGAAAGACTTAAGCATTTTGTTCAATACAGACATACATCATGACTTCATAAGTCTAGGTTCATAGGAGTAGAGATTTAGACCTGGAAGGGGCCTCAAAGACCATTCATTTCAACTGCCTCATTTCAGGGAGGCCCAGGAAGCAAACTGATTTGTCTGTGGACACAAGTATGGTCAGGTGTGAGATTTGAACCCAGGACCCCTGACTCTAGAGGCTCTTGCCAGAGAGGTCTAGAAAGACATAACCAATATGCTGATTTGTTTTGTCTGATTATACTTATTTGTCACAAGGGAGGCAGGGTTGTTTGGAGCCAGGGTAGAGGAAGTGAGTTATTGGATAGTGACAAAGATGCAGAGGAGGAGGAGGAGGAGGAGGAGGAAGAAGAAGAAGAAGAAGAAGATGATGACGAAGAAGAGGAAGAGGAATAGAAAGAAGAAGAAGAAGAGGAAGAGGAAGAAGAAGAGGAAAAGGAAGAAGAAGAAGAAGAAAGAGAAGAAGAAGGAGGAGAAGAAGAAGAAGGAGAAGAAGAAGAAAGAGAAGAAGGAGAAGAAGAAGAAGAAGAAGAAGAAGAAGAAGAAGAAGAAAGAGAAGGAGAAGAAGGAGAAGAAGAAGAAAGAGAAGAAGAAGGAAAAGAAGAAGGAGAAGAAAGAGAAGGAGAAGAAGAAGGAGGAGAAGGAGAAGGAGAAGAAGAAGAAGAAGGAGAAGAAGAAGAAAGAGAAGAAGGAGAAGAAGAAAGAGAAGAAGGAGAAGAAGAAGAAGGAGAAGAAGAAGAAAGAGAAGGAGAAGAAGAAGAAGAAGAAGGAGAAGAAGAAAGAGAAGAAGGAGAAGAAGAAGAAGGAGAAGAAGAAGAAAGAGAAGGAGAAGAAGAAGAAGAAGGAGAAGAGGGAGAAGAAGGAGAAGAAGGAGAAGGAGAAGAAGAAGAAGGAGAAGAAGAAGGAGGAGGAGGAAGGAAAGAAAGAAGAAAGAAAGAAGGGAAGGAAGGAAGAAAAGAAAAGCATCAATAAAATATTTTTAAAAATAAACAAAAGGAAAAAAGTTTGGAAGGGCAATTTTATTACTGCTATATTACATTTAATATACATTTTAAAAACTATGTGACAGAAGTTCCTCATATTATATACAGTTATCTCCTTTATTTTCTTTGTAATTTGAAATATTTGTGTATGTGCATGATTAAGTTAGACCTATGGATTGTTGTGTTGTTTTGCTTTTTTTTTTAATGTTATAGAAGTTAAGAACCAGGTGAAGTTTCTTTGACGGAGATGGGTCTTAGGGATAGGGACTGAATTTAGGATTTCATTGGTATAAGGAATTCCCAGTTGAGGAAATTCCATCTACCAGCTGAAGGTGGCACTTTGTCTTCCAATTTATAATCGTAGAGAGTTGCCTAGAGCGTTGAAAGTTTAAATGACTTGCCCAGGGTCACACAGCCAGTACGTGTCAGAGGAAACACTTGAATTCAGGTCTTCCAGACTCTGAGATCAATTCTCTATTCACTAGGCTAGAGTGCCTTAAAAGATTGGTCTTAAAAGAACCGTTAATATTTGGCAGGCAGGGAGAAGGAGGGAAGGCAGGTGCTTCCTCATCTGCCCAATGAGAGCTTGGTTAGAGGACTGCTAAGGACCTTCTAAGTTAAACTTATTGAAAGCAAAGACTGATTGTCTTTTGCCTTTCTTTGTATCCCCAGTGCTTAGCACAGGGCCTGGCACATAGTAGGAGTTTAATTAATACTAGGTGACTGACTGGCTAACTGAGTCTAGGAATTCTGGACTCAGGAGTCCTGGATTAATTTTGTCTGTGCAATTTATCAGCTTTGGGGGCTGAGACAAATCATTTAACCTCTCTGAAAATGCATTTCCTGGTCCGTTAAAGGCAGACATAATATTAACTGGTCCTAACTATTTTAGAAAATTGGGAAAGAGCACTGTTTATCAGCCTCTAACCTCCTATGACCTTTGGCTTCCCTCCTTCTCCCTCCCTTATAGAGAAATGATTATTTCCTTGGCCTCACCATTACCTAGAAGTATTCTTCTGGCACAATTCTGAATTACGAAATGCTTCCTTCTGATTTTAACCTCCTAAAACTCTTCTTTGGCCTCCAGTCCTTCCATTTCTCTCTGGTTTCCCAATCTATCATGACTCCTGCTCTGGCCTCCCTTTTTGTCCCTTCATGGTCTTAACTCCATACTGAGTCATTTCAGCTGAATGCCTAATCCTCTATCCAGGAATCCTTTTCCTCTCAAAACTCATGCCTTGTCAAATTCCAACCTTGCTACGGAAGGAAGGAAGGAAGGAAGGAAGGAAGGAAGGAAGAGAAGGAAGGGAGGGAGGGAGGGAGGAAAGGAAGAAAAGAAGGAAAGAAAAAAGCATTTATTAAGTACGTATTATGTGCCCATGCTGTGCTACAAAGTGATACAAATACTGAGCAAGTAAAACAGTCCCTACCCATAAGGAGCTAGCTTATGTTCTATTGTAGAAAGACAGCACAGAAAGGGGAACTAGAAAGGAGAGTAGGTAAGGTATGAACAAAGCAGCATGGTAGAGAAATGGGCAAGAAGGGACATAGAGTCTTGGTTCTGGGCAACATAAGGTCACTCACCCCCCTTTCAGAGACCAGGGTCCCAGGGTGGGAGGGAGATGAAGAGGATGTCCAGAATTATCCCAGCAGCTTGATTTCAAAAGGCCAAGAAACGTGTGCACTTACATAGGTACAGACTGCCTGCTCTAATGGAATGTAAACTCTTTCAAAGGCTGATTTTTATTTGTAACCCCATGGTCTAGCCTAGTGCCTGGCATACAGTAGGTACTTTAAAAATAACTTTGTTGATTGAATGATTGATTCCATCAGTCCATTCCAATTTCTTCCATCAGTTTCCTAATCTGTAAAAAATGATATTGGACTTGATGATTTCTAAAATATCTTCTTTCTGGAATCCATGATCCTATGTCCTCCCCTTTCCGTATTTTCCATTCTTTACCACCCATTTAAATAGATTAAGCAATTCACCTCTCCCAATCTTCACTTAATTATTACTTCCTTTGCCTGGAATACTTTGCTCTCATGCTTCCAAACCCCTTTTTCCCTTGAATCACACATTTTCTAGGAAGATTAAACAGAAACTTTCACCAATATTTTCTATACCACTAACCCAAGTGAAGTGACAAGCATTTATTAAACATCTACTGTATGTCAGGCACAGCGCTAAGCACTAGGGATACAAAGAAAGGCAAAAATCCCATCTATGTCCTCAAGTAGCTTAGAGTCTAGTGGAGGAGACAATATTCAAATAATTATGTACATACAAGTTATCTAGAGAGTTAATGGCAGGTAATCTCAGGGGGAAGGTAAAAGCAGTGAGGTTGGGGGAAGCTCCTTGCAGGATTTGGATAAATCCATTGAAAAGGCACCCAGTCACGGGATAGCAAGAAGGCCAATATTTTTGAATCGTATACGAAAGGGATCAAAGTGTCCCAAAAACTGGAAAGGCTGGAAGGGACCAGGTGGTTAAAAAGCTTTAAAAACCAAAAGGAAGATTTTTCTATTTGATCCTAGAGGTAATAAGAAGACACTAGCTTTTACTGACTAGGAGAAAATGACAGGGTTAGACCTAGACTTTAAAAAGAAAATCATTTTGGCAGGTGAGTGGATTAGAGAGGGAAGAAACTTGAGTCAGGGAGACCAGTGAGAAGGTTCTTGTCTCGACATGTGGTAGGGCCTGCATCAGAGGGATGACTATGTGAGTGGAGGAAAGGGGACACTTGGGAAAATTTTTCTGAAGGTAGAAATGACAAGACTTAGCAACTGTAGGCAAAGAAATCTGTCTGGATTTCTGTCTGTGCAGACAGAAGTCTGCACAGAGTTTGAGTAGTCACCTAAGAATGGTTCCAGATGAGTGGGGGAGGGTCTTGGGCAGCATACTAGGGTGTAGCCTTCACCCTTTGTGGAAAGTGGTGCTAGGATCCCACCAAGCATCATGGATAGATGCCTGTTGGGATATTAGCCAGGACTCCAGAGGTCCCATTTCTGAAGGAACCACTATGGGCTATCATTACTCAGTATTTCTACCCTACCCTAGCATATTTCTCTTATCAGGATAAGCATCCATATCTTCATAAAATACGTCAAAAGGAAGACTCCTTTTGTCAATGACAGAGAACAGTTTGTGACTTTGCAGAAGCCTAGTCTTCTATAAAATGTTTCCTTCTGATCACCCATCCCAGGATTCTGCTTTCAAGAGCCATATTGGGAAATGGAGCCCAGAAGTGAGGCAGAAGAGTGCTTTGGAGTCACAATATCTAAATTCGAATCCAGGCTCTGAGGGAGTACCTGGGTGTATCCTCTACTCACCCACCCACCCACCAGTTAAGGAGCAAACACTTTGGGGAGCAGAGAGGAATTTGGAGTGTGAGATACTGTTTGAACTAAACTGTTTATAACACAGCTATGGTTATTACAAAGATTACAGAGACTAATCATCTTGTTATCTGACCTTATCCTAGTTTATCTTAGAAAATCAATTTTTTTAATCAAAGAAGCATAGTAACAAAGCGGGAAGAGATCTTAGAGTTTACTATCTAGTCCAATTGGTAACCAATCAAGAAGCATCCTCCTCCCTCCACCAAAGTCCTAAAAATAGTCATCTAGTCTCTCTCTGAATACTTCTAAGGATGAGGAACTCACTACCTGCCAAGGCAACCCATTCCACTTTCAGACAGTTTTAATGGTTAGCAAGTTTTAAGGGGGGGAGGGGTGGTGGGAATTTCCTCTATTCAACATCCACTCAGTGCTCCTGGCTCCATCCTCTGGGGCCAAAAAGAACAAAGATGATCCCTCTTCCACAGTAGATACTTTCAAATGCTCAAAGCCAGCTCTTGCAGATCCACCTCAAGCTCTTGTTCTCGCAGATTCATCCCTTCCTTCAACCTATCCTTAGGGGAGATAGTTTCTAATTTCTTCCCCAGCTTCCTCTGTCTATACTCCAGCTTGCTAGCATCCTTTCCTTCGTGCCATCCAAACTGAACCCAATATCCTAAAGGCAGCCTGACCAGGACCAGGACACAGTGCACTGGAACTTATGAGGGCTGGAAGCGGGGTGTGAGACCCCCACAAAGATCAGGGTACCAAGGGCAAGTTGTCTGGAGAAGAATTCACAGACTCAAGGTCAAGGAAAGATTTATTATGCTTTTCAGGGGGCAAAAGTTCTTAAGGAATATGCAACCTTAGAGGGGTACAGGTAAAGCTTATATAGGATATTCTACAGTGTCACTTGTGCCAAATATGCTAGCTAGGTGTTTTAGGGTGAGATTAGGGAGTGGTTAAGGAATGGTCAATTCTTAAAGGAACATGCACTTTTGGTGTCTACTGCACAGGTATTTTACCCAAAGTTCATTGGGAAATAGCCCAAGGTGGGGCTACCTGGAGGTATGGTTTTAGGCCTGAAATCTCATCAAGTCAACCAGTGGTCAGGACTAGCTCTCATCAATATATTGTTAGACAAGATAAATGTAAGAAAGTATATGTATGTCTAAGTCTAGGATACATATGATTGGTCAGGACTAGCTCTCATCAATATATTGTTAGACAAGATAAATGTAAGAAAGTATACGTTTGTCTAAGTCTAGGATACATATGATTGGTCAGTGAGTAGTAAATGTAGTTATGACCCAGTGCATAGCTGGTCCAAACTCATGAATTCTACAGGTGCAGCTGGCTACTATAGCAGGAAGGGAGATAACGGTTGTTGCTAGGGCAGCCTGTGTCCTTGGGCTGGGGAGAAACTGCCTGAGATAGGATTTTGAGGCTAGGGAGAATTGTGATTTTAGAATTGGGGCCCAAGCCCATGCACCCACATCAGAACCATCTCTTCCACTTGGTAGACACTCTATTTTTATGACCGCAGTCTAAGATAATTAAATAATAGCTAGCATTTGTGGAGTGGCAACACATTTTACACTCATTCTGTCCTTACAACAATCCTAAGAGGTAGATACTATTGTTATCTCTATTTTATGGATAAAGAAACTGAGGCTGAGGGATGTCAGTGACTTGCCCATGTAGCTAAGTATCTGAGGCAGAATTTGAATCAGCTCTTCCCAACTCCAACTGCTTCGGACGGTATTATCTTGTTTGTCTCTCCTATGTCACACTATGGACCAATACTGAGTTTAAAGTCCACCAGAATCCCCAGGTCTGTTTCACACAGATGCTGGCCTAGTCAGCCACCTCTCTGCTGACTTGTATTTACACAGCTGAGTATTTGTCTCATCTTGCCCAGGCACCCATGCCAATGGTTAAGGCCAGGTAGGAGGGGAAAACCCCTTGGGGGGAGGGTAGCAGGGCAGAATTTCTTCAGAGCACCCCAAGTCTAGGGGTTAAGACAGATGTGGGGAGACCAATTGTGGAGCTGGAGATCAAGGCCAGGAGGTCACTGCTGGATCAAGATACCAGAGTGGAAGGGAGCTGAGGGTCTGGCTATCTCAGCTGCTGTCCCCAAAGAGGCTTCTTCTTCTAATGTTTGCCTTTTCTTACACAGACTGGCCAGAATGGTGTTTGGCCTGATTTGCTGTGTACCTTCCTGCCTCAGATGCACTAATAAGGCAACAAGGTCAAATAATATCCATTCTCCTAAACAGCTTTCCTTTCTCCAACTTGGGCCCCAACACACACACACATGCACTCACCTGTACACATGCACTCACTTGTACACATGCACAAAGACACACACAGGGTGCACACACAATCACACACACACACATGCACACACACTTCAAGGCCAGCACTTGATAGGATTACAATGCCGGAAATGCATTGTGAGAAAGTCTCTCTCAATTCCAAGGTGTGTAAATTGTGTGCTATGCCACACCTCACCTTTTCTCTTGGGGCCTGTTTCTCTACCAGTCCTCTGGTTCTGGGGACAGTCCTATCATCTCTCTGAGACAATGGATTTTTCTTGCCCATCCAACATTAGCCATAGTAGGTTGGGCTCTTTAGGGCACAGTTTGGCTTGGAATGAGCCCCTCATAACAAAGAGTAGTGGAACACAGATGATCTGAGGAGAATAACCCCAAAATACGCTGTAGGAATTATCACCTGAATAATGGCAGAAAGTCTGCCAATTTCCAACATCTATTAGTGTGATAGGAAGGTAGTCAGATGTGGTCCCATTTGGACAAGGATTCCCCCCTACCCTCTAACCCTGAGGGAATAATACACCAATCTATCTGATGTATCCATGGTGTACCCGGCTCATATAGTAATCCCAAACACTTCCAGGTAGGTGCTGATGGTAGGAACTGGGATAAGGGTAGGAAAAAACCAGAGAGTGTGCTAGTGGATTGAGTTATAATGAAGTGTCATGATGGGCAATAGTTTAGCCTAACTATTCTGACAGTAGGGAAGGAAGCAGCAGAATTCCCATTCTAGAGATGCACTAGTGACCTCAGTCTGTCCAACCTACCAGATGATATAAGAAAAAAGAATAAGCACATATTAAGTACTTTCTACGTGCCAGGGACTGTGCTAAGTGCTTTTACAAATATCACCTCATTTGAACTTCACAACTGTGTGATGTAGATCATCATCCCCGTTTCACAGTTAAGGAAACTGAGGTAGAAAGATGACTTGCCCAGCTAGTAAATTACTGAGAGTGGATTTGAACTGAGGTCTTCCTGAATCCAGGCCCAATGCACTAGCCCAGGGCTTTTTAAACTTTCTCTACTCTTGACCCCTTTAGAGTTTCTTACCCTGTGGATCTCGACCCCTCTATCTACTATGCCACCTAACTGGCTATAATAAAATGTGGAAAGACGTATCTTTACCTGGAGGCGCATGAATACTACAGGAGATCTTGACTGGAGGAGACTTGAGAGGGACAGTCATGAAGTTGGAAAAACACTTTCAGGGACAGATGATGGAAAGTCTGAGGCAGGGAAGGAATTTAGGGTCAAGATAATAAGACCAAGATGGCATCGTATTTGTTTTTAACAGGCAAAATAGGTTTGCTGGAATTTCTTTAGTCATAGTTGAAAGTGGCAGGGTTGAAAACATTAGTTTCTCCATAAATATATGGGAGCCATTTCTAAAACCTAGTTTTTTTACATGAGCAAAACTATACATTTTGTAATCATTAACTGAATGGTTACCATCCTTTTTTGCATAAAGTTTCATCTCTTAACTCCCACCCTATCCCTAAACTTGATGCAACATATTCCACCCCCTCTAGTTTACAATAAGGAGCTGTGTTAAATTATAAATATCATCATCAATGTTTAACTTTGTATACAAATAATGTATTGGGAAGTATCAAGTTTCAAATTAGGCTCCTATAATATGGAAAAGTAGATGTTTCTGTTTTAAAAATAAATTATTTTATTTAAAAATAAATTAATGACAGCATATTTGGTGAAGGGAAGGAAGCTAATCAGGTACTTGTCAGTGCTCCAATTTGAACTGGACATTTGCCTCTTTTTTACTTCTTGAGGAAAAATACTTTTGAAGGTCATATACTTATTTGATTAAATTATGCAGCAATGTTTTTTTAAATTGTCCTAGGATTGTTTTGTTGGAGATCTCTGGTCACCCAATTCAGGAAAAGAGGAATGAGAATCACCAGCAAAGGTCTAACAACCACCAGAGCCATGATGGCCTTCATTTTGCATCCATGCCACCACATCGGTCTTCCAGCCTCTTTAGATCTGTTGCTAAAAGCTATTGTGTTATCTGATAAGCTTTCTGATTTGTCTTGTACCTCATCCACATTTTCTCCTCTTTCAATCATTTGTGCAATATTGTCTCCCATGACATCAGTTACTTCAGTCACCTGATTCTGTACATGTCTAATTTTGTCACTCCATGGTCCAAATTTTGGTCCCGATGAGCCCCTTAGGAAAAAATCCTCTTATTTGGCTGAATCTTTTTCCAAAAGATTTCTCCTTTCACTTTTCATGGAAACAGTAACATCATCATCATTTAGGTGGAGTTTGAATTTAGGAGGCATCTTTATTACTCAAAGAGTTGGTTTCCTTTTCCCAACTTTAAGAGGCAGATATATACCACCTGGGCATCCACCCTGGCTTCTTGTTGCCCCCTTAGAGTCAGGGGCAGGGGAAGGGAAAGGGAAGAGAGAGAAATGGAAGAAGAGGAAGGGAAGAAGAAAATGGCTGAGGGGGTGGACCCAGCATCAGACTTTCTGCTCCTCCACTGTTCAACACCAAGGTGGCATCATATTTACATAGGCACACGTTTCCTGCAGCAGATCATATGCTCTTTGAGAGCAGGGGCAATTCTGTTCATGCCTTTGAATCCTCAGCAATTGGCAGTTTCTGGCAAATAGTAAGTGCTAAATCAGAGGTGGGAAACCTGCTGCCTCAAGTTGCTCTCTGGCTCTCTGGGTTCTCAAGTTTGGTTTTTTGATTAAATCTGGTTGGATGCATCAAAGGGCCACACTTGAGGACTTAGAGGGCCACATTTGGCCTCAAGGTCACAGATTCCCCCTCCCTGTGCTAAATAAATGCTTCTTGGTTGTTTGACACTCTTGAATTCATGCCTGTAAGTCTTATCTCCCCAGATAGACTGTAATCTCACCAAAGTTTGGTTTTTAGCCCAGTGCTACACAGAAAATTACAGTCTCAGGGCTGGGCGGGATCCTAGAAGACATCCAGTCTAGCCTACAGTTGATCATGAATCTATGTACACCAACCCTAAGAAGTGCTCATCCAGCTACCACCTAAAACTCTGAAACACTCCACACAACTCTTCTGATAGTTCTAATTGTTGGGAGTTTTCTTCTACTGCATATGCTCCCTTGGAGATTCTATTGATCCACCCATTGCTCCCTCCTGCCCTCTGAGGCCAAGCAGAAAAGTATTATTGCTTCTTCCACAGAACAACCCTTCAAATACTTAAAGACAGCCATTATACTGGCCTAAATCTACTCTACTCCAGACTAAACACTCTCAGAATTTCCCTAGCCAGTCCAGCTGAGCAAGATAGCAGCTCATACATCTCCTGAGCTTTTACCAGAAGTAAACTTAATGGGGACTCCTTGAAGAAAGAAAGGAATCCCTAAGGCTAGGAGTCAGGAGGTATACCTGGGCTCCATGTGTTCTCCACACATGCATCTGAAACTGTATTACAAAAGTTGATGAGGACTTACCAATCTTTCCTGTGCCAGGACTTTTCCTGTGCTAAGGGCTTGGGAGACAAAGAAATGCAAAAAGAACTCTGATATCAGAGATCTCCATATAAACATTGTGAGCAGCAAGAAATAGTCAAATTGTTTATAATCGGAAAGGAAGACACTAGCTTCAAGGGGCAAGTTAGTCATGCCAAGGATATAATGGGCAAAAAGATTCCTTTGATCTTTAGCATGGAGCCCATTCTTTGGGTTCTTTGGATGTGCGTGTGTGTGCACGCATGCACGTGGGTATACTGCAAGGAGAAAGTGGTTCCTTACACAGCAGATGAGGTCTTCATTGTCCTTCATTTTCAAAAAGACCATGGACATCACAGGTGATCTCTTAACTTATTTGTGAAGTGGATTAGAATGAGGTCCACTTGTGCAAAGTTTGTATTAGAAGCCATAAACTTGCAGAGTTTCTCCTAGAACCCTGAAGAAAAGAATAAAAATATTTTCTTTCTTGGGCACCTAACATGCTAGTTCCATGTGAGCCAGATGAGAGGCCCAGGGAAGAAATTTGTATATTATATTTTACTTTCCTTCAGGTACTCTATTATCCAGCTACATTGGCTGCTTTCCTTAAATAAGACCTTTCAGTGGCCCACCTCCATGCCTGTGCACTGACTGTTCCTCACACCTGGAATGTTCTCCCGGTTTCCCTGACTTCTTTCAAGACTCAGCTCAAGCCCTGTCTTTGGCAATCGACCTTTCTTTATCTCTCAGCTCTTCCCTCTGTGGCTTATGTCCAATTTATCCTGTCTATAGATTGTCTGAACATCGATTTTTGCATGCTGTTTTCTTCCTTCCCTTTCCCTTTCTTTATATCTGATGTGAGGTGGTTTCCAGTCCTCTCACTAGCCTAGTCATCCTCCTGGGCATGCTCTCTAGGCTAGTCAATATCCTTCCTAAATTGGTGCCTGGAATCTGATCCAAAACTCTTCAGATATGGTTCGAGTGGTCTGAGCAGGGCAGAGTCCAGTGGGACTGTCAAAGCAGATGCTCAGTAAACATGTTGCTCACTTATCAAAACCCCAGCTTATAGAATGGGTGTGTTGGGCAAGAGATAGGTAGTCTTCCTGAGTCCCTGGTCCCAGAATGTCGGCCTTGAAGTAGTCCTCGACCCAGGAGGGGACACTTCCCTAAAGCCCTCTTTGTAATTAAGGGAGGGCATAGGGCATGGGGGAAAAAATTCAATTCAGCCTGGGCTTTAGGTAATAATCTCCAGAAATTCCTGTTTTCTTGCCTGGATGAGAGTTAGGTCCTTGTTCTGGCTTTATCATCACATGGTTTTCAGTTTGGGCACCACCGTGCTCACTGAGACTGGACTCAGAAAATCTGTTTGCCTTCTCAGTCTTTCCTACTCCTCACTGCCCGACCTTGTAGGTCCTGGTGGAGACCTTAATGGAGGAGAGTAAAAATACACATTGAACAGAACTCCCTACTGGCCCTGCTGTCCTGCTCTGTCCCCCAGAGCACCAGAGGTTGAATACAGAATAAATAGTGCCCCTAAAGAGCATTAGAGTCAGGAAGACCAGAATTCAAATCCATTAAATTGTGAGCTCCTGGGGGTGGAAGTGGGAGTGGGAGGCCCTTCTTGGTTAATACAGGGCTTGGCACATGATAGGCACTGGGTACATGTGACTGAAATCCTGCCTCAAGCCACTAGTTTTGTAACCCCGGGCAATTCTCTTAGTTTCTCTAAACTTTGGTTTTCTCATCTGTAAAATAAGAATAATAGTAACACTTACCTTAAAGGGTTATTGTGTAGATCAAAAGAAATTCTACATGTAATGTGCTTTAAAAACACTAGAGTGATATAGAAAAGTTAGCTGTTACAGTTTTTGTTCCTTCTGATTCCAAACCTACTATATCTCCACAAGCACCCTTGCCCACACCAAAGTCTTAGTGTAGTTTTAAGTTAAGACTTTTGGGAATAGGTGATACATATATAAGCAAAATACTTTGCAAACCTGAAGTGCTAGATAATTATCAGCTACTACTATTCACTGCATTTGATACATACCACGACCTTGTAAGAAAAGGGCTATCCTATCATCCTTGTGAATAAAAAGCTTGTGAAATGGGAGCTATCATTACCCCCATTTCACAGGTGAGGAAACTGAGGCACCAAGAGAGTTGAGGGTCACAGGAAGCTTGTCTAAGGTGGGATTTGAGTGCTGGTCTTCTCGACTCCAAGTTCCACACACTAGGGCCACACAACAGCATACTGACTCTTCTAATGCAAAGGTCACTGGATCAATCGATCAGTCAATTAACAATCAGTGTGGCACGAGGCCGTAGCCAAGTATGTCACTTAAAACTCTCTTGGCTGAAGTGATCAAAAGGAGGGACTTCGAAGGTCCTTTCCACGTCTAAATCCATGACCCTATTTAGACTGTGAGGCCTTGAGAAGAGGAAGCGGTTTTTGTTTCGTTTGAGGTTTTTCTTTGTACCCTACCTGGAGGGTTTAGCACCAGGACAGAGCACACAGTAGGCGCCCAGCCCCTTTACTGAGCTCCTGCTCTGCGCCAGGCTAAGCACTCGGGATACAAAAAGAGTAATTAAGAAATAAAAGACAGTGCCTGAAAAAGAAACCAGACATCAGTTTTGATGAAGAAGAAAGGTGGCTGCGCTTCAGTCCTCCTGGCTCGGACCCCGAGGCGATAACTCGCCGGGGCGCGGGGACTTCCCAGCGCCCGAGGAAATGAATGGCAGCTGTCATTCTTTACTCTCCGCCGGGAGGGCGGCTCCTAGCAGGTAAGGCGAGGCTGGGGAGGTGGGGGTGGGGGCGGTCCCCAGAGAGGGGCTGCCCATAGAAAGGGGGCTGGGAGCGGTTTGTCCGGGAGGCCCGGACCCAGGCATCTCCCCCTGATTGGAGCAGCCGGCATCAGACAAGTTCGCCGGCCGCTGATTGGCGCTGCCTCGGTCAGGCGCTGTAGGCTGTTGTAAACGTAAACATGACCGACAGTAACCTGGGCCCGGGGACGGGGTGGGGTGGGGCGGAGGGGGTGAGCGGGGCCCGCCTCTCCATTCACTTCCCCAGCGGCCCCGCCCCACCCCGCCCAGCCCTACCCGCCTGCCGCTGGCTCGCGGCCCGCACCCAGCCTGTCTTTGTGTAGCGGAGCTGCGTGCGCGGGGCTGGTGGTGCGCCGCAGACCCAGGGGGTCTCGGCAGGGCTGGGGGAGGGGAGGGCCACGTGTAGGGGGCCCCCCCTGCGCTGGACTCTGGAACAGCCGATTGGGGAAGCAGGGCCAAGTGGTGATAGCGCGCTAGCAGGCGGCAATCCCCCCTGAACTTTTTGTCCAGAAGCCAGGGCTTAGCACCCTGTGCGCTTAGCGCTGAGTAGGTGCTCACTTGTTATCTGGTCATAAGGGGGCAACTGCACCTCTCCCTACCAGAGGGACTCAAGTTAGGGGCCGAGGTGGTTGAATGAACACCAGGCTGTCGGGAAATTTGACTCCATGTGGCCTTCAACAAGTCCTGTCTATCTATCCTATTGGCCTCAGTTTCCTCATGGGAAAATTGTGCCCCAAGACCATTAAAGCCCCTCCTGGCTTTGAAATTCTAGCTGTGTTACCTAGGCCTTCTGGAAGAGAGAAGGAACAATATATTTCAATATTAGAATATCCTTCATGAACAAACTGCCTCACTGTCCTCTTTTGTAAACTGAGGGGTTGGACCCCTTGATGACCCGGAAAGCCCCCCTTCCAGCCCTAGAACTTTGCTCCTACAATTTCGTGATGACCCTATTTTCCTGGTTCTTCCTCCTCTCTCCCCTTCTGGCTGCAGTTCTGTGGTCAGCCAAGAAGCCCTGAAACCCTGAAACCTCTAATTAGCTCTAGCTGCCCCCAGCACTCTGGTCAGAAGAAACTGGGAAGGGGCCTTTTTGGCAGAGCTCAGGCTTGCTGCTGAGAAGCCCATGAGTCAGCAGGGCAGAGCTTGCACACTGGCCCTTTGTGAACAGCCTTGAGGCAGACGGGGAGGCTGTAGCAAGGCCGGGTAGACATTGGGCACTGGGCAGGGACAGCTACGCAGCTTGGACAAAAAAGCATTCTACCTCCAGCTAGCTAGCTCTCCCATCGCCAGATATCTGCCCTGCCTGGGCCTGCTGTGGGGGCCTGAGGTTTATGGCCTGTAGTTCTAAATCAGCACTTTTCTGGGAGTGTAGAAAGTTGACCAGCAGTCACAGGACTCTGCCCCCACTCTCAGTGACATTTCACCCAGTTCAAAGCAATGGTAGGGGATGAGAGGATGCTCTCAGTTACTGAGTAGTCAACAACAGGAGCTGAGAGCCCCCTTTGTCCAGGGCCCTCCCTGTGGAACTAGGTGGGGTAGGCAGCGTCTATAATGGAGGCGTTTATAAAGGCACCCAATCTGATGGGGAAGGCAGGAGCAACACAAATCCAGTACTATTCAGAGCAGCCCAAGCCTCAGCCAAGCCAGACTCAGATGGCATGAGATGGGAGGCGTGATCAGAGCGGAGTCACAGATCATCACCCTCTGAAGGACCTCAGAGGGCAGCATGGAGGTGGTCACAAGCACCCTAGATTTGAATCTTAGCTCTGAAACTGCCAATTTATTTAACCCCTTTGAGTCTGTTGGGGTTTTTTTTTCATCTGTAAAGATGAGGTGAAGTCTTGTAGTGAACAACTTCTATGTTTGGAGTCATTTGTCCCCATAATTCACGAATGTGAACCCTGCGTTAAGACCTCCTACTTGTAATTTTGCAGAGCAGGTTCTCATGTGTAATGGTAGGACAAGATCCGCCCCCACCCCCACCCCCAGCTCCCTACACTGATGCAAGTTAAAAAAAATCAGACAAGGTGAGAAAAAGATAATGTAACCTTTGGAAGACTAAGTAAATGTGTTACTTTTATCTAATCCAAATCCCTGCCCAATAGACGAATCCCTTCTAAAAACCATGCCTGCCATCGAGTTCTGTTTGGAGACAACTAGTGATGTGGAATTCGTTACCTGGCTAGGTAGCCTTTTCTATTATTCGACAGCTATCGTTGTTAGAAAGTGCTTCCTTACCCTCTGCACAAAGCTGTTTTCCTCCATTGTTTTCTGGATTTAGCCTTTTGAGAGGGAGGAGACTAAATGTAATCTCAGTGCTATATTGTAACCCTACAGCTGTTGGGGGAGAACCCTAGTATCTACCTTCTTGAGTGGGAGGCAAGGAAAGCAGGGCTTCCAGAAGGTCCTGGGGAAGGGAAAAGAAATATGAATCTATATAGTCCCTACTGTGTGCCAGGCACTGTGCTGTATTTTTTTAAAAATACAAATATTAACTCATTTGATCTTAGAAGGAAAAAGTAGTTCTCTGGCTAGGAAGGACTTAAGAATAAAGTGATGAAAAGAAGGCATGTGGGTGTGTATGATGTTATACATTGTATATACACACAATATATATTACATTGGTACAGAAGGCAGTGTTAGGTATTAGGACTAACACTGTACTTGGAATGACATCGCCAGACTTTGAATGCTGCCTCTGCCATTTACTAGCTACAGGACTGTGATTTCCCTGGTCAAGCTTCAGTTTTCCCATCTGCAAAATGGGGTAATAATATACTACTCCCTTCATAGGCAACATACGGTGAGTAAAATTCTGTATAAACCACATGTCAGATTTGTGAGCTGTGCTTTTTTCTCTGTTGGCTCTCACTACAGCTTTGTGAGAGGGTAGGGTGGAGGATGACTAGTGAAGGCAGCCCTAGTGATTGGGACTGCACATTATGTTAGGACTTTCATGGGTCCAGGGCCCTGAAACTTGGCCTAGGTTGGCTGAGGGACTGGGTGGATAGGTGGATAGGGAGACCTTCAAGGGGAAATCAAGGACATCAGTGGCCCTTAGCAGATACCTTTGGGGTCCTGATTCCCCATCCTCCTGGAGTGGGCTGGCAACACTAGGATGTGCCTAGGTCCTGTGCCAGCTGATGAAGAAACATCAATCCTGGTCTCCTGAGATCCAGCTCTTGGCCTGATTGTGACTGGTCTACCACCCAGCAAGATGCAGTACTGCCCTTCCTCTCTTTGAAGCAAAACTCGGGCTCTTTCCCTGAGGGGCTGGGGAAGATTAGAGCATCTGCCTCCACTACCCAGGGACTTCTACAATTGCCCTAATTGAATGCCCCAGTGACCAGGTGAAATTGAATAGAGAAGGTCATGGTCAAAGAATCCAGTTTCTAGGGGTCCACCTGTTGCTGGTGAGCTGGCCTATCCTCACCTTCAAAGCAGACTCTGACACCCCTGTCTTCCGTGGTGCTGGTCCTTCTCTGGCTTCACCCACGAGAATTCAGTCCTCTTTATTCTTCTGTGTGGGCTCTCAGGAGGGCTTCCTATATTAATCTTAGCCACTTCACAGCCTCCATTTCCCCTACATATTCTGCTTCCTCAATTCATTAGCATAGAGTAGGCCCACAAAAGTCTGCTCAGGGACATGTTCGCAGACACATAGGTTTTTGTACATGAGCACCCACTCACATACCTGGATGGACACATATCCACTTGAATGGGCATACTCACACAGTATGCATACAGGGATGTATGTGTTACCAAGCACTCACTGAAGTGCAAAGGCAGTCACACCCATTACCCAGCTACATACACTGAGGGGGCAAACTCTGGCTTCGAGGTAAGCTGTCGACTTTGCAGTACTGCATGCCTGTATCTGAACACTCTGTTCACGTGTGTGCTTCTATATCCATATTTATATATGGCTAAGTAGTATCGGGGTGTATGTGAGAGGCTCTCAGGGCGTTGATGGGAGCAGGGAGGGTCATGTCCTAGCCCCCCAGTGAAAGCTAAGCCTGCTCCCTTTGCATTTTGTGCCCCCCACCCCATCTCTGGTTCATGGAATGGCATAATTTTCCTTGCCTAATTCTCTATTCTGGCTTTCTCCTGGGGGACAGTGTCTGGGCAGACACCCCCTTTCCTTGGCTGAGTTTCCTACCTACAGTCCCAGGAGTAGGGAGATGAGCCTCTGGGCTGGGAGGGGCAGGCCGCCAACTCCCCAGATCCAGCTGGCCGGTGTGGGGGAGGGGCAGGGGAGACTTGCTAGCTCGAGTTACGTGTCTGCCGGCAGGACCTGCGCCCAGCCTTCATTTAACCCAGAGTAACCTTTCCTCCAGTCACCAGGCCTGGGAGGGAGCAGGGCAGAGGGCTGGGTCAACTCCGATGGCTCCTGTAGCCAGGCCACTCTTAAAGGGGCAGGATGCCATTGGGACAGTTCCCTAGCAGGGAGAAGGGGATGGACACAAGCACCAAATCCCTCCACAGATGAATTCAGATTCACTTCATTTTTATTATGAACAAACACAATCTCAGATCAGTAAATGACTTCAGAGTCAATATTAATAGGAATTATTCCAAAATTATTCTTTGCAGGTCACAGACACTACGACCCAAAATAAAGGAAAAGGATCCTGCTCATGTTTCCTGAGCTCTCCAGCTTCACCTCCCCCCTCCCCAGCATACTCAGCTCAGCCACTCCATCTCTACCCTGAGCCAGGTTCCCAGAGGTCCATGGCATCTTGTAAGAAGCTCCCTCAGCTGAAGAATTCCAAGGTGCTTTACAAACAGTAGTCCCGCCTCACAACTGCCCTGTGAGGTAGGTCAGTATTATTAGCCCTATTTTTAACAGACAGGGAAACTGAGGCACAGAATAGTTAAGTGACTTGCCCAGAGTTACACAGCAAGTCAGTGGCAGAGCTTGGGAGGGGAGTCCCTCTCCCTAAACCACTCTAGTAACACATCCATCTTATTTCCTTCCATTTCTCGCTCTGGCTTGTGTGAGCTGAACTTTCAGGATACAAGCAAACCAAGGGGAAAGTTTCTATTTTAAACGCTGCAACCATTTTTTAAAATCTAAAACAAAACAAAGCAAAAAAAAACCCCAAACAATACCTAAATCAAATACATTCAAATTACTTCCACCCGCCATGCGGGCCCCTTAACAAGAAAGCCCCCAGAAAATAAAATAAAAAAAAATTTTTTTTTCTAAACTGAAGCACAGAAATGCAGTCCTACAAATTGTCAATTCTCCTGCTGGGTCTGGGTCTCGGCTCTCCCACCAGCTGCTCTCTCTAATCAGAGAGGCTGTAAAGAAAGCAGCAAGTAGGGAAGTGGAGGCAGACTCCCCCTCAATACTGATTAGAACCCACAGAAGGCACCCAGAGGAATTTGTTAGCCTGTCCACAGAGCAAGGAGTAATGGAAATTCAGGCTTGTCAGTCCTGAGTCCATTTTGAATTGTTTGTTTCTAAATAGATTTCTTTGCTTTAAGCTTTGTCCTCTTCTGATAGTGTTCCTTTCCCGACAGTCAAGACAGAGGCCAGGACTCCCCCTGGTCTTATGCAGGGTCAGAGTATGGATCTCCATTGAACATTTTTAGAAGAGACAAGTTGTTTGCATTGTATTTATTTTGTGATGTCTTGTGGGATTAAAATACCCAACAGACCTCTCTTAAGGGTAGGCCCACACAGACCAGCAGATCTAAACTAAACATGGACATTTCTATCTATTTCTTTCCTACTGGGATGAACAGCTCAGAAGGCTGGGTTTCCAAACCAGTCTGAACCTTCTACCCAGGCCTGTTTATTCTTAGAACCCATAAAGAAAGCAAGCTGCCCTCTCCCACCCCTTACCCCAACTATGGAGCTGGCATTCCCAGTAAGACAGCAGCAAAGCCAGGGAAGAGCAGGGAAAGGTGCTTTGAGATCCCTCAAGTGCCAGTGGTGGGTCTTCCTACACCTGTCTCTCTGGCTAGGTGGTGGCAACATAGTGACCTTTACACCAGCTCTAGCAGACAAGAAGTTAGAGTGAGGTCATCCAATGATTTCCCTTCCAATCAAGAGAGTCACTCAGTGCCCCACTCTAAACTCAGCCAGAAGCCCTGTCACTCAGCAGCCCTGGGCTTGGCTCGCACAGTTAACATAGAACACCCAGCATGCCGAGGATGAGAAGGAAAATAATATTAAAAAAAAAAAAAAAGAAAAAAAAGGCCTCCTCCCTCTTCAGTGGCTGGCTTACTGGGAAGACATTGGTGTTTAGTTGGGGATTAGCTGAGTTTCCATCTGACCCAGGGATGTTCCCCCGGCAGGTTTGCCAGTTCTGCCTTGAGTCAGCAGGGTAGTGGGATAGTGAGGGAAGGAGAACAGATGCAGATCAAGTGAATGGGGCAGCCACATTAGAGAGGGAAAACCTGTGGTGCTGCCTGGCCCTGAGCAATTATAGCCAAGGCTGCTGCTGCCTGCCCAGAGACAGAAGGGGCAAGGGGCTAGGGAGACTAGGGGAAGCCAAGGGTCAGCCCCTAAATCTTTACTGTGCCACCTCAGGCAAGTTTTAGGTTCTGGAGGGTATGAGAGAACAGTGGAAAAGGATGGACAGGGCGTGTACGCTGCAGAAGGGACCGCCATGGATCCACCTACAATTGGTGTTCAATTTGTTTTCTATAGGGAGAGAAAGGATCTTGGACCCTTCAGACCTGACCTGTTTCTAATCCCTGCCCCCAGCCTCTGGGGCTTCTGCAAGGCAGTGAGGGGCAGGGAAGCCAACACACTCATTCCTCCTCCTCTTCTCCCAATTCTCCTGGATGGAGGAGGGGGGAACGTTGAGGTTGCTTTGTTTTACTTTTCCATGAGTTAAGTTTCCTTAAATTTCCCCCCAATCTCTCTCCAGGTCAAGCCAATTTCATTAGGAACTGGAGCTCCTGTCCCATAGTTCCCTAGGTGTGCTTAATGTTGCCTTGCCCTAAGCTTTATGGAAGCCTCCCTTCTATGATTTAGCATCTCTCCAGCCTGGGCTTTCCCAGGCCTTTGGGACACAGAGCAAGCCCACTTGGTTGAGGAGCAGGCTAGCCGGATGGTTGCCAAAGAATTGTCCTTTTTTCTCTCCTCCCCAATCAGAGTAGGCATGCTACTTCCCTTCCCCCTGCCTCAGTTTCCAGGAGGAAACAGCAGCCAAGAAGAATGACCCTCCACTCTAGCTGGTGGGGAGTGAGGCCTGGCCTGAAAAAGCTGGGAAAGTGGCCTTGATTCCTTTCTGGGTCTACTCCTCACCCCCGGGGAGGAGGGTGGGTGCTCAGGGAGGGCCAGAAGGAAGAGAATCACTGAGGGGGAAAGGTCACCAACAGTGACACTACAGAAAGAGAGCCCCCAGTCCAGGGCACACCAGCTGCTTTCTTAGGAGGCAGTGAAGGTGGGAGGGGAAAGAAGAGAAGGAAAGAGCAGAACAGGGGAAGGAAAAGAGAAAAAAAAGATCTCAGCATTCACAAAGGCAGAGTTGTTGGCTTCCAATCCATTTGCACTGTAAAGGAATACTGTATTGGAATGGGTTAAAAAATCATCTTTAGCATCTGGTAGCATTATTCAGTAGTTAATAAAGAGAACATTAGACCTCTGCCCAGCTGGCTTGGTGGGGGGCGAGGAGGGAGGCCTCAGCCGCTCTTTGAGCTTCCTTCACCGGTTCTAGAGCATCTAGCCAGGATGGCAGCCTTGGAGACTTTCTTTCGGTCATAGGCCAAGCCCAGGAGACACATGCAGTCAATGAAGAAGGTGGTGAAGTTGATGTGCCAGCGGTACTCGCTGGCAGAGTAATCATATGGGAAGGTGTGATGGTAGTTGTGGAAGCCTTCACCTGTTACAGCAAGAGCAGAGGAGCACAGGGGGTGAGCAGGGCACTGGGAGGCCACCCCAACCCCAGCCCTTATGGAGTCACAGCTCAGCAGACAAGGTGAGAACTGCCCTCTGATATGTGGAGGACCATGCCTTCCCTACCAACCAATCAACCAACAAGCATTGGTACTCTACCTACTAGGAACCAAGAGCCAATGTAGATGGCAGAGCAAGTGTACACAAAATACATGCAAAGTAAATACAAGGTACTTTGGGGTGGAGGTAGAGGAATTAGTAAGAGAAGGGCCTTAGGCAGGAATGGACATTTGAGCTGAGCTCTGATGGAAACTAAAAGAAGAAAGTAGAAGGGAGGGCATTACTGGAATAGGTCACAGCCTGAGCAAAGGCCTGGAGTTGCCTAGAGCTGCAATGTAATTTCTAAGGAACGGCAGAAGACAGTATGACTGAAATGTAAATGTGCAGAAGGAACCAAGTGCACTATGACTCAAAATATAGGTTATGAAGGGCTTTAAATGTCAAGCAAAGGGGTCTGTATTTCATCCTGGAGGCAACAGGCAGCCATTGTAGGTTATTGAGCAAAGGTATGACCTGTGCTTTAAGAAGGAAAAAAAAAATCACTTTGGTAGCTGGGTGAAAAATGGATTTAGAGAGAGACTTGAAAAGCAGCGAGCCCAATTAAGGGATAACTGAAGTAGTCCAAGTGAGTCTGTGATGGCCTGAACTAGGGTAGTGGCTGTGAAAGAGAGGTGAATTCAACCTCTCTGGCTGCTATATAGTGTAGAGAAGTGGAAGGAAGAGAAGGACAGGGATACCTCTGCACTGCAAGAGGAAAGAGAGCTCTAGAATCCCTGCTTGTAGTTAATGCTGGCACAGCACATGCCGGCATGGCTATGTGCCATTTTCTAAACTCCAGGTTCTCTGGGGAGCCAGTCCTGGGTCCCAGCCAGAGAGCTAAAAAGCCCCACTAACCAGAGATTCTTGGGGCAGTAAAGGCAGGTTTCCTCTTGGCTGAATAACAGCATGACACTTACACAGTAAACACAGTATATTTACATAGACTATTGTCCTTGACCATTAAAACCTAAGAAGGTAAGAAAGACAACTAAAGGCATTATTATCCTCTTTTTACAGATGAGGAAACTGAGGCAAACGTGGTTAAGTGTCTTGCCTGGGGTCACACAGCTACTGTGTGTCTGAGGCTGGATTTGAACTCGGAAAGATGAGTCTTCTCTCATTCTAGCGTTCTGTGCACGGTGCCACCCAGCTGCTCAAGAAAAGGAACTTTAGAGGTATTAGCTCCCTCTTAACCAAAGATAATTAATTTGGGCTCGAAAAGGTTAAGGCATAGCCTAAGATCACAAAACTAAGTGTCAGAAGTGAAATATGAACCCAGACTTTCCTGATTTCAAATCTAACACTATCCACTAGCCCACACTGCCTCTTCCAAGAAATCCTGATTTGTATAAGGTTCCCTGTCTGTAGACAGAGGGTTCCCTGAGCCCAGGAACAAAGATTTCTAAGTCCTTCCCGCTGCCCTGGGCCATGGCTTCCTTTTCCTGTTGGTGAACAAGGGTGACAGTAGTGACCTACATTGAAGGTCCTACTGCTGCTTTAATACAAGTCCCAGACTGATAAAAGTGTCCCAGAAACAGCAATGACACTATTAATAACATCTGAGGGCAGGAAATCCTGGCTAAATGACAGGACCAGAGATCATGAACTATGCTCTGACACCTGCTTATCTACAATGTGAACCCCATGAGAGGGAGGGATAACCCCAGGGCCAAAGGTTGAGGCTGCTCAGAGGAGTATCAGTGCCAATGTGTGGAGAAGCAAAGGTGACCTCTAGGGAGCTGGCCTCTCAATAAAGCTCAATAAAGGCTGGCCTAGGAGGACATGTGTAGAGGGGCATCTCCTCTTTGGTGGACCAGGGGCAGAGAGCAAGCTGCAGGGCAGGATTTTTGCCCCCATCATGAGTAAAGAGCATCAAGGAGTTAGTGAAGATGAGGTGGGTCATTTGCCCTGATACTCCCAGACTTCTGTTTATAGTTTTAAGTGACATTCATATACAAGAACATAGTAACAGAGCCAATGGCCAACAGGAGATTGAAAATTAACATGTTAACATTGGGCTTGTGGTCAATGCCTCGGAGAGGTGGAGGCAGCAAGGGAAGAGTCCACAGGTATGCCCAGAAGACAGTGAAAGGTGATGCCAAGGTGATAAAAACCAGGATGATGAAACAGGGTCAAGAATGCAAAACCAGAGCCAAAAACCATCAGAAGAATAGGGACGTTGAAAAGGGGGATGGAGGTCACAGAAGGGCCCTTAGAGGTCATCTAGTCCAATCTCTTAATTTTGTAAAAGCTAGAGATGAAGTAACTACCTGTCCCTCCAGCCATATGTGGCAGAACTGGGATTCCCACCTAGATCTTCTAACCCCCAAAGTCAGTTGCCTTTTCTATTCCCTTGGAGAGGGAGACAGAGAGGGCAAAGTACCTTTGCTAGATGAGCTAAGTGAGCTACAGTTGGAGTTCTTCAGTGGAGAAGGGACACTAAAGTGTACCTCACTCATCTGACAGATGCTAACACAGAACTGAGGCACATAGATTAGGCCATTTGGCTAGGCCTGTAAAGTAAGGCTAAGGTGAGCTGGAAGAGACAAGCAATCCCTTTAACCTTGACTACTGGGCCGAGGCAGAGGCACACACCCTGAATGGGGGGGGGGGGAGGGGCAGCTGAGGTGAGAGGGACAAAGAATAAGGAAGAATGGGATGGGAAGGAGAGGGACATGACCACAACCAACTGATTTGTGTTCTATCACCAGTGAGTATCATGGCCCCTGCCCCATAACCAAATCTGACTGTGGGGATGCTGTGGAATTGAGGGACAAGATCTGATCACCATTTTTGTAAAGGATTAATACATATTAAATAATAACAACCTATATACATAACATATACAAAAGAAATTTTCTGGTCAGTCCAGATAGATAGATTCCCCTCATAGATGTCATGCCCTTTGGAAAATTCCTCATCCAAGTGAAGCTAAGGCTAAACCAAGACAAAGAAGGCTGCACTGGGGAGAAGGAGGCAAGTAAGACACTTCATTTTGCACATCTGTACATACCTAAGTATCCACTCTGGAGATATTAAATATGAATCCAACTCCGCTATTATGAAGATGAGAAAACTAGTAGAACACAAGCTATCTTGAGGTCAGGGACTATTTTGTGTTTACCTCTGTATCCCTGAACCTAGCACAGTATCTGACACATGCTGAACTGAGCCATGATGGAAGCGTTAGATGGCTTATCTATGGTCACATAGAGCCGGGCTTTAAACCCAGGTGACAGACTCCCAAACCGGCAGTTTTCTTATTCTGCCATACTAAGAGGAGAGTCTTGGGATTTCAGGTGAAAGATTCTTTCACTTACAGAGCAACAGAATTTGAGCTGGAAGAGGTCAACCACCACCTGGTCTAGACCCCACACCTCTCCCTTTTCATTATGCCTATAGGCCCAGGATGACAGAGATCCTCTGGAAAGGATAGGCCCTACTTGTCAGGAAGAAAACCTGAGATGCCAAGCTAGCAGGCAGGTTTGGCCCCACCCAGTACAACCAACCAAGCAGCCCAGTAGTCTTGTCCTCCCTACCTCCTGGGAACATACCTGCTGCTCCAAGGGACACCAGGATATTCTCCCGTGGGTTGATGTTTTTGTCATAGGGCCGGCTGCCGTACATATGAGCAGCACTGTTCACCAGCCAGGTGGCATTGAGCACCAAAGTATAGCGCAGGAGGGTGGCAACATACAGGCTGTGAGCAAAATGCTCACCCCAGAAGTACCAGGGGACGAATGTGGGCAAGATGAAGCACATGAGGAGGATGCCCGGCTTGTAGTATCTGTCGAGAGAAGATGTGGCAACCTGAAGTCAAGGGTCCCTCAGCTCAGCTGGGCTTTCCTCCAACCTCACATTTACATGAGGGATGGTGGGACAGGACAGGAGTAGAGAGGATAAGATTATGGGTCCCTGCTCCAGGGATAAATAGGACCTCACACTGTCTAATCTTCCTCCTTTATTTTACAGAGGAGGAAATTGAGGCCTGAGAGCCAGGGTCACCCAGGTACTATGGGAGATAGGATTTGAACCCAAGTTCCCCGGCTCTGGCGAATCACACTGCCTCCACTGTTGCTCCTGGGTTTCTATTTGTTCTTGTCCACCTTCTTTTTACATATAGCCCATGGAGGTGTAGATCTCTTCCCCTCCTGGGGACTCTCCAGGCTAGAAACCTCATTCTCTACCCAGGCCCGGAGAATTATCCAAGTAGCCGAGACCTCAGCCACAGAATGTACTGTGGAATAATGAACTAACTTCCATTTCTATACTGCTTCAAAGACATTATCTGACTCTTCACAATAACCCTGTGATAGAGGTATTTTATAGGTGAGGAAATTGATGTTCAAGAGAAATTAACCTGGCCAGTATCATATGACTTAGGCAGTAAATGCATTCGTCTTCCTAAAGACAATCCACTATGTGGCATTTCTTAAGCACCTACTATGTTCTAGGCATTGCACTAGGAACTTTACACATTCAGTCCTCACCAACAACCCTGGAAGACAGGAGCCATTGTTATCTGCACTTTACAGATGAGGAAACTCAGGCTGACAGGGTGACTAATCCAGGCTCCCATGGCTAGTAAACTGAGGTCAGACTTGAACTCAGGTCTTCCTGATTCCAGGCCCAGGCATTCTCTCCACTAGCTCCCTCGGCCCGCTCCCCTCCCCACCACTTACTTCCTCTGGAACATCACCAGCTTCTCAGCTTTCAGATCAGACAAGTCAAGCAAACGGCCCTTCTCAATGACATCTGGGTGTTTTCGAACCAGCAGCCAGCCCACATGGGAGAAGAAAAACCCCCGTCGGGCATTATGAGGATCAGCATCTGTCTCAGAGAACTTATGATGGACACGGTGGTCACGGGACCACTCAAAAATGTCATTCTGGAGGAAAAAAGGAGAGACGGGCAAGCATGAGATAAGGAAAAGCACAAAATTGCTGGGAATCCTTCTAGCTCTCCTAGTCCCAGAACACTGGATAAGTCAATGCTGGACAAAGGTCCCACTAGGCTAACCTAGATATCTCCCACTGCCCAGACAGCTGGCCCAATGGGCCTTGAGAACCGTCATTCTACTCTAAGCACCTGGTAAATGAGAGGGGCCTCTACTGGATATGTCAGTTCCCTAGATCATAGGACATGCTACACAATTGTTCCAGTCCCTATTCAGTGTGTAGACATACTGCAGGTCTTCCTGGATGCTCTCCAAAAATGAAGGGCTGAATTGCATAACTGAGAAGAGTAAGGCATACCCAGAGTGTATGCCAGGCAGGAGAAACGCATGCCAGGCAGGGGAAATGGAATGGATGTTTACCTACTCAGTGTTCACTCTCCTGGATTTACATGCCTATAGCTTGGAGCCTGAGAGTCAGTAAGGGTTCCTCCCTAGCCTTTGGAGCATCTTGCTTTGGAAAGACTAACTCTTGACCTGGCTGGCCTGAAAACAACGTACAGTTTCAGACAGGTCCAGTAAATAAACTGGAAAGGTAGGTCTTGTGATTGCACAGATCTGAGGGGGAATCGGACCTCTATGAGACCCTTGGATCATTGCCTCTGCAAAAGGACACCCAATGGGTGAGCTCTCCAAGAGTGGAGTACATACCCATCTGTCAAAGGCCTGACCCAGTGAGTAAGGACAGAGCAGAGTGTGATCCCTGGATGGAGCCCCTTAAAACTATCTTATATAAATGCATAATTGGATATAATCCCAGGGCTGGGAGAGATGTTGAAAGAGCCACAAATCCTTTGTGTCATGCACTCCTTAGGTAGTCAGGTGAGACCTATGGATTCCTTTTCAGAATGTTTTTAAATGCATACAATAAAATACATAGGATTACAAAGGAAATCATATCTAAATACAGTTATCCACATATTTTTTAAATAAATGCACAGACCTCAAGTTAAGAAGCCCCTGCTCTAATCCCACTGAGATTCACCCAGAAAGCCAGTATGGATAGAAAAGTTTAGGTTTTTTCTAATTAGGAACCTCTCAGATGTGCTTTCCCTTGCTTTTTCCCTCATTATAATATAAGCTCCTTGAAGATAGGCAGGGGCTATTTCACTTTTGTCTCTGTAGCCCCAGTGCCTCCCACTGTGCTCAGCAAATAGTAGGCACTTATTAAATGCTTACTGTTTCTCCTAAGACAATAGCTGTACAGCACTTAACACAATGCCTGGTATACAGGAGATGTTCAATAAGTTTATATCCTTCCCTTCCCCTCTTCCTAGATCTAAAACCAGAGTTCTGTCTTGGGGAGCCTCTAGGGTTAGAGAAGAAAACCCAGTACCCGCCTAGATGGGAGGAGGTCTCTGCCTCCACACTGCCAGCCTCTGGATGGGATCTGGAGGAGCAGTGGGGAACAATAAAAGTGAACATAAGGTAGGCCATGTTGGGCCAGACCCTGATAGCTCCTCACCTGGAAGGCCATGGTGTTAGCGATCGTCAGAAAGACTCGGAGGGGCAGGCGTGCCTTGTAGGTTCTGTGACTCCAGAGGCGGTGGGCTCCTGCGGTGATGCCCAGGGCGCTGATCAGGTAGTACCCAAATGCTGTTTGCCAGAAGGAAGGAGAAAGTAAAAGGGAGAGAAAGTCAGTGTACATTTCTTCTTTATACATTGCTTTGAATGCACATTTCCTTCAATGCAAATTTCCTTATTGTTCATTTCTCCCTTAGAAGAGGAAGAAATGGGAAAGGCCAATCTTAAGAGAAAGGTAGGCCATTGTCGGGTAGTATTCACTCTGACCCAGATCTGTTTGTAATTGGTACCTTAGGTTTCACTTCCCTGGAGCCAAAGAATCTCCCAGCCACCTCCCAAGAGCTTGATGGAGACTCAGGAGATAGTATCAGTATCTGAGCACTGAGAGCTCTAACAAAGCAGGCAGAGGAGAGCAAGCTCTCCCAGAACCCAGCTTCGAAGGCCGGCTTCGGAGAGAGGCTCCAGCTGGGGGTTGCTTTGGCCTCAGCCAGCTGTCTCTAGGGCCATTGATAGAGCTTCTTCTCCAAGTCTTTGAACCCCACAATCAACTTTCTCCATCAGCCAGCCCACCCTCTTTAAAAGCGAAGCTATTTATTTCCAGACAGTGCTTGGGAACAGCTTAGAAATGTCAGCTTCACACATATGAAGCCTCCAGGACTGGGTGAGAACAGAAGCCCCACAGAGTTACCAGGCCCATTTTCTGCCTAAGAATGGGCTTGCTGGGTTACCCCAGCTTCCCAGAGGACAGAGATCTTTGGGAAGCCAAGAGAGGAACAGCAATTAGCAGATGCTCATAATGTTTAATCCTTAGGGGAAAAAACCCTGTCAGGCAATAAGACTTCACTGGCTACTAAGTCACATCAATTATGATGCCAGAGAATTAGTCAAGAGGCAGTGTGGTGTTACGGAGAGTGTGCTAGACTAATGAATCAGGAAGCCCTGGGTTCAAATCTCACCTCAAGTACTTACTAGCTGTGTGACTAGATAAGTCACGAGACCTTTTTTGAGTGGAATGGTCCTAGAAAACTCCTAGTCTAAAGTCTGGAGCACCTATATTCAAATCCTACCACTACCATTGGGTGACCTTAAATGAGACACGTCATAGTCCTAGGTCCTTACTTTCTTCTGTAAAATGAAAGGGTCGGACTAGATGGCCTCCAAAGTCCCTTCCAGCTGGAGATTAATGAGCCTATTATCCTCATCTGTAAAATGGGGATAACAGCCCCCTCCTCCAAGAGCTTATGTGAGGTTCAAATGAAAGAACAGATGGAAAGCCTTTTTTTTGGCTATACAAATGCTAGCTGAAACTTTAACATAGTCCACCTGTTTCTTTCTCCAAAGACTTTGGGGTTCTCCTTAAAGACACATGGAGTCTTCATGGAATCCTGTAGATCACTTCAATCCCTAGTTCTTATCACTCAAGAAGGCCCTAAGTGGCCTCTAGACACTAAGAGGGAAGACTCTCCACAGGGGGACAAATCCAAATGACCAAATTCATACCAGAAAGAGGAGCAGGAGGCCTGGGATCCTTAAGGGCTAGGAAGCTCCAGCCTCTCCATCCCGGACATAGTCCTCATGCCGTATACTCTCTATATACCAAGCCTCAGCCGCCTTGACCTCAGCACACCCTCACAGGATGTACAAGCCCATCTGTGCAGCCAGGGAAATCAAGGCACAGATCATGGGTATAGACTTGCCCAGAATCACACAGTGAGTCAGTGGCTAAAGCTAGGAATAGAACCCAGGAGTCCCAACTCCCACACTCCAGCTCTTTTCTCTGACAACACCCACAGAGTCTGTCAAAGGAATACCAAAACCCAAAGGCAAGGCTATTAGAATCCCTAGGGAGAAGATCTCAGGATTGGGGGGGCGGTACACAACTATTATTGAGTCAGCACTGAGCACTGCCAGGCACAGCCCAGCCTAAAGAAGCCTTAGTCAGGTTCTTTTTTTCTATGACAGAGAGAATGAGGTATAAATGGGCAGGAAAGGGGTCTTCAAGCTTTTCTACAAAGGCTACCTGGGTATTGCCTCCTCTCTTCTTGCCTCTCCCAGCTGCTAAGTCCATCAGGGTAAAGGTGTTCAGGTCCCCAGATCCTGGTCCTGTCATAAGCACAAATGAATCTCTCTCTTCTACCTCCATGCTGGGCACTAGCTTTTCCTCCTGGGGTAGGGCAGGGCAGTGCCTCAAACAGCCCCAGTAAAACAAGAGAGCCTCTTCCATATCAGGTCACACCGTTTCACACCCCTCCAGGGTCCTCCAGACATGCTGAATGATGCCCTGATCCCCAATAATGGATCTCCCCCAAGCTCCTGGCTAGAAAGAAGATCCTTAGGAGGCTAGCTCACCTTCCTCTCTTTCCAGGTAGAGCTGTCTATGACTCTACTGCTCCCTTTGGAGATTCCTCCCAACCTCTGTCTTATCTTGCCAGGAAGACCCAGTGGAGATGGAGCATAGCTGCTGGGCTCTTCCATGTCAGAACTTTTCCTGGGCCCAAGGCTGCCTAAGGCTGGTCTGCCTGCCTGTCTACCTTTCCTGGGCTTTCCCTTCCATCCCTGGGAGCCTCTCTTGAGTCTATAGAAGAGACAGGATTAGGTTACTGTCCCCATTCTTCAACTGGAGAAAAAAGCCCTGAAGAGAAAGCTCAGGGCAGTGTTTCCATGTTTGCAGCAGAAGGTGAGATCCCCCCAGGCCAAAGTTCCCAAATCTCAGGAAGCCTGAGGTGACACCAGGGAGGAATTACCCATTTACCAGATCCTTATAGACCCATGAAAGGGAAACCTGACCTGCTAAGAAGAACAGATGTCTTTTAGTGCCTTAAAGTTTGCAAAGCATTATGTCTGGAGTTTTACAACAATACTGGGAAGCATTATTAGCTCCACTTTACAGATGAAGATGCCAAGATACAGAAGAAGATTCAGAGAGGTAAAGGTATAAGTAAGCATGTAGTCACAACTGCTAGGAGGCAGAATTCGAATATGGACCTGACTCCTAGGCCAACACTTTATCCACTATCCCTTCTGATCCCACGTCCACAAGGGGGCTTTCTAAGTCCTCTTTTGACTTAGCCTTTCACTTTATACCACAGGTCCCCCTCTTTCTTCAGGACCTACAATAATAATAGCTCAACTCCCTTCAGATCTGGATGGAAGGATCCTAAAGCCCATATTTGCCAGCTTGTAGCCTCAGAATGGGAGGGATGGGGCCACCCCTATGAGAGGCACATGTGTGAGGCCCTGGGACCAGTACACACAGATGGAGGGCCCTGAAAAGCCCCACCAGAGATGGCAAGGAGCTGAGATGCTTCTCCTAAAGCAGCCCTTTGTTACTCAGCTGGCACAAGGCCTGGGGTCTGCTCCCTGCTCCTCTTGGCTCCCTGTCCTGTCCAGGCCTGTCTTGCTTGCTCCAGGCCAGCCTGGCTTGCTTTGGCCCTTCCTCCAGGGCAGCCAAATCCCAGGGGCCAGGGGTGGCAGTGGGAGATGGAGACAGTAGGGAGAGATGTGGTTAAAGCAGGCAAGATGGAAGGCTTTGGGGAGAGAGGTTCATGAGGTCTGCTGCTTTTGAAGACTAATTATATGCTGAGGCACACCCAGCCACCACAGTCATGTAACATGGATATGGGAATCTTCCCTGAGCCTCTCCCCACTAAGGGGAATCAGCCTGGCTCTAGGGGGGGCCTGAACAAAGGATTCTTTTCCTGGCAGAAAAGAAGGGATTGAGGCACAAAGGACCTAGAATCATAAAGAGAGCATTTCATGGTTTTTAGTTTACTTTATGCCCAGGATTTCATTTCTGAGGCACATGGTGGGTACCTACCCTGTTTCCTCAACAGCAGCCAGTGCCAAACCTCTTCCCCACCTCCCTACCATGTGGCTCCATCCACCCCCAAGCCAGGCTACCACCTCAGGGCTCCCCTTTCCCCACAGCGGGGATTGAGAGGGCCTACTCCTGCACCCAACAAAGGAGATCTGCCTCTGGGACCAACAGGAGGCTCCCTCTCCCTTAATAACAGGAAGGTCAGAAAGGTCAGTCCACTTACTCCACAGCAAGGTATAGATATGGGTGGAAGGCAACAGGAAGATCCCGTACAGGCCTCCCAAATGAAGCATGCTCATCAGGATGATGTTCCTCCACACATACACAAATTTGGGTTTGGGGCCTTCCTTCTCTTGGTAACTGGGGTCAAACACATCATCCCGCATCTCATAGTTGATCCCCTCTTCATCCTCAGTAGGTGCTTTTGATGTTGCCTTGGTCGCTCCATTCTGCAAGGCCCTGGAGGTAGGGGCTGTGATGGTGGTTGTGGTGGTCATGGTGTAGGACGGGGAGATCTGGGGACCGAGAAAAAGAAACCCTACAATGAGCCATCTTGGAGGGGCCAGTTGGTGTTGTAGTAAAGAGCGATGAACTGAAAATCAGGGGACTTGGGTTTGAATCTTGACTGGGCCATCAACACTGACCAGGTTGAAGTTGTTTCCCCTTTTTGGGTTTCAGTTTTCTCAGTGAAATGAGGGAGTTCGGACAAAGTAGCTTTTGAGGTCCTTTCTAGGTCTAAATTTATGATCCTGTGGGCTTGATTACCTCTACCACAGTCCAGAAACCCAGTAGGATAGGCTCCTAATAGAAGCCAAGTTCCCAGAGGGCAGGGACAAATTCTTTTGCCTCAGTTTCCCTAAGGTCTAGCACAATTCTTTGAACAATGCAGGAAATTATATATATAATATATATATATACATATATATGTGTATATATATATATATATATATATATGTATATATATATATGCATTTACACAGAGACTCACATACATAGCTAGCCATAGATAAGTATTATATAGATATAAGTATTACATAGATATACATGAACACATTTGTAAAACTGATTTGGCTCGGCTCCTGTCCCCTGAAACAAGAAAACTCAAGGGGCCTTGGGAAAAGAGACTGTAAAAGTAGAGGGTTTAGTGCAGAAAGGAGGGGATCTGAGGACTCAAAAGGATTGAGGAGGGGAGGAGAGGAGCTTAGAGAGATAGTTAAACACTATTTCATCTTGTACCCCGAAAGTATCCTAAAACCAGGGGTTCCTCGGTTGATGGGGCCAAGACCCCCAGCTAAGGAGGAGGCCAACATCATTCTAGAGAGATAAAGTCCTCCTCTCCCAAAGCGTGGTAGTAGGAGGGAGGGTCTGGTGTAGAGGCATGAGTGGAACTGGATCTATAAATGAACAAGCATTCGATAAGCATTAATACAAAGTATTCTGTTGAGCCACTTGCTACTTGTGCGACCTTGGACGAGTCATTTATCCTCTTTGTAAAATGGGGAGTGGGGTGGACAAGATGGTCTCCGACGTCCTTTCCTGCTCTAAATGCCGGGTTCCATCCTTGCCTGCACAGCGCTCTCCCCCACGCACACCGCAGACCCTCCCTCCTCTTTCTCTGGCTGCCAGTTCTGAAGCTCCAGGGACACCAGGGGCGCCACAGCTTTTTCCAAGGGGCTCACCTCCTCCTGTAGCAAGTGGGCCGGCATCTGGGTTCTCCCGGAGCAGGACTCGCTCGCTCGATCTTCTTGGGTTGGAGCTGCCGAGGGAAAGGGGGGGCACTTGGGCTCAGGATTCGGCTTTTGGAGAACACAGGCCTCCCCTGAACCCCGCACCTTCCCGCTCCGTCCCGCCGCGGCTGCTGCTTCGCGCTCGGAGCCGGGCCGTGTGCCCCGATCGCTCACGATCGCTTCTCTCCGTGTCTCGCTCGCTCGAGGAGCCTCTCGCCTTTCTAGCTAGCTCTCTCCGCGTCCACGATCCAGACGCGTTCTGCTCTAGCCTCTCCGACCGGGAGGATTTAAAGGCCCTAGCTAGCGCCCGGGGACCGTGTCCTGGATTTCCTCAGACCCCTTTTATCCTCTGCCAACTCGGGCCAAAGTGCGTAGTAGGGGCCGTTGGCAGCGGCTGCCCGGCGTGGAGGGTGCAGGAGGGCGGGCGAGGGGAGGAGACAGAGCGCCGGGGCGTGGAGAGGGCCGGGGCCGAAGCTGGGCTAGAGCCAGGGATGCAGCCGCCGCCGCCGCCGCCGCCGCCGGGGAAATGCTAATGATGCCTCTGTGCGCCCCAGCGCGCCATTGGCCGAGGGGAATTTGGTGCCACCTTAGTCTGCCTTCGCCATTGGCTCGGCGCAATCTGCTGTTCCCTCTGCCGCGAGCGAGCGGCTGGGCCCCGACCCCTCGCTCACCCGCCGTCCACCCCCTACCCCGAGTCCCTCCCTCCTTCCTGCCTGCCCTCCTCCCCCAACCCCCCCCCCGCTTCCCAGCCTCCCGCCTTCAGACCGGCCAGTGGACAACTGCTCCCCGCTGCGCATCCTGGGGGGGGGGGGCAACGAGGGAGGGGCAGACCTGGGGTCTCCGAGGGGGAGGGGAGGGGGGATGGGAAGAGGTCGGAGACTCGGACCGCCTGCGATCCCGGGCCCGAGGGGCGCTCCCCAAAGTTTAGCTGAAGCCCCAGAGCGGCGTCCAGCGCCCGCTCAACATTCCTGCCCACCTCTGCACGCCCGGGCAGAACCGTGAAGGCAGCAACGTTTGGAGTCCCGCAATCGACCGCAAAGGGGATCCTAGAGGGGTCACCCCCCCCTCCCCAAAGCCCCTTCCTCTGAATCCTCGGTCTACTTCCTCCATGCTCTTCCCCCTGTATCCTCTCCTCCCCCGGGCAACAGCATTGTCCCCTCCAAAGCCCCCCCACCTCCTTACTGCAGCCCAGTTTCACAGTCCACAGCTAGGACCCGGTGCCCCGCACTACAGAGACCAGCTGGTGAATTCAGACATGCGCATACCATTCCGAACACCAGCTCAGCGGGTCTGGTCACACACACCCCACCAACGAATGCACACGATCTCATTCTTACACTAGTGTATACACCGCCCCCCCTTTACATTCACATACCACTAGACTCACACAGGCCCTGTTACAACTAATACACTAGTGTATACACACGGAACTCGGACGCTCACGCTAGTTCATACTGTTTTATGCAAAGGGTTTATTGGTCTCTCATACACTAGTGTCTACACACAGATCAGTGTCAGTCTGAGACCGTAGTTAATTACACAGGCCAAGTATATACATGGACAGAAACACAAACATTCCTACATCAGTGTATATAGAAAGATACTACTATACTCTGGACAGCACTGTACACAGTCACAAATCCCAGTATGGACAATCACCCCAAGACCAGTATACAAACACAAGATACACAGAGCAACAGCCCCAAGCATGCAGTCACGTTCACACGTATTCCTGGGCACATATTCTTCTGGTAGCAATGTCTCAGAGATTCTTTGGGGTACTGGAATGTCACCCCATGCTCTTTTCTTTGTGTTCAAGGTTCAGTTAGCAAATCTCCCTAGAGCAAAACCAGAGAATGCTCAGAGCTGACCCCTCCCAATAGAAGGGCTGCCATGTGAAAACCACCCCCTCTGCCCCACTCCTGTGTCCTGCCCTGCCCTGCCCTGCCCTGTCCTGCCCTAAGCAGGGGTGTGCTACCAAGCTGCCCAGTGCCAGTGTCAGTGCTGTACCAGGACAATGACCCAGGGAAATGATAGTCTTTGATCACTGAATGTAGAGCAGCCACCCAGAGGAGTGTGTATGCATTAGAGGGCCAACTCCTCCCCCTCCCCTCCTCAAGGAACCCCTCCAGGATCTTTCTCCTTATTCAGATTGTGCCTCACCCCCTCAGCAATTTGGTGAAATGGAAAGGGCTGGGGAAACTTAAAAGTAAGAAAACCTGGACATGAGTCTCAGCTCTGCCTTTTTGATTTAGGGTTAATTATTCTCTGAGCCTCAGTTTCTTCATCTGCCAAAAGATGGGATCAGATTAAAATGATCTCCTGTAGTAAATCCTAAAATGCTAAGATCCCCCACTGAACCCTTTTCTACCCCCAACCTCTTTGCCAGTGGCTTCTGCTGAACTTGCTCAGTTATGAACCTACTACCCACATTTCCCATTTCTGATTCCATATGGTACTCTCCAAGCTGTGTCCCATCCCAGGCTGAGGTGAGATGGCCTTTGGATCCTGTGTAGGTTGGGGCCCAGCCTCTGAGAGAGAGGCCCCAGATCAAGGAGATGCCAGGAGCTTGCTAGTCATATCTTCCCAAATGCAAGACTATCCTTTCCTCCCCTTGGCTAAGACTGTTCTCAAGGTCACACAATCCTTCAGGGTCAGTTACAAGGATTCCGATTTTCCCCGTTGGTGTTTCTCACAAGTTTAAGGTCCCTGGAAGAATGTCGTCATCTTAATCCTCAATGACTTGAAGAAATATCAAGTCATCTGTACATCACCTCCCCCTCCCCCTCCTCTAACTGTCCTCCTGTTCCTTCTCCCTTCTAGAAAGCACTGAGGGATCTCCTATCAGGCACTTATCTCTGGGGTAAGTAAGTGACATGGAGGTTAGCTTTAGTTAGGATAAGGTTTTTCTCTCAAGGACTAAACGTATTCCTCCCTGTTTTCAAGGAGATCCTGACATGGGCAGGAGGTACCCTAAAAACAGATGATCTCCAGGGAAGGGCTCCCTGAGGCTAGTGAAAGGTTGCAGGAAGTTTTAGACTCATCGGGATCACGGAAATGTTATTCTTGTTGTTCAGTCATGTTTGACTGACTTTTTATGACCTTATTTGGATTTTTCTTGGCCAAAATACTAGAGTGGTTTGCCATTTCCTTCCCCAGCTCATTTTACAGATGAGGAAACTGAGACAAATAGAGTTAAATGGCTTACCCAGGGTCACACAACTAGCAAGTGTCTGAACTCAGGAAGAGGAGTCCTAGGTGGGACTGAAGTGTTCAACACTCCTTTGCACCAATAGCTGGCAACAGCAGGGGAGGTGTGGTGGAAACTTTTGATTTGGAATCAGAGGTTTGAACCTCTACTTTGCCACTTATTATTTGTGTGATTGTAGTTGTGATTGTTTCCCAGAGATGAAGGAAATAGACTAGCTGATGGATTAGCTGATGTCAGTTTCTCCCAGTTTGAAATCTTTGGATCCAGTACTTTGTGGGGAGGGAGAGGGAATGGAAGTGAGAGAGACATGGTGTCTGGTGGAAAAAGCACTGAATTTGGTGTCAGAAGACTTGGGTTCTGCTATTCACAATGTGACTTTGGGATAAATTATTGAAGCCCACCATTTTTGCCTACAGGATTTATCATTGAATCCTCAGTCTGGCGGTCGAGACCCTCCATCTGCTGTCCAGCCCTATGTCCTTTTTCTAGGGAAACAGCATGGAGCAGAGTCAGAGGGCATGGCTCCAAATCCTCGCTTAGTCCCTCACTAGATAAGTGATTCAGGGGAAGTGTCAACCTCTCTGGGACTGTGGGAGTTAGAATCAATGACCTTTGAGGTCTCTTTCAGCTCTAAATCCATGAGCCTAGATGTACTCTATAGCTCTTGGCTTGTCTTCAAGGACTTTATTTATGTTGACAACCTGTCTGAAAGTCCAATAACTCAATTTTTCAACCTACTAAATTCTAATTACCTTACTCAGTCTCACACTGATGTGATCACACCTTAGACCTCATAGTTTCTAGATGTTGCATGATCTATGAGATCCCACCCTCCAACCATGACCTATCCCATTAAATTAGATGCTCTATTGCTTACACTAAATAGACTCCTTGCCCTTCCCATTGTCTTTGGTCACTTTGTCCATCTCCATCCTGTTTACTCCTCTTCCACTCTAATTTCATCTGCCTTTTCATTCAGTCTTGATGTTATGATTTGCCATTTTCATGTTTGTTCAGCTATTACATGAAAATCCCTCATACCCCTTCCCCCATGGCATCCCATCATTTCTAACCTAAGAATTCTTATCCCTCTGTAACTCCCACCACCTGATTCCTCTGATTCAGTTCTGGGATGCTGAGCATTACTTGAGAAAGTAATGGAATTGGGCTAATTTGACCCAAACCAAGAATGGTTCAAGACTTTAGCTGGGCCCCTGCTGCTGCTCATCAGGCCTTTGGTTTCACTTAAAAAAATCCCATTCTCCAATACCATCTCCAGTGCTGACAGCAGATGTCCTGGTCTCCTTCTTTCCTGGGAAGATTGAGGTCAGCTCATTGAAATGCTTCCTTTCCCTATTCCTCAAACTTTCTTAATATTATCACCTTCTCTCCTCCTTGCCTCATCACACAAGAAAGGAAAATCCTTGTCCTTAAAATGAATCTTTCTACCTTTTACCTTGATCTCATTCCCTCTTACATCCTCAGTCTCTCCCTCTCACACAGACTTCTTCCTATCTTCCCACAAACATGTTCAGGTTTGCCCAACGCTTGTCTTGACCTTCTAGGCCATCTAGGTGTCGGGCCATTTTTCTGTTCCCTTTCATGTCTTAACTCCATTAAAAAAAAGTTGACTATGCCTAATATTTTCACTTCCTCATTATCAATTCTTTCTGCAACCCCTTGTGAAAGAACTCTCATTTCTACCATTCAATTGAAACTTCTTTCTCCAAGATCAACCATCTTGTAGTTACTAAATCCAGTGGCCTTTTCCCAGCCTTCATTCTCCCTGACCTACTTAGCAGTATTCAGTACTGCTGGCCCCTGCTCCTACTGGCTGCTCACTTCTGTCTTTAGAAACACCACACTCTTGATTCTCCTCCTACCTCTAACCATGTCCATTTCCTTTAATAATGCCTCCCTCTATTCTTGATTCCTTCATATGGATATTTCCCATGAGTCTGTCATTGGCTGCCTCTTTTCCTTCTAGTATAGTTATCTTTGTTGGTGTCTTACCTTTTTACCAGATTCTAAACTAAGGTGGACACTGCCTTTTTCTAAACCTTGTATTTCCTTTAGTGCATATCTTCTGGAGTGAGGAGGTTTTAATAAATGTCTGATTTTGTTTTGTTTTGTTTTCTTGGAGATAGAATTTGTATTCTTGGACCCTGACTTAAGAGAAAGGAATGGTAGAATCCTGGCCAGGAATATAGGCAGGCCATCTACCTATCTATCTATCGATCTACCTATCTATCTATTATCTTTCTTTGTATGTATGTATATATGTATATATATATATATATATATATATATATATATATATATGTATATGGATAGATATATCTATCATCCTATCTGTCTATCTATCTATCTATCTATCTATCTATCGCAAGTGCATGGAAACCTGTGGTGGGCCTGTTTCCAGACATCTTGATACAAAGGTCCTAGAAAGGTCCTTTGTCTGTCCTTTTTATCCCTCCCTCCACTTCAGAACCCAAGCTGGTGTCCTCTGTCTGCTTCCTGTTGGCCATTATTACTAAAGGATTTGTACTGTGTTATAACCAAAGTTTTTAAAATTGGCTACTGAGCCAGAACTCCAAGAAATATACAAAAGAGGTAATTCCCTGCCCTCAGGACTCTGACCCTGAACCCTACCCCCACCCTTTGCCTGTGAAGTGTTAATGATGACTCTCTGGGAGAGGAATGTAGTTCCCTACCACCTGGTCAAAAGTAGTGAGTACATGTCCTCCTAGGCCTCTGTGTCTAGAATGAAGCCACTGCTCATTTGTGTATTTTTTCCTTTGGTACAGGGTCCTCTTTTTCTTTGGCATTTACTAGCTAGATTTTTTGCTCAAAGAACAAGCCTTAAACCCAATTGACTCTGGAGCCCAAAGATTGGACCACAGGTCCCCACCCACTCTCCTAGCACAGAGTGAATGTAAATACTAAATAGTCATTGTTTCTCTTTTGCCCAGGAGATCTGGGGGTCTTCCCTTCCCAGTTTGACTTTTAATTAAAGGGGCTGTCCTTGTGTAACTACTTAAAGAGGCCGTCCTTGTGTAACTACTTAAAGAGGCCTATTCATTGAAAAGGGGTATCTCTCTCAAAGTGAGAATCTGAAAAGACCTTTGCCTAAAATGTTCAGGGTCTCCTACTGCATCCTGGGCCATCTCCAGTTATCCTGATGAATATATGGCCATTTGACCCAGATGGCTCAGGAGGAGAAAGTGAGGTTGGTGACCTTGCACAGCCCTCCCTTCCTCAAATCAAAGTCAAGTGCAAATCATGTCAACAGCTTGATATCATGGTCTTCTTCAAGACCAAAGACAAACATAGCAGGGCCCTGTGAGATCTCAAAAGGCAGCTGCCTTCTTTCTTCCCTTTTCTGGGTATCTGAGCCTATGGCACTAGGATAGTGGCTCCGAGAGCAGTTGTGGCTATAAGAGCAGTCCAAAGGGAAAGAATTGCCTGAAGAGATCAACAGTCAGAAAGAAGGGGCCCATGTGGCACTGATTCAACCTGTGTTCAGTGAAGATAAATGTAAAATGGCTAATGAGCAACCCTTATAAAGAAACTTTATACAAATGTTCTGACTAGGCTTGAATATTATCTTCTCCAGAGATTATAATAATTTTGTGATTCTTTACCGTGGAATAGTCCCATTTCTGTGTGGGAATCAAATGGCCTGTTCTATAGCTATTTCATGTTTATATTCCTGATCTTAGATAAACAGGTATCAATCACAGAGAGGATATATCCAGGCCTGGAGGGTACCTTGTGAATTAGAGAGATAAGGTGGGACTAAGTCCTTTGGGTGGAGCTGCCTGGGGACAAGGGGAGGAGTCCCTAGCAACTACTTCAGTATTCTTAGAAGGAAGACCACCAACCAGATAATGAGGCCAAGCCCAGGCCCAGTTTGCCAGAAGATACCTATCTTGACAGAGGGGTAGTGCAGAGCCATGGTGAAATGCCAAATGCCTATTCAGAAGTCCCACAAAATGTTTTATGTTTTGATGAGGTTTAATTCTCAATCTCCCTGAAGAGTATGATAATGGTTAGAAGTGAATACACTGAATTTTGTTTTAAACTCTTGTGAAAATTTGTGCTTGTGAGAGTTTTGTGTATAGCATTTCTTAGGGTAAATGAAATAAATACCTGTCCCATACCTGATTGAGGTTACAACGCTGGATACTTTTCTACTCCCCTCCTTGAGGAGACTGAAGAGTCAAGATCTAAGTTTTAAGTAAAGTATTCCTGGGGTGCTTGGATAATGGTTTAATATGCATGGAGAAAAAAAGGGGGAGTCTAATTCCTTGCTTGAAAGGCCAGGCTCCCGCAAGATTGAACTGGGGCTGACTACCCACGTAAGTCCAGAAGAGATGGGTACCTTCAGTGCAAAGGGATGGGGTACAATGCCTAGATCACCCTTGCTTCAGTTCCTTGGGCCCAGGAATAGTTCTTAACTGTTAGAAAGAACAGGCAGAAAATTAAAACTGAATGTAACAAAAAGATACAGATCAAATGACACTCAAATGAAGAAATATGAGAGGATACTCCCAATCTACCCCTTCTTGGAGGGAGGGAATAACCACAGGTATTCTCCACATTGTTTTCAGTGTATCAATAAACTGCCAAGAGGCAGTTGTGCTCCCTCTTTTTTCCTCTCTAAAATAAATACTGTTTGCTATATGGAATGGCCCTCAGGGAGTGAAGAGAGGACAAATGTTATACTATGATGATGTAAGAAACAGAAAATATCAATCAAAACTTAAAGGGAAAAGAAAAAGAAAAGAATAGGTAGGATTCCATGGTCTCAAATTCTAAAGAGCATATTTGGCTGAAGATGGCTGGGAAACTCTTTAATGAACTTTGTATGGTAGAAAGAGTTCTAATGAGCAAGGAAAGAGGGAGCTGTCAGAAGAAAATGGTGTGAATGTGAAGATAACTCATTAACCAAATCGCATTGGTGCAGACAGCTTGAGTATAAATACTATAAAAAGAGTTGCTCTATAAAGTCTTTTCAGAATAGTGTGAGGATGGATCAAGGAAATGAATCAGGGGAAAACCCCCCAAATCCTCCTCCCTGCAATACACCAAACCTCAGGTTGACTGAATGGCAGGAGCACCTGAAAGGGCTTTTGGAAAAATCCATGTATCGAGTAATAGGAAAGTCAATGAAGTGATCAACTTAGTGCCCAGAATGGACTGATCAATGAAAAGGGATGACACAGAGAGGGCAGAGCTACTCTACCCATCTTGTTTGTTTTTTCTTTATCAAGAACAATCTTTGGACTGGGAAAGAGAAAACAAAAACATATAACAAGGGGCTACACACCTAGATAACTGATGAGAAATGCTAGTGATTTCCTTATGCAAATTACCTTTTGCATAAATACATAAAATTTATTTTGTTTATATTTATATATTATTTTTCAATTTAGAATGCAAGCTGAGGGCAGTGGCTGTCTTATTTTTGTCTTTGTATCTCTGGTACAGTTCCTGGTATACAGTAGGCTTTTAATAAATGTTTGTTGATTTATTTATTGAAATGGTAAGAACCTCTTTTAACAGTTCATCACTGGGCAATTATGTTGAGGAAATAGGCCTGGGTAAATTAAATAAATTGCCCAAAGCTATCTAGGTAGAAGGTAAGAGATTCAGGAATCAAACTCAGGTTCTCCCAACTCCAAATTCCAAGTTTTTTTCATGGCACCATGCTGCCTTCTTTGGAGTACCACATTGGAGGAAAAACACACAAGCTGGAGGGTGTCTAGAACAGGGTGAGGAGGATGTAAAAGGATGTGAAAGTAAGAATTGATTGAAGGAAGTGGGATGTTTAAACTGGAGAAGAGAAGACATAAGGCAGCCTTTGAAGGTCTGTCATGTGGAAAGAGATCACATTTGTTCCATTTGACTTCAGAGGGTAGATCTAGGCACAATGGGTTTATGTTCAGAGAGGTACTTTTTGGCTGGAAGAAACACCTTACTAATTATTCGGAGTTGTTCAGAAGTGAAGTAAAGTTGGCTACTTTAAGAGGTAGTTAGAGGTCTTTTGGCAGAGAGTGAATGACCACTTGTGCATGATGTCATAGAGGAGAGGCCTGCTTATGTATGGATTGGACTAGATGGCGTATGGGGTCCCTTCCAATCTGAGACCTTGACTTGAAAAAAGACTTTGGATACCCTCAGGTTCAAAACCCAACAACCAAGTTGAGGAACCTGGAGCCCAGAGAGATTAAGTCACACAGATAGAAAGTATCTGAGTCAGCACTTGAACCAAGGTCTTTCTGACTCCAAATCCATGCTCTCGGACCATGAGGCCATGCTAATTCTAGAATGGGATTCCTTGCTCTGAACTGATGAAAACTGGCAAGGCAACTCCATTCTTTGGCAGCATGATGAAATGACTGTAAATTTTCCATATGAGAGCCTGCTTTCCCCCTTTCCCATGGGGGCAATAAGGCTCATTCCTTCACCCCTTCTTTTATTCCCTCCCTCCAGTTGCTTAGCTCACAGCTGTTGCTTCTGGAGTTTATGCCCAGTTTTCTTCTGTCTCCTTTTCTCTGGCTTCCCCCATGAGGTCAATTATTCTGCAATCAGGTCTTGGCAGATCAAAGTCCATGGGGTGAGTCTAGGTCAGATGGAGACTCTGCTCTGGTGATGGCCAATGCCTCCAAGAGGTTAATCTAGGTGCCCGTCAGGTAGAGGTGGTGTGAGGAAATTCAGTGCCATAACTCAGTAAACTCAGCTAGAGATCTGTAAGGAAACAGAGGACTTCTTATCTCTTTTTTTCTGGGCAGAGATAAGCCTTTTTGGAACTAATTTTCTCCTCTTCACTTGTATTCTTAAGCCTTATACTCTTCCTCAGAGAGACACCTGAGTCAGTGGTTGGACAGGAAGCTAGAAGTCAGGAGGTAGTCGTTTCTGGGTACCAGCCAACTGAGAGTTAGGCCTTTTAGGCTGTGGTGGGGTGAGGTTGCCAGTCACCTGCCTTGGCCAAGATTGATGCGTAGGCATTAGAATGTCTTATAGCCCTTAGACTGACAATCATGGAGAAATAGGAAGGAACAGAATATCCCTGTGAGTATGAGGAAAGATTCCCATCTCTCTTACTCCCTGCCCCCAAGATGGGGCAGTGGTAGGAGTGGTGGGTTCCCACCTTCCAGGACCTGGGAAGGGGTAGTAGACTCCTCCAGGCATCTGTGACCTGATGGGTGGGGTTCCCTCTTCTCCCTAGCCTGAGATAGCCAAAGGCTAGACTGAGGGGGTTTGTTTCTATTCTCCTCCTGGCTTCTCGTGGCAATGACTCATGCTTGGCAGTGAATGTCCTGGGTTGCCACATCTGGCACCTGGGCTGCCTGTCAGGCCTGGCCAACAGCACATAAGACAGTATGCCAGCACCTCCCCCAGGGTTGGACTCTGCTTAGCCAGGGCTCCTGGGGCCAGTAGTAAATTCTTGTCTCTATCTACTTCTGCTCAAGACTCACCAGCTGGCATGTCACCCATCTCTTGACCTTTACTTTGAGAACCAGAGCATCTCAGGCTGCTCCTACATTGAGTCTGATTCTGCACAGCATCTGCCCACTGCCCACCTCCTTTCTTCTTCTCTCATGGAGGCTATTTGGGAGATGGGGGGCTCAGAGGTGGGTGAGGATCCTAATTTTGGAAAGGAAGGCCTTGGGAGGTATTTGGAAAAGTCAAAAGGGTAGGACTTTGTGACTCCAGGACCATGTGCCAACGAGGGCACTGGCCTTGGAGTCTGGAGATACGTGGGGTAAGGATACCAGCTTTGAGCTTGAGCGAGCCACCTAATTTGTCAGAGCTTCAATTTTTTGTCTCAGAGGTGGGGTAATAATTCTCACCTCTCAGGGCTATTGCATGCTTTTATGGAGACACAGCTTGTACGCTCTTTTTCTTTTTTAAATATAAATTTATTTATTTAACTTTTTACATTCATTTTCACAAGATTTTGGATTGCAAAATTTTCCCCCATTTGTCCCCTCCCCCACCTCAGTACACTGAGCATTCTAATTTCCCCTATCACCAATCTGCCCTCTCTTCTATCATCCCTCCCTTCTCTTGTCCCCATCTTCTCTTTTGTCCTGTAGGGCCAGATAACTTACTATTCCCCATTACCTGTATTTCTTATTTCCCAGTAGCAAGAACAATACTCAATGGTTGTCCCTAAAACTTTGAGTTCCAACTTCTCCCCATCCCTCCC
>CM053769.1:493633268-493654651 GCA_028658325.1 Potorous gilbertii
TGAAAAAAGGAAAAGAATATTGCTTAGATCTCTTAGAACCAGAGAGCAAAGCAGAAATAGAAAGAGTCCACCAATCACTTCCCGAGAGAAACCCGAAATGAAAACTCGCAGGAACATTAAAGCCAAAATTAAGAGCTTTTAGGTCAAAGAAGAAAAGATACAGTAAACAGTCACCATTATGGCACAGTAGTATTCTATCATAATCATATACTATAATTTGTTCAACCAACCCCCAAGTGATGGACATCCCCTCAATTTACAATCCTTGGCCACCACAAAAAGAGTTGCTATAAATATTTTTGTACCAATAGGTCTTTTCCCCATTTCTTTGACCTCTTTGGGATACAGACATAGTAGTGGTATTGTTAGGTCAAGGGGCATGCACAATTTTATAGCCCTTTGGGCATAATTCCAAATTGTTTTCCCCTATGGTTAAACCAGTCACAAGTCCACTGATTGCACTGGTGTCCCAGTTTTTCCACATTCCTAATAATTGCTTGATTTTATCTTTATTGGTGATACATTCACTTTCTCATTTTTGGTATTGGCAATTTGGTTTTCTTCTTTCTTTTCAATTAAATTAACCAGTGGTTTATCTATTTTATTTTTTCATACAATCAGCTTCTAGTTTCAATTTTATTCATTTCTCCTTTGACTTTTAGAACTTTCATTTTGGTGTCTGGTTGGTGATTTTAGTTGTATGCCCAATTATTGACTTGTTCTTTCTCTCTTTTATTTATGTGTTTAGAGATATAAAATTTCCCTTAAATTACTTTGGTTACATTCCACTTCTTCTTTAGGATTAAATTATTTAGTTTCCAATGAACTTTAAATCTATGCTTCCATGTCCCTTAATTGAATATAATTTTATTGCATTATGACCTGGAAAGGATGCATATAAAATTTTTGCTTTTCTGTATTTGATTGTGAGGTTTTTATGTCCTGATATAGGATCAGATACTTGACACTCACTAGCTGTGTGACCTTGGGCAAGTCACTTAACCTCAATTGCCTCATCCTGGGTCATCTCCAGTCATCCTGATGAATATCTGGTCACTGGATTCAGATGACTCTGGAGGAAAAGTGAGGCTGGTGACCTGCACAGCCCTCCCTCACCCAAAACAAAGTCATGTGCAAGTCATGTCATTATTTCTCTGATGGCATGGTCTTCTTTGGCAATGAAGGATGAACACACACACACACACACACACACACATACATTCATAATTATGGTTCCTAACTACATTTCCTTCCATCTTATTTTCTTCTATTTCCCCCTCTGTCTCTCTCTTTCTCTCTCTCTCTCTTTCTCTCTCTCTCTTTCTCATCCCTCCTCTAAAGTTTGTTTTGCTTCTAACCACTGCCTTCTTTTATCTACCCTCCCTTTTATTTCCACCTCTCCATTTCAATTATCTTGTTCCCTTCCTACTTTCCTATTGGGTAAAATAGATTTCTATTACTAATTGAGTTTGTATATGCATTTTTTCCCTTTTTAAACCAATTTAGAATGACTCCTACCTTCACCATTTCTCCCTCTTTGTCTACTTCTTTTTATGTGAGATAATATCCCCCATTCTACTGACTCTTGGCATTATAATTTATATTGTTCCTCAGGGTCCCTGATTCCTTATGATCAAAATTGATTCTACTCCTTAGGGCTCCTGCTCTCCTCTCTTGAATTATGACTCCCAAGTGGATATAGGCAATTGAGTTGCTAAACAGCATCTAGTCCTGTGGCCACTGTTAGCACAGATTCCCTCTATAATATCTTTTGGGCCAGTTGTCAGGTCCCCTTACTGTCTCTGACTTGAACGCTCCCAAAGCTGCTACTTCTTCTGTTGCTACCACTTAGTCCCACTATTGGTCTTCCATTCACATGGACTTATACCAGCCTTCATCCCTTTGTCACAGATCTCTCCTTCTGACTTCCTAAGTTGTCTTGGGCTGGAAGAATGTCTCTGAATTTTGTTGGCTCTGCCACTCTGGAATTTGATTTGAAGTGTTATTTTTAAATTGTTTGGAGGAGAATGTTGGGAAAACTCAGATGAGTGCTTTTTCTATTCTGCCATATTTGGGAATTTTGTTTTAAGAATTTTTAAAATATGATGTTTTCTTCTTCTTCTTCTTCTTCTTCTTCTTCTTCTTCTTCTTCTTCTTCTTCTTTTCTCCCTCTCTCTCTCTCTCTCTCTCTCTCTCTCTCTCTCTCTCTCTCTCTCTCTCTTTCTCTCTCCCTCCTTCCCTCTCTCTCTCTCTCTCTCTCTCTCTCCCCCTCTCTCTCTCCTCCTTTTTCTTTTATGGCATCCAGTAGTCCAATGATTCTGGGACTCAGAACTGAGTAGTGGGTCACAAAACTATCAGCTGGCATCTGTCGCTATTCTGGTGCCATGACATTAAATGGGAATTACAAGGGATTTTCTAATCCTAAGTCAGATAAAGTCTTGGGACAAAGACGCTACTCTTAGGAGCTAGTAGCTGATTAGCTGCTCTGAGTTTGGCTCCTGGAGGCTAGGTTCTCCTTTCAGAGGGGAAAAAAAGACTATAATAGCTAAGACTCTGAGAACTAAAAGATTCTCCTATGCAGAGGAAAGAAAAGATATTCCCACATCATTTAAAAAAATATTTTCTAAACATCATTATTTTCAGTGATCAAGCATCTATATGTTTTTAATCTTCCACCTTGCCTCAACACTGAAAAAAGTAAAATAAAAGCAAAATCTTATCCCAATAGATCATAAAAAGGGGAAAAGGACCTACATGTACAAAAATATTTATAGCAACTCTTTTTGTGGTGGTGAAGAATTGGAAATTGAGGGGATGTCCATCAATTGGGGCATGGCTGAACAAGTTATAGTATATAAATGTAATGGAATACAATTGTTCCATAAGAAACGATGATTGGGTGGGCTTCAGAAAAATCAAGAAAGATCTACATAAATTGATTTTGAGTGAAGTAAGCAGCACCAGGACGACATTGTACATAATAACAGCAACATTGTGCAATGATTAACTTTGATAGATTTAGCTCTTCTTAACAATGCAATGATCTAAGACAATTCCAAAAGACTATGATGGAAAATAATAGCCATATTCAGAAAAAGAATTATGGAGTCTGAGTGCAGATCCAAGCATACTATTTTCTTTCTCTATTTTTTCTTTCTAATGATTTTTCCCTTTTGTTCTAATGCTTCAACAGCATGAGTAATGTGGATATAAAAGGGACCATCCTTTGAGGGCCTATTTAAAGAGGTCCATTCATTGAATTGGTGTATCTCACTCAAAGTGGGAATCTGTAAGACCTTAGCCTAAAATGGTCAAGGTCCCACATTGCACCCTGGACCATCTCTAGTTCTCCTGATAAATATCATGTCACTGGACCCAGGTGGTTCTGGAGGAGAAACTGAGACTGGTGACCTTGCACAGCTCTCCCTCACTCAAATCAAAGTCAATTGCAAGTTATGTCATCATCTTGATGTCATGGTCCTCTTTGAGAATGAAGGACAAACACAACAACAATAATGTCAATGTATTATATGTAACCTATATCAGATTTATGCCATCTTGGAGAGGGGGAAAAATTTAGAACTCAGAAGCATGTAACAGTAAATGTTGAAAAATCAAAATAAACAAATTAATCTACTCCCCTCCAAATCCTTATAACACACGCGCAAAACAATTTATAACGCTGGTCACACCCCAGAAATGTGTCTCTTTCTTCATGTTAGCTCATTAGCTCTGAGTAAGGAGGTAAGCTACGTTCTTTACCATGGATCATCTGGAATCAAGATTGGTCATTGCATTGAACAGAGTGCATAAGTCTTCAAATTGTTTGTTTTTCAATGATTATTAAGGAAAGAAACTTCCTAGTATACAATGTTCCCCTGGTTCCACTCACTACACTCTGCATCACTTCATACAAGTCTTTTCATGTTGCTCTTGGGGATACAATGTTCCCCTGGTTCCACTCACTACACTCTGCATCACTTCATACAAGTCTTTTCATGTTGCTCTTGGGGATATAGGCCTAGTAGTGGAAATCTTGAATGAAAGTGTATGCAAAGTTTAGTAATCTTTGGGCATAGTTCCAAATTGCTTTGCAGAAAGACTAAGGCAATTAATTTGCAGCTTTACCAACAATGCATAAATGTGTCTGTTTTCTTTCAGTGCATCTAACATTTGTCATTTTTCTTTTTTGGTTAATTTTGCTAGTCTGATAATTGTGAAGTGCAATGTCAAAGTTGCTTTAATTTTCACTTCTTTAATTGTTTTTGAGCATTTTTTAAAAATATGGCTAGAGACAGATTAGTTTCTTTCCTTAAGAATTGACTATTCATATCCTTTGACTTTTTTATGAATTGGGAATGATTTTTATGCTTATGAATTTGAATCTTTTCCATATATATTAGAAACAAGATATCACTTTATCAGGCGAACTTGTGGCAAAGATTTTCTCAGTTAATAATTTCCTTTTCAATTTTATTTGCATTAAATTTGTGTAAAACCTTTTAAAATTTTTACATATTTTTCTCCATCCTATTCTCTTATGCTTTTCCCCCTCTTTGTTTCCTGCCCCATCACTGCATAGAAGAAGGGCATAGAACAGGATTGAATTTAGTGTTGAAGCTATGTTAGATGGAAATGATTTCTATTTCCTTCACCCTTTTCTGTTTCCCTCACTAAACTCGAGTCATAGGTTCTTTCCTTCTCTTCCTTTCCTTTTAAACCCCTCCTCATGACTGGTGGAATCTTTCTATTTCTACTTTACTTTCTGCTTGTAAGAGATCTGGGCAGTTTTCTTTCATGATTTCTTGAAATATAATTTCTTGGGCCCTTTTTTTAGTCATGGCTTTTAGGTACTCCAACAATTCTTAAATTATCTTTTCTTTATCTGTTTTCCAAATCAGGTATTTTTTTTTTCTTTTGCTTTGAGATACTGTATAGTTTTGTCTATTTTTAAAAGCCTTTGACTTTGTTTTAGTATTTTTTATTGTCTCATTAAATATTTAACTTCTATCTGGTCTCTTTCTAATTTGAAAACACTATGTTACTTGGGCAAGATGTCCTATCTCTTATATGATAAACTGTTAATTCTTTTCCTAAGTCTTTCCTCCATAACTCTCATTTCCCCCCAATTATTTCCTTTAGTACTCTCATATCATTTATAATATCTTATATGTTTTTTTTTAAAGAACTCATGTATCATTTCTTTAGGAAATTTTAATTGCTCTTGTAGGAAGCTGTGGGGGCTTTTTTGTTGTAGAAAACTGTGGGATTTTTGTTATTGTTGTTTTGTTTGTTTTTAAGGGTTTGTTGCTATTTTGAAGTTATCCTCCTGGGTTTGTGTCTCGAACATTTCTGACACTGGAATAACTTGCTGTTTTTTTAAAATTCTTCAATGTATCTTCTCTGGGCAACCTAACCTGGCCTTGCTGATCTACCTGGGGGATGAATTTTTATAAAAACAATTTTTAAAATTTGTTTTTAAAACTTTGAGTTCCAAATTCTCTCCCTCCCTTCCTTCCCAAGTCCCTCATTGAGAAGGCAAGCAATTCAATATATGTTATGCATCATGCAAAACATATTCATAATAGTCATGTTGTGAAAGAAAATACAGACAAGAAAAAAATCTCAAGAAAAATAAAGTTTAAAAAAAAGGTATGTTCCAATGTGTATTCATACTCTATCAGTTCTTTCTCTGGGGATGGATAGCATTTTTCATCATAAGTCCTTCAGGGTTGTCTTGGATTGTTGTATTGTTGAAAATAGCTAAGTTATTCACAGCTGATCATCTGATATTGCTGTTAATTTGTACACAGTACATTTCACTGTGTATCAACTCATGCAAGTCTTTCCAGGATTTTCTGAGAGCATCCTGCTCATCATTTCTTATAGTACAATAGTATTACATCATAATTGTATGTCACATCTTTTTCAGCCATTCCCCAACTGATGAGTATCCCCTTAATTTCTAATTCTTTACCCCCAGAAAAAAGTTGCTATAATATTTTTGTACATCTAGGTCCTTTTTTTTTTAAATCTCTTCAAGAATACAGACATTCTAGGTCAAAAGGTATGCAGGGTATTATAGCCCTTTGGGCATGATTCCAAATTGCTCTACAGAATGGTTGAATCAGTTCACAACTCTACCAACAGTGCATTAAATGTCCCATTTTTTCCACATCCCCTCCAACATTTGTCATTTATCTTTTCTGTCCTATTAACTGATCTAATAGGTATGAGGTGGTCTGGGGGATGAATTTTTGATTCCAGTCTTTCTGGAAGACTTGCAACCCCCAAGTGGTTGTGCTGTATTGGATGGGGGAGAAGTTGAATCCATAATCCACTTTAGTCATCTCCAACTTTGGGCTCTGAGTGCCAAGTCCATGCTCCCAGACCCTCTGCAAGACTCCACAGTACTGACCTGGATCTAAAGATAAGCCCACCATCAGCTCTGGTCATCCATTTGTTGTTTGCCTTGTCCCTCCGGGATGCCTTGTACTACTGGTTTATGTCAGGGACTGAGTCCATGTTTGGCTCTTGGTGTCCCCACTCTCCTGGCCTGTTTTGGAGCTCTAGGTGCTGAGTCTATGCTCCTGGCCCATCCTTACTCTCTAGTTCCTATCCTGATCACTTCCCTGTAGATCAAATTTGTTATCTTGGACTGTAAAGATGGCCACTATAATTTCTCCTATGCAGAAGCTTGGACTAGCTGTCCTCTAAAGATCTAGCTCCAGATTCTTTGGATCCATGATTTCACTGGTAAGCTCCATGTGCTTGAGGAGACCACCTAGACCTCAATTGCCTGGATGTGTTTTGTCTTTACATTTACCTCTCTGGATACAGGGCAAAAGCCAGAGTTGTAAGAATAGACTTTTCTAGTCTGAAGGAAAGCAGTGGCTAGTGTAAATTATCTCGTATAAATCATTAATAGTGCTGGGGTGGAGTAACAAATTGTAATCACTTATGGGCTCTTCCTTTTCAGTGGGGTCAGATAAGGACTTTCTTCCACCTGACATGCATTTGCCCCATTGAGGGCTTATTCTGGATCTAGATACCTCATTATCCAAATTTGTGAAAAGTAAGGTATGAACTAACTATATTGGAGACTTATCAGAGTAAATTCTGGGTGGAAGTATAATAATTAAAAGAAACTAAGACTTTTTTTATCTTGCTGTAACCCAGAATCTGACCCCAGTTCATGTGTGTCCAGACTTTGGAAGGCCCTGAGCCATGAATTACACTATCCACCATGACCATATACCTGGAAGAGGTTATGGATTGGGCAGAGGCTAGATGCTAGCCAAGGCCAGCTGATAGTATGAACACTGTGATAACATTATCACAAGACCTCGGAAGTTCTGCTGCTTTGGAGTCTTGAGATGCCCTTCTCTATACATGCCCTAGATGCATATGTTTCCTTTGTTACCTAGGTGACCCTCCACAAGTGTACCCTGGGCCCATGTATATGTATGCCTCATTCATATGTGCATCTTGGCTTCAGAGGTTTCCAAGGCATGCACTCCTCAATATATGTGCTCCAACCACTATGCCCAAAGGTCTATAAAACCCTTTGATCCAGCAATACCACTGCTAGGTCTGTATCCCAAAGAGATCATAGAAATGGGAAAAGGACCAACATGTCCAAAAATACTTATTGCAGCTCTTTTTGTGTTGGCAAAGAACTGGAAATTGAGGAGATTCCCATCAGTTGGGGAAATGCTGAACAAGTTTTGGATGAAGAAAGAGTAGTTGATGAGTTAGAAAATAAAATGAAAGAAGGTGGAGTTATTGTTGATTACCTTGGCTGAATGATGGTTTCACATTGTTTTTGTGCTTCAGACAAATAATTCTGTATTATATACAAGACTTGAAAAGAAGAGATATAGTGTAAATATTCAGGACAATATTAAGTGGGAAATTTTCCAAATTCTTTATGAAAAAGCCATGGCCTCCTATAACCATGAAATAGTATGCTGGCTGCCCAACAATGTACCAGAAGAACTAGAAAATAATTTAGATCAGATAATGAAATGGATTGAACAGTGGATAAAAGACAATAATTAAACCTTGATGGCAAAGCATGGACTTTAAAGGTTTACCACGTGATGGTTAAGATTTCCTTGATGATTTCTCCTTTTTCATGCATTAGAAATTAAGACAACATGTACCAAATTTTACTATCTAGGATTGTGTTGTAGAAGTAGCAGGTGGACAATACATAAAGTTGAGTTATGACTAAATTAATTTTTTTCTCCATGTGAAAACTGAAAATACAATGAATAAGATATTAAGAACTTTTTAAGTTTAGGAACATTCAGTATTCTCATTTATTTTGGTTAAGTGGTAAAGAACAAGCAAATTTGAGAATATAGGTGGAAATCTTAAGTACTTGACATGAGAAAGCAGATGAAGGCAAAAACAACTGCTGATTTATAAATAAAAGAGTCTAGGGATTAAGCTACAAACATATTAAGTGTTCTTTGGTGGTGAATTGCTATTTTTTTTTAATCTTGGAAGTTGGTTATAGGTTAGTAATCACAAAATAAATAGTGAGATCTTTGAGAAAATGGCACTTTTTCTAATACAAGTATTCACTGAGCTCTTTTGCCTATAAAATCACTGCTGATCCTAGCACTGAAAATTGTCTCTACAGAAGAGTAAGCCCATCACATTTCCTGTAAATAGAAGGGCAATGGCAAAGTCTTCTGTGCACCTATCAAAATTGTAAATATTAATTTATTGGTTGACTAATTTCAGTCTTGCTAAGGTTCATGAAAATTCATGTGATAATGCTTTGCTACTATATAAGTAGTGGTAATTATTAGATAAAATTTTATAATATAGTGATTGTGTATTTCATAAAGATAGGTTTAACATTGATAGCTAGAACTTTTCCTTTCCCTTTTAAAAGTATATTTCTGTGACTTACTGAAGTATTTTTGGACCACCAAGCAAACCTTTGTTCCTTTACCTATGCTACTCTGCACTCCTTCCTTTGCCATGCTGAGAAACAGTCCTTTCAAAGGTCATCAGCTGTTAGTCTTGCTGTCTACAGCTTCAACCAGAAAGTGATCAGTCAGTGTTCTTGCGAAAGGAAGTCAGATTTATTGTTGATAAGGACATGAATGTCCAACTTGCCTTTATGGTATCTCCACTTGCACATACTATTAGCTTCATAAATTCAGCTAGCCCAAAGAACACTAGATCTACAGTTAGTAGAAACCTGAGTTCGGATCTTGTCTGATATCTACCAGCTGTGTAACCCTGGGCAAGTTATGAACTCTGAGCTTCAGTATCCTCTTATAAAAATTGGTTGCTGTGAACTGCACAGAGTTATTGTGAGTAAAGTGATTTATAAACTTAACAGTGATATAGAATTGTTATGTTTCTCAAACTTACTCTTGTTTCTGACTTTACTACTGTTGTCTGTGGTGCCACAATTCACCTTCTTTTCTGGGTTCATTTGCAAAGTTTCATCAGTTCTATCTCTATGAAATCTCTTGCATCTCCCCTTCTCCATACTCACTGGATTATCATTTTAGGTAAGTATGGGCCACTGCAAAAGCAGGTCATTATGTTTCTGCACACGTACCAATCTTACTTCATCTACCAATGACATTACTCTATCTCATTACAACTCATTAAATTGCACATCTGCTCATAGAACACCAGATGCTTGCATTTTATATCAGTATCAGTTTTTTGACATTTAAAACCCCTCATAACCTGACTCCAACTGGTTTTTTGATCTTATTTTACACTATGTCCCTTCAGACATTCTACAGTCCCCTTCCTGACCCACAAAATGTGCCTTTTCCATCGACTATCATCATACCTTGAATGTATTCCTTAACCCTGGCTCTGAATCCCTAGTTTCTTTCAAAGCTCAATTCAAACACCATATTCTACCTGAAGCCTTTTCTCTTTCCCCAAGCTACTATTGCCTTGCTCTCCCCACCCTTTCAAATAGCTTTCTGTTTATTTTTATGTACTTATACATATCCATCCATACATGTATATACATGGGTCACACAGCTAGTAAGTACTAAGGTCAGCTTTGAACTCAGAGCCCCCTGACTCCAGGGCTGGTACTCTATCCACTTCACCACCTAGCTGCCCCTATCAGAGTGTTTTAATGGAAGTCCTGAAATAAAGAAAAACAGCCATATAACCAGGAAAGTGTCCCTGGTAAACACGAACCATTATAGCCCCTAAATCAGCAAACAGTCTGAATTGCTATTTCTTCTTCTCTCTTGCATGCAGAGAGCAACAACCTTGAAAGAAAGAGGAGCTGCACCCAAGCCTGTTGTTAGGGAAGCTTTGGGACATAGTGGGTAGAGAGAATCCTCCAGATATGTATTATCAGAGTTCTAGGCACCACATGTTAGGAAAGACAAGGTAGAGGGCATCTATAAGAGGCTGAGTCAGACACGGTTCAGAGGCAGCTGATAGCTTGGCTTTCCTTGCTCTCCAGTGACACCTGGTGGTTATAAAAGACATACTTGTTGAACTCAGCTCCTTCTATCAACTGGAAGCAATATTCTAGGTGTACCCTTGGTAGGACAGAGCACAAAACAATCACCTCTCGAGATTATCTCTCTCAATGCAGCAAGAAGGAGATTTAATACTGAATTCATCTTTCTTTATTTCTTTTCTTCCTATATCAGATTGTTTACCATCTCAGGGAGAGGGAAGGGAAAGGAGGGAAGGAGAGAATTTGGAACTCAAAATTAAAAACAAAGATAGAATGTTTTACATGTAACTGGGGAAAAAATAAAATATTAGTTTTTTAAAAAGAAATAGAACTACTAGGCATGAATAGCCCTAATAGATCAAAGAAAGAGGGAAAGGACCTGTTTATAAAAAATATTTATAGCAAATTTTTTTGTTATAGCAAAGTACTGGAAGTTAAGGGGGCATCTGCAGGGGCATAGTTGAACAAATGATGGCATATAAATATAACGCTAAAAGAAATAGCAAAAAGGATAGTTTCAAAGAAACCTGAAAAGACTTGTACAAAGTGCTGCAGTGTGAAACAAGTATGACCAGAAAATTTCCATAATAACAACAATATTGTAAAGACAAGCAACTTTGGAAGACTTAAGAACTCTGATTAATGGGATGATCCACTGTGACTCTAGAGGACTGATGTTGAAGCAGCTACCCACTTCGGTCAAAGAGGGGATGAACTCAAGATGAAGCATGAGATCGATATTTTTGGTTACAACCAAAGTGGGAATTTGTTTTACTTGACTTATGCCTATTTGTTACAAAGGTTTTGTTTTCCTTTTTTCTCAAGGGAAAGAAGGAATAAGAAGGGGGGGGGGGAGCTAGAGGTAAGGCTGACAAAAAAGAGAGAGAGAGAGAGTGAGAGAAAATCCAAGTTTTTGAAATGCATGGAAGAGAATAGGAGACAGACCAGAGAAAACAAACAAAGCAGTCTTAAAAGTAACATATTACATTTATTCTATATTTAAAAAGAAAAGTAAACTGTACATAAGAGTTTTTTTTTCAATTTCATGTATTATCTGGCTTTTCCCCCTTGTTCTATGTATATGAAAGGGGTCATTTTAAATTGATATTTGTTAAGTTCAGAATTTTTTTAATGGAAAAAAACAAATCCTGCTTCTTCTGCTTACTTCATGTGTAACCTTAGTCAAATTTTGCAAACTTATTTTCTTCATCTGAAAAATAAGGGGGTTAGACTTGATGACCTCTAAGGTCATCATGCTCCATTCTACTATCCTATATCCAAGTGACCCCCGAAATCCCTTCCAGCTCTGACTTGTTATGGTGCTCCCCTACCCTCCTCACTTTCAACAAGTGGCTATGTCTTTCTCAAAGAAACAACAAGAGGCTATATCTTTCTCAAAGAAGCCCCACACCACCTTCCTTTCTTTTGGTCCTCGGTTAATTTGTAGTTTCCTAATGTGGAAGACAGCAGAACTCGGAATGGGGCTAGAAGCTGAAAAGAAGCATATTCAGTAGTGATGATTAGAGTTGTTCAAAAGTGGAATGAACTGTCTTGGGAATTACCCATCACTAGAAATCAACAGAAGCTGCATGACAACTTGTCTAAAGATTTTGTAGAAGGGATTTCTACATAGAGTTGGATTGTTGAGGGGAAGGTAGGGGGCACCATAGTGCATAGAGTCAGGAAGACTGGAGTCTAAATCGGACCTCAGACACTTACCAGCTGTGCGATGCCAGATGAGTCACTTCACCCTTTTTGCCTCAGTTTCCTCATCTGTAAAATGAGCTGGAGAAGGAAATGGCAAACCACTCTAGGATCTCTGCCAAGAAAACCTCAAATGGGATCATGGAGAATCAGATTCAACTGAACAACCAATGGATAGTTAAAGATGAAGTCTGAGGTCCCTTCCAATTCTGATTCTGTTGGATGCTCAAGACTTGGCCAAGCAGTTACGTCTTAAAGGACCAAGTTCCAGAGCAGAAAACTTGTGACAGCAGGGGAGCTGGTCCCAGGCATGGATCAGAGAAGACCATTGTGGGCTGGAGAGATCTAGGGTGAGGCTGGGGAGAGTGAGCTATCAGAAGCTGACCTCAGAGACTTGTTTGTCCTAGAATAAATCCATTCATAATACAGACTGTGAAAAGAGAGGTGAGCATGAAGGGCTACTGATTTAGGGCCTTTTCCATCCTAAGGCCAGATAGAGGAATAAATGCCCCCCCGAAGTCAAAGAGTAAGGGCTGAGTCCTGCAGCAGAGTGAAGGGAGGATGTCCCTTCCTTCCAAAACTTGTACAGCACTGTGCTGTGCATAACGATGGGAGGAGTGGGGGTATATTCCAGGCATCTCTCTCTCTCTTATACACACACACACACACACACACACACACATACACACACCCATACACACACCCTACACACACACAGAGGTAGAAATGAAATATCTACATGTACACATAGGTGCATGAAAACACAGAAATTCCATACATACAAACATACACATGTGTATAGACATTCCATATGCATACACACACATGCAGGTGATTGTACATATATGTACCTACAGTTGGGCCTCAGGATCCAGTAAAATGCAGTTCTGAGTTTTGTCTGCAGAGGGCGTATCAGCCCCACCATTGGCAGCACCACTGGTGAGCGTCAGAAGAGCACATGTCTTTACTCAGCACAATTTACAGCAGGCCGGGCTGGAAGTGTTGGTAGGGCCACCTATGGTCCACCCTCCCACAGGACAGGCCACCATTCTTGGTCTTTGTCCCTCTCCTGGACCCTTATTGGTGGCTCTCCTCTGTTAGGACCTTCAGTTCACGTTACAGAGGAGTCCTGGAGAAAGCCCTCAATATTCTACCTGCTTCCAAAGATATCAGTAAGGATATAGAGGGAGGAGGAGAGGAGTTTTCTCGTTGGGTAGAGGTATTATCTGAGTTACTAATTAGCTGAGGATAGTCCAAAGGCTGCTGTGAGAGTCACCTAGAAGCTGCAAAAAGAATCTGAATTTGTGGTCTGAAATTCCCAGAACCTTAGAATTTGAGAGTTGCAATCCAGAGACAATCTAACACAAGGATGATCTAGGATGGGGTGGGGAAACTTGGACCTCGAGGCCACATGTAGCTTTCTGGGTCCTTGGGCCTTTTGACTGAGTCTAAGTTTTACAAAACAAATCCCTTTATTAATGATTTTTATTTATTTATTTTATTGTTTATTAAGGATATTGGGTTACTATCATTTCTAGAGAAATGGACTCAAGTCACTATTAAGCTATTCTGTTTTAGAATCCCCCAATAAATTCCCCTCGGACCGAGACATAAGACCGAACTTAAATAGGTATTCCCCTTCTCTCCTATCCCCAAGCTTAATTAGTTAACAATTCCCCTCTTCCATCACTGCCCTTCACACTCTACCCTGTGCCCCCATTTGTTTATCTGGGAGTCTGAAAATATGAATTCTAACTTCAATTCTGCCTTTAACTTGCTACATGGCCTTGAATGTATTCCTTTCTGCCAGGGCCTTGGTCATATCAACATACTACATAAGCTTTACTTTGCCAGGGTCAGGTTTTATCTCCCCACAACTGGCACTGGTCATGGTAGTAACCTGATCTTTATTTTAGTGACCTGATTTCTTTCCCTCACTTGTACAACCAAGAGAGGAATTTCTAAAAGTATGCACACCCACTTGGTATTTTCTCACCCTTCTCTGCCAGTAACAGATGGGGAGGGGGGGGGTTGGTGGGTAGGGAGAGAGGTCCCTGAAATCCTGGGTATAATTTCATTAGGGGATTCATTCTTCATTTCTCTCCCCTCTGTCAGCAGTACTTAGTTAAGCGTGGGATCATCCTCTGATTCTTTAGTGTGTCCTGGGCTTCTCTGGTGTCTGCTCCAGGCTGTTAGATCCTCAAAGTTTGACCTCCTCCTTCTCTGTCTCCCCAAGCTGTGATTTATCTGCATATTGTGATTTTAAGTTATCAGGCCCAGAGGAGTAGTGAGCATATCAGACTATTAACAGAAGTAGTCATCATGTTTTCTGGGTTACTGTCACTGACTCTTGGAAAAGTGAGTATGATTCAGTTTGATAGGAGTAAATTTAAAGTGTTATCAGGGATAAGGATAGGCCTTGAGATTACATTGGTATAAGGAGCTCCAGGGTGAGGGAATGCCCTCTACCAATAAATATTGGCACTTTTGTAGCAATATACAGCTTTAGGGAGTTGTTTATATCAGTTTGAGATAAGTGACTTGCCCAGGGTCACATATGAAAGAATATGTCACTGATAGGACTTGAACCCAGGTCTTCCTGACTGGAAGACCCATTTTCTATCTACTTCATCATCCTGACTTTCTATAATAATATAAAATCTTATATTTGGATTTTAAAATTCAGCATCACAAATTCAAAGTGGGGAGGCATGAATAGGCATTGTTCACCTGAAAAAGGGCAGGTTTTTAGCAGAGTGCCACCTGAAAAATGAATATGATCTCAGGCCTAATTAAGAGGAGGGTAGTGTCCAGAACATGATGGTGATAGTCTCACTATACCTTGCCCTAGTCAGGTCATGTCAGTGATGTTATTTTTAGCTGTGGGCGTCCTAGTAATAACTGACTAGTGTCTGATGGAGTACAGCCAGGATGGTCAGAGGCCTCCAGAGAACTTCATATGAGGTTGGATTGAAAGACTTGGGGATATTTGGCCTAGAGAAGAGAAGATTTGTGGGGGGCATGAGAGCTATCAAGGATCTCATGGGTTCTCACATGGGAGAATTGTTCTGCTTGACTCCAGAAAAAAAATTAGAGAAAATGGGTAGGAATTACTATGAGGCTGATTTAATCTTGATACAATGAAAAACTTTCTAAAAGTCAGTCTTTTCCAAAAGTAGCATAGGTCACCTTGAGAAGCAGTGGGATTCAAGCAGAAGTTGCAGACATGTCATAGAGAGGATCATTGTTCATGGATGAGTTGGACCATAAGACCTCTGAGGTCTCTGCCATTTCTGAAATCCTCTGACACCATGATTTTGTTACATGCAGACAAAGAGGTAGAAGGAAATTGGGCAGAGTGGGGTGGAGGTAATATTGTTTCTATTGCCAATGGCTGAGAGAGAATCCAGAAGGGAGCTTGGATGGCAACAGCGTCCACTGTTACTGGGAAGTCGAGAAAGATTAATGAAGACCAAAAGCCCTTTGAATCTGGCAGAAGTAGGATTGCTAAAATGCCTTCTTCCAGGGACCTTTGAGAGAATGCTTTCAATAGATTCAATAGTGGGGATGGAGGCCTGATTCTAAAGAGCTGAGGAGGGGTAGTGCTGTGGGTAGAACGCTGGGCCTCTAGTCAGGAAGATCTGAGTTTGAATCCTGCTTCAAACGCTTCCTGGTTGTGAGATCTTGGGCAAACCATTTAATGACGGTTGTGAGGATAAAATAAGATAATATTTGTAAAGGGCTTGGCATAGTGCCTGGTAGATAACAGATGCTATATAAGTACTAACTATTACTATTATTTTTAGGTGCTGAGGAAGTAGAAATACCAGTTGCAGACTTTTTAAAAAGAAGTTTGACAGTAAATATTGTTAAAAATTCTCAAATCAGAACATCATGATTTCCCTAAAATTTAAGTTATAGATGACCCAGTGGGTACTGAAGAGTTCTACTGTAGCTATGATTAAGCTATAGTATATTACCAATACTAATGTATATGCAAGAATAGGTATGACATTATCAAGACGGCAGATGATCAGAAAGGAATTTTGTCTGGTCATGTAGAAAGAGTGAGGAATAACAGATGGACAAGTCAATTGTATCCCTAGTACCTGAGAAGTGGTAAAAGACCAGGAAAAGGACTCCAGAATACCAAGTGGTTCATAGACCAATCAATCAATCAATAAGCATTTATTAAGTGATTCCTTTGTATCAGACACTATGCCAGGTTTGGGAATCCAAAGAAAAAGCAACAGTAATCTCTGTCCTTGAGTTAGCAGTTTATTAGGAAAGATAACTTGTGCAAATATAGGTATATATGTGTTATATGCAAACAAGATATAAAGTCACCTGAGAAGGGAAAGCCCTAGCAACTAGGAAGCCTGGGAAAGACCTTTGGCAAAAGGTATAATTTGAGTTGGCTCTTTATCCTCCATTTTTGTAAATTTATTTTTAATTATAAAAAGTTCAAGTAACAAGTTGGGTTTTTTTGTTAATCTGTTCCTTTCATTATTCACCATCAAGCAAGTATTAAAAACAGAAAACAATAACTCAATGTATATATCCATAGTCCAACAAAACAAACTCCCATATATAATCTGTTTGAAAATGCATGCCTTTTGGCATTTCTGTATCCCTAAAGAGAAGTTTTCATCTTCATTATTTTTGGACTCAGAATCATTACACTCATCAGAATTCTAAAGTCTCTCATAGTTATCTTTCTCTATAATGTCATCATTGTATAAATCGTTCTTCTAAACTTAAAAAAAAATAATAATTCCCAATGGTCTTCTAAGGCAAAATGCCTTCCACACTCAGAGAAAGAGCTATGGAATTCATTTGCAGAATGTAGCAGATCATGTTTGTATATGTGTGTGTGTGTGTGTGCGCATTATGTTTTGATTTGTTATGATTTCTTCCATTTATTTTAGTTCATCTATACAGCATGACTATAGTGAAAACGTATTCAATAGGAAAGTATATGTAGATCCTATATAGAATTGTTTGGTGTCTTGGGGAAGGAGCAGGGTGGGGGTGGGGTAAAAATCTAAGCTTTTGGTAGTGATTGTAGAATATTTTAAAAAAATAAATTAAAATAAATAAATAAATAGATCATTCTTCTAGCATAACTCACTTTGCTCTGCATTATTTCATAAATACCTTCCCAGTTTCCTCTGAAACTGTCCAATGTATCATTTTTATAGTGTAATAATATACCATTAAATTCATATGCTATAATTTTACTGTTTGGCTACTGTGGAAAAAGTTGTTATAAATATTTTTGTACACATGAATCCTTTGATTTTTTTGAACATAATAATGGTATAATGGAAGCAAAGGGTATACTCCATTTAACACCTTTCTGGTCAGAGTTTCAAATTGCTTTCCAGAATGGCTCAACCAGTTCATGGCTCCACCAACAGTGAATTAGTGTGTGACAGCCCCTCCAGCATGTCATTTGCTTCTTCTCTTCTCTTTGTCAGTCTGATAGGGGTGAAGTAGAACTTTGAAGATGCTTTAATTTGGATTTCTCTAATTAATATTTCATATGATTAGTTATAGCTTGGATTTCTTCCTTTGAAATCTATCCATTTGAAGTTTACAAGTATTGTCTATTGTACCTATTTTCAGATTCTTTTCAGTGTATTGATCAATTATGCTGATTTTTTTTGTCTTTAAAATAGAATTTTTGAAAAAATACAAAGGAAATAAATAAAAACATATTTTTTAAAAATTGCCTATTCATGAATCTACTGGAGAATGGTTCTTAGTTTATAAATTTTATGTAGATTTATCTTATATCCTGTAACTTTTCTGAAGTTACTTTTTATTTCAATTAACTTTTAGTGGACTCTTGAATGTTCTCTAAGTATACAATCATATTGCAGGCAAAAAGCAATAATTTTGTTTTATCTCTTTGCCTAGGATTTTTCTCTCAATTGCTTTTCCTTGTCTCATTGTTAAAGTTAGCATTTTTAACACTGTGCTAAATTGTTGTGATAATATTGTGCATCTTTGTTTAATTTCTGATCTTACTGGAAAAGTCTCTGACCTTTCTCTGTTATATACAACACTTGCTCTTGGATTTATTTTATTTTATTTTCATTTTTAAATTCTGTCCCTCTCACCTCCTCTTCCATTTGTCATTGAGAAAACAAGAGAAATAAAACATATCACAAATATGTATAGTGGAGCAAAATGAAATGCTCCTTTAGCTATATCTAAAAAAAATGTGCTCCAGTTTCCACTCAGAGACTTTAACTTCTCTTTCAGGAACTGAGTGACACGTTGCATCTTAAGTTCTCTAAAATCCAAGGGAAAGTATTGGTCATTGTATTGATCAGGGCTCCTAAGTTTTTAAAAACTATCTGTTTTTACAATCTTGTTGTTATTGCATAAATTGTTTTTTGTGTTCTACTTGCTTCACTTTGTATCAGTTCATACAAGTCTCAGATTTCTCTGAAACCATCCTCTTCTTCATTTCTTAGAGCTTACTGGTATTCCATCACATTTATATACCATACTTGTTCATCCATTCCCCAATTGAAGGGCATCCTTTTAATTCCCACTTCTTTGTCACCATGAAATGTTATTCTTGGATTTTTACTAAAGAAAGGTTAATTTATTCCTGTAATTTCTAGAGTTCTTAATAGAAGCAAATTTTGGATTTTGTAAAAAGCCTTATCAATATGTATTGATACAACTGTTTTTATTATTTATATTATAAATATATGGTTTAATATATTTATAGTCTTTCTTATGTCAATACAACCCAGTATTCTTTGTATAAAACCAACTTAATAAAAACATATAGTCTGTCTAATACGCTGTTTCATCTTCTTCTTGTTCAGTCCTTTCAATCATATCCAACTCTCCATGACCCCATTTGGGGTTTTCATGAGAAAGATGCTGGAGTAGCTTGACATTCTCTCTCCACTTCAATATTTTAAAACTTTTGCATCAAAGTTAATAAGGTGTCAAGACTACATTTGTATAATAGAAAGAGATTGGCACAGTAGAGAACAGAAGAAAATTTATAAGTAAATAAAGAAAAGATACACCACTCAGAACACAATGTGTAGTATTTATTTTACAGATTTTCTTGAAACAAAAATTTATTTTTCAAAAAGTTGTTCATTTATTTTTCATTTTCAACATTCATTTTTATAATATTTTGAATTCTAAATTTTTCTCCTCTTTCCTTCCCCTTCCCCAAGACAGCCTACAATCTGATATAGGCTGTACATATACAGTTATATTACATGAAATGGAAATTTATTGTATATTTTGAATTTTCTCTCATGTTCTGCTGTGCACATAGCAATGCTTTCTTTCTTTTCTTATTTTGTATTTAAGTTTATAATATGTTTCCTATTCTTTTCTCATTGTGTATTAAGTTTAAAATACATTTTAAAGAAGACTGAAAAAGATAAAGAATATGTAGAATCCAAAAAGAAACAGAGATTGAAAAAATACTTTTCTTACTATTGCAAACAGTTTATACAGCATTGGAATTAATTGTTCTTTAAATTGATAGACAGTATTGATAGATTATTTGGTGTAGGATTTTTTCACTTGAGAGTTCATTTTTCTCTTGTTCAATTTCTTTTTCTGATATTGTATTATTTGAATAGTCAATTTCTTATTTTGTTAATGTAGGGATTTTATAATTTGTAAGTATTTATTTCTTCCACTAATTTAGTTTCTGTTTATTTTTTTTGCTTTTAATTCCATTGTTGTACATTCTCTTTTTCATTTTTTGAGGTGAACAATTAGTTTCTCTCTCTTTTTAAAAAAATCATTTCTCTACTTAACTTTTAAAAAACAGCTTCTAATTTTACTAATCTAATAGTCTTTTATTAATCTCTTCTTTAATTTTCAGAATGTTTATTTTGTTATTTAGTTGAGGATTTTAAAAATTTCTTGTTCAAGTTTTTAAAATTGCATGACCAATTCACTGATTTGTTCTTTCTCTCGTTTGGGAGACATTATGCCAAAACTTGAGGGATGCAGCTAAAGCAGTTCTGAGGTAAAAATTTATATCTCTATACCCTTATCAACAACAACAAAGGGAATATATAGATATAAGGCTACCCCTATACCCCTTTTTCCCTGAGGAGAGCAGTGTGACCCCAGCCTTCAGTCCCAACTTCCTGTTTTCACTCCTGGCAGGAAATCAAAGTCTTCCTTGGAGAAAGGTCAAGAGAGGAGATTCTAAAGATATCTATTTTTGTGTTCCTTCAAGCTACATCTAGACTGGCTTATATGGAAACATATAACCTACATGGGCAAAATAGCACACACCAATCTTATAATACATATGCATATATTTTTTGAGAGCTGGTTATTAAACATTTTTCAGCACACTATTAGATATTGGGGTTCTGGGAAGTCATTTGTTTCTTATCGGATTAATACATAAAAAACTCACTCCCACACATTCCCTTTGAATTATACAAACATATATGCCTTTCTTATATTTCTCTTAATGACTGCATTTCTATTTCCAAATACCTACCTAGTTCTGGTCTTTTTATCAGGAATGCTTGGAAATCCTTTATTCTATTAAAGATTCATTTTTTTCCTCCTGTAAATTATACTTAGTTTTGCTCGATAGGTTGTAAACCTTTGTTGTTTGCATTTTAGAATGTCATATTTCAAGATCTCCTTTCCTTGATAATTGCTAAGTCTTGCATAATCCTGATTATGGTTTTTGGAAACTGAATTCTTTTTTTAGCTCCTTGAAGTATTTTTTTTTATGGAAGGTCTAGATTTGGGTTATGATATTCTGGGGAGTTTTCATTTTGGGTTTTCTTTGTGGAGGTAATAGATTCTTTTCTTTGTGGAGGTAATAGATTCTTGCTATTTTCATTTGCCTTCCAGTTCTAAGAATTCTGGGCAATTTTCATTCATAATTTCCTGAAATATATCTAGACTCTTTTCTGATAATAATTTTTGTGGAGAGACTGATAATTCTTAGATGATATCTCCTTGATCTGTCTTCCAGGATAGTTGTTCTCAATATGTTTCTTAGATTTTCTTCTTTTTTTCTTCATTAAAAAAAAAAATGTGATTCCCCAATTGATAAATGGTCAAAGGATATGAATAGGCAATTTTCAGAGGAAGAAATTAAAGATGTCTATAATCATATGAAAAAATGCTCTAAATCACTTTTGATTAGAGAGATGCAAATCAAAAGAACTCTGAGGTA
>CM053769.1:493655151-493719724 GCA_028658325.1 Potorous gilbertii
CCAGTTACTTGACTTCTGAGATTCCTCTCCACCCCCACCTAGATCTGCCCAGCTAGTGCTTGGGGTCTGAGATTTAAATGCTCCCAGACAGTTACTTGACTTCTGAGAGTCCTCTCCACCCCAGCCTAGGTCTGCTCAGCTAGTGCTTGGGGTCTGAGATTCAAATGCTGCTCCCCAGCCTCAGGGCTTTTGGTGGCTGGCCTGGCTGCTATTCAGGGTAAGATTAAATCAGGTTCTCAGGTGGGGGCAGGGCCGCCTCCTAGGCTCAGTTCCCTCAGGGGGTTTATGCAGAGACCTTCTGTAATGGAGCTGCTGCAGAGCTCCTGACTGCTCTGGGAGCCTCTGGCTGCCTGCTGCCTCTGCTGCTGCCTCCTGAGGGGGCCCGAGTTATGGAGACACCCTGCTCCCCTCTCAGCCCATCCAGACGTCTCTCTCACTGCCCTGTGTGTCTGTGGGTGGAGGGACCTTTGAGGCCGCTGGAGATTCTATCCCTGAAGCCTGCTCAGATCTGCTCGCTCCTCTCAGTGCCGCTGCCAGGGCAGGGCAGGGCTCCGCTACCGTCTGGTGCGCGATGGACCTTTGGGATCGGTTTTTCAGGGCTCTCTGGAATGGAAATCTCCTTCACTGTGTTGCTGCGTGGCTTCCACTGTTCCAGAATTTTTTGGGAGTTCTTTTTAGAAGAAATCCATGGGCTGTGGGTTTCGGAGCTAGCATATTTGAGTCTTTCTACTCCGCCATCTTGGCTCTGCCCCCAGTTTGTAGGCTCTTAATCCTTGTCAGAAAAGGCCTGGGCCTAGAGTTCCCTCTCTAGACCTAGCCCTGTAACCAAGTCATGCTTTTCCTCCTTTCTCCCCTCCTCTGAAATGAGACCAGTTTCAGCCTCCCCTGCTGTTACCCTGAGGAGTCTGAGTTGTCTCCAGGTAATATCTCCAGAGCAGTGTGCAGCCTTCCCCCCTCTCCCCCTCCCCCAGCTTCTCCAGGGTCCTATAGAGCCTAACACTAATCTATCACCTTGTACAAATAGAGAGCCTGCCAGGGCACATTGTCCTGTGTTCCCATTTCCTGGTGAGTTCATGTGCTTACCCATCCTTAATTCCCATGGTATCAGGGCTCAAGACCAGTGCCCGCCGCATGTACGCACACACAAACACACAATCTTCACTATGCGGCTCTCCTAGGGATCTGACAGCTTTTTATACCTTAATATGCATACATATATACACACATACATACATACATATACATATACACACATACACATATACATACATACATATATACACACATACACATATACACACATACACATATACATACATACATACATACATACATATATGTATATGCTTTTGAGACTCCCAAGTTAGCCAGGCCTCATCACAGAGAGAAGGGATCAGGTTTCTCCATGGACCTTATAATCCTCCCTGAGCCTCAGTCACAGATGAACAGACAGACTGAAGAGAAACAGACAGGAGGATTTTGGGGTGGGTACCCTCTCTCCACTGGCAAACATATTCAGGATCTCACAGAAGAAACAGGCCTAAGGTCCTAGGTCCTTGTCCCCCAAGTCTAAAGCCGAGGGAGCCAGGTCCTTTCCCAGTGATGACTTCCATCCAGACCCTTACGCTTCCTACCTTTGGAAGTTTGAGATCCTCTGCTGAGGGGCCCTGGAGCAGAGGATGTCAGTGCTCTTGCGGCTACTACCTCTAACTACCTCTTAAGGTAGCCAACTTTACTTCTTGTGGGAGAAGGCTGCTAGTTGGTTTTTCTGGGCCAGAGACCAATAACTACGAACGTTTCCAAGATCCAGGGCAGTTATAGTTTACAGGTGTGAATTGCTTTTAACATTTAAGTCATGAGACCATGGAAGTTCAGTTTCTTCATCTATAAAATGGGAGTAATAACCTTCCCCCTCACACACTCTATGTTGTAGCCAAACTTTTTATGTCGGCTGGGATGGTTCCTTTTAAGAAGGCAAAGAGACGATCCTGAGGAGCCCTGGAATCTCAGATTTGGGTTTGGATCATTAACATTCCTTTTTTTCTGCCTGAGGTATAAAAAGTCTAGTCTTTGGGGAAGTAGTTTAAACTTTCTGTGAATTCCCGGTTCCTTACCCTGGGGAATGTAGAGACCTGCTGGGCAGGGGTGTAGTGTCTCTTTGAATTAGAGATAAGTATTTCTTCTTGTTGTAAGTAAATTTTTAAAATTGAATTTTATGGTCCATGAATATTTTATAGATCCCAATTCCAAACCTGAATCCTTGGATCAACCTGAGCTGGGCTGGGTTCCAGAACACTGGTTTACTTACTGTGGTTCCCTATACAAGACATTCCATCTTCCAACTTCCTGTCTTTACCCAGAATTCTCTTCCTCCTCATGACCTGTAATGTATACAGTGCCTAGCACATAGTGGTGCTTAATAAATGTTTATTGATTGCTTATTTCCCTTAAAGACTCAGATCACTTCCTATAAGTGCCTTTCCCCAGTTATTAGTTCTTTCTCTTTGACACCCCCCCCATTACTCTGTATTTATACATTTTACTTTTATTTTTATGTATCTGTGTGGTTATTCTCTAGTAAAATGTAAGCCTCTTGAGGATAGGGACTATTTCATTTGGGGAGGGTTTGCTTCTTTACTGAATTGAACTTCATCAAGTAGTACCTAGCTCACCACGTTGTGAGTACCAAGTGAAAAACTTCTGTGTCCAGCATTTTGTTAACCTTAAAACACTATTAATGTCAACTATGATTATTTCATTCATCTCATCTTTTTCATGGAATAGAGAGCGAGAGTCCTAGAACAAGTCGCTATCCTACTATTATTTTTTAAAAACATGTTTTATGAAATATTGTAGGGATGGTGGAAATAACCGTTCTTTGCATTTGAATCCAAGAATTGGAATATAGACTCATCTTCTGTAGATTCATCTTGAGGACCACTCTTATTGCAGATAGGATGATCGGATGAGAGGCATTTCATGCTCTTCCCACATGGTTTGAATTTCTTTCACTATATCTCTAGCTTTGAAAAGTTTTTCATTCTCCATTGCTGAGAAATGATGATCATTTGGTTTGACAATACCCATTTAAAACATCGTTCTTCCATTTTTATAGATCAATGTGATATCTGAGTAATTATGGGAGACAGCTTTATCCACCATAATACTCTGGTTTCAGGACATCATATTCATTGAATTCTCAAGGAAATTTTGAGATTTGTATTTATAATATGGGGATTTGTTGTATTTATCAAAGATTGTAATCTACAGATTCTAACCACTTCATGTTTTTGTAGTGTTTGCTAGGTGCTAAACTTTTGTGACCTATAATGATGCATTGCACAGTTTCTACTATTTCTTGAGTCATCTGCATTATCAATAAGTTTAGACTTCTTAAGGATAACCCCCTATAACTTCTGGTGGCTGTGACCTAATCCTAGATTGCCATCATAAACTCCTATGTCAAATCCCCATGATTAAACAGATCCACATGACTAAGTCATTTGCGCAATACTTTTTTGTCAACATCTTACTGGAAGAGTTCATGTGGGATATTGTCTTTAGAGGCCCTTTTGATTCCATACTTGGATCTCAGCTATTTCATGGGCTCCTTCTGAGATAACTGACATATCCATTGACCTATACTTATCCCTCGTCAGCTTTTATGGGGTTTAGTGGCTTGATTGTTTCAGAAATACTTTATCAATTCTCTTCCTCCTCTTCAATGAGGAAGTAGTAATCTTTCTATTGTGTTTGTCCTTCATTCTCAAAGAGGACTATGACATCAAGATGATGACATGACTTGCAATTGACTTTGATTTGAGTGAGGGAGAGCTGTGCAAGGTCACGAGCCTCACTTTCTCCTCCAGGGTCATCTGGGTCCAGTGGCCAGATATTCTCAGGACAACTGGAGACAGTCCAGGATGTAATGGGGAGACCCTGGCCAATTTAGGCTAAGGTCTTTCCAGATTTTCACTTTGAGAGAGATAACACCCATTTCCCCATTCCATGAATAAGCCTCTTTAAGATGGCCCCTTTAATAAAAAAAAAAAAATCAAACTGAGAGAGGAAGACCCTCTGGGTTCCAAGAGAAACAGTTAGTGTTTAGTATTTGCATTCACTTTGTGCTAGGAGGGCAGAGACCTGTTGTCCAATCTATGAGCTCTAGAGTGAATTGGGTTTAAGGCTTGGTCTTTGAGCAAGAAATCTAGCCAATAAACACAAAGGAAAAGAGATGGCTTTTGGGCTTGGAAGTGTACCATCCTCCGAGAAGAGCACCCCAGATAAGGAAGGAAAGGAGATGAGAGGAAGTGAGGGGACAGTAGAGGAGGGAAGGGAAATGAGGTGGAGGGGAAGGGAGGGGAAGAGTCATTGCTACTCGCTCACAGGTTGTGTTTGTTTTTCTTTCTCCAAGAGATCCAGGATGACATCAGAGACATGATGACATGACTTGCAGTAGACTTTGATACTAAATACTACTCATCTTTCTATAGTTGCTATAGGATGAGAAGCCTGTGCTTTTTAAATATTGTATGAATTTTTGTTAGGTTCTCAATCTGCTATCATCTGTTTTCTACTTCCAAAAGTGTATGTTGACTGGTGTTGAGTTAGTGGGAACTGAGGTATGAGCTTCTCAGGGGTGCACAGAAGAGACACAGTAGTACTCCATGGGAGCAGGGTAGTTAACTATGTATACAACTGTGACAGGAGGCAGTTACCCAGGCAGGTAGGTAGCTAGTCAGTCAGTCAGTCAGTTATCAATTGATGAGCACTTATTAAGCTATCACTGTGTGCCCTCAACAGAATGATTTCTAATTTCCTGCCAGGGAAGGCCATGAACACATAAAACAGCTTTCTGGGAACTGACCTTAAAGGTGAAGAAAGTTTGCGTGCCTCCACCTTCCCCTAACATGGATAGGAGTTCCGAAACAAATAGTCCTTGGGGTAGGCCCCTAAGGACCACATAATTTCCCCTCCCTTGATATGCTTCCTCGTGGTGAAAGGCCCTGAGGTGGCTCTCAAATCCAGAGTTATTATGGACTGACACTTCCTTATCCTGCCTCCAGGCAGAGTGTGCAGGACTCCTTTGACTCCAGTCTTGGATTGGATTCTTGATCTACCTTTCTATTACTTTTTTCACTGGCTGGGCTCCGATCAGAGGATCATCCATCTACAGCAGGAATGGGCCATGAAAGTCCTCTGGTCCCATCCCCTCATTTTCCACTTAAGGAAACTGAGGTCCAGGGATATCAAGTGACTTGCATGAGATAGAACAGCTGATATCAGAGGCAGGATGTGAAACCAAATCCTCTGATTGCAGAGCTGTTGTTGCTTTATGCTCACTTCCAGACTTTCTCTAGGCAAAGGGTGAGGTCCTCCTGAATCAGGTTGCCCTGCAGTAACCTCCTGGCTTACCTTTATCTTCCTTTACAGGCTCGGATGATCCCAAGTAACCAGTGCTGGGAGCTCCAAAGGACAGCTAGCATTAGGCTGCCATAAGGTAGGGGGAGCCCAAGGACCAACTCACTTGTTTCCCTTATGGGAGATTTTCTGACTAGGACCTCTGAGTCCGAAACACTGCTTTCTGGAAGTTTCTTACCCATGACCCCAAAATACATGAGTTTTCAATTCATGAGCACTCAATGAGTGTTTGCTAAGACCCTCTTGTTTTCCCCTAGGAGCCTCATGATATCTGGGGGAAGCCATACGGAGCAAAACTGTTCATGAGAGAAGCTGGTGGCGGTGGTGGGGGAGACAGCCAAGGGTGCATATGAGGAAATCTCATGGAGATAGTGTAAAATTCTGCCCCTGGGTTTAAGGAATTAGTTTCACAAGATGAGAAGAGCAGAGCTCAACAAGAATTTCTGCAAAAAAGGTCTGGATGTTTGGGTAGACTGTCGGCTCAGTGTGAGTCAAGATTATGACATTATGACAAAAGCTAATTTAATTTTAGGCTTCACTAGGGAAATATAATGTCCAGAACATAAGAAGTGATTGTTCACATCTTAAGAAGGGCACTGCCAAACTGAAGGTCATCTACAAGAGGCTGCCAAGTAGGAGAGGAAGGGGAAGAGGATGATGAATCCATCTACTGGAGACCATTCCATTCGAGGATCAGTTTAAAAAACAGAAATAACAATTCTGGAGAAAATCCAGGCACATGAAAGCTGTCTTTATGTTCTGTGCAAGGAAGATCGGAGTTGTTTTACTTGGTCCAAGGGGGAAGAATTTAAGACCAATGGGTAGAAACTGCAGAGAGGAAGATTTCAGTTTTGTTATAAAGAAAATTTTCCTAACACTTAGAGGAATTTGAAAATGGAATGCAGTCCCTCCAGCAGGTTTTCCACCTCTGGAGGTCATCAAATGGAGGCTATGGGACTATTTGTCAGGACAATGAGGAAGGCATTCTTTGTCAACTCCAGATTAGATTAGATAGACCTTGAGGTCCTTTCCAATTCTCTGATTCTAAATTCATTACCCCAGAACCATGAGCTGAAATGTGGTGACAGTTTCCCTCCTGAAACTCTAGTTTCAAATCAACTCAAGATTATGTAATCAGCACAAAAACAAACATACTGAAAACTTTCTCTGTCCCCAAGCAGTGTATTTTACCAGTTGAAACAACACAAATGCAGATAAATAAATATATTGTTCTGTATATTTATGCACGCTGAGGTTATCTACTCAGACGTCTATATTCTAGGCAAATAGAGTTTGTGACAAATGAAATTTTACTTTTGTTATTGACTTTTCCTTTTGATTAAGCGGTGAGGGTGTGTAGTGTGGATTTTAAGAGTCTTATGTGGTCTGAGAAGGCATATAGGAGGAGGTAGGGAAAGAGGTGAATCTTGAGAGAAATATGACTTGGAGAGGTGAGGAAAGGACAATGGGAGAGGTTGGGATTCCAAAAAAAAAAAAGGAAAAGAGACAGGAATGGGTGTAATACAAACCCAGGAGGTAATCTGAGGGGGAAAGGGCAGAGAGAAAACTGGGAATGGCAGAGAGAAGATCAGGAATTATAGAACCCTAGGTCTCAATCAAGAGGTAACCTGACCTGAGAGTCCATCTTGTCAAACTCTCTCATTTACTGATTGATAAACAAGTTAAAACTACTCGCCTAAGGTCCCATAGGCTGTAAAGGGCAGTGGCAAGATTTGAATCCAGATCCCCTAACTGGAGAGCCAATGCTTTTCCCACTGAGTCATGCTGTCTTATTAAGAATGTTTCTCTCTCTTAGTAGGGAACCCAGGTCCCTTTTCCAGAATAGATCTGACCCCTTAGGCCCTATGAGTCACCCCCTAAAAACCTGACCATGGGCCCTGGCCTACCTAAGTACAAGGCAGTCAATTTCCTATGGCTCAGAGCTGGATGATTTAGTAGTTTTCCTTCCCTCCTCAACCTGGATATCATGCAAGGTCAAAGCTGCCCAGGAGACTAGAAGGAAATGGCATTCTTTCTTTGGTTTTGGCCCTGTCTCTCTCTGGTTTTGAATCAGGTCATTCTGGGCTGGTTTTCAGGCTGTTTCTTCAGCAGTCTATACCCTTGAGTTGCCTGGATCCTGAGTCCAGAGTTACTTTGTCCTCCTTTCTCAGGACATTCAGATTTGGGATGCAGGAGCACCTGGAGCCTATGGCTCAGTCTCTATGCTACATAATCAGCCACAGAAATCCATTTCTTCACCTCTTACTGACTGAAACATCAGAGATTGGTTCATATTGGCACTGTCCCAGGTCTGTCTTCCAGCTGAGACCAAGGCAAGGAAAGTGAGTGAACCAAAGATGAGTTTCTACATAGCCCAAATCTGAGTACCCACCTTACCCCTCCTCCCAGTCATCTAGGACTCTGTAACCTTCATTGCCTTGAGCTAGAGCCGAGGTTGGTGTTATGGTCAGACTTGACTCACCATATCCTCCCCATATAGCTTATGTACCTGGTATCTCAGAGATTTAATATTCCTATAACGTAGACATACATGAAGGAAGTGATATGTATGTATACATACACACATGTATGCATGTATATATGTGTGTATATGAACACACACACACACCCTTTCCTAATCCCTGGACAGCTGTGATCCTTTTGACTCAAAGTCTAGAAGTCATACTACCCTTCATAAGATTATAACCTTTAGAACTGAACAGAGGTGACCCCTTCATTTTATTTATTTAGGATCTTTTTACATTAAATTTGAATTAAAAATTCCACCTTTTCTTCCTCCCACCTCCATTCCTCATTGAGAAAGCAAGAAGAATCCAACTCTTGTCACAAACATGATCAAGCACATTGAGTTCCCAAATTGGCTGTATCCCCTCAAAATGTGTCTCAATCTGCACTTTGAGTCCATCAGCTATCAGGAGGCGGGTGCACTATTTCATCATTAATCCTTTGGATTGTGACTTAACTTCTTAATTTTACAGATGAGAAAGTTGGGGCCCAGAAAGGTAGATGACTTGCCCAAAGAGCTATTATGTAATAGCTGGAATCCAAACCTAAATCCTCTAGCTCAAAATTTAATCTTTTCCCCATTACATCCCTGACTGTCAAAGAAGCATTCAGTGTGGGATAAAAATCCAAGTGCTCTGACTCCAAATCCAAGACTCCCCCTACCCAAACCTGGGAAGTTGTTTCCTATATCCCATCATGAACTTAATTTCTTCACCCCAGCTCTAAAGAGCTAAGACTTATCCCAGGCAGGTCCTGGTCCTTCTCAACCCATGGAGACTTATGACCAATTCTAAACCAAACATGTCATCTTCTTCATTAGGGAGTTGGGTCTCTTTTTTTCCTCATCATTCTCTCCCCAAGTACACTATAAAGTCAAAAAGAGCAATGAATCAACAAACATAGCCTCTTCTTCTTTTGGGTACCCCATAATGCTCACCTAAGATCTAGCTTGGGGCTAGATCTATTTGGGACTTAATAAACACCTGACTTATTGTTTTTCTGTGAATGATGTGTGTGTGTGTGTGTGTGTGTGTGTATGAGTATGTTCTGTCTGCATGTTTCTGTATCTGTAATCTTCTATCACTGCTTCCCTGACACCTTTATTAGAAGATAGGTTTCTTATGAGCTTACTCATGGACCGTATGTTATTTTATTTTTGTACTCCTAATCCCTTACAACCAATACAACAAACATTTAAAATATGTTTGTACATTTGTGGAATTCCTTAAGCCTTGGGGATCTGTTTCCCATTCCAGTGGAATCCTAAATCCTTCTCTCTCTCTCTCTCTTTTTTTTTTTTTGGAGAATTGTAACTCATCCAAGACTGTGTCCCACCCAAGATAAATGCTAATTCACTCATTTTTTCCTCTAAGATGTCATGTCTCATCAATAAATATGATTCCTGTCCACTTCCTAGAGATTGTGCCTCATCTCAACTACATCATGTTACCTTCCCTTCAATATTTGGGAATCTGTGTCTCATCCCAATCAGATTCTGACTCCTGCCCTAAACCCGGAGAGGAGGTGTTCCATCCTAGTAGAATCATACTCATTTTCTTTTATCCCCCCATTCTTGGAGGTTTTAAAGAAAAGACTGGATCCCCATGTCAGAGGTATCTGTAGAGGGTATTTTTGAGCAGGTGTGAGTTGCTATCCCTCTTGAGGGGAGTACCTTCCATGAGAGGAGGGTGGTTCTCATTCCCCAGCTGCTAGACCTAGAGGTAGGAATCCCCTCTAAGGGTATCTTCCATTTATTTTCTATATATCTTATATTTATCTAATTATTTAGACGTTTGGCTTTTCTATTAGAATGCGAATTTCTATTAGAATGTTCAGCACCATGTCAGGAATATAACAAATGAATGTTCTTTGTCCTGAAAGAGAACCATGACTAACAAATGCTCAATGATTGACTAAATGACCTCTCAGTCCTCAGCTTGGAAACTGTGACTGTCTTATCCTAGGTTTCTGTCAGACCAGTAGCCATCTTACTAGTTCCTAGGGATCTGTATCCCATCCCAACAAGACCCTGACCCCTTTCCTCCAAAAGTTGATGAGTTTTGTTCCATTCTGGCCAGATAAAAACCAGTTTCCCCACATTCCTGGGGATTTGTGTCCAATTCCAGTGAACCCTTCATTTCTCCATCTTCTAGAGGCTGTGCTCCATCCCTGCCATGCCCAGTTTCCTCTTTCTTGACTCCCAAGAGCCAGCACTGCCCTCTCTCCCTGCTTCTCCAACCCTGCCCATCCCTTCCCTCTTCTATCTGCAGTAAGATTAGACATGGTGATCCTGTTGGCTTTGGCCCCTTTCTGGGCTTTATAAGACCACAGGAATCGATGCGGGGAGAAGCTATGATGTGAAACCATGATTTCTACCATAACATCTGTGGGAAAGAGACAGGGTGTGACTGTCCTTTTCCAGGCCAAGGAAGAGAAAGAGTTGGAGTTTTGCTGACTAGCTTATAAGTCCCATGGGGTTAAGGGAAAGGAGTGGAAGGTTTTGGCTGGGTTAAGATATAGCTCTCCAGGGGCTGGTAAGTTTTTGCATCTGGTCATGATAGGACATAATCTGATCTCATTAGAAACTTTTTCTATATCTGGCACAATTTCTAGGCTCCCAAAATAAGGAGGGTTACCACATAACTAGACAGTTCCCAGAAGAGAGAAGGGCCTACAGCCAGGGGAAACTGACACCATCCTATGGCTCAAGATTGGGTGTTAACATTTCCTTCTGTGCAGCAAGGATTTAGTCAGGAAATGGATATAAATAATGTTTTAGCTGAAGGGCACTGAGTATGATGTAGAACAGGCGAGAAGACCTTTCACCAGGTTACTGGGTATAGGTGGTTCAGACTCCAAAGGGAAACTGATCTGAACACTCTCTCCTGCCTTCCACCAGAACTGTCCCCTTTGCTGGTATGGATGGCTCCTCTTGGACAGAAGAACAGACCTGGAGTTGTTAAGTCCACAAACCTTTCTCATTCACCTACTATGTGCCAGTCATGGTGCTAAACACAGAAGGTCAAAATCATCTCTGTCCTGAAGGAGATTACAATCTAATGGGGGAGATAACAAGCAAATAATTATGTATAAAACAGAGATATACAGGATTCATTGGAGATAATCAACTGAGGGAAAGTACCAGTATTAAGGAAGGCAGGAAAAGTCTTCTTGCAGAAGGGTGGAATTTTAGCTGGGACTTGAAGGAAACCACATGACAGTGGTAAAGAGAGACAGTAAATGAAAATGCTCACTAGCCAGATGGAGTGACGTGAAGGAGAACCATGGATGAAGCCAGTGACACTGGATCTTAGATTAATCAGAGGAGAGTGAGTTGTAAGAAGATTGGAAAAGTAGGAGGAATTATGAAGGGGAAAGGGAAAGCATGGACATAGCACCTATTGCATGCTAAGCATTTTACAGGTATTATTTCATATGATCCTCACAATAACCCTGTGAGGCAGGTGCTGTCATCACCCCCATTTTATGGTTGAAAAAACTGAGGCAAACAGAGGTGAAGAGACTTTCTCAAGTCACACAGCTAGTAGGAGTCTGAGGACAGATTTGTATTCAGGTCTTCCTGACTCCAGGCCCAGCATTCTTTACCATTTAGCTAACCTTAACAGCCAGAGGATTTTATATTTGATCCTGGAAAAAAATAAGGAGTTTCTTGCATAGAGAGGTGATATGGTCTGACTTGTGCTTTAGGAAGAGATGTGAATCAGCTGGGGATTTTGAGAGACACCCCTCCAAGCAAGGATGTTGGGTAAACTCAACCTGGTAGTTTTTAAATTATTAGGTGCCAGACAATTTCCTCTTTTAGACCCAGGGATGGACTGAGAACAGTAGATGAGGTGACTGGGGAGAAAAATGGTTTGTTAAGGGCATTTAGATAGGAGAGGACTTGTCAGGGTCTCTGCCTCCCCATTCCTCTGGTCTCTGCCAACCCGAGTCTCCAGTGACAGTGGGATGAGCTCTTCTGCCATCTGGTGGTCATTTTGTGTCTAGTGCCATAACAGTTCCTCTACTAACTTAAATGCGCGCCGGTCAGAATGGAGAAAGGGCCCCATCTGTTGTCCATGTCTTTCTCACTGCATTGGTGGTAAACTAGAGGGTCACAACTTTTAGAACTGGAAGAGATTTTCAAGACGATCTAGACCAACCACTCCATTTTTACATGAGGAGACCAAGGCCCAGAAAGAAATGACTCTCTCAAGGTCATATATGCTGTAAGTAAAGAGCAAGGATTGGAACCCAATCCCTCAGATTCCTAATCCATGACACTATGCTGCTCTGTAGAAAAGTAGTGCCTTCATTGAACTCTTTCTAACTCATTGAGACAGGGAGGGCTTTGCACAGTTCTCAGGCAAATACTCCATGTCACTACAAAACAAAGCAACTCTCTCCCTCCTCATTCCCCATCTGTTGTGCCTATTAATACCCTCCATGGCTCCTGTCTTTAGGACATGAGTCTCTTTTTACCCAGATGCCAGAATACCTGCTAGGTGGCTAAGTGGATAGAAAGACTGTTGGGGCTGAAGTCAGGAAGATGAATTCATATTTGACCTCAGGCACTCACTGGCTGTGTGACTCTAAGGCAAGTCACTTAAATACTTATTTTCTTTTCCTCCTCTGTTCCTCCCCCTCTCCCTTCCTCCTTTACCCTCTCTTCACCTTCCCTCCCCTTCCTTCTCCCTCCCTTTCTCCTTCCCTCCTTCCTTCTTTCCTCTTTCCCTTCCTCTTTCCCTCCTCCCTCCCTTCCTTTCTTCATTCCTTCCTTCTTCCCTCCCTCCATCCTTCTCTTCCTCCTCTCCCTCCTTCCTTCCTTCCTTCTTCCCTTCCTCCCTTTCTTCTTTTTTTCTTTCCCTCCCTCCCTTCTCTGCTTCCATGATTTCCTAGGGACCACCAACACAAGGCACTGAGCCAGGCAGATTCAAATTAATTCTGATGAAACAGTCAGAAAGTGATATTTGGATTGATGGAATTTTTTAGGGGGAATCTGGAGTAGGCTGGGGGTCCACACACTAGCTCAGCCAAAACATGATCATTGATCATCCCAGGATAGGAACTTTTATCCTAGGATAGGTTGTTTGCTTTAGCTTTCCTGGGTAGAGGTGGATTAAAGTTGGAAGGAATGGGCCATTTTTCCAAGATGAAACCAAATTTTGCAGGTGTTGGTGATGACAGCCAAAGGCCAGGCCTAGTCCTATTGGGAAAAAGGGGAAGGTGGATAGGGAGAAGGAATCTTCATTGTTCTAATAAAGCTGGACCTTGTTCCTTATGTGGCGCCACCTCAGTGCTGGCCCATTCTGCCTTTTCTCCTGGTGGCATCTGTATTCTGTGAATATTTAATTCAGGCAGTGGTCAAAATCTAAGAGAAAAAAGTAAGGGAGAAGGAGAAAGAGAAAAGAGACCACAATGTGTCAAAGAGTGTGGAATGCTGTCAAATGCAAATATAAAGAGCCATGAGGGAGAATTAGATGTCCTGTGGGTATTCCTCTGAAGTATGTCATGAGTGTCTGTTGACCTGTCCATTCATTTGTCATTGAATAGGTTACAGACCAATGGACACAGGGACATTTGGACATGGCAAGCAAATTGGGAACCTTGAAAGAAAGGAATCATACAAAGAAAAAATATAAACCAGTCAGAACTATGAAACGTACAAGGCAGCAGAGGAAGGATAGAAAGGGATAAAATGGGTCATTTAGGTGAAGAAATCAACCCCCACCAAGATTCATGAGATGGTGATTCCCTCCAAATTCCCAAGATGAAGTTCCATCAATTCCAATGTGATTTTCTGACTGTTTCACCAGACTTAGCTTGATCCTGTCTGGTTTGGTGCCCTGGGATGGTCCAGTGACTCTTCGGAAATCATGGAAGTTGGAAATCCTCCATCACTCTTCTGGGAGGGGAAGGAGTGGCTCAGCAAAATTTAGAGGGTGCTCCCCAAGTATCTTCTTTCCTCAAGATGTCTGGACAGCCATCAGGACATCCAAGTCATGCACCTTGGCAGAGAGATGGGAGTGGGCAGAACTTCCTTTAACAGTGACTTTCCTCATTAAGAAAGAGGACAGAGGTCCATATATGAATGGGTTGCTGAAGGCAGGAGCTATTATTTTTCTGGGGAACCACACTAACTTCTATATCAAATTACACATTTGAAAATGCTTTCCTCACTGCAACCCTGAAATAGAAATAGAAATACAGTTCATTTTGCAGATAAGAAAATGGAGCCTGGGAAAGGGGGGCTAGGGGAAAGAAATGACTTGCCTACCATTATGTTAGGAATAAGTGATGGCCTAGGGATTTCTGACTCTTGGTTCTATGTTCTTCCTACTCCACCATCCTACCTCAAACACTGTTTTCACCCTTGTCCCCTAGTGCAGAATCAAAACCTCAATTTTATCTTAAGCTCATCAGACTATAGATTCTGTACTGGAAGGGACTATAGAGATTATCTGGTGTAATAACCCTCAGAAAAGGAAATGAAGGTCATACACTGACTTGCCCAAGATCTCCTCTGTAGCATGGTTAGAGCCAACTCGAAATCATAGATCAATATTTTATATATCCAGTGAGAGCCCTGTTATTCTCCTCAGACTTCACAAGTTTGGTGATGTCTTTGAACTTGCCTGTCTGGGACTGTTTGGGGTGGGGTGGGGGTGCTTCTGGAAGGGTAAAACCGAAGGGAAGACTTCATTCTCTATTTTGCCACCTGGGAAGTGAGCAGGCATAATGAGGTGACTTCCAAATTCTTTCTGACTCCCTCTGTCTCTCCTTTCTCTGAGAGCCTACAAACTCCTAAGATTCAGAAAACAGAATATCCCATCCCCCAGACAGAACATGGATTGAGTTAGCCCATGAGATTGCAGGGCAATTGGAAGGAGCTTTTCTCTCTTTCCTCCTCAATACGTACCTTGACTGTTACAGAGAGATTAGTTTAAAGCTCATATCTTCAAGAAACTGTTGTTGTTTATTTGTTTTTTGATTGTGTCCAACTCTTCATGATCCCATTTGGGGTTTTCTTGGCAAAGATGCTGGAGTGGTTTGTCATTTTCTTCTCTAGCTCATTTTACAGACGAGGAAACAGGCCAAGAGGGTCAAATGACTTGCCCAGGGTCACACACCTAATAAGTGTCTGAGGCCAGATTTGAACTCAGGAAGATGAGTCTTTTTGACTTCAGGCCCAGCACTCTATCCCCCGCACTATTTAGCTGAGACTTCACTAAACTGATTCAATAAACAGGCTTATTTCTGGTCCCTCCTTCCCATGGAAAAGGGTAAAATTTAGGGGAACAAGATAATTCTATTCCCCTTCTCAGCTAGATTAGGCACTTGTCTCCTTACAAATGATTTCTTCTTCAATTGCTTACCACTACTGTTATTATTTATGAATCTCTTTCCCTCTCTCACCTTTATATAATATAGAATCAGGAGGCTGTCAAAATAGTTGTCTGATATAATTGAGTGCAGTGGATGGGGAGCCATGAGGAAATTTTGGTTGCAGACAGATGCAACACACAGTTTGACTTTGGAGGACTGTTGTCCAAGGTCCGTCCAAGAGCCTCTCACCAGATGAATCACATGATCACAGAATTTGAGAGTTGGAAGACACCTCAATGGACATTGAGTCCAACCCATACCCCAAAGGAACAAGTTGGTTTAAAGACTTTAAGAAAATGAGCCACCCACCCCTACCCCAAAGTAGCTCCTTCCACTTTGAGAGAACTCTAATAGTTAGGAAGTTTTTCCTGACATCAAACATAAATCATCTCTTTTATCTTCTACCCATAGATCTTGGTTCCATCCTATGAAGCCAATTGGGACAAGACTTTTCTTTCTTCCATATGATAGACTTTTAAATACTTGAAGTCCCCCTAAGTCTTCTAAACTAGAATCTTCTCTCCAGACTAAGTATCCCCAGCTTCTTTAGTGAGTCCACTTCTAATAGGTCAGAGTCAGGAGATTCTTGGTGAACAATAATCAATTTGGAGCCTGTTGGCCTCTTGCTTTGGTATCAAACTCACCCCACAGTTATGGGGGAAGTACAGGGTTCCCCAGCCAAGGGATTTACATAATTTATAGGTTCACATTTCCAACTCTCTACCCTCCCACTAAAGAGTGACCTACAGATCCTTTGTCAATATTCTGTATCAGACTTAAAAAGAAAAATTTCTTCTGTTACAATGTTACCTTACCTTTACAATTTCCAAGATGATAGCCTATTTCCATTTGCTACTTTCTAGATGGGTGGTTGCCTCATGGGGATTTAGGGAGACATTCTGCTACACACTTACAAAGAATCCCTCCAGCTACATCCCTGCTGGGACAATCTCCATTGATGGCTGGAGAATCTATAATATGTTAGGGACCTCAAAGGCTTTTCTAGAATGTAACAGTGGCTCTGTTACTACCAACTTAAATCTCAATCTTTCTCTGTCTAGAATTTCCTTGTCCATAAAATAATAGGATTGGATTAGATGATCTCTAAGATCCTTTCCAGCCCTAAAGCCCCAAATCCATGATACTTTTCCAGATCAGGGTTACTCTGAAACTTTTTTTAATCTACTGTATCATATTGTTGATTCATATTAAGCTTATTGAATTGTCTAAGAGCTGTACTTAGTATTTCTTTCTATTCACATGTTTGTGCTGGAGTCAGTTTGAAGTGGCTCACGAAATCCAGCTGTAAAATTTTCAGTGTATTTACACCTTAGAAACTGGCAAATACTTTAAATCAGGGCTTGATTTATTGTTTTGTTGATTGTCTAATCTTAAGAAAGTGATGGGAGAAATGTTATGACAAAGATTAAACTTAAAAATAGGTCGTTTACATTTTTTCTCTAGAAATCTGGTTGTTAAATATTTACCAGCATACTCTTATCTATTCATTTTCTTCTCATTCATTTTAGGCCATCATTCCAGCCTGTTGAATTCTTTTTGGAAAATGACATGCCATGTAACATATTAGTTATCCTTTCTAGTTTTTTCAGGTGTAAATGTAGCAGGTATGTGTTCTATGACCTCATCCAAGCCATTGATAAGAAGGTTGAACAGCAGAAACAAGGACAGCTTTACTAGAGATCTCTCCTTCCTCTACCCCTTCCCCCATTGACATGGGATGAAACTTATGACTAGAATGTAGATTTGGAAAGTTATATCTCATTGAAAAGGAACAAGGTAGGTAAATGTCTGAGTAGTAGTAGTAGTAGTAGTAGTAGTAGTAGTAGTAGTAGTAGTCGTAGTCATAGTAGTAGTACTAGCAGCAGCAGCACTGCCCATTAAGAAACTGTAGTCATGAGAAGAATTTTAAGAACCAGAGAGAAAAAAACATAGTGGAGAGCTTTTGGGAGAAGACCATTAGTTGCCAAAAGAGGGACAATATTATTGTCAGAGTATCTCCTAGACTGACCAGACAGGAAAATAGTTCAGGAGACATTTCAATTCAGGCACATGTGGCATGTACCCAGTAGTGATCGGGGAATTCCAAATGCAGGGACATCTAGAAGACTCTCCTTACCAAAAGCACTAGGTTGTAAACTCCTGAGAATAGAGACCATGCTTCTGGTTTTCTTTGTGTCCCCTGCACTTAGAGTAGTGTCTTGGACATAGTAAATACTTTGTAAATGGTGTTGAATGACTGACAGAGCAGTTCATTTCTTGAATGAGATGAACAATAATTTCATCTTTCAAAAAGTAGAAAAACATAAAGGAAAATTCTGTTCTAGGTCTCATTCTCACAAAGTAGAATGGGGTAGAAATGGTGGGAATCTTGGGTGGAAGCTATGACTTCTCCAGTGTGGAATTAATGATAAAGGAGAAAGGTAGACACAATCTTATATGTCCCCTTTATTTTGGGGATTAGGGATAGACATATATAGGTTAAGGTCACTATAGAGGGATGAGAAACTCTTAAAAAAAACAAAAATTTGAAGGAAATAAGAAACAATTCTGTTGAGGCAGAAAAGGAGAGTTGTTTAAACAGACAGAATTGGATGCACCAATCAATCAATTTATATATTTTAAAGATTTGCGCATAAGGTAGAAGCAAGGGCAGGTAATGGAAGATGGATACAAAAGGGTGCCATGAACCTGTAAACATCATATCAAGAATACTAATGGTCACATTGGGCTGAGAAGTGAGGAAAGAGAAAGAACAAAAAAGCTTGTAATCTGTTTTTAAAAGTGTGTTAAAATTGTGTCTTATTCTGGTCCCTCTAACCAGGGCTCCCTCCCTTCCAGTCAATATAGTAAGTTTGCAAGCAGTCAGTACAAGGAGGGCAATAGTGAGAAATAAGATTGCAAAGGGGACCCTGAATTGAAAACCACATGGAAAAAATGGTGACTAGAAAGTTAATAACAAAAGTTAACGGGAGATAAAAGGAAAGTGTCAAGTTGTCTTTGAGCAGTTGAAGTCCAGATGAGTTACATCTTTGGGTACTGAAAGATCTGTAGATGTGATTGCTGAGATATTATCAGTGATCTCTGAAAGATCTTGGAGATTAATGGGAGAGGAATGACAAAGTTGGAGAAGGAAAACAATCTTGATTTTCCAAAAAAGGAGATATACTCTAAGTCAAGGAGTTTGATTTCAATTCCTGGCAAAATTCTAGAATGTCTTATCAAAGAGATGGTTAGCAAAGGGAGGAAGCATCTGAGGAAAAAGAAACAGTGAATGCGAATGGTCAGCCTGACTTCATCAAGAGCAAGTCAGGCCAAATTACCTTTTGTTTGGTTATAAGACTCTTCCCTCAGGGGAATACATTGCAGAGCCTCCTGAGGGAGACCCATAATCATTCAAAAGAATTTAATCTAACTATCACATGGAAAAAAAGAAAAAACAACTAAGTAGTCTATACTATGATACATTATCCTTGACTTCTCCCTTTCACCCCACACCCCATTTCCAATCTGTTTCCAAGCCTCATTTATTCTGCCTTCACAATATCTCTCCAATATGCCTGCTTCTTTCCTCTGACACTGCCATCATACTGGTGCAGGCCTTCATAATCTTATGCTTGGACTATTGTAATAGCCTTCTGGTTGGTCCCCTAACCTTAAATCTCTCCCCACTCCAATTCATCTTCCACTTATCCATCAAATTAATTTTCCTAAAATGTATGTCTGACCATGTTACTTCTCTTTCCCCTCTACCCTGACTCTGATACCTGTTCCACAAAATTCCAGTGACTCCCTTTTACCTCCTGGATTAAATATAAAATCCTCTGGCTTTTAAAATACTTTGTGACCTGGTCCCTTTCTACCTTTCCATCTTTTTACACCATACTCCCCCACCCAGTCTTATACGCCAGGATCTGGAGACACTGGCCTTTTTGCTACTCCTTACACAAGAGACTACAGTTTCTGATTGGGGCTTGTTCACTGACCATCCTCAATGCCTGGAATTCTCTCCTGCCCCACTCACATTTCCTGGCTTCCCTTAAGTCCTTGCTTAAATCTCATCTTCTATAAGAAGTCTTCTGTGGTAGAGTCAAGATGGTATATTAGAAGCAGCCCTCCAGCTGAAGACTCAATGTTCCTCTCCAAATAACTTTAAAATAACACCTCAAATCAAATTTTGGACTGGCAGAGCCAATAAACGGTCAGAATGAAGCATTTTTTCTAGCCTAAAAAAACTTAGGAGGTCCACAGGAGCAGTCTGGGGTAGGAGCTTATCAGGAGTACACACATGCTGTGGCAACAGCAGCAGCTTTGGAAGCTTTCTGCCCAGAGACACTAGGGGGTTCAGTCAACTGGTTAGAAATATGTTGCAGGGAATCTGTTTCTGGCACTGAGTACAGCTGGTGCTGATCAGCAACTCTATTGCCTATACACAGTTCTAGGTCTCAGTTCCAGGTTGGAGAGAAGCACTGATGGTTGATCACAAGGGAGCAGGGACTCTGGTTACAATTCAAAGCAAAGAGGAACACCAGTACTTGTAACTACAGGGGAGTTGGGGCCCTTCCTGGGTAAAGATAAGATCATAGACCAGGAGAACAATGACCACACCTCTCCCCAGATTATACCACCTGGAAGCACTGAAAACATTCAGATCCCCAAAGCTAGTGCAGAAAACATCATCCCCCTTGTTGGGCTACCCTAAGATGAGCAAAGTCCAACTTTAACATATTGTTCAAAGTTAAAAAAAAAGGGGGGGAGGGGCTGGGAAAATGAGCAAATAAAAAAAAATCATGGAAAACTACTAATGTGTCAGGGAATACCAAGAAAAAACTCAAAAGAGACAATCATGGTGGGGGAAGCTACAACCAAAACCTCAAAGAAAAATGTAAATTGAACCCAAGCCCAACAAGAATTCCTGGAAGAGTTAAAGAAAGAGAAAGGAGTGGTAGAGGAAAGATTTGGAGAAGTAATGAGAGTGATGCAAAAAAACTATTTAGTAAAAGAACTCCTCCCTCGTATCAAAGAAAACAATACCTTTAAAAAATTGGACTGATGATAAAAGAGGTACAAAAATTTACTGAAAAGAGCTCCTTAGAAAGTAGAATAGGCCAAGTGGGGAAAGATGTTTAAAAAAAAAAAACCTCACTGAAGAAAATAATTCTTAAAAATTAGAATTGGGCAAGTGGAAGTTAATGACTCTGTGAGACATCCAGAAACAATAAAATTAAGTCTAAAGAATGAAGAGAAAGAGGGAAAAATTAAATATCTCATCAGGAAACTCACCTGGAAAATAGATTGAGGAGAGATAACTTAAGAATTATGGAACTACTAGAAAGTCATAATCAAAAAAAGGGCATAGATATCATATTTCAGGAAGGAAGAGCTTTTACAATGGAGGAGAAAATGGGGGAAGTGGTCAAAGCTTGAATTCCACTCTCATTGAATTGGTTCAAAGAGGGAAGAATATTTATACACACTCAGAGAATATAGAAATCTATCTTACCCAATAGGGAAATAGGACGGGAAGGGGACAGGAGACGAAAAAAGAGAGAGTGGATTAAGGGAGCAAGTGGTTAGAAGCAAAATAGACTTTTGAGAAGGTATAGGATAAAATGAGAAAGAAGAATAAACAAAAGAAAATGGAATGGAGGGAAATACACAGTTAGCAATCATAATTGTGAATATGAATGGGATGAACTCACCCATAAAAAGGAAGCAGATAGAGCAGAGTAGATTAGAAGCAAGAATCCATCAATGTGTTGTTTGCAAGAGACACAACCGAAACAGAAAGATACATACAGAATCCAAATAAAGGTCTGGAGCAGAATCTAATTTACTTCAGTGGAAGTAAAAAAAAAAAAAGCAGAAGGATAAATGATCTCAAACAACACAAAAGCAAAAATAGACCTTGTGAAAAGAGATAATCAGAGAAGCTACATTTTTCAAATAGATACTATAGACATTATATCACTTCTAATATAAAAATTTTTACAGCAAATTTCTCTGATAGCCTCATTTATAAAATGTATAGAGAATTGAGTCATATTAATTTTTTTTCAATTCATGAATTTAATTTTAGTTTTCAACATTCACTTACATAATTTTAAAATTTTCTCCCCCTCCTGTCCCCCTCCCTCCCCAAGACAGCATGCAATCTGATATGGGCTCTACACATACATTCCTATTAAACACATTTTCCCATTAGTCATGTTGCATAGAAAGACAATAATCATTTCCCAATTTATAAATGGTCAAAGGATATGAATAGGCAGTTTTCAGAAGAAGAAATCAAAACTCTCCATACTCTTATGAAAAAATGCCCCAAATTATTATTGATTGGAGAAATGCAAATTAAAACAACTCTGAGGTGCTACTTCACACTATCAGAAATGCCAGATGCTGGAGAAGATGAAGGAAAATAGTTATACTGATGAACTATTGGTGGAATAGTGAACTGGTTCAATGATTCTAGAGAACAATTATACACAGTAAAAGCAATGTTATAATAATGTTCAACTGTGAAAGACTTGGCTACTCTGATCAATACAATGATCCAAGACAATTCCAAAGGGAAAAAATGCCTTCCACCTCTAGAAACAGAACTGATAAACTGTGAGTGCATATTGAAGCATCCTTTTCTCACTTTTTTTTTGCAATATGGCTAATAAGAAAATATGATTTGCATGAATTCAAATGCATAATTGATATTACATTGCTTAGGTGGAGAAGGGATGGGGGGGAGGGAAAGAATTTGGAACTCAAAATTTAAAAAGAAAATAATTCTATTCTACTGATAATAAAAATTTTCCTGAAACAGAGGGAATGTTTCAACAACATTCCCCTGGTAGTAGAGGCAGTGTGTCCTAGTAGTAGTCATAGTAATAGGCTTAGAGTCAGAAAAACTCCTATTTTGAAATCCTACCTCTGACATGTATTAGCTTTGTGACTTTGAGTAAGGTATTTAAACTCTATGTACTTAGGGGACTCCCTAGGATAGATCTACTAGGTCTTAGATGGGTGGCAGTGTGCTTTGATGGGGGGAGATCTGTTCTCACACCAGGAATTCATCACAGCAATACTTCTTATATTTTTGAGGTGATACTAGATGTTTACAAACCATAGAATCTAGTCTACAAAGGATCCAAGGAGAAGATCACTGAAAGGTCAGTGGAAGGAACATGGTGGGTGTGAATGGGCTGCAATATCTATTAGTCAAGAATTACACAAGAGAGTGGTGTAAAGGGTGTCTTTGGACTGATGTACTATGGGGAAAGAAGAAAAGTTGGTCATGTGGCAAGAGTGAAGTCTAGCCAATGGACAGCCTTATACATTACATTGGTATTCATTCAATGTCATGAGAACTGGAGGAAGGTTTCCAGAAAGTTGGCTGGACCCATTATTGATGGGAAGAAATTATTAGAGTCAGGCAGGACATGGATGCCTTGTGATCTGTGTTACTGACAAGATTACAGACCTGTCACAGTATTCAAATATTCTTTACTCCACTTATTATGTACACATCATCACTGGATATAAGCTATGACTTATAACCCCCTCATTACCCTTTGGGTCATTTACAAGTTTAGAGGTTCTGGTATTACATTTGCAACCATGTAGCATCACCGGGAGAATCTATTCTTTAAAAATGGAGTTTCATGCCAGATAACAACTTGAGAACATTCAAAATACAGCGATACAGCTTCCCAGTTGCTATTCAAACTGCGGTAGCTAGGTGGATAGAGCACTGGGCTTGGAATCTAGAAGACTCATCTTCCTGAGTTCACATCTGGCCCCAGACATTTACTAGCTGTGTGACCCTTAACTCTGTTTGCTTCAGTTCCTCTTCTGTAAAATGAGCTGGAGAAGGAAATGGCAAACCACTGCAGTATTTTTGCCAAGAAAACCCCAGAAGGGATCATAAAGAGTCATACATGACTAAAAATTACTGAACAACAACATCCAATCATCTCTCTTCTGGTTAACTGCTGTGCCTAACTCATTATCTGTCTATGTAAGTTCCAAACATGTATGTATTGGTGTATTATTTCAGTGGACTGACTTTCCAATTGGAGATCATGATCTGGAAGATAGATATTTGTCATCCATTTAGTTTTTCCCATATGAACTATTGTTAAGCCAATATTTTCTGAATAATCATGGGTCTCATTTAGAAGCTCCTGCAGTTTTAGGGTTCTCACTGCAATTGACACAATATTATCTGTACACCAAGAGCATCTAAAGTACCTCATGCTCTATAAGAATCTCTTCAATTTGAACTCCGAGAAGATTCTTCTTACATAACAGTAGTGAATGTCTTTATTGAGCACGTTAAAAATCAGAGGATTATTGAACTGTTTATTATCTCTGTGGTCACATTTACTGAGGAATATTTTATGAGAGATTACAGCCTTGGAAGTTGTATTTTGCAACATAAACTACAGCACTTTGTAATTAACAGACAACAAACAACTGTGAAGTCTTGTATTTTCGACACCTGTCAATCAATACTATAACTGTAAAGATATGATCCTCTGTAGGAGATGGTTTGCAAAACCTACCTGTTTCTTTATCACATTTTAATCAATGCATAAAATAAAGTCTTGCCCTAGTAGGCACTCAATAAATGTTTGTTGAATTTAATAAGAGCTCATCATTTTAACGATGTGTTCTAGAATTTTGCCAATAGTTAAAACTAAGTTCACTGGTCTATAGTTTGTAAACCCTATTATCTCTCTTTTAAATCTGAAAATTGATACTTCCTTAGTTCTTTTGCCCCTTTGCTATTTACCAAGATTTTTTCAAAGATCACCAACAACAGCTCAGTCAGCATACTTGCCAGCTTTTTTTTTCTCCAGTAACCTAGGGTTGATTGTTAATTGAATCTGGGTCTGTTGATTTGAATGTATTGAGCTTGAACTCAGTACAGCTTGATGCTGTCTTAAATCATGTCCTAATTTATTTTGAGTTTTCACTTCCTCTTAATCATATTTGTTTGATCCTTCCTAATCCAAATACTATTTCTCTTAAAAAGAAAAGGGCAGCAAGATGAGAATTGAGTAGTTCATCCTTCTTACTGTCACCCATTATCATTATATTGGCCACCCAGCCATCTTTTCCCCTTCTTTGTTCCTCTTTTTGCCCCAACAGGCTGTTGGGCAAGTTGTCAATGGCATTGAACACATTGCCTGTTTAATGGTATTCATCTCTGGCTTCATCTCTTTCTGGATTTTAACATTCTTGATATAGCACCCTGAAACTCCTTTGCATTCATCCTTCATTACCTGCCTTTGCTTTCACTTCTTGTATTTAACCTTTTCAAATTGGAGTTGGTTTTTAATGAGTTTCCTGTGCATCCACATTCATCTCTTTAAATAGTTCCCCTTATTTCTCTTCATTGGAATAATTTCGGCTTATAATTTTAGAAGATTTTTCTTGTGTGATTTCTACCCTGCTGGAGTTGCTTTTCCTTAAAACTATCCTTTCTTTAAATCTTTTGAAATTTGCTATCCTAGATTGTTGTACACAACAATGATAGTTTTCCCTCTACTCCTTTGTCAAAAACTCTATGACTAAATGGTGTTCTTATCATTTCTAGTTTCCTGTTAGTCAAAGTAATTTCTATAAGAGCAATTTCCTCTACTTATTCCTCCACTTTTTACAGGATAAAATGAAAATTAAGGCCAATTAGAAATGTTATTAGTTGCTTTGATTTTGGCAGAGAAAGAACTCAGACAGATGTCTGAAAGTTCTCCAATACCATAATAGCATGCATAATAGCATGTCAGATTTAGTATATGTCTACTAAATTCTTCATTCATTTTCTTCTTCTGTCTGGGTGGTCTATAGTGTACCCCCACAACAATATCATCTTTCTTGTACCTTCATTGATATTTATTTATATGTCATGTTTTCCATTACAGATTTCTGGATTCTGTCATATGAATGTATCTCTTTAATATACAAAGACACTTCATTACTACCTTTTAATTTACACTGCTTCTTTTGAATCAGACATGTCTTTCCAAATATAGATTATGGAGGTCGAGGAAACAATAGAAAGAGGAGGGGACTAGGAATAGATCAAGAGAGCAGTGGAGGGGAAGGGGGAGAATACAGGATGATCAGAGAAGGGGAAATCATGGCTAAGGAGAGGCAGAAGAGAAATAGGATTTGAAGACTGAGAAGGGTAGAGAAAAATAGAAATGAGGGCCTAGACGGGCAATGAGTGGAAAGGTAATGAACAGGATTGGGCAGGAAGGGCAGAGAATGGGAAATATGAGTAAAGCCCCCTAGCCCTTTGGTCTAAGGGTTCAAACATTTGTCCTATCTGGGTAAGTAACTTCTATATGTTTAAAGTTCATGGCTACTATCTCTGTCCTCCCCATTGCACAATATAAAGAAGTTAGAACCAATCCCTTGTAGCCACCTTCTCAACGGCTACAAACCATCACTGCAGGTTGCAGCATCTGGTTATATGTCCCAGGTTGATCCCATGCTCCTCTGTCCACATGATATTTTTGAAAAGAGGTCATGGGTTTCTTCTGCAAATTGTTTCAAATACAAGTCCATAGTTCACCATAAGGTTCTAGAGAAGGTTTCAGAAAATAAAAATTAAGAGTTCATCCAGTATTCCCCATTATCTACTGCCCAAAACCCAATGGACATTTGCAGTGGGCAATCTAGGACCTTAAAAACTATTTACATTTCTGTACTGCACACTTTTTAGGTCTAAGTCAAATTTTTTTTTGGTGGTAGAGTTCGGAAAGAACAATGTAATACATTGAATTGAGAATGTCCTGGTTAGGGGATTCACTAAAGATACTGGAGAGTTAGCTAGGTGGCTCAGTAGAAAAAGCATTGGACCTGGAGTCAGGATGCTCTGAGTTCAAACTGACCCCAGGTGTTTACCAGCTGTGTGACTCCAGACAAATCACTCAACCTCTGTCTGCCTTAGACTCTTCAGTTGTAAATGGGGATAATAACAGCAACTACTTCACAAGGTTGTTACAATAATTAATAATTATGAAAAGCTAAGTACAGTAATTAGCACACAGAGACACTTAATACATGTTTGTTTCCTTCCTTCCTGATGTATTGGTAATTTAAGGTTAATGGTTGGGTAGGGAGGGAGAGTTAAAGATCTTCCCCATCCATTAATAGGTCTTAATATCTTTTATTAATTTCTTTTGAGGTACTAGGTCAGAGGGTCCTGCCCTTGGGTTCGGAAAAGTGTATAAATATTCTGAGGTGAGATTTTGTTTTGGGACTTAGTTTTTAGAAAAAGATTAGTGTGCCAGAGGAGACTCTGGGAAGCTGCTAAGTAGTTCCCTGGCTTTGAAAACCCAGATGTTGGTGTTTCTCTCTTTGATAACCATGTATATATGATCAGACAGTTGGATCTGTCTGTTGATTTGTAATGTATGTATTGCTTATGGTCAGACAGTTGGAAGCCCTGTCTGTTGGTCTTTATTTCTCTGTTTGTATTTTCTTTGAAGTTCAGGGTGTTGACTTTTTCCCCTGAACTAAGTGAGTGATTTATGTGATTGATTAAAGTAGATTGTTGACCCCTCAAAAGTTGCTTTTCTTTTAGACAAACAGATCTAAGAACCTGTAGAGCAGGTCCTCCTGTGTATGTCAGGGTCCTGACCAGTTTCTCTTTGGTAGGAAGGTGAAATTGAGTGATGAGGAGTCTGAAAACTCACCATTACTTACAGGGAGCTATGGTTATGCCACTTCAAGGAACAGTGCTGAATCTCTCATAGCATCTCAATGTGTTTTATCACCTTTATGAACCTATGAGACAATGTGAAGTGGAAGATTTAAGAAGGTAGATGAGTGAACTTCCCCTACCAATAGTAGAGGTTGACCACTGCTGGAGAACTTTGATTTTGTTTATTTTCATAAAGTGACTCAGCTTCACATGAGTCCCTGGGGGTTGGCTTGGGGGTACAGTGGGTCATGGCTGCATTCATAGCCCTGGGAGGCTTCCCTGGTGAAGGCCTCTGTATCTCCTATAGTCATCAATCCTGAAAAGGCAGAGAGGGGAATCATGCGTGTGTGTGTTTTTCCTCCCCCAAGTAACCTGTGGTGCTCCCACTACATTTAGTCACTTCTAATTGGCTGGTGGAAGAGTGGAAAGAGTCAGTCTTCTGTAATAAGGTAAAGTTCCTGACTTCTTGAGATAACCTGGCTTGCATCTCTGATATAGCACCTGACAAGAGATGAGATTAACTCCATCCACCTTGGGTTAGAAAAATTGAGATTATAATATCACTGAACTCCACACCTACTGTTTGACACGTGCCCAGACAAGATAAGAGATGCTGGGAGTCATAGTTCCTGGCATGTTTTCAAGTAGACAATCTATGCATCAGTTATGTGTATGTGGATTGCATTTAAGGGGGAAAAAAATCAGGATTTTCCAAGTGACCATGGAACAGAGAAAGGAATGTAATTTGCAAAAGGAAATTGATCAAGGGGGTTTGTTCTAGCAGAGCAGGCTTGTCCACACCACCTGAAAATACTGCATTTAGAACACTAACAGAGAATTGGGCAGTGCAGCTGTTGTGGCCTGGTGTCTTTGAGACTTGGCCTTTGTCTTGAGGCATGTACACACGGAAAGTCAGAGGTTTTGCCAACACACTGAGTAAGTGGTGCACTCTCTGGGCTCCCATCAAATGACTGAGGCTGAACCATAGCTTGAGTAGGGACATTAGGAACTAGGGAGGATCTGGAGGATAGAAAAGAAGAGGTCTCCAAAAACTGATAGGTACATGTTTTCTTGGTGGGTATATGACTCCCTCAGGAAGGGCCTGAGAGAGTAGCTCTAGTTTTAGTTGGTGACCAAGAAGGCCAGAACCAGGAATCCAGCAAGCCCTGTAGAAAGTGACATATCAGAGTATCACAGAATGTTAGAGTTGGAAGGTCACCTAGGCCAATCACCTCCCTTTTTGGATAAAGAAATTGAAGTAGGGAGGGGTTAAGTGATCTCCCAAGGACACATAGGTAGCAGAGTTGGGGGGCAAATCCAAGCCCTCTGATTCTAAATCCAGTGGTCTTTTTATGGAGGGCATTCAGAACCACAGAATATAAGATCTGGAAGACAGTTTGAAGCCAATAATCCCTTCTAGAATATCCCTATAAGAGGTCACCCAGCCTTTCCTTGAAAACCATAAGTAAGAAGGAACATGCCAACTTCCAACTATGGAGACCTGTCATTGAATTGCTCATAGGACAGTTTCCACCCATTGCTACTAGCTGTGACTGCCAAGTACTATCTCTGTGACTTTGGGCAAATCAGTCAGTCAACAAGCATTTGTTAAGTGTTTACTATATACCAGTCTGTGTTCTGAGTACTTACCAATGTAAGCCAAAAAAAAAAAAAATAGCCCCTGCCCTCAAGGAGCTTCCATTTTTAATGAGGGAAGAAAACATTTAAAGAGACCTGAAAAATGGGGAATGGACAGAGGAAGGTAACCACATAGGGGCAAAGTCTAGAAAATAAAGGATGGCTGGCTAGAGGCCTTTTCTCAAAATGGAGCTTCTAGGAGGTAAGCACCGTGGGGGAGAGGGAGAAGGCAGAAGTAAGTCACTTAAATTCACTGGGCCTCAGTTTTCTCATGTGTATGTGACAACCTCTGCCAAGGGGTCAGCTGGTCACAAAAAACCGCTGAGCCTTATGGTTCTCCCTGGTTATCCTAGGGAAGATTATGCTATTGGCTTGGACTCCAATATTTCTTTCCTGTTGGGTCAAACATATCAGATTCTGAGTTTGTAGTCCTTCCCAGGACTTACAGGAAATATTTTACCCTATTCGTGTGAATTTGCTCTTGGTCTGGCCCTTGATGTTTGCTGGGCCCTGTGGCTCCCCATAGCAGGGTATAGGTATATGTATATATATATATATATATATATATATATATATATATATATATATATATATATATATGTGCATGTGTGTGTGTGTACGTAGATGGCTTTTTTTTTCCTCCTAGCTTTTTACAAATTAAAAAACACCCAATCCCACTGGACACAAATCCACCTTAGTGCTCATAAAAGATAGTATGTTTCTTAATACTGTGCGTTCTTTCCTGGGTGGAGCCAAGGGGGTAGGATGCCATCCCCTGACCCAGGAGGAGGAGGCCCCTTGACTGTCTTATCTTTTATCTCTTCTCAGCTGATGTCTTCTTGGGCAACCTCCCCCTGCTGCCATGGGCTCACTCACATCCTCACTCACACCTTCCCCTCGCACCCATTCCTCTGCTCACTGTCCCCTGGTCTAGAGAATCGTCTTCTCCCTCTCTCCCCACCAAACAGTAAAAAAGGCTCCCTCCACACAACTGAGCAAACCTTAGAAGGCGTGTTCCTGTTGGTCTTCCCAGTCCCGCACACCCTTCTCAAATCCATATCGGCCCTTGCAGGAGCTTTACTCTATCTCAGCCTAGAGCTATGTTGCAGCACACACCTCCCCCCCATCCCTTTCTTCCCTGGAACCCAGCAGTCCTTTCATCATTTTTCCCAGGGGCGTCTCCTCCACCCCACCCCAACCTCAGCCTAGCTTTAGCCCAACTCCAAGCAGTCATCATCCCACTTCTCCTCCTCTGTCCAGCTTGTCCCTTTCCCCAATCCAGCTCCTCCTACCCATCACCCCAGCTCCACCCCTCTCCTCCCCTCCAGTTTTCTCAAATTATTCTAAGAGATCAGCCTGAGACACTGCCCCCTTTGGTGTAATTGATTAGCATCCCCCTTCCTTTTCTTCTTCATAGCCTCATAGTGTAGCCTCTGAGCTTACTTTCCTCCTAAATCCCCAAGCTGGAAGAGAGGTAGTGAGCTCAGCCTCCCTTTGCCCAGGCTCCTGGCTGGGCTGGGCTAAGCTGAGCTCTCGGAGGGCCAGCCTCTTGCTCCTTTTCTCTTTCTGCAGGTGGGGTGCAAACGGTGAAGCTTGAGGTGTCTTCTCTGACCTTTGGCATCACCCTCATTGCATCTCTAGCCATGTGTTCTGTGGGAAGCCCCATCTGTAACCCTGAGAGTCAGGAGTTGCAGGGACTGGGGCCAAGAGCCTGGGACAACCCAGCTTACAGTGGGCCCCATTCGCCACCTGCAACCCTGAAGATCTGCACCATCTCTGGTCCTTTACCGAGCCAGCCTGGAGAGAAGCTCAAAGGTGGGCCCTTCAAGAGGGCATATCAAGGATCAGGCATGGACTGCTGTCGCCACATGTGTTTCCACATCTGTCGTGGCATCCGAGGTAGCTGAAGGAAGATTCCTTCCCTCCATTAACTAGGGGAGAAGGAGAGACTGGGAATTGAATAGGAAGGGTGGAGGTGGAAGGAGAATGTGATCTCAGGAGAGTGTCAGTTTGAGGGGGCCAGGAGCCCAGCAGGTTGCTGCTGAGTACAGTGGGGTACTATGAGTTAGGGGGTGACTATAAACTTAGAGTAGGACTATGAGTACATTGGGAAAATGTGCATGAAGGCTGTGAGCTTAAGAAGTGTGACCTTGATGGAGGGAATATGGGCTCAATGTGGGGGTGGGGCTGTGGAGGATCAAGGTCTATGCCTGAGCTATATGTCCCCAAGACGTCAGCGACCTTTGCTTACAGCATCAGCCCTCTGGGGAAGGGAGGATGGCTTCAGAGGCAGGCCAGTCTTGGAAAGCGGGCAGAGAGGGCTGGGAGGGATGGATGGGTCAAAGCCTGTGGGATTCTGCTTCTCTTCCCCTCCTCAGTATGTACCTCTGCTCTGTAGGACTTTGGGGTACGACACTAACAGAGAATATGACGGAAAACAGGGAACTTTATGTCAAGACCACCCTGAGGGAGCTACTGGTGTATGTGGTGTTTCTAGTGGACATCTGCCTGTGTGAGTAACAGCTAGATGTAAAACATCTCCCACAAAGTCTTTTAAAGTTGAGGTTCAAATGTTTTCTGTTCTGCAATGTACAAGTGTAGGTTTTGCCTTGTAACCTCCTTCCTTGTCCTCATAAGAGTTCACCCAGACTCACCCAAATGTGTTCGCCAAGCAGCTGGTCTTCACAATGACTTGTATGTGAACCTATCTTTTTAAAAAATGGTTTATCAGAAGCAGCTTTTTAAGACATTTATTTACCATAGAAAGGAACTAAATCTGGAATGATGAATATCTACCCCAAAAAGGAAAAGATGGAGAGCTGTGGGCTAGATACTGTTAGATGAACCGGGGCCAGAAATCAGTGGTCCCTGGGGACATTCCCTCAGCTTTCCTGCTCTCATACTCACCAGGAAACTCATTCTCTGTGACTATTGGGGGTGAATATTAGTTAGAAACCTCTTGGGTGTAGGGAGCGAAAAAGCAAGCAATGGGAACAGCAGCAAGCTTAAAGTACATAATTCTTTCAGCCAATGATGGATGGATCTATTCTACTTAATCATCACTCCGAGGGCCCATTTTGTCCCAGTTTTGGCTTCTGGCCCCTTCCTTCTCAACTATATTCTTTTCAGTTCTGGCTTCTCAGCATTCCATTTCCAGCTTCAGATATAGTGTGCTATAAAGAACAGTATAAATAGATCCTCAGAAGTGTGGACATTGTGGACCTCACACACATGCTCTGGGAGAGTCATTTGGACTCTCCCAATGAAGTACTGGAGTCAAGAATACTCATCTTCCTGAGTTCAAATCTGACCTCAGGCACTTACTAGTTGTGTGATCCTGGGCAAATCACTTACCCCTGTTTGCCTCAGTTTCCTCATCTGTAAAATGAGTTGGAGAAGGAAATAGCAAACCACTCTAGTATCTCTGCCAAGAAAACCCCAATTGGGGTCACAAAGAGTTGGACAAGACCGAAAATGACTGAACAACCACTTACTATTGGTACAAGCTGTTTTTAATTCTTACATAAAGTATCTTGATGTTACTTCCTTGATGTTACAATTTTGAAAGGTTGCTCTCTGAGTGGGTGATTTGTCAGGGAGACTGATTTTGGAATTTCAGCCATCATGGAATTCCCGAGGGGTGGAATTCCCTCTGATTTGAAGAATTTAGTAGATAGGCTAGGAAGGGGCTTTGAAATAAGGAAAGTCAAAGGAGCTTATTCCTAGGGGAGCTAGAGAAATTCCAGGGAAGATGGCACCCACCACTAAGAGGTCCCATGACCACCAGTAAGGACAGGTCCAAATTTAAGCTAATCATAATCACAATAATAGCTAACATTTATACAGCACTTTACGACTGACAAAGAGCTATACGGATAATGTATTTTATCCCCACAATTACTCTGGGAGGTAGGGATTATTATTTCCATATTTTACAGAAGAGGAAACGGAGGTTGGGAAAGATTAGGTGACTTTGCCAGGGTTATACAGCTAGTCATTGTTTGAGGCAGGATTTGAACTCAAGTCCAAGTCCACCATTTCTACCCCTGTACTGCAGAGCTGACCAATGATTAGTGAGGAATCTGAGCTCTTCACTAGAGAGGAGAACCAGCATGGTCCAAGTTGTTCAAGGTATATTAGAGAAATGGAGTCAGGCAGAAAGAAACGATTGGAGACAAGGGGAGACCTCTGCTAGGGCTGACTTGGCTTGTACGGGAGCTACATTTATTCCCTAGAGACTCTCTGGAACAATTCGCTGCTTGATGGATTCGGGGTGGGGAAGGAGCCACCAGCAGTCCAGGTTAGAACCAGAAGGGCATAATGTACTCTAGGACAGCTAGCATGGCATAATTGAAAGAAATACGGACTGAGTGTGCTTCAGTCCTGGCTCAGGAGCGTGCTGGTCCTGGGTGAGTCATGGTCAAATAGCTAAATGATGTCATAAGTAAGAAGAATGATATTTGGCACCCCAGAGCAGCAGAAGGAACCATTTGTGGAAGTTTCAGAGAAGTGAGTTTTCATTTAACAAAAGAAAGCTTGTTAACTAACTATGAGCTGTCCAAAACCAGAATGGACCTTTTGCTGAAGGTCTTTAAGCAAAGACAGGCAGCACCCAGTAAGGGATTTGGGGGTGAGAGTTCCTACTCAGTCCTAGGTTGGATTGGAAGATCTCTGATATCCTGTCTAATCCTCAGATTCTGTGAGGTCATTGCCAAAGGCAGGGCACCTCCTGCACCCTTCCCATTCCCATCTATCCCCACCCAAACCTAATTTTCTGTTGTTTACATTAGGGCTTCCTTTTGTATTCCTGGGGTGATGGATGGAAGCTTTTGTTGGGGGAGGAATTGTAAAGGTCCTTGTGGGGGAACAATAGGTATTTGTTATCTTCTAGGTGCACCTGGGAAGCCTGGCTTTGTGTTGGGGGAAGGTTCAGGGCCTGTATAAGGCCAGGCCTGGTCACCATGGCATTGAGAAGAAGTAGGGCAGGAGGAGGTGGTCTGGGCTTTTGGTGATTCATCCTTAAACATCAAATAGTGGCAAGTCAATGTTCTTTCCTAAGATTTAGAGCTGTAAGTGATGCTACAGATTTATGTCGTTCAACTTCCTAATCTGTTGATATGGAAACAGACCAAGAGGGAGTGGAGGGACTTGCCAGGCATGACAAATGGTGGCTTGGACTTTCAGGCCCAGCTCCTACCTTTCACTCACTCCTCAATGACCGATCTTTCACTTTCCCTGGACGTTATTCTTTTAAGATGTTGGGTTGTACACAACCATCAGGCCACTGACTGCCAACGTGTCTCTGTGATGACTTTGCCTCATGTCCTTTTGTTCAGTCTTTTTTCAGTTTCCCTAACTCTGGTTTCCTACTTCTGGTTTTCCTCATTCATAGAGGTTCTCCTTGGCTATTCAGTTGATTCTGGGTGGGATGGCATTTCATGGGATCATAGATTTTATTACTTTGTAATCTTTAAATTTCATTTTATTTTCACCTTATCTCTCTCCCACTTCTTTCCTTCCCCACTGAACAAGAAAGGAAAACAATACCTCTGTTAAAAACATTTATAGTCAAGCAAATAAAATTCCTGCATTGGTCAGGTTAAACATGTGTGCGTGTGCGCATGCACACACACACACACACAGAAAGAGAGAGAGAGACAGAGAGACTGATGGTCTCAATCCATGCTCTGAATCCATCATCTCTTTTTGGGGAGGGAATAGCATGTTTCATCATTAGTCCTTTGGTGTTGTTTGGTGTTGTGCTTTGGCTTCATTATTGTGTTGGATCTTGGAATTTAAACCTGAAAGGACCTTGTCTGTTCTGGTTAGTTGGCTCTGCTTTTCTTGCTGTTCTGCTTCCATAGGTTCAACTTGAACTTTATTCTTTTTACATCCTTGTATCTCCTCAGTGATGAAGGATGGGAAGAGGAAACGTTCCCTTTCGCACATATATAGTGAAGATTGTGCATTTTCCAACCAAAACCATATAAACCAGAATGAATGAGTATAACTTCATAAATACCTGTGACTACATGGCTAGGGTATGTTTCATTAGCTGATGCTATGCTGCCTCCCTCTGAAAGCAGCCAGCATAACCAAAGAAAATCAGGGACAGGAACACCTGCACACCGGTGATTTGTTTTGATTTGGCAACTTATCTTGGTGGTACATCTAGTGCTGTAAGGAAGTTTCTAAATAAAGAAACTCAGGAAATGTGACTTCAGTAGTATTGGGATTCAGTTCCTAAATACTTTGTATTTGGGAAGGCTTTTTTAATTCCTCCCCTCCTCTCAGTTTCTGATGCCACAGGGTTTAGCATCTGGAAAATTTGTTTTGTCTTATTCTTCTGGGAAGATTAGGATCTTCAGGCAGGAGATTAATTTGTTTCCACCTCTCTGGAGGAAGTTGAGAGGAAATAAGGACTTGGTCAGACTTAGACTAGGAAGTTTGAATTGTGTCTGATGCCCTGGGTTTTCTTAGCGATACTGGGGTGGTTTGCCATTTTCTTCTCCAGCTTATTTTATAGATGGGGAAACTGAGGCAAAGAGGGTTAAGTAACTTACTCAGAGTCTCATAGCTAGTAAATGTCTGAGGTCAGATTTGAACTCAGGAAGATGAATCTGCCTGGTTCAAAGATCAGTAATCTACCCACTGTACCACCTAGCTGCCCATAATAGAGAATAGTTGGAGATAAATGTTGGCCATGAAAGATTTTATTTATTGAGCATAGATAGGCCTGATCTCTCTTAGATTTCCTACTCTCCTACAATATGTTCTTCACTCTTCAATTTCTTCTTCACTCATGTTGCAGCAAAATAAAGGAAATTAAATCTATTTTCATACATCACTCTATGTAATAAGTAATTTTGATATATTTCACATTTAACATTTTAGAAGGGAAGAAAATCACTAGCATAAAGCTTCATTCACAGAATTCATCACATACAGAAACAACCAAGGGCTTTGCAAGGCATAGTTTAAGTAACGTGATCCAATTGAAATTAATTCATTTTACAGATAAGCAAAGTGGGGCCTAGAAAAGGAACTATGGGGATAACATCACAAAGCTACTTAATGGAAAATGGAACATCTTTCAGCTAATATTAGTCTGAGGCTTCCTCCCTATTTCCATCTTAAAAAAAGAATCTACATTTTAGGAAGAGAGTTCTCTGACCAATATTCTATTTCACCTCCTTTCCTAACTCTCTGCTCACACCATCTGATCTCCCATCCATTTCTTTGGCTTGTGAATCCAAAGATTCTCTTACATCCTGGCGCCAACCATAGCTACTGTCATTAACTTGTCCCCTCTCACTGATTTTACCAAACTTAGATATCAATGTTCTGCAATCTTACTACCCTTTAGTGGTGTTTAGCAATTGGCTCTGGAGGAAAAAAAAATTATATGAGGGGAACATTTAAAAGTTTAATTTGAATCACTAACATTTCTTCTATCACTCTCTTAAATCTAGACAAATCAATAAAATAATAAATAAAGCCTGGATTTGCAATGGAAAAGCTTACACTGAAAATGTAACAATTGATGTGCTGGAGAACATGCTTCAGCACACCCCTGCTGCCATCTTTACCAGTGAACTGAAATCCATTCCTCTGAGGTCATCAATGACTTCTTTCATTGACAAATCTAAGGGCTTTTTCTCACGTTGTATCCCTGTTAAATACTTGGTCAATCCTTTCTTCTGGGTACTCACTCCTCCCTTCACATCTTCCTGGTTCTTTTTCTATCTCTCTGTTCACTTCTGCTGATTCATGACCATTCCAGTAGCACGCTCTTTCTTGCTTAAGAGGAGTGTCCTCACCCCTTATCAGGTTGGGTTCCAGTTTTTCATTGTGGCCATGGCAAAACTTTTCAGGATCTCTGTAGCAAACCTCAATTTAGGGAGAGTGGCAATAATGAAAATGAAGACATAGAGACTGGACAGTTCATTTGGTCAATAAAATTGAGTATATGCTGAGTCCTAGTGCTGATCCCCATGGTAGGATTTTAGGACCAGGAGGACAGTGATGACAAGCCTTGACAGTGAGCATTGAGGTCTCTGAATTGCACAATGGCCACATGGTAAAAGTGGTGGAGGTGGGAGGTACAAACAAACCTAGATCTAGATTGTTAGAATGTGAATGGATTCATCTCACATTCTATGCTGTTGGAGGGGGAAGGAAAGTGACAGGTGAGCAGTCTTCTTTTTGGGGGGTATGAAGAAACATTAATTCACACTAAACCTCTGCCCCTCAATGATGCCCCTTGTCAGAACCATCCTTCTGGCATGAACTCTCAGAGTCAGGTTAAGCTTTGGTCAGACTTCTCATCCATTCTTTTCTCTCATGGGCTTCAGGGATTTACATCTTCTCTGTTCTCAGTTGCCACCCTTGATTCTGACCATAGTTTGTCTTCCCCCTGTTTATCTGTGGGATAGAAATAACAATCTCTCAGCTTCTCTTCTCTTCCCTCCTATTCCCAGCAAAAGCTTATTAGTCCTTAGTAGTTCTCAAGAGATGTTCTGTTTTGTTCGAGTAACAAAGAGGAGCTATATGTAGCCCAAGTATTTGCATGAGGCTATCTTCATTGGTGGAGTGAATGACTGATTACTTGTACACTCGATATTTCAAGCCAGTGTGAGGGAGAAGTGGGAAAGATTGGAATCACTAGTAAGATTCACTTACATCTCAGAAAACTCGGATTATTGAATAGTTGATGTTTATAAAGGATGGCTTCTTTTAGGATCCCCTCATCTGTCAGGACAGAGGTTTAAGGGTCATTGTGTCTTCCTGACACAATGCTAACCAATAAGGAATAATGGGGTACTGAAATAAAACTGATAAGAATCTTTGAAAGAAGTAATGTTGATGCTTTACAATCCATAATTGTTCAGAAGGGAAGAGTTCAATCCAACTTCAGATTTAGGGGGAACAATTTTTAAAGTGTTCAGAGAAAGGATGGGTAAGGTCTTTTGATGCACAATTCTTGGGGGGAAATTGGTTTAAGAAGCCTGGGAATCTTTTAAGAATTAAATTCTGACAATATAAACAATTATGATGAGGAAGGGGAGTTGTCTAAAGACAGCGATGTGAATGCAGAAGAAATTAATCTTTTATTTAATAAAAATGTGTACAGGATTTGGAATTAAGGGCAGCTGATAGAGGATAAATACTTAAAGAATGAGCAGTCTAGTATAGTATCAGAACTGCTGAAGTTCAGAAGGCATCACCGTTAGTAATAAACATTAAGGACCATAAAAAAGAGGTGGATTATTTTTATGTATAGATAAGGCAGATTATAGCAGTCCCTAATCAAACTTGATGTATCTCCTTTATATAAGCTATATTAGGACAAGAAAAAGGTCAGAGAAGTGATAAAGGCAGATAGGACTATGATAATGGATGATGGCAAGAAGACAAAATTACCTCACTTTTATTTTACTTTTATTTAACAAGGAGAACATTTTGGGAATGTAATGGATAGAATAAAAAGAATTAACAAGAAATTGAAACCTCAGATAAGTGAGAAGCTGGTCAGAGAACACTTAGCTGCCCTTAATGAATTCAAGTCATCAGGCTCTGATGAACTATATACCAGAACGATGAAAAAATTGAGGATATAATTAATGAGCCATTGGCAGTGAGCTTTGAAAAAACCCTGCAGACCATGAGCTGTCTGTCACACAAGATGACAGGATATGGGAAAATGTTATCTTGATTTTCAAAAAGAGGAAGAGATTCTTTAAACTATAGGTCAGTGAGTTTGATATCGATCCCTGGATGCATTTTAGAATATATTGTTAATAGGATGAGCTTTTAGAAAGAAAAGCTGATGTCATCTAGAGACAGCATGTGTATGTGTTGGGGTGGGTGGGTGGAGGGCAGGAGATATGCTCAGGTTACTGTAGTTCTCTCTTGGGCCAGGAATAGATGATGGTAGACTAAGGCAATTCCTTCCTTCCTTCCTTCCTTCTTTCCTTCTTACCTTCCCTTTTCTTTTATTTCTTGTTGGGCAGGCTTCCTAGATGGATTCATTTAGAGAATCTGTAGGTAAGTTATACTTGGATATCAGAGAGTCAGTTGACAAAATTTTTTTCACACTGCTCTTACAGACAAGATGGAGAGATGTGGGCTCAGTCTCAGGTAAATTGAGATTCAGAACTGGCTAGATGACTGGTCCAAAGAGTAATTAATGATTAGTTTTAATCTTGAGAGAGGTCTCTGGTAGAATAACTAGAAATCTGTCCTTATCTATTTAAAAATCAGGATTTTATGAAAAATGACTTTATAAAGATAGGCATGCTTATTAAATTTGTGGATGACACAGATCAACAAGGAATAAACTAACATTTCATACAAAATATCTTAGCAGGCTAGATAGAACACTGGGCTTAATCTTATGATGAAACTTTATTAGGATTAATGTAAAGTCTTCTTTTAAAAATCAACTGTACAAATAGAAGACAGAGGCACAGCTAGATGATGATTCACATAAAAAAGAAAAGAGAAGATCCAGGGGCTATATTGTACAAGAAGCAAAAAATGAGCCATCCATATGACAAGACAACTAAAACAATCTAATATGTAGTTTGACAAAAACTGATAAAGTGATTGCTCTGAATAAGGCCCTGAAATATCACATCTAGAATTAGAAGCTAGTCCCACAACTCTACGCCTTCATCAGACCGCATCTGGAGTATTATGTTGAGTGTGGGACATACGATTTTAGGATGGCATGGAACATATCCAGAAGAGAGAAGCCAGAATTAAAAGGATTCTGGGAGGTATGCCATAGGCATATCAGATGAAGAAATTGTGACTTATTTTTTTGGAAGAAATAAATCAGGATTGGGGAGGGTTAGGATATAATTGTTGTCAAAGTATTTGAAGAATTGTCATGTGTATGAGGAATTAGACATAGAATCATAAATTTAGGCTGAAAGTGAGCTTAAGAAGCCTTAATATCCAAACCCCCTACTTTATAGATATGGAAACTGATATCCAGAGAAGTTAAATGATTTGCCCAGATTCACATAGGTAGCACATAGAAGAGCCAGAATTTAAACCCAGGTCCAGTTAACTCCAAATCCATCGTTCTTTCCACCATACCACATTTGTTCTTCTTGGCTCCAGAAGGCAGAACTAGAAGTAATGGGAATTAGATTTCTGATCCAAATAATGAAAAAAAATGTCCTTATAAGTAGAGCTATCCAGAAGTTGAATGAGTTGCCTTAGAAGGTAGGAAATTCCCTATTCATCACTGGTTGTCTTCAAGCAAAAGTTGGATGGGAGATATTGCTAGGGATGTTGTGGAGAAGACTCCTAATCAAGAACTGATTGGCCTAGACCTCAAAGGTCCCTCACAAATCTGAGACTGTGTGATTTTTATGCTGACCCACAATAGGGGTATTAAAATATACAGGATCCTAAAGTTCTCAAGGCTCAGCATGAATCATGAATTTCTCTGGACTCTTCCTCCTCATCATATCACCTTACTTCTTCAGGACCTCATATGGGAATGATATCTTTTTCTCCATATAACTCCAAACTTTTTTTGGGCATCATTGGTTTGGGTTCTCTGGATTGAGCTCATTGGTCAATTAATTCTTCTAATTCCAGGCTTATCCCCAGCCAATCAGGAAGCATTTTGTTGGTATGGCTTCTTTGTAGGGTTCTAACCATCTAATTACATGTCTCTCCTTCTATTCCTTAAAGTTGGGAAGGAGATAAAAAAAACTAAGAGAGAAAGTTTTTCCTATCACATCAAAAATCAAATAAATAGGTCATTCTCAAAGTTTACAGCCAAACTCTTTAGAGTATACTGTAACTCCCTGACCCCAAGTTCTCAGTGATTGCCCAGGATAGGGAATAGAGGTCACCAAAATTCACTGGCCTGAGAATTTTAGTGGTAGTGAAGGAGAGAGGGTTGAAGGGCCCTATGACTCCCTGGCTCAGGCTCCCAGTTTTGGCCAAGGACAAGGGGGTAATTCCAAAACCTAAAGGAAATAATTTTAAGAAAAATATAAGGCAACCTCCTTTCTTAAAACTTATAGAACCCATTATCTCAAGAGATGGTATAGTCTAGAAAAAGGAGATAGCTCCAGGATGAGTAGAAAGAAATTCTAGGACAAGAAATCATAAGGACATATTGATGGATGTTTGAGGGGATCCTTGAAAGGAAAGGCTTGGCCTCCTTAATTTATTCACTAATCCCTTCCACCCCTTCATGGATAGACAGAAATGTCCAGGTGAGGACCAGGAAACCAACTTCTCTGTTGCTTTCCAGTGACTTATGGAATGACCAGTTCCAGTGCTTATTACTACACCAAAATGATGTCAGAACTCTTCTTACAAACCCCATCTGCTACTGGAGTCTCCTTCCAGACTATTACCAGCATGAAAGACTTCTGGGGCGTGAGTTTGGGCCTTTTCCCAAGGGCCTAAGATCATAGTAGGGAAGGGAGGCAAGGCAAAGCATTGGGTCAAGAGCTACATGGGGTTGGTTTGAAAGATTAGGCCAGGGACAAATCTGTTCCTCAATCATCTAATAGCTATGGGTCACAGGAATCAGACTGATGGGGGCAGGGGATGAGCTCAGGTAATCATCCTCTTCCTTACTGGAGGTCTTGAAATAAAGTCTGGGTGACTGTTTGTCAGATAAATTGTAATAGGGATTCTTTTGCAGGCATGGGTTGGATTAGATGGGCTTTCTTGCCCTGAAATTTTGTGATTCTGTAATACTTAGGTGTTAACTACTCTGGGTTACTCTGGGTATCAGACTGGGGAATGGATGGTAGATTGGGAAATAGCTAACCAAGCCACGCCCCCCAATCCTGGACTTGCCCTTGGTTCAGTTTGCCCAGGGCCCATTGCTTGATAATCTCTATTGGAACAAGTGGTATAACAACCAGAGCCTGGGCCAGAGCACACACTCATTCATCTACTACGAGAACCTACTTCTGGGTGTTCCAAGGCTGCGGCAGCTCAAAGTGAGGAATGACTCGTGTGCTGTGCATGAAGATTTCCAAGAGGACATACTGGGCTGTTATGATGTCTACTCCCCAGACAAGGAGGAGAGGCTTCCTTTTGGACACCTCAATGGCACTGCGTGAGTGAGACCCCTTTGTCCTGAGCAAATAGCAAGGGGATTTTCATCTAGTACAGGTGCACTGAAAGATGAAATGGGGTCAGGCAAGAGCAAGTTGCTTTTTTTGAACTTTGAGAATTCAAGAGAAACAGAGCTAGAGAAACAGAAGTAATGAGGGGACTCTTGATTGGGGGATGATGATAGGGGATGGGGAGAAGAGGGTGGAGTTATGGGGATGAAATCATGGGGAGTAGGGACAAGATAAGGGATAGAGGGAGATGGGGAGGATAGGGTTAGCATTACTTCATCAAGAATAGGTTATTTCATCATCATCATCATCATCATCATCATCATCATTTTATAAAATAAACCAGGAGCTTTGGGGAATATCAGATTTAAGAAAAACATTAGGTGGATTTGGAAGTGGTTGACTTGGAAGAAACTTTCTACTGGAGTGTCATAAAGACTTTTTCTCAGTCCAGTTCTGTCCAGCAGCTTTGTCATTGGATGAAGGTATAGATGGCATGCTTATATAATTTTTAGGGGATATAAAACTGGGATGGATATTAATATGTATGATGGAAGATATTCAAAAAGATCTCAAAAAGTTAAAATGATGAACTGAGTAAAGAAAAAATGAATTTAACAAGGATAAATGTAAAGTTCTAAGTTAGGGTTCAAAAAATCAATTGCAAAATTCCAGAATGGGAGAAGTGTGTCTTGACAAGTATTAATGTAAAAAAAAAAAAACCTACCTTTTTTTAATGGACTGAAGCTCATATGGTTCAAGAATGTGACATGACAGTTGAAAATCCCCAGGAATAGGGAAATAAGTGTCCTCTTGCTCTCTTTATTAGTCAGAAGACATCTAGAGTATTATGTTTAGTGCTGGACAGCATGTTTTAGGAAGGACATTAAAAACCTAGGGCAGGTCCACTGGATGATACCCTAAATAGTGATGAGACCAGAGATTATGACATAGCAAGATTGGTTGAAAGAACTGGGGATGTTTAGCCAGAAGAAGAGGAGATTGTAGAGTGGTGGGGAGAGAGATGATAGCTCTCTTTAAATATTTGAAAGTCTAAGTGGAAAGATGGATTAGATTTATTTTGCTTGGCTCCAAAGAGCAATACTGAGAAGTGGGTAGATGTTCCTGAAAGGTAGGTTGAGGCCCCATCTTGAAAGACTTTCTAACAGTTAGAGCTATCCCAAGGTGAAATGGACTGCTTCGATGGGTAGTTACTTCCCCATTACTGGAGAATTTTCAAGCATCAATTTAATGACGGGATCTTGGAAGGGATATTATACTCCAGGTAGAGGGTTGACTATATAACCTCTGAAGTTCTTCACTCTGAGAAATGGTGATGCAGTGGCAATAGCAGAAGATGTCCATGCAGGAATGGGGGGTGGAAGAGGTTTACTAATAGGAGGTGTAGCCACTGTTAAGAGGAAAGACTAGCTCTCCCACCTACTATCATCCATGGCAGGTGGACATACCATTCAGAGGATGAACTGGGGGGCTCCTCTCACTGGGGCCAGCTTACGAGCTACAGTGGTGGTGGCTATTACATGGACCTACCAGGGCCCCGGGAGGCTAGTGCCAATGTTCTGCGTGGCTTGAAAGATGGGCTGTGGCTGGACCGGGGGACCCGTGTTGTCTTCATAGACTTCTCTGTCTATAATGCCAACATCAACCTCTTCTGTGTGCTGAGGTGGGCCCAGATCCCCAACTCTGAGATCCCACATCTTCCCCTGCTTGACCTATCTACTAGAGACCCTGTCTTCTTCTTGAAGCCTTTCCCTCTCCCTAGGTTTTTTTCTTGGGGGCTGCTGGTCATAAGGGGCTATATCTTACCTATCTCATCTCCTTTCATTCCCCCAGGCTGGTGGTGGAGTTCCCAGCCACAGGAGGGGCTGTTCCATCTTGGCAGATCCGCACAGTAAAGCTGATTCGCTATGTGAGCTCTTGGGACTTTTTCATTGTGGGATGTGAGATTCTCTTCTGTGTCTTCATCTTTTACTATGTGGTGGAGGAGGCCTTGGAGCTGAGGATTCACAAGTTCCGTTATCTGAGCAGTGTTTGGAACATACTGGATATAGTAGTCATCCTGGTGAGGAGGGGCATTGTGTGTCATGCTGGTGGGATGGGGAAGGAAGTGTTGGCCACCTGCTGGCCAGGGGGCAATGGAAAAGGGTCACAGGTCACAAGTCAAGAGCAGGAGACGACTTCCATCATGTGGTCCAATCCCTTTGCTTTTACAAATGAGGAAATGAAGGCCCAAGAAGTCTAAGGGACTTAACCAAGATCATATGTGAGTAGGACTTTTGTTCACTGTCCCAAATCCTCTGACTTCGCTGTTGTTGCTCTTGTGAACATCCTAGACATGGTGCCCATTTTGCTGGTCAGCATTTTTCTTGTGGGTCAGGATTTCCACATAGCCTGTGTGACCCACCTCATAGCTTCCCTTGTCCAGAATCCTCTGAACATTCTGTGGAGCTTTTCCTTCCTGTCCTCTCAGAGGGCCATTCATTGTTCCCCTTGCTCTATTTAAAAACAAAAATCTTCAATTCATCAATTTAACAGACTTTTACTAATCAGCTATTGTGTGTCAGCAATAGTGCCACAGCACTGATGATACAAATACAAAATGAAAGAAAGGCAGAAAGAGAGAGAGAAAAAGGGAGAGAGAGAAAGGAAGAAGGAAGAGAGAAAGGAAGGAAGGAAGGTAGGAAGGAAGGAAGGAAGGAAGGAAGAAAGTAAGAAAGAGATCTGCTTACAAGGAGTTTACATGCTACTGAGAATAAAAGCAGCATGTCCACAGGCAGTCAGTTAACTAACACACTTAATATGTGCCAGGCATTGTGAGAAGTACTACAAGAACAAAAACAGACAAAAATACTGTTCCCTGCATTCAAAGAACTTACAATCTAACAGGGGTTGGGGAGGGTGGCGTCAATCATTAGGCGTATACAACATTTATCATCTCAGAGGAAATGCAGTGGCAGCTGGGTCTAGGAAAGTCTTCTCTCCTGCAGAAGACAGGGTTTGTGGTTACACAGAAGCCAGTATAAAATATGACTAAGGCAACTGAGGAGGTGGAGATAAATAACTAGATAAATCAGGAAAGGCTTCTTGTAGGAGGTGGGTATAAGGGGCCGTGGGTTTCCAGGAGGTAAAAGTGAAGAGGGAGAGCATTCCAGGCACTGGGGGAACAGAAGGGGATGATGGAATGTCATCTATAGTATCTACTATGTGTTGCCACAAGGAGGAAATGCTATCCCCAAACTACCTTCTTCTACCTGTCTGTTGGTCTCTTTTATCCATCATCTGTCTATCTCTATCTATCTATCCTATCCCCATCTATCTGTCATCTATCTATCTATCCTATTTCCATCTATCAATCATTTATCTGTCCGTCTAGCAATCTATTTATCCTAGATCTGTCCGTCTATCTATCTCTGTCTATCCTATCTGTGTGCATGTATGTATGTATATAGCCGGTATGTGTAATTTTTTCCATGTATTTTCTTCTCCCCTTTATCGTGATGTGATCTCCTGGGTAAGGACCCTGTTTTTGACTTTCTTTGTTTCCCCAAAGCTTATTACAGTTCCTGGCATATGGTAAGTGCTTAATAAATGCTTGTTGACTGACTCTCTATCCTCTGTACATGAGGCCTCCGGGTTTAATCCCCTCACAGCCAGCAGAATTTAGGCCAGCCCAAAGCCATAGATCAAAGGATAAGGTGTATGTAAAATACTTTATAATCCTTAGTGACTATTACTACTAAAATTCACCTTGGGACACACCTCCTCTAGGTCTAGTTTCCTTGGGCCCCATCCCGACCTCCGGGGGCCTTGAAATTGGTCTCCAGATGGTTAAGTTTTGGAGAAGGTGGAAAACTCACTGCTGCCAGTCCAGTCTGGGGAAAGTCCATTGCCCAGGTCTCCACTCCTGGCAGGGGTAGTGCTGCCCACATCCATGTGCCAGGGATTCTGCACCAAAAACTTGGGTTCTGATAAATTTGGTGCATTGGACCCAAGGAAATGAAGGCCTTTGGTCCTTCCCCATTTGTCAGTACTCTCACTAGTCTTTCTAAGGTTCCCTGTGCCTACCAGCAGGGTGGGGCCAGGACAGCTATCCAGAGTCCTGCACTTGAAGTCCAAGTCATGAGATGCCCAAACCTGTCAGCACAGGCTGAAGCTCCCTTGCCTGTCTGTAGCTTTTGCCTCTTCTTCCTCTTGGTAACAAGGCCATGCTCTCTTGTCTTCCACTCATCCAGTCAAGTATGACCCTCCAAACTACCAGCTTGTCAGGCAGGGTACTTTGCTAACCAGTCCCAGAGCTCCTAATTTAATCCCTTCTTTAGCCCCTCCTAACCCCAAAGACTTTCTCTGGTAGTTTATGCATATAATGAGGAAATGATCTCTTTCCTTGCTATTTGTATAACATTGATAGAGCAGCCCCTCAAATGACTAGTTCAGCTTTGAAACTGTTAATCTTCCCACAAAGGGCTTCTTTTCTCCACCAAAGGGATGGTCCCATCAAGTGTGGCTGCTGCCAATCTTCCAACAATGAACCAGTGCTGTGTTGAATCTTAAAGCCCAGTGGATACTGCTCAAGGAAAGTGAACATTTCTTACTACGCTCCCCAGAAGTTGGGCAAGGATACACTCATAGATTCCTGTGGTGGTGGAGCCACAAGGAAGGCAGGGGAGAGGGTGTCAAAGCTACCAGTAGAGGCTACATCTATAGAATTGTACTGCCCTTTCATTCAGAGGTTGGGCTTCTTCTGTGCTCTGTATCACCTATCCCTTCCATTCTACTCAGGGTGATAGGACAAGGTGGAGAACTAACTTTGTGGTGCTAGAGTTACTGGTGTAAGGGTCCCCTGAACTCTAACTGCCAGGATTCCCTGACCTCTGACACAGACATGTGAGAGAATAGGAGAGGGTTCAGAAGGTGCTTTTAAGGACATGGCCATAGATGATCTTATGATAAAGATCCATCAGTTTCAAACCCCCTTGTGTCATCTGCTGTGGGCATGTGGCAGCATGACTGAGCACATGAGACTTCTGTTCAGACACACACAACCTAGAGAACACAAAGTAACCAGGGACTGACACTGACCATACATGTAGCCTTGTAAGGGAGAGGGTGATTATGAGTTTTCACTTGTGTGGTAGCAGTAACTAAAATAACTGGGTGCTCATATCCAACTCTCCTGGCCCCTCCCGCTCCTGTGACCCCCTGACCACCCTCTTCATCTTCCCCCAGCTCTCCATTATGGCTGTGGGCTTCCATGTGTTCCGTACCCTAGAAGTGAGTCGCCTTATGGGGCACCTCCTAGAGCATCCAAGTGACTATGCCGACTTCGAGTTCCTAGCTTTTTGGCAGACACAGTACAATAATATGAATGCTGTCAACCTTTTCTTTGCTTGGATCAAGGTATGAGCTCCTCCCAGCCCCATAATTGTTCCCTGGGACACCCCTCCCCAGCCCTTCCTTCCAGCCATGACTATCCCCAAATTATTCCCTTAGAGCCTTTCATGCAGGTCACCCCAAATCATCCTCTGTGCAAGGGTCCCTCCAGGGTAGCCTGTAGCCCCTCTGCCCCTCCCATTCATCCTTTTCCCTCAAAGCCCAGCTCCCTTCATACAACACCATCCAAGGCTTCCCCATGCAGGCCCCTCCTGAGTTCCCTCATATAGCACCCCCAGAATCTCCCCATGCTTTCCATGTTCCCTCTAAGGCCCATGGGCTTCTTCCACAGATATTCAAGTACATCAGTTTCAATAAGACAATGACTCAGCTGTCGTCCACCCTGGCACGTTGTGCCAAGGACATCTTGGGCTTTGCGGTCATGTTTTTCATCGTCTTCTTTGCATATGCCCAGCTAGGATTCCTGCTCTTTGGGACCCAAGTGGAAAACTTTAGTACTTTTGTGAAGTGCATGTGAGTGTGTTGTCCTCCTGCCCTGAGCCCTGTGGGCTCCTGAGGTCTCTGGGGAGATAGGTCTGAGTATCTGCGTGTCTATGCGTGCACCTGTGTGTGAGAGCATGGGCATGTGTGCTCCCCAGGGAGCTCTCCCCAAGGGTGCATTTTGTGTGAGTGTGAGTGGGTGTGCATGTGTGAGAGTACACACAGGTGTGAGTAAAAGTCCGCTCATACCCCTAACATCCATCCCCTGCCCTGGTTGCCTCTGGTTGGGATGCAGGGTGTTAGCCTGACTCTTCAGTCAGAAGCAGGGAATAGGGCTGGGGGGTAGAAGGGTGGTTGGAGGTATGGGACCTGGGGGGAGAGGCTGGAGCTCAGGCCTTTGGGTGAGGCGGAGCCCTGCTCTCTCAGCTTCACTCAATTCCGGATCATCCTTGGAGACTTTGACTATAATGCCATCGACAAGGCCAACCGAGTCCTGGGCCCTGCATACTTCGTCACCTATGTCTTCTTTGTGTTCTTCGTGCTCTTGGTGAGGCCCAGGAGAGACTAGGGCCAGAAGTGGGACAGGGATGTAGGGGGAGGAAGGAACTAAAGGCCAGCTAGGGTTAAGATCCCTATGATGCTGGGTTTGGGGCTCAAATCTGGGTCATTTCTAGAATTGTGGAGGAGGAGCTCTAGACCAGTCTGTGCTCAGGGCTTGGATGGGTATGGATGGGTCAGGGTGTTAGTGGATCAGTGAAGTGTGAGCAGTTATTCGGATCCATAAGGTCAATACAGTCAATAGGGCCTGTGGGATCACGGGATTTATCTATCTAGAAAGAACAGGTGGTGGTGCAGCGGATAGAGCTCGGGCCGGGAGTCATGAAGAACTCAGTTCAAATTTGACCTCAGACACTTATTAGCAGTGTGATGCTGGGCAAGTCATCCAACCTCTGCTTGCCTCAGTTTCCTCCTCTGTAGCATAGGGATAATCATAGCCCCTACCTCCCAGAGTTGTTTTGCAGATCAAATGAAGTAACATTTGCAAATCGCTTAGCACAGAGTAAGCACTATATAAATGTTAGCCATTATTTTTATTAGCTGGAAAGTTAGAAGGCAAAATGGACCTGGAATTAGGAGAGACCTGGGTTTGAATACGGAGAAGGCAGGAGAAGGAATATCAGATTCTGAACTTTGAGTCTTTGGTCCTGAGTTCAAATTCTACCTCTACCACTTTGTCCACATGACCTTGGGCATGACACTTCAGGCTGTTTCCTCACCTGTAAAAAGAGGGATAGGACACAATGACTCCTAAAGTCCCTCCTCACCCTAGTTTTATGGTTCTATGATTTGAGGCAAATCACTGAAGTTTTTTGAGACTCAGTTTCCTCTTCAGTTAATTGGGGATCGTGTCATCTGTAGTTCTGACCTCAATGGGTGGTTGTGAGGAAGTCCTCTATGAAGGCTGGTCATCTAGTTCAATCCCCTGGTTTTCCCATTGAGATAATTGGAGCCTGGAAGGAAGGAGAGTCAGGATTTGAACCCAGGTCTTATGGCTCCAAATACGGTTCTGAGTCCACCCTGCCTTAGGGCCAGTGCAAGCAGCAGATCTCTTTAGATGATAAGTCAGAGGGTGCAGATACAGGTGCCTGGTCCTTGTCTCCTAGAACATGTTCCTGGCCATCATCAATGATACATACTCTGAGGTGAAGGAGGAGCTGGCTGGACAGAAGGATGAGCTGCAGCTCTCAGACCTCCTGAAACAGGTACTCAGCCCTAACCCTGGCCTGAATTTGGCCCTGGTAACCCCACCAGGGTGTCCCTCACCTCCTGCCCCCCAACCTTCAGACTCCAGGTCCCAGCGGCTCTGGGTCCCAGCGCCTTTGGGTCCCAGCGCCTCTGCATCCCAGCGGGATCCCCCTGCCTTGGGTGGCCTGGATTCACTTTGGCAGGCAGGATGGCAGTCCACTACTTCCCCCTCCCTATTCCTGCTCCTCCAGGGCTACAACAAGACCCTGCTAAGGCTGCACCTGAAGAAAGAGCGGATGTCAGAGGTACAGAGGATGCTCCAGGGTGGGGAACCACAGCTCCAGTTTGAGGATTTCACCAATACCTTGAGGGAGTGAGTAAGAAACAGCCAGATGCCCATCCTCCAGTCTACCACTACATCCTGTGGGCCCCCTGTACATGCCCATTCATGGGCATGCATGTACACACATGCACACGCATGCAAACCTGGCTTTCTTCCTCTAGCCCTCTTCTTCCCATACTCACACTACTCTCTCTGTCATGGAAAGTGTAGTCCAGCCATCATGTCAGGTAGGACCAGGCTCTCTGGGGGTGCAGAGAGGGAGCCTGGTAGAAAGTCCTCTGGATTTGGAGCCAACACCCTGAACTGCAATCCTAAATCTGCCACTTACAGCCTCTTTGATGCTGGGTCAGCAAGCTGGGGGAGACCCTCTCTGGTCCTCATTTGTAAAAAGAGAGGGTTTGATTGGATGGTCCAAAATCTGTGATACTCTACGTAAATGATCATAGATCACAAAGAGATTTCAGTGATCAGAGGGGTGAGATTTCAGAATTTACCAGTCACAGCTCTCTCCCCTGCCCTGCCCTCTCCTCTCCATCTCTCTCTCCCCTCCCTGCCCAGACTGGGACATGCCAAGCATGAAATCACTGAGGTCACAGAGGCTTTCACCAGGTTTGACACAGATGGCAATCGTGTGCTGGATGAGGAGGAGCAGGAGAGAATGCGGCAGGACCTGGCAGAGAAACAGGTGAGGGTCTGTGGATGGGGGCAGGGAGGAGGGAGGAGTCTAGGGGGCTTTCCGGGGGTCTCTGGGGACATGAGTGACCGGGAGCGATGTCTGTGCCAGGTGGTGCTCAGTGCTGAGATCCAGACCTTGGGCCAGTCCCTGAGAGGAAGCCAGAAGGATGAGGAGCCCGCAGGAAGAGCCGGGGTGAACCTCTGGGGGTCTGCAGAGGAATTCTACAGGTACATGCTCTGAGGGATGCAAGGGAGACCGAGCCCTGACCCTGCTCTCAGCCACCTTTCCTAGACCTTGTCACTGCTCAGCCCGAGGCTCTGCTATAGCTCTAGGAAATTCAGGGTCCTGGCCCTCTGGTCATATACCACCCAGGACATTGTTCCCCTGCCCCTAGACCATTCTCACCCCTACCCCCAGATGTGCTGTCCCTGTCTCCTTCTGCCTCTTTCTAGGACTCTCCTCTGCTCACCAGCCTTCCTTTTCTGCTCCCTAACACACACACACACACACACGCACACACACACACGCACACGCGCGTGCGCGTACACACTGATATATAAGGTTCTCGATTCCATAAGCACACAGCGTTCAGTCTACACCTCCTTCAAGACAGATGTAGCTCTATTCCCAAGGCACAGGGTTCTTACCCCCAGACACATAAGGCTTTGTGTGTGTGTACGTGCATGTGCACGTACACACACACACACACCTCCACAAGATTCTTAATAACTCTCCCATAAAGCACATGTGGCTTCCTGTTCCCCCCACTAAACACATAAGTCTGTGTTCCTGCCCCTCCTCCACCTATCCTAGGAAAATCCAGTATTCTCTCTACGACTCCTGCTCCCCCTTTCCTCCCCAAAAGACACACACAGGGCTGTCTTCCATTTACTCAGACTGGTCTTTTCCTAACCACAAGTTGCCAGGCTCCCTCCATTCCTCCCTCATCCTCCATACATGTCTCTGCTTAACCCAGACCCATACAGCTGCAATCCTCCAATGTTTTTCCACAGATACACACAGGGCTTTTGTCTCTGGTCATGCAAAATTCTGTCTCCACACAGGACTTTACTTCACCCCCACCCACCCACTCACAGACCCACGGGGCTCAATCTCCTTCCCTGAGAGATAGGCCCTTGCTTCCATCCCTGCCTTCTCCCCCTCCCTCCATATCCCTCCTTCAAACGCTCTATACCTCAAACAAATAGAACTTTGTTGTTCTCTCTCCCATACTCACATTACTCTGGTCCTATTCCCAAATGCGTAGGATTTGGTTTTTTCTTCTCTGTGCCCTCCTGCCTCCTCCGCCCCTCCACCTCCTTCCCTGGTCTCTTCCAGACACAAAGACTCTGAGCCTGGCTCCCAGAACCACAGCAGGGCCCTTTTCCTTTCCCCAGACACAGCCCTCTACCACTGCCAGACCCGTGAGAATTTTCATCTTCTCCCTTCCCCCTGCAACCTGATCAATGGAGGTTTGTCCTCTCCAGACACACATACTATTCTCCCTCTAGAGACCCTTCCTCCAACAAAGCTCCCTCTCCTGCTCTCATCTCCTGACAGTCAGACTTTGTTTTACTCCAAAATAGAGACATCTCTGGCTTACCTACACACAGGCCCTGTACCTGCTCAAGACACTCTGCCCTGCCTCCTCCCCACCCCCCCTTCATAAAGATACCCATCTCCAAGACTTCTTAACTAGAAAGAATAAAGATTTCTTTCCTCCATTGACAAACATAGATCTGACCCATTTACCACACACAGGTCACTGGGCCCCCAGAGTCCCATGATTCCTTCCTTTTCCCCAGACACACAGGTCTCCATCCCCTGAAAAAACACAGGTCTATCTTTAGATACCCACTACTCCATAAAACCTGGGTACATCAGGCTTGTCCCACCCTATCTCCTACCTTCTCCCCCACTTCCACTTTCAGGGTGATGTTTTCACACTGTGCCATCCCTGACATGAAGAGATTTGTCACCTGTCACACATGCACAGGCCTTTGAAGCATGCATGGAGACCATTAAATGCCCCATCTCCCACAAACACACAAGGTTCTGTTCCCAACCTTCTTCCCCTGCCATCCATATGCAAGGGTTTGCAGCCTCTTCTGCTCTCCCATTTATCCAGAAACCTACCCTAGGAACACAAGGTACCCCACAGCCCCCATCTCCTCTTTCCCAGGTATCCCTAGGTACCCTACAGCCCCCACCTCCTCATTCCTAGGTATCCCTATGTACCCTATAGCCCCCATATCCTCATTCCTAGGTATCCCTAGGTACTCTATAGCCCCCACCTTCTCATTCCAGCTACCCAAGAGTCCATCCCCTTCCCCTTACTGTTTTCCTGTTGTAAGTAAGCAGAATAACCAGAGAACACCTTGATCAATTTAATTAGCTCCCTAATCAACTTAATGAGATTTCAGGGAGCTATGCTTCAGATACAGGAATTTGTAAATTATTGGGCGTACAAATTGCAGATACCCTGTAATCTCTTCACTTCTTGGAAACACTAGACTCTATCTTCCACCCCAGGACTTATAAGAATCTGTCACCTTTCCCTCACCTCAATACAGAGGAATATCCTCCCTAAACACAAATGGTTCAGTCCTTCCCCAGACCTCTGTGACTGCTTTCCACCAAACACTCAGTGGCGGGGGTGGGCGGTACTATGTCTCTTATCAAAACTCTAGACTACATCTTCAGAGGCAACTGATGGTTCAGTGGCTAGAGTGGTGGACCTTGAGTCAGGAAGCCCTGAGTTCAAATATGCCTTTAGACACTTACTAGCTGTGTGACCCTGAGCAAGTCACTTAAACTCTGTTTGTCTCAGTTTCCTCAGCTGTAAAATGGGGATAAATAATAGCTCCTCCTTCCCAGGGTTGTTGTGAAGATTTAATGAGTTGATGGTTTAAAGCATTTTGCACAGTGCCTGGAACATGGTAGGTGTTTACCAAGTGCTTCCCGTTTCCTTTCGACACAATTGCCTTTATCCTCTATACAAGGCACACGCTATATTCCCTGTCCCCATAGGATTTTGTGCCCTCTCCTGCTCACAGACCCCTCCTCCCCATCACACAATATTTTTCTTCCTGGAACAATGTCCCCCTGCCTTCAGATATACAATGTTCTGTAAGCTGCCCCTTCCTGGTGCTCAGGGATTCGACCTCCCTAGATTCACATGGCTCCATTCCTTTGCATGTTCTCATGACTCTTCCCCATCCCCAACATCTAGAACTCTGTTCCTTGCAGAAATAACCACCTCTCTCAATCCTCTGATGCCTAAGACATAATCAGGGTTGAAGACACCCCCATGGCCATCTAATCCAACACACAGTTCCAAAAGGATTGCCTTCTATGACCTACCTGACAGGTGACATTGAGCTTGGCTTGAAGACCTCTAGGAAGAGGGAGTCCACTGTCTCTCCAGACAGCCTGTTTCACTTTTGAATAGTCCTCAGAGTGAGAGAAATGGTTTTCCCTTACATCCAGCTGAACTTTTACAGCTTCTACTCATTGCTCTAGGTTTTGGCCTCCAGGGACACACAGAATATGACTCTTGCTTCTTTCATACAAATCTTAGACCTAGTTATCATGTCTTCTCAGGGCCATCTCTTCTTCAATATGGCATGTGTCTGAGGTTCCTCACCATTCTAGTTGTCCTGCTCTAAATAGTTGTCAATAACCTTCCTAAAGTATGATTCCAGGCACTGACTGCAGAAGAATCCATATAAAGTATGATGGAGGCAGAGCACAGAGTGATGACACAGACATAGGGCTGTGCCCTTCCTAGAGATGTATGCCTCTGTCTGCTCTCTCCCCAGGCACAAACAACTGTATTCCACAAAGGACTCTGTCTTCAATCCCAAAGTCCTCAACCCTAGACACACAGAAATCTGTGCCCTCCTCAACACACAAGATTATGTCCCCCCAACAAAACTATCCCACCTGTAAATGCACAGCTCCATCCTCTCTCTAACACAAGTGACTATCTTTTCTTGACAGAGCTGTATTCTTCCTCCCCAGACACACAAGGATCTGGGATACCCCCTGTCATTCTCAAATCTGTTCCCCCTTCTGGACACATGTCTCTGTTCCCTCCAAGTCATAAACAGAACTATCCTCTCTCCCAGACCCATATGCTTCCCTTACCCCTAGACACAGATAACTCTGTTTCTATTCCCCAACCACACACTCTCATATCCCTTTCTCATTCTCTAAGACATAAATAGCCTTGTCCCTAACGATAGCCAGGGTTGAATCTCCACCCCCAGACACAGTGCTCTGCCCCACAGCCTGACATTAATAACTCTTCATCCCACCCTCTGCCCTCAATACACATAAGCTTCTGTCTTCCCTCGATGTGCAGGGCTTTGCCTCCCCACCAGAAATGCACAGCCCCATTCCCCAAACAGGCTCACAGGACTCGTTAGATGAACCTCTGAGCTCCTGCTCCCCCCAACCCCTAGGCACATAGGGTTTTTCCTTGATTCTGATGCATATGATTGAGTCCCTTCAGACTCATAAGAGTCTGTTCATCTTCTCCAACCCTCAGGCTGAAGAACCGGGTGGAACAGATTGAAAATGTCTTGGGGAACATCATATCCCAGGTGGATGCTGCTTGTTCAAAGGTGAAGGCCCAGGAGAGGAAGGAGTCATACCCCTCCCCTTCTGGCACAGTAAAGAGCCCTTCCCCTCAACTTAATGAAAATGCCCCTTTATCACCTGCTCCCTAGGGCTTCTGGGATCCAGGTTATAGAGCTCAGCAATGTCAGTATGTCCATACAATCTCTTCCTTCCCTGATCACATCTCAAAGAGAAGATAGCTTGGGGCTTAGATTTGCTTAGTCTAAGGGCAGTTTGCTGTTTCTAGAATGGGTTGGGACCAAGTTTCTTGTTCCCAGTGACCCTGACAATAACCCAATGACCTTTCTCTCTCTCTCTCTCTCTCTCTCTCTCTCTCTCTCTGTCTCCCCCCTCCCCAGCAAGGAGAACAGTCTGTCTGGGAGCAGCTTCACCTCCAGCAGTCACCTCCAATGCTGACCCTGACCCCAACCTTGACTTTGACCCCAGGGCTAGACCCCTGGGAAGCCCAGGATAGGGAGAAAACTGGAGAGATAGGGCCATCACGGCAATTGTTTCCACCCCAGGCCCCGCTGCAAATGGCCTTCTCAGAGGACCCCTCTCAAGACACTGTCTGTTTCTAGAGTAGTTTTCCCATCGCCATTCATGTGTGAGCTCTCCTTGGGCCTGTGCCTTTGTGTGTGTAGTCTCCTGTGTCTATGGATAGCTATGTTAAATGTAGCTCTGACTCTTGTCTCTATGTTTCCATGTATAATCATGTGGTAGGTGCCCCCCCACAACAATCTCCTATCCCATGTAAGCTTATGACTGTGCTGTGGTACTGGCCCTGAGCTGACTTCATGACTCATCTTTGGGGAAGAGTCTTCTATTCTGTTTAGCAGAAAAGAATCAATAAAGTGTGTGATAAAATGAAGACAAATCTCCTTCCTTAATGTTGTCTCTTGATGTGGCTCAAGGTAGGGATGGAGAAGGGGAAAGCAGAGAAGGCGTGAGGGGTGGTCAGAAAAAGTCCTACAACAGTCATCACTAACCACAGAATAATACAACAGGGATTATTGTTGATCAATCGTTTCTGATTCTTCATGACCTCAGTTGGAGTTTTCTTGGCAAAGATACTGGATTGGTTTACCATTTCCTTCTCTGGCACATTTTACAGATGAGGAAACTCAGGCAAACAGGGGTAAGTGACTTGCCTAAGGTCACACATCCAGTAAGAGTCTGAGGCCAGATTTGAACTCAGAAAGATGACTTCCAAAGTGGAGGCCCAGAGCTCCGTGCACTATGACGCCATCTAGTTGCATGTTTTCAGATAGCCTTCAGATGGCAAATGCACAGAATTTGCATTTCTAGATCATGGCTTTTTTGGAGAAATAGAGTATACTTAACAAGGACTAGTAAAAATAGATTAACCTAAAGTCTTGCAAATCTGCTCAAGAGGGTTTTAAACCAGCAACAAAAGGGAGGGAGAAGAGCTAGCTATGAATGTTCACCACTAGATAGAGTGCAGCTACAATCAAGGGAGAGAAACATTAAGATGCCCAGTAATTCACAGGTGACAATATCCAAGCAATAAGACCCATGTCCTCAGATGTCTAGATACACAAATATACAAAGTTCAAATGATAATCAAACTGGACCAGAGATCCTAGTGTGAGAAGGTAAATCTGACCTCCTAGGTATCCCTGAGAACTGGTGGGTTGGGAATACGGCTCTGGGGACTCCTGGATGATGGTGGTGGCATCAAATAGGCATCACTAAAAATGACTGGGATGTCAAAACTAAAGGCATCAATAAAATTTTAAAAGAAGAAATAAAGAAAAATGACTCTGGGTGTGTATACCTATTCAGAAGGAACATAATAGATAAGAGGGAAGCAAAGGGACAGAAGAGCCCTGAATATCAAGAAGATATAATTATGGGAAGGATTTGATACTTTCTACATATTTCAGCCAATTGTGTGATAGGAAATATAGGTCTCCTATGGAATGTCATTTAGGAAAGTGTTTTCTTCTAATACCTTTCTCAAGGATGCCCTTGATGTGTGAAGTAGATTATGCTCATAAAACTTTTACAGAAATAGGAAAATAGGCAATTACTTTTGATTCTCGAAAAACCATTTTATATGGTAAAATAAAATATCACCTTATGGGCTCTCCTCTAACCAGGTGCCTTCCTTGCCTCTGTCAAAATTATATAAGATTCCTTGAAACATATAACGGAAATAATCTTGTTCAAAGTCCCTCTGATTATTGATATCAAGTGAGGTGTCAAGTGGAAAGATGTATGGTTGCCAAAATGTTTACCACTATGATGAAAGCGATCTAGTGTTGAATCTGAACCAAAGAGGGATTGAGCTTTAGAATACTGCAGAGGCATCTAGATGAGCTCCATAATCACTGTTTGGCCTAACTATTCATGTAGGAAAAAAGCAAGTGGTTCTGATTTAGGAGATGTGTCCAGTGGGCAGACTGTGTGATTGTTCAGGAGTGTTTTAGTCATGTACAATGCTTCACGATCCTATATTTGGGGTTTTCTTGGCAGAGATACCACAGTGGTTTGCCATTTTCTTCTCCAGTTCATTTTACAGATGAGGAAACCGAGGTATACAGGAGTAAGTGACTTGCCCAGGGTCACACAGCTAGTGAGTATCTGAAGCCAGATTTGAACTCAGGAAGATGAGTCTTCCTGACTCCAGGCTTGGTACACTATCCACTGTACCATCCAGCTGACCACTCCCCCCCGACATCAGTTTATTAGACCTTAGATAAAATAATACCCAGAATTTATATAGTGCTTTAAGGTTTGCTAAGTACTCTCATATGTTAACTCATCTGACAATGAGTAGGGCCTGGAAATGAACAAGTGGAGGAGAACTGGCTAGATTTCCTTTGGAAAGTTCCTAAGTTATTTTAGTGACCCCAATTATCCCTGAAACAAAAGCTCATTGTTTTAGTGTTAACAATCATCCAGTGTTGTGGTATGGCTGTGATTCATGAAACATTCTGGTCTTCGAAAAGTACAAATTGAGGAGCACACAATGGGTAATGGAGAGACACGTGATGAGTGTGAGCAGATTGTATACATTACCAAAAAAATGAGAAGTGACACAAAGAACATCCTAATAGGAGGACTTGAGTAAAAGAAAATGGGCTGGTAATGGCATCCTCTTAAGAGGAAGTGAGGAAAGTTCTAGAGAAGGTTGGGAAGCCTCTCTGTGTTGAATTTAAGGGAGAGCAAATAGGAGTAACATGAAAGGGTCAAGCATGGATGTGTCGCAATCTTCACAGAGAGAATACTCACATCCATCATACCCACATGGGGTATTGGAGTATCCAGATGAGAAAAATCTAAGAATGTAATGGAATAAATGAAGCAGAAAGAAATGACCCTATTATTCATTTGTAGACATTCTTTTTTTTAGTATTTTATTTTCCCCAAATTACATGTAAAAACAATTTTCAACATTCATTTTTAAAACTGTGTTCCCAATTCTCTCCCTCCCTCCCCATACTCCTTACTGAGAACATAATATAGGTTACACATATGTGGTCATTCTTGATGGATTTGTATGTCTGTTTCAATAACACAAGGGGTGTGTGTGTGTGTGTGTGTGTGTGTGTGTGTGTGTGTGTGTGTGTGTGTGTATGTGTGTATGTGTGTGTGTATAATACAAAGAGAAAAATCCCTACCCTTAAGGAGTTTATATTCTACTGGGGAGAGAACATTTCCAACTTTCCAGACAATTCTCAATTGTTTAGCTGGATTTCTAGCTCTATGTTCAGTTTTCTAGCTAGATTTGAAGTTTTAAAACCAGATTTTATGGAATCTGAGTTGGAAAGGACCTCAAAAGTCATTGAATTTAACCTAAACCTGAATCAAATTTTCCTCTACATCATAAGTTGCAAGTGGTCGATTCAGCCTTTGCCTGAAGACCTCCAGTGAAAGGCATCTCACTCTGCTTTCAGAGAGCGCTGAGGGTTAGGAAGCTTTTCCTGATACTGAGAAAATCTGCTTCCTGGCACCTTCCCACCATGGTGCCTTGTTCTGGCCTCTGGGGCCAGGTAGAAGAAATCGAATCCTTTCCATGTGGCAGCCCTTCAGATCCCTGAGCACTCTAACAAGCTCTATCTCCAATTTAAGGACTCTCCACTGATTTCTGTTATATCTTTCAAGGAATCTTATATAATTCTGACAGAGGCAAGAAAAGTCTATGAGGTGATAGATTGTTTTACCATAAAAAATGTTTTTTGAGAATCAAAGGTAATTGCCTATTTTCCTATCTATATGAAAATTTTATGAGCTTTATATATATAATAAATATATATAAATTAATGTACATAAATTTCATGAGCATTATATATGCATATACATAATACATACATATATACACACATACATATACATATACACATATATATTATATAGATAGATATAGATCCCTTGGCATAGGGCCTAGAGCACTGGGCCTGGAGTCAGGAATACCTGACTTCAAATCTAGTCTCAACACTGAATGACACTGGGCAAATCACTTAACCTCTGTTTGCCATAGTTTCCTCATCTGTAAAATGCTATAATAACAGCACCTATCTTCCAGGGCTGTAATGAGATAATATTTGTAAAAAAAAAAAATCACTCAGTGCAGAGCCTGGCATATAATAGGGCTATAAAAGTGCTTCCTCCCTTTCCTTCTCTGGGCTAAATATCACCAGTCCCTTCGGCCAGTCCTCATGGGACCAGCCCCCAGCCCTCATTAAGTATACTCCATTACTGGTCAAGAGTCAGTCATTCTTAATCTAAATCAAAGTCCAGAAGTCTAGTTCAGTTCTCTGTGGTACCAAGAATGACCAAAGATTGGTCATCCATTCCCATTGAGTATGGAGAGTGGGAGAACTCTGTAGTGACCTGTGCAGGATCTGCCTGTTTATATTCTGGTCACCCCCTAGAAGAGAGCAGCTGATGTGGTCTGAAGCACATCCCTTCATTTTTCCTTTTTTTTCTTGCTACATCACTCTGCAGATCATCAGGAAGACTGAAGGACTTTGCAGAGGTGGGGGGCCACGGATGTGGAACACTGCACATGCCAGATTAGTTTTGGTGAGCTCCCTCCTCCTCCCATCCATCCACACACTTCTTTGTTCTTTCATGGCGACTCCTTGAGAGGGAAGGAGGAAAGCTATGAGACCAGCCTTTATTAGACTCCTTCTGTGTGCCAGACCCTGTGCTAAGCCCTTTACAAGTAATTTCTCATTTGATCCTCACATTAACCCTTGGAGGTAGGTGCTGCTGTTATCTCCATTTTATAGATGAGGAAACTGAGGCAGACAGAACTTAAGTGATTTATAAGAGAAAAAGAAAAATGCCACTTTTCATAGGAAACAAGCCACTCACAAACCACTATGTGTTGCTCTTAGAAACAGTAGGACTCGGCACATTTCAGGCGGACTAGTATGACTGTAGGGTTCACATGCCCTTCTGGAGATGTCTTCTAGATATCTAGGATGGTGTGAGCCATTCTTAAAGGTCTCTCCATCACCACGCCTGTCCAACAACTCTAGATTAGTGTTGTTTCACTGCTCCCTGGACATGCTAAGCACGATCCTTTCGCCCGTCCAACAACTCTAGATTAGTGTTGTTTCACTGCTCCCTGGACATGCTAAGCACGATCCTTTCTTGAGTCTTTGCTTATGTTGTCCTCCTCCTCCTCTCTTCCCTCCTTTCCTCCTTTTTCCTCATCCTGTTCCTCCTCCATTTCTTCTTTCTTTTCCTCCTCTCCCTCTATCCAAATCTATCTATCCCAGGTCCAGGATGACCTCCTCCATGAAGTCTTCCTAGACTCCATCAGCGCACCCTGGATGACCATCTCAATGTTTAGCATGCACAAGAGGTTGCAGGGCTTACTCAAACACTGCTTGTACTACTATTTCCCACGCCTTGGGCTTTCCCATCCAACAAGGCTGATGCTGCCTTAAGGGCAGGACTCAGGGCTGATCTTACACTTCACACTTGGCACAAGTCCAGAAGCCCAAACCTTCGGCTTGAACTCCATTCACCCCTTTCTTTAGCCTGCTCTCTGGGACTGCAGTCAGTGTGGGAAGGATCTCTATACTCTTATACATTGAGAGCTTGAAAAGATCTCAAGGATCTAGTCCAATCCCCCCACCCTATGGATGAGGAAGTTGAGGCCTCTAGAGGTAAGATGACATGCCCAAGGTCAAAGTTTGAAGCCAGGCCCTCTGCCTCCAAACCCCTGAGACCTCTCATGAAAGGAGTCTTGGACTTTGTCTCTTGTTTTAATTTTCTTTGTCCACTTCTTTTCTCTCCTACTTAACTCTGAGCACCCTGAGGGCAGAGATCAGATTTTATTCACCTTTCTGGGTCTCTTGTCAAAGAACCCTGCACAGAACAGAAGCTTAGGAAATATTTGCTGAATTGAACTGGGGCCAACTGGGAGCCCACCCATAGCTGACATTTACAAGTCCCTTTGCAAAGTGTCTGACATATATTCTCTCATTTAATTCTCACAATAGCCTTGCGAGACAGGAATTACAAGTATTATCCTTTCCATTGTATAGATGGGGAAACTGAGACTCAGAGAAATTAAATGTGTGTCTATGGACACACAACCAGCTAAATATTGGTGGCAAAATTGGAATCCAAGTCTTTCTGATGCCAAGTCTAGGACTCTTTCCACTCCCATATGCTTCCTTTCTACACTTTTCTAACTTTTGGGAGTTCACATGGCACTGGGCCCCTACTTGACTTTGGGACTTCACAGGGCACTGAATCCATCCCTGACTTTTGGGAGCTCACAGGGCACCAAACACATCCCTACCTTTGGAAAGTCACAGTTTGGCCAAGGAGATTAGGTTGGAAATATTTTGGGAAAGCTAAGTAACAACTAAATCAGAAGAATCAGGTGGTCCTGAGATGAAACTCTCTCTCTCTCTCTGTGTCTCTCTGTCTCTGTCTCTCTCCCCCTCCCCTTTCCCTCCCCCCACCTTCTCCTCCATAAATTGCCCTTAAAGGTATAACAGAGCAGCTTTGATTACTACACAGCTGAATATCATAGAGAGAAAACTCAAGGTGGTGCCCCAAATTTGCATAATATATGAACTCAGGTCAGTGGATAAAAATTTAATAATTAAATGTAGAGTTGTTTCTACACCAGAGACAGTATGGCTGGGTGAAAGGAGCACTGGTTGTGAATCCTGGCTATGCCACTAATTTACTATGTGACCCCGCACAAGTCACCTCTCCTCTGAGACTTCAGTTTTCTCACCTGTAAAATAAGAACACTGAATGTGATGATTTTTGAAGTCTCTCCCAGCTCTGACATTTTACGTACTGTAATCAGAAATTTAGTCCTGGCTTTGCCAATAAAAAGCGTTGTGGTCCTAAGGCCTCAGTTCACCTTCTAACAGGATTCCTGTCTATCAATCTTTTCTACTGTCTATTCCTCATGTAGCCACAGACAGAGTGTGTCCTGTGCCTCCCTGTTGTCTACTAAGCAGCCCAAAGCTCCCAAACAGCTTCTCTCTATACTACGGCTGAACTATTCAGCGCTTGTTCCAAAAAGTCTCCTCAGCTGGAACATCTTTAGCAAAGTCACAGTGAACAACTTATTGAAATTACTTTCTCCAAAGCTGCACTTTGTGTGGTCACAAGCCTTTGGTCACAGAGGGCCACAAGCCTTTAGAGAGCAAATCCATTCCACCAGGCTGCTGTGAAAAAAGAACCTTTACGGCAGCTACCACTCTGACTCAGGGAGATGGTGAAAAATGGACGAGGTCCTCCACAGGAACATCTCCCACGTCATTACAGAATTGAGGCCTCTGCTGGTTCTCTAACTGGTATCTCTACTAAACTCACCCTCACCCCCAGAGCACTATTGTCCCCCTATAACTGGGAACTAGTTTGGAGATTTTTCTTAATGCCTCTCTTTCCTTACTGCCACCATACTCTCTACTATAGTGCCTTACATATAGTAGGTGCATAATAAATGGCCACTCAAGTCTTTTTTTCCCAGCTGCCCTTCTTGGGAAACAAAGGGGTCCCATTGCTTCCCTCTGCTGAAGGGATGTTGGCTAGGGCTCTGGTCAGCTCACAAGCAGGGAGAGGCAAGGACGTTGCAGGCTCTGGCTCTGAAGGGCATCCTTTCCTCTCCTTGCCTGGTCTATCTCCAGCATTCACTTTTCACTCTAGTTCCTCCTTTCTGCTCTGTCTGCCAGGTGCAAAAATGGACCCCTCTCCTTGGATTCCTCGCCCCCTCCCGTCCCATCAAAAGTTCTAACCCACAGGCTGTGCTTGTGCTACCTTCTTGTGGCTGTAAGCAGAACTGAGTGTTCTCTGCAGAAGGCTGTGAGAGTTCCCAGAAAATGGCTGGGTTCAGAGTGAAGGTGTTCTCAGAGGACATCTCTCAGCGTCTGCCTGAATCAGAGTCCTCTCTGTAACGTGTCCCCAAAGTGGTTAGCCACTCGGTGACTGAAGACCTCTAGGGAGGGGGAATCCAACATAACCCAAGGTAGGAATTCCACTTTTGGGCAGCTCTGATATGGATGGATGGATGGATGAATAGGGTGTGTGTGTGTGGGTAGACACATACATATATACATATGTACACACATACATATATCCACACAGCCATATATATGTGTGTGTGTGTGTATATGAAAGAATAGCAATAACTAATATTTATATATCACTTACTATTACGTGCCAGGTATTGTGTTAAGTGGGTCACACAGCTAGCAAGTATATTTGAACTCAGGTCTTCCTGACTCCAGGTCCAGAGCTCTATCCATTGTGTCACCTAGCTGATTCTGTTTTACTAGCTCTTCTTGGATCCTTCCTACCTAGTCTTATGGGGTCCCATGCAAAAACAACAATAAAGATGTAAGATGCAAAGTGTTCTGTTAGATTGGGGAGGTCCCAAGGAACAACTATAATCTGGTCACTTTTTTTTAATCCAGTCACTTTCAAAAGAATATTTGAATTTCCTTCCTTTAAAGTCTCTGCAGGAAGGCTTCTATGAACTGAGTAAGAAGGACTGTTCATACCTGGGTTTATGTCTTATCTGGAGACACTGGGTGATATAACAGAGCTGCATCTCTGGTTTCTCTTGACTCTGATGACTTAATGCATACTGTTTAAAATGCTGGCAAAGGCCTGCAAACAGTGAGATAGGGTTTGGTACTTGGATACCATGACAAGGCCTTTTGTGAGGAAACTGAAAAGAAAATGAAGATCATGCTAACAGACCAAAGGACCACTGAGCCTTTCAGGGGTAGATCTAGAGGGTGCTGCATTTCAGAATCTCCCTGGTATCTAAAGAATGAATGGGCATCCCCTCGACTTCAAGTTCTTGGCCACCACAAAGAGAGCTGCTGTAAATATTTTTGTGCATGTGGGACCCTTTCCCATTTTTATGATCTCTTTGGGATACAGTCCTAGAAGTGATATTACTAGGTCAAAGGGTAAGCACATTTTTGTAGCCCTTTGGGCATAGTTCCAAATTGCTCTCCAGA
>CM053769.1:493719824-493767405 GCA_028658325.1 Potorous gilbertii
CATAATCCTTTGACCATTTTTCAGTTGAGGAATGGCTGAACAAGTTGTGGTATACGAATGTAATGTAATACTATTGTGCTATAAGAAAAGATGAACAGGAAGACTTCAGAGAGGCCTGGAAGGACTTACATGATCTGATGCTGCGTGAAAGGAGCAGAACCAGGGGGACATTGTACACAGTAACAGCCACAGTGTGTGAGGAACTTTTCTGGTAGACTTAGCTCTTCACAGCAATGCAAGGACCTAAAACATTCCCAAAGGACTCTTAAGGCAAAATACAATCCACATCCAGAGAAAGAACTATAGAATCAGAATGCAGAATGAAGCAGACTATTTTCTCTTGTGTTATATTTTGTTTTGGTTTGTTTTTTCTCATGGTTCCCCCCATTCATTCTAACTCCTCTGTGTAACATGACTAATGTGAAAACGTGCTTAATAAGAATGCATGTGTAGAACCCATATAAGAATGCATGCTGTCGATAACAGGGGTTAGGAACACAGCGCCTGCACATCACAGAACGATTTACATAAAAGTGTCCCTTCGTACCAGAGAAGAAGTCTGAATTATTATGGTATTAAAAGATAAAATATGTTAATAATGTACAATACTATTCACATATTTTGCTAAAAAGAAAAAGAATGCATGCTGTCTTGGAGAGGGAGGGGAGAGGGAGGGGGAGAAAATCTAAGACTTATGGAAGTGATTGTAGAGAAAACTGAAAACAAATAAATTAATAAAAAAAAGAATGTATGTGTAGAACCCATATAAGATTGCATGTCATTTTGGGAAAGGAGGGAGAGAAAATTTAAAATTTATATTAGTGATTGTTGAAAACTGAAAACAAATCAAATAAAAAAAATTTTAAAAAAAGAATGAATAGCTTAAGATGATCTGAGAAAGACATTCAGTAACAGGGGCCCTCTGTCTTGATTTCAAATGCTCTGGGCTGTTTTCTTGGGAAGATGATGGTTCTCAGTATTTTCTGGGTCCTCCTCAAATGTAAGTTCTGACTTGGTTTAAAACCACAGATCACATGACCTAAAACAACACTTTTTAGCAGACCAAATGGGGCATACGTTAACTCAAAGGAAAGACCTTTAATTCAACAGAACAGCAAAATAGGAAGAACAATCCCCCCCACCTCCCCACCTCCCCACAAACACACACAACAGGGCACACTCTGCTAGCATTGGTGGGAGTTAGCTTTCACTGCTATGGCTACACTCCCTGCCCTCTCTCCACGCCCGCCCCTATCGCCCTGACCGCACCCAGAACACCTGTCACATATCTGCCTCTAAAGATGCCACTGCTGCTCCCCTGGAGAAGTCTCTCCTCTTCTCTGTCTACTGACCAACATGACTTCCTTTCCTGACTAAAAACCCTTCTTGTACTGGAAGCCTTCATCTCCTCTTAATTCTAGAGCCTTTCTTCTGTTGATTATTTCCTACTTACCTTGTATATAGTTTGCATATATATGTATATATATGTGTATGTATGTATATGCATATACATGCATGCATACATATATATGTGTATACAGTGTATATATATATATATGTGTATATATATATATATGTGTGTGTGTGTGTATGTGTGTGTGCGTATATCTGTTTGCATGTTGTCTCCTCTGTTAGACTAAGTCCTAGGGGTCAGGAAGTGTCTTCTGCATCTTTCTGTATCCTCAATGCTTAGCAGAGTGCCTGGCATTATAGTAGGCATTTAAAAAATGTTCATAGCTAGGTGGCACAGTGATAGAATGCTGGGCCCAGAGCCAGGAAGCCTCATCTTCCTGAGTTCACATCTGGCCTCTAATGTTTAATGGCTGTATGGCCCTGGGTAAGTCACCTCTGTTTGCCTCAGTTTTTTCACCTGTAAAATGAGCAGAAGGAAATGCAAACCACTCCAATATCTCTGCCAAGAAAATCCCACATGGGAGACAAAGAGTTGGACACGACTGAAAACAACCCAATAACAACAACCAAATGTTTATCTATTGACGTTATCTGTTGGGAATGTTCTCCCCCATTGTTTGCAGCTAGAGATGCCCCCTCTCTACTTTGCTACAATCTGGTCATTCTTCTCTCCTGGTCACCTTGGGGGTGCCCAGGCCAGATTAACTCTTCTGTTCTTCTATGTTCTTCTTAATCATCTCTCTTGAAAGTCTTACTTGGGCCCCACAATATCTCATCAGTGAGTGAATGCTAATCCCAAGAAGATAAAAGTCTCCTCTGGCCAGATCTGAAGAAGGATCAGCAGTTGAAGGGATGTCTGGAGTTCAACATCTATTAGTGAAGAATTGTGCAGAACCATCGCTGCAAAGGACTTGGTCAGCTGCCTCACACATACATCAATGTTGGTTTTCATCAATCTAAGCATGCCATTTCTATCAACATAGTTTTTTTTGGGGGGGGGGAGAGTGCAATTTTCATAGCAGCAAAGGAACAACCTATACATTTGCTAATAGAGTGCTCCCCAGCAAGGGTCTCTATCATATAGTCTACAAATTGAGGTTCTTGGTTTTGAAGTGAGTTGTAGAGATCAATTCCAAGGATGATTGGGAAGCAATCCCCTGACCTGTATCCTAATGTCTTCTATCATGGATGTCACTAATCAGAGATGAATAATTGCTCTGGCCTACTATGAGTAGGACCAAAGAGGATGTGTATGTCCTGCATCATAGGCCCCTGTACTTGAAACTATAGTGGTCTCCTGGAGTGGATGAAGGGAACAGGGTGAGGCTGAGAGTCTTATCCAGTCTCCAGAGAGGGAGCCATCAGTACAAGCCAAGGTTGTTGCACTGGACCAATATTCCAAGTCCCAGTTGCCCATGGGTGATTGACTGTAAACTCAGCTGCATTAGGTCCATAGGAAGTGACATAGGGCCTAGCTTCTCTGAGGATACTTTACTGTTGAGAGAGTGGCAGAAGTTGGAACTATGCCACAGAGGAGGTTATGGAACTACAACTCATCCTAAAGGAAGTATTGTCCAAAGCCATGTCTACAAAAACTCTCTGTGATGGTTTTGGACACCTGAACCATGAGAAAATGGATCTGGTGCAACATGGGTTCCTGTGGCCCTAGATGGCAGCAGATACATCCACGGGCAGGACCTGTGCTTGGTGTGATCAGAAAAAGTGCTTCCAACTTGAGCAGCTTACCTGAAAAGCGTAAGTGGGATAGCTGGGCTGGTGTGATTGACTATGTTGACTCAGAAAAGGGATAGGAAGGACAATGGCCACATCAAGGATACACAAAACTCAGCAGGAAAGGACTATCTGCTAGTGTTAATTAATTAACTCTTTTGGGTTAATTATAACACATATTTTAACTTGAAGTCTGCTTTGATTTTCCGTTTCCTTATCTGCAAAATGGGGATGATAATCCTTGTAATACCTGTCTCATAGGATTGTTGCAAAACTCAAATGAAATAACGCATGAAAAAGACTTTATAAACTTTAAAATGCCATATAAATGCCAGCTGTGAGCATTACTGTTATGACACAGGGCATATAGATGCCACCCATACGTAGAAACATACACATATGTGAGTATATATGTATATATGTATACATACATATATTTCAATACAGATGGAAGAAATGTGTTATCTCCCTAGCAATAGGTGATTGGTCTGGTGGATTCTGTAGTGGTGGTCAGTTGGCCTGATGCCTGATGGATTCTAGAATCGCTGGGGTGGTCAGTTGGGCTGGGCTCTGTTGAAGGACGAAACTGGGGGAGGGGGCGCTGCTCAGTCTAGCAAGTGCTGTAGATCAGAGGGGTGGGAGAAGGTTGTTATCCTAGGAGCATTGGAGACTACAGCTGTGTGTGGGGGGGGTGTTTGGGTTTGTTCAGGGACTTGCAAAGGCTGGAGTAGGGAGAAAAATGCCCTAAGTTGTAACCTGTGAGGTTGGAAGATGAACTTGGTGAGTGGAAGGACCAGAGATCTCTCAGACTCGAGTTTGATGAGATGTCCAGATGGGAGGAGGGAGGTTCCTTCAAAGTTCAGGTTAGTCTGGGGGAGAGCGGGTAGAGCTCACCTAGATTTTGGTTAGGCATGGGTGAAGGAGGGAGAGTTCTCACAGTTCAAGCCAAACTTGGTAGAAGGTCAACTAACAGCTCTGATTGAGTCAGGGCAGGAGGAAGTAAGAGTGGTCTCAAGGCTAGGTTGAGATGCAGGAGGATCAGAAGTATTTCTCCAAGGCTCTTCTTGGGCACTGAATGGGTGCAACCAGCAGTTTCCCATGGCTCAGGAGCAAGGGGCATCTGGCTCTTCACAGTTGAGTTAAGAAGACTTGTTGATTTAAAGACCTGACAGACTTGGAAAGATAGAGGGGTGAGAACCCAAGCTTGGTCTTGGCATTTTTGAACTGAACACTGCAGTGGCTGCCCAGGCAGGAATAATTATTCTTCAGGGGGCTTAAGACTTGATGTCCAGTATATAAGGCAGGGTCCAGGACAAGGTAGCTCATGCCTGCCTACAACCTAAATAAGCAGGGAGCTGGAGATGATGTGTGCCCTGCCTGGGTTACAGAGACAGGGGTCATCTGCGAGGATCAGAGCAGAGACACTAGAGGTTCCAGGCTTTGAGCAGCTGTCACAGCAATCGACTGACCCCTTCTACCAGGTCCGTTTCAATTTTGTTTTCCTTTTCCTCTTTTTTTTTCCCTTGGGGGTTAGGAGAGAGTGAGATGTGAGGGGAGCAGACACTTTCTGTATTGCTGAAGGGACTTGGACAGGTCTGACCTTCTCCTCTCCCCACCTTATTATGTATCTTTTCCAGCATCAAGAGTTATGTTCTAAATGAAGTGAGGACACATTAGGTGTCATTTCCAAATGTTATGTTGATTTCACTCCAATACTTTATCAGAATTTAATATCCCCATTCATAGAGTTCTCACTTATAAAAGTAATTAAGGAGTGAAACATGTAGAGAGACATGTGAGGGTGGGGAGGGCAGTGTAGATGTGTGATGTCATAAGAAGGAACTCTTCATGTGAAGGGATTTCTCCAGGCCAATCCACAAGCAACCTGAAGTCTCAGAGCAGAGGTACTTAAGCATTTTTGTGCCATGGAACCCCATGGTCATCTGGTGAAGCCAGAATTATGTTTTTAAACAACCGAAGGAAATGACAAATGGCAAATTTCAATTAGAGGTTAGTGGTAAGTAAAGATATAGGGTATCTTTTTCCTCCACCCAAGTTCTCTGATATCTATCTGCAGACCCAAGTGAAAAACTCCTGTCTCAGAAGATTTCCTTCCAGCTCCAAGAATGTAAGTGACTTGGCCAAGGTCATAGAGCCTATATTAGAGGCAAGAGTTGAACCCAGGCTTTTCCGACTCCAAACTAGTTATTTATCCATGACACTGCAGTTACCTTATAGAAACCTACTAGCAACTTAGAAGTTTGTTCTGGTTGCTCTAAAGGGCGGCTCACTCATAAAAAGATGCATGAGAATAACCCTGAATGTAAGCATCCAGGAAGTGCTTGTGGAAACTGGAATTGACATTTCAGGGACTTCTTAAGAGGGAATACATCAAATGATTCAATGCAATTCTGTGTAATGGGCCTCAGCAGTGGACAGAACACCGGGCCTTGAGGAAGAAAGATGTGAGTTCAATTTCAGCTGCTGTGTGACCTTGGACAAGTCATTTCATCTCTACCTGCCTCATTTTTCTCCCTGTAAAATGGGTAATAATAGAACCTACTTACAGAGTTGTGAGAATCTGTGCAGCACTTTGCTGTTACATAAATGGTAGGAACTATGCAGTTAAGCCAATGTGATTTTTCCCTCCCACAGGGAAACAAAGTCTTGGATTGCTGGATTCCTAGCAAGACACTTGACTCTGGACACAAGTGGAAAGGCTGAATCACAGTGGCATTTGGACTGACTGGAGCCTGAGAGCATCCCGAGTTGGGTTGTATCCACTTGGAAAGGGCTCAATGGCTCCCCTGCTTTTCCAACTTCACCTTTTCACAGAATCTCAGGCTTGGAAGGGACCTCAGAGACCATCAAGTCAAACCATACTGCATCAAGAATCCCCTCTACCACAATCTCCAATTCAGCCTTGACTTCAAAGACCTTCGATGACGGGGAAGCCACTCCCTCTCAAGGCCCTCTCTTCTGTTTTGAGACAGCCCTCCACAGAGCTGAAAGTGGTCATTCTGCAACTGCTACCCATTGCTCCTAATTCTGCCTTCTCTCCCCCAGGGTCAAGGAGTCCCTCGTATTCCACCCACATGAGTCCTTCCAATACCCGAAGATAGATAGCATGTTTACCCCAAATCTTTTCTTTGTTGGGCGAAATATTCCCAAGTTCCTTCAAATGATCCTCTTATGGCATGGTCTCAAAGGCTCTCACCATAGAAGTTACCCTTCTATGTCACCCTCTAGCTTATCAATATTCTTCTTAAACTCCTGTCTCAGAAGTTCTCCTTCTTAAAATATGATGGCTATTTGCTGTTCACAATGATGTGGGCTGTGTCTTCCCCTCCCTAGTTCTGGACACTACCTTTTTTCCAGTCGTAGTTCACTTGGGGCATTATTGGTCATGTGGCATCTACTTTCTTAATACTCTAAGCACAGAGTCTAACACAATTGATGGGACTTTCGATTTTTCTCATGGTCATCCGTCTTCCTAGACTGGGAACAGAACTTGAAAGCAATCCCTTGAAAGTCCCAGAATTTTGTAAAGATGGTGAGAAACATTGCTTCCTGGTACCCCTGCTGGGTGAAGGAGCTGGGGGAGTGGGCTCCAGGAAAGGCTGGTTTCTCAAAGTTATTGTCGCTCAGGCTCAAAGTTTCCTCTTGAGGAAGACTGTTCTAGTTTGCTGTCTGCATTTCCCTTTTGTGTAGCACTTTTATGCAGCACTTTTGGACATATGAACTGAAGAAGACAGTGACAGACAGAACCACAAGACATATTGCTGTTTTCTCTTTAAGTTTTCCTAGATCAGGCTGGAAAAGGGACAAATTGTTCCTGAGCCCACAGATTAGGCTGGTGAGCTTGGGATCTTCTCAGGCTGCAACCCCCTTGGGAACTGTGGGACCACTGATGTGATTGCGAGGGCAGATTGGACACGGCTCTAGGTCCAATTCCACTGTCTCCTGAGTCATGTCTGGGACAATGAGGATGGTGCTTGGTGTTTGGCTTTCCAGCTCCCAGGGTCTATTTTCTGTAGGACTGGGCAGCTGATGGGTTGAGTGTGGGGAAAGGAATAGCCTGACCCAGCAATCTCCTACCTCCTATGGACTTCAAGGACGGGTGGGAGCTCAGCCTCTTATCAATAACCCTCTTATGTGCCTTGCAAGAAAATCTTCTGGAATCTTATTGGTGACCAAAGCCTAAACAAAAACTACTGATAGGCTATCACCTCAAAACAATCAGCTTTCTAAGCACTAATGAGGAAAGCTGTGAAGCTGAAGGTCCCTTTAATTCCTCTTAGGAACCCTATCATATCAAGCTCTTGAAGGCTTTCTGGTGCTATGGAAAGGCTGCAGCCCTGTAAGGGGAAGCTATGGCTGGGTCTATCTGTGAACCCTGCTGGTGCTACCTTTCAGTGTGTTGGGGAAATTCAGGCCCCATAACATCCCTGAAGTTGTAGTGGGAAAGGATGTATGTCCTGCTGGGGAAAACTGTTATACTGGAAAGCAGTCTTTGTTTTTCTGAGGGAACCAGTGACACTCAGCAAGAGCTGCCAGGGAAAGAAAACTATGGCACAAAGGGGCTCTTGAAAGGAGTGCCATTATGGAGAAGCAATCCCCAGCTTCCCCCATTTGCTGGATTCCCACCCAGGGCAGTACTGTAAGTCATAGAAACTACTCAGATCTCTGGAGGGTAAGGTGCCTGCTGAGGGTATATTGACTCTTCAGGCTTGGATGCAAGCTTTGTGCATGCCTTAATTTGCAAATAAAACTTTGATGTCTTGAGCCTTGTGAGCCTGAACACTTTCAAGGGGATTTGGGAGCTTGGGAAAAGTGGATAACCCTAATGTTATTGGGCTATCTAGCTGGAAGCACCAAGTCAAAAATAGGAACCCAGGTTCTTGGGATCTTGAAGTTTCTACACCACATGAGTTACATTATAATTCACTTTTCTCTCAATTCCTTAGAACAGTTATTTAAAACTCTAAGCACTGCCTCTATGGAGAATTAAGGTAAAGAATATTTGGGAAACTGGGTCTGGAAGGCCTAGGAATGATCTGAGTCCCTTGGCATTCTAAGACTGGATCCTAAGTGAGTGCCCAGAGGGAGATAGTAAAAGAAGAAGACAGGAGCTTTGGCATTTGAGGACCAGCTATGCCATGCCAACCAAGTCATTTCTTCACAAGGTCTGAAAGGCATGGGGGTAGGAATGAGAGAACTAAGTTATTCTGCTGAGTGATTAAGTGAATGGATTCTATCAGTCACCTATCACCACCTGATGGTCCCTTTCATCCTTTGCTCAATAAACCCATTCTCCAGATGGTTCAATGGAGGAATCCACCCCTCAGCTTACATGGAGCTACTGGATCTGGAAACATTTCCCTCAGACCCTCAGGGTGTGAAGAATGCACTTGCCAGTTCATGTATGGAGGAAAGTTTTTTAATCCTAACCCAGAAGTTCTAGGGTCTGTGTGTCTGCCATGAGGGCATCTCCAGCAGTCTTGTGGAGCTGTTGCTCTGGGTATCAAATTCACTCAAGGAGATACTAGAAAAAGTGTAAGTGCCTGAGGGAAAGGACTTTTTTGCCTTCGTAGCCTCACTCCATTGCGCACAACAGGTGATTAATAAATGCTTATGGAGTTGCTGAATGTAAGTGCTAAAATAACAGATACATGATTTTGGAGAGTATAGCCTGAAAAATGCTCCAAATCACTAATAATACAACAGTTAAAACTACTAAGGTTTTTGCTGCACACCTGTCAAATTGACAGATGATGAGAGTCAGCAATTGCTGGAGGGATTGCAGGAGGGTAGGCACACTGATATATTCTTGGCAAAGCTGTGAACAGGTCCATTTTGCAAAGAAATGTATAACTACATCCCCAAAGTCAATAGACTGCATATTCTTTGAAGTCAATAACATCACTACTTGGCAGACAAACCAGAGCTCAAAAACAGGAAAGGACCCTTATGCCTAAAAACACTGGCACTGTATGTTGTAGCAAAGGTTTGGAAACAAACTGACTGCCTATGAGATGGACTAAATAAACACTGGTGTGTAAACACAGTGGAATGTAACGATACAAGAAATGACAAACATAACAGAGTCACAGAATGTAGGAATTGATGCAGAGAGAAAAAGAAGAAACCAAATTATTTACACAATGACCACAACAATATAGAGGAAAATAACTTTAAAGGACTTAACAACTCTGATCAATGACTTCAGAACACTGATGATGAAACACGTCCTATCTCTTAGCAGAGAGAGAGCATGGACTCCAGGTGAAGTATGAGACACAGTCCTAGATAACTAATTTGTCAAGTGGGAGGGGAAAGGATGAGTTAGTGGGCAGCGAAAAAGGCATCATTAAACATTAAAGACAACAATTCAGAATGGGGCACAAAGCATTTTATTACAATCCTGTTTAACAATCTACATTTTAAAAATTGCACAAAATAAATTCTTGGATTCATATACAATCCTCTCTTTTCCATTTTTAATACTGCCATACTGGAGTTAATAATTTCTAAATTCATAATAAAAAGAAAAAAGTTATTTTTAAAAGGGTCCAGAAGAAAGGCATTGCTTCTATTTTGTGTGAATCAGACCACGTTTGCAGTGTCGTGTTCTTTTCTGGGCACATTTTAAGAGGAAATTTGGCAAGCTGGAGGGAGATCATCATAAAGAAATAACCAAATCATCCTAAAGGCACATTAATTCATGACTGGTAGGGCTGTGAATAGGTCCAATCATTCTAGAAATCAATCTGAAACCGTGAAATGACTAAACTGATTATACCCCTTAATGTAGCAATTCCACTAGATTTCTACATACAGCAAAATATTCACAGTAGAACTTTTTTGTAGCAGCAAAATAATGTATGCATTAAGTACCCACTGAATAGGGAATGACTGAATTAACTGTGACTTGTGAATGTAACGGTATTACTGTACCAGAAGAAATGGACATGAGGAATTTAGAGAAATGTGGAAAGGCCTGTATGAACAGATGAAGTAAAGAAGGAAGACCAAAATACACCATGAGCACAGCAATCTAACAGAAGATGACACTAAAATAACCCAGAACAAGTGAAACAATAAGTGAAGTTGGAACATGTCTCCTTCCCTTCGATGGAGCAGGTACTAGCAACTGGTTTGGCTACCTCATAAAAAGACTCTCAGATCTACTGATCTTGACCTAACCTCTCTCCTGACCCCCAGCCTTGAATCCCCAGCTCCACTGGACACCTCCGACTCAATGTGTGTAAAACACATCCTCATTTTGGAGGCTGCCACCACCCTTTTAGTCACACAGGTTCCTAAGTCAGGTGTCATCTACAACTCCTTTCTCTCTTACATCCCCCACCTTCCATCCAAGGAGTTGCCAAATCCTGTTGATTACACCCTTCCAAGCATTTTTCCTATCCATTTCCTTTTCCAACTTTTTGATTCTTGTTCTCTCTTGTAGGAGGGTGACTCTCAAAGGCTACACAGTTTACACATACATTATATTTACATAATACATTTATTTATATATACACAATATCACATTTATATAGTATATAAAATGCTATGTGTGTATGTGTGTAAAGTTTGGCACATGTTAGTTACAAAGAGAGAAAGTCTTCTTGTATGGGTACAGCAATGGACTCTGCTCCTGTCATCCGAGGACCAGCCTACTTTGAAAGGTTCATTGCAACCCTCTTTGAATGCAGCAATATCCATGTACATTTACTTATTGTAGTCATAGCCTGCCATGAAGGTCACCTGCTAAGTGTGGAGAGATGGTGCTCATCATCAGCTGATTCCTTCTAAGGAAAGGCATGGACATTTTAATAAGATAGAGCTCTATCTAGACACAGTGGAGGCATTCCAACCAGGCTTGGACTCAGTGAGCACAGAGCATAAGGACAAAGGGTCAGTCTGTCCAAGTTCTTCCCTCCACAATACTCCTTCCTGCACCTTCTACCTGAACAGTGGGAAAGCTCACAACCCTTCAGTGGAACAACACTGGGTACAGAAATGCTCTAGCACTTATTATGTGGCCCTGATCTCTACAACTCCTTTCAGTTCAAACAGTCTGTAAGTTAGTCAGCAAGCACTGATTAAGCATATTCTGTGGCTCAAACAACACCCTCCAGGCCATCAAGGAGCTGAGGGCTTTTTCTTAGTGGATGAAGAGACTCATTTCCTAAGACTTTTCTCTGCCAGGCTAGAGGTTGAAATGGTAACCCTCTGACATCCATTTGCATCTTCAAAATGACCTCACCCACGTGTCACCCCGAAGTTCTTTCGTGGTATAAAACCTGGGTTCTCGCTTGCAGGAGACAGCAGGATGGTATAGTTCTTAAACTGAAAGTGTCCAGTACTGTGCCCAAAGATGGACTTTACCAGCCATAAATAGAATCACAGCCAGGGGTGAGCATGGAAGCCAGAGGCCAGCCCTTCTTTCTTAGGATGTATACATCATCCCATCTAGCCCGTTCCCCAAAGGTCTCCCTTTATAATAAATCTCTCTCTATAACAAAAGGCTACTATTCCTCATTGGCTCTTTAAGCCTCAAGGCTATCACAGTATATTTTGCAGCCTTCTCTTTTTAAAGCTTATTTTCCTTTATCTCACACTAGTAACTTTACTTCTGGTTAAGCTTTTTCCAAACTGGCTTATCTTACATCCTCCAGGCCAGTCCACTCCAGGCCCAGATAACCAGTCAAGAGTCCCTGGAAGGCTAGCACCCCATTTCTAGCTATGGAAAGTTTGAGTGGAGAATGGAACCACGAACCCCAAGAAGCCCATAGCCTTCCTTAAGTGACTGAAGTTGTTACTGGGCTTCATACCTTTGAACTCTAAGCTGACTTTTCTTAACACAGGCCAGTCTTCTAGCTCGTGGCTCTCAGAGCGCTATACTAAAAACACCCCTGCCTGATAGGCTAAAAGCAGTGCCTGCTATCCTATCACCACCCTTCCTCTTGCCCTGGACTATCACTGAAAATAAGGGAGGTAACTGCCTGCCTTCCACCTGGGGCTACAATCATGGCAAGAGCCTTCTCAATACTCCATTAATAATGACTTTGGCCAATGAGTCAAAGGTCACACTGAGCACCCTTGAGCAAAGTAGAATTTTATTTTGGTTGTTTAAAAAAATATCAAAATATCAATAACAGTGAGTTGTACTAAAGGAATAAAAGAGATGTTTATTAGATAATAAAGGATATTTGTTCTGGAAACTGCTTCCTTCCTACAAGCAGCAATCCTGCCTCCTCTGCCAGAAGTAACCTCATGTCTCCAATCCTCACTGCTCACAAGAGATTCAATGGTGGAACACAGAACAGGTGGCTTACGGTACAGACAGTGTGTTTCAGAGGACCAGGAAGGCAGCCCCACAAGACCCCTGAGCCTGACAGACGAAGGATTCGACTGTGGGAGTGTGAAAAGGCCTCAGTCCTCTTGTGCAAAGTCAAAGGGCTGGAAATGCTTGCGGAACAAGCGAGCTAGGGCCTCCTCTTCTTCTCGGCTACGAGGGCACTGCCTCCAGTCAGACTTGTCAGGAATGTTGAGGATGGCCTTACTCGCCAAAACCTCCCTACAAAGGACAAGGCAGGTCAGAGCACCCTCAGCTAAGAGGCCCAGAGGCCATTGCCCCCAGGTAAGCTTTCTCCCTCCACCAACACTGGCTTCATGTTTGCCCACACTAGCCATTTCATCAACAAAAAGGACTATTTCTAAGGTTCTGGGCTGGGTTCCGAGGAGATGGCAGACATAAATCAGACCTGCTCCCTAGCCCTGAAAGGGGCTCCTGGTCTGCTGTGGGAGATAAGAGATGTATAAAAAAAAACCACAGCAGAAAACAGAATGTGATAAGTGCTTTCAAGAGGTATAAACAAGGTCCTGTGGATTCACAGGAGGACAAGTCACCTCCTGCTGAGGGGATAGATTTCATGGGGAACATCTGAGCTAGGCTGAGTGAGTAAGAAGAATGAGGGATGACTCTGGCCATATGTGATCCATAGGAAAAACACAGGCGTGAGAGTTCCAGTCCAGGCTCAGCTTGACCTTTCTGGCCCTCACTTTCTTCATCTGTACAATGTGGGGGCTGGACTAGGTCACCTCTAGGATCCCTGACAGCTCAAATACTGTATAGCTTTGTTGGTGGCAATGAGGAGGTCAGGGGAATAAAGAGCAGGTTTGGGAGGAAAAAGGATGAATCATTTTCAATAGTGATGTTGTGGCAGAGGCAAGAAAACCAGTTGAAAAAAGTCAAGAAGCCAATTGGAAAAGCAGGGCCAGAGTGGTAGACAGTGGAGCTCTCTATGGAAGAAGTCTGCAGAGGATTAAAGGGAAGGGTAAATAATCTAAAAGGATTAGCAGAAGTGATGGAGGAAGGGGGTTTGATACTTTCTTGACCAAATATTTCCTAACTTCCAGCTAGAGATGGCAATTTTCTGATGTTTGGATAGCGTTTAAAAATAGTACCATCATTTATAACCATGGAAGGTATAATCCATCTTGTCAGGACCCTGCAGACTAGGTGTCTGATGCTCTGTATGAACAGACAGACCAAATAGGTTAATGATCTAAGGGCGTAATGTCATCCAATCACTATTTGCTTCTCATTCACTCTGTATATACCTTTGCGTACGGTTAGGCCGAGCCTTCTGGAGAGCTCAGAGTTTTCACTGAAGAGTCACGGTAAAAATTCAGGGCTTGATGTCCTTTTCATCAAGTTCCCGCGATTATGATTCTTTCTGCTTCATCTCTGCCCTTTCTCCAAATTAGGGGCCATGTTATGCTGACCCCATTTCAGTAACTTCTCTGGCCCTGCAATCCTCAGGGCCACAACCTTAGTTCTCCAGCATCCCCTCTCATCTGCACTTCTCTAACAACCTCCCAGCTGGTTTTTGGCTGCCAATCTCTTCCCACAGGCCTGCTGAGATAACCTTGCCAAGTACAGGACAAACATGACATTGCCTGCCTCACAGGAGAAAATAGAAACTCCTCTGACTTTTAAACCAAGTTCTGCACAGTCTGACTCTGACCATCTCTCCAGCACATATGACCCCCTCACTACGCACCTGATGTTCCAGGTCAAGTGGCCACCTTGGGGTTCCCTGTACATGATGGTCTAGCTATGGCTTTTAGGCACTGACACAGGTTGTCCCGCTATCTCTGAAATGCTCTCGCTTTTCCTCTGCCTTTGGGAATCTCTAATTCCTACAAGGCTGAGCCTTTTCTGAGGCTGCTAGGGGGTGCCAAGCCTGGAGTCAAGAAGATCTGAGTTCAAATTCAACCTCAGACAATTACTAGCTATGTGACTCAAGGCTAGCTAACTTCACCTGTTTGTCTCAGTTTCCTCACCTGTAAAATGGGGACAATAATACCTCCCAGGGTTTTTATGAGGATCAGTGAGATAAGCACTTAACATAGCAGGTACATAACAAAAACTTGTTCCTTTGTCTTCCCCCTTTTCTAATAAGAAAACATTTTTGGTGTCTGTGCTCTTTCCTTCCTTGGTCACTTACTTCTCTGTTTACGTGCTGTGTCCCCAGTCAAATGTAAGAGACTACTGTTCATCTTGCCTTTGTATCCCAGAGGCTTATTAGCACAGGGCCTTATACTTAATAAATGCTTAAGGAATGGAAGTTAATGACTACTATTCTTTGATGTCTGTAGACCAGTATCATCACAATCATCATTGTCATTGGGATCCCTCACATTTACACACGGTGCTGTAAGGTTCTGCAAAGTGGCTGGTAGACAGTATTAACTCATTTGACACTCACAACTACCACGTGCATTTCCTCCATTTTACAGATGAGTAAAATGAGGACAAGAGAGATTAAAAGGCTTTTCTGGGGTCACACAGCTAGTGAACCCCATCTTTCCGATTCCAAGTCCCATTCTCAATGCACCAGCCCATGATGCCCAACCTTTAGCAGAAATCTTCAAAGCTGCAGTCTCTCCTTTCTCCGAACATCTATGACACCCACTGCTGCTACCACACAATTGGCACATTAGATAGGACAACTTATTACTGATTTATGGTTATAAAGTCCTTCATATAATTATTTCATTCCATAGAGAGAAAACTCCAAAGTACTCGCAGAGGCTTCAGCTCCTCCCAGACCCTCTTTCAAACAGTCTTTGCACATAGTCTCTCCTTATCAGCAGCCAGAGGCCGGTCTGAACGGTGGTATTCTAGCTCTAATCTCTGTTGGCCAGGATGGCCCTCACAAATGCCCCAAACTGTGCTCACTGGTTCTCTTTCCCTTTAGACTTACTTCCTTACTGGGGTCAAGGGCACTACCATCTCTGTGACACAAAGACCTACAACTTCAGTGTCATCCTCAACTCCTCCCTCTCTCCTGAGTCACTGCCCAATCTCCACTCCTATGGTCACAGACCCCTCATCACCTGTTCATTTATGTATTCCTGCAGTGAGTGCCAGACACATAAATGGGCTCGATAAAGTAGTGGTGAATAAATGAAGAAAAAAAAAGACAAACCTTCCAAAATGTAAAGGAAAACTCCTCTTAATTCTGTGGAAAAGCTTCTCTCCTGTGTCCAACTCCACATAAAAATATGGTGCTCCGGGCTGTGTAATCTATGACAAAGAGAGTTCTTGAAGTATGTGCAAAATGAGAGGCAGACCTGCACAGGGCTCTTGGAAGCTGAATCATGTTAGTCAACCAGGACAATTACTCTCCTGGTGATTGAGAAGCAGCCTGAGAGCGGGGTCCCCACTTCTCAGGCGCTCCCTCGGAGGTTCCAGTTCCAATGTGAGCACCAGGACTTTGTTCTGAACCTGTCTGTCACACAATCGTTTCTCTTGACAGCCCCAAGCTTCCTCAAGAAATCCAGGCCTGCACTGCCCATCTGCCTGCTGAACATCTCTATACAGGTGCCAGTGGGTCAGACAGTCAGAAAGCATTTATTAAGCACCTACTGTGTGCTAAGCTGGGAGACAGTACTAGGGATACACAAAAAGGGAATAGGCAGTTCCCACTCACAGGGAGCCTGCAGTCTAGTGAGGGAGGAGACAAGTCACCAGGTGTGGCCAAACAAGAAATAAATGAGATCAAGTCGGGGTCATATCAGAGGGGAGGCACTAAGCTTAAGAAGGACTTAAGCTCAGATCTGAAGGAAACCAGGATGGAGAAGACAGAGGACCCTGGGCCCAGGGGATGGCCAGAGAAAACACTCCCGGTTGGGAGATGTAGTGTCTTGCGTAGGGAATAGCTGGGAGACCAAGGTCACTGTTGTTGTTCAGTCATTTCAGTTATGTCTGACCCTTCATGACCCATTTGGGCTTTTCTTGGAAAAGATACTGGAGTGGTTTGCTGTTTCCCTCTCCTGCTCATTTTAGAGATGAGGAAACTGAGGCAAATAGGGTGAAGTGACATGACCAGGGTCATAGAGCTAATAAGTGTCTGAGGCCAGATTTGAACTCAGGAAGATGAGTCTTCTTGACTCTAGGCTTGATGCTCTGTGTACTATGGCACCCCCTAGCTGCTGCTACCAATGTCACTAGATGGAAGACTGTGGAAGGTTGGGCACAGTCCTTTCTGGTAAGAGGACTGGAAAGGTAAGTGTGGTCAGATTATAAAGGGTTTTAAGAACCAAAGAGAACATTTTCTATTTGATCTTGGACATAATATTTAGCCACTGGAGTTTACTGAATGGGTGGGTGAGTGATACAGTCAGGCATGCTTTTCTGGAAGATCAATTTGACAGCTGAATATCACCTTAAAATCTAAATTAGTTGGCAAGTTCCCTGTTCATCCACATAGTCTCTTCAGACTATTTCTTTCTGTGAAGAGGAGTCTGGTGAGAGGAGACTGGGGCAGTAAAGTGAAACTAGACCATAAGCCTTAACTGCTGGACTTGAACTCCAACTGCTGGAGGGATGAGCGGCAGAGCTCTGCTTCTGTGACACCAATCTGGCTGCTGAGTGAAGGATAGACTGGTGGGGAGTGAGGAGGAGATGGAAACCAGTTGGTTAGTGAGCAAAAGGAGAGAGGAAAGCCTGGCTTAGGGGAAGCAGAAAGGATGGATACAACAGATATCTTGGAAATGGAATCGATAGGACTTGGCAACTAATTGGATGTAGAGCTGGATGTGAAACAGGAAAAGATCCAAGGTCATACAAAGGCTGCGAGCCTCCTCTGCACTAGAGCGGTGAGATCTTAAAAAGAAATGGGCAGAAGATGGAAACAAGGGCAAGAACAGAGGAGGAACATAAGACCATGACCCAGTCCTATAAAATTAGTGTCAAGAGTGGAGGCTGCCTAGGAAAATTAAGAACAAGAATCAAGCCAACAACAATCAAATGAAGAACAATCAATCAAGAACAAATAAATTAAGAATGAACAATCAAGAGAAAAAGGAAGGGCATCGAGGACACAGTCACTGATGGCAGAGAGAAGGCAGGGAGGCAAACCTTGTATTTTCAGTCTTTGCTCGCAGAATGATCTTTGCATTAGAAATGGCAAGACAAACATGGCCAACAGGGAGGTGATGGAAAAGGGAAGAGAAAATACTCTTAATGAATCCTTGGGTGTTAGAAGAACGCACATGTGTGACTAGGCAGGTATCACCGATATTTAAATGATGATGGAAAATGGGAGAGGAACCATGGACCTGGAGAAGGGCATAATATGGTCTTAATTAAAAAAAAAGCGGGAACCAAGTTTGCAAATTCTACATTATCATGACTTTGATTCCTAGGAAAATTCTAGAATGTATCATTAAAAAGAGGGTCGACAAACATCTGGAAAAAGATGCCACTACAAAGAGCCAGCACATTTTCATCATAACATTTGAAGAACTGGGGCTATTTTAGCTTGGAGAAGAAAAGATTTGGGGGCATAGGAGGGATCGGAACAGGACATCCAGGATAGTTGTTTTTTTTTTTTTAAATTAAAAGAATGCCACGTGGAAGAGGGACTATATCTGGTCTGCTTTGTTCCAGAGGGCAAAAGCAGAAGCAATAGGTGAAAGTTACTCAGAGGTAACTTGAGGCTTGATGTCAGAAAACCCTTTCTAACAATGAGAGCTGTCCACAAGTGGGATGGACTGTCTTGGGGAGAGGTTGTATGATCACATGCTGGGTATGTTTTAATAAGAATTCCTTTGGGTCACGGGTTGGACTTGATGCCCCTGTGGTCCCTTCTAACTTCTGAAATTCTGTGATACATTCTACCTCCACCACTCCCAGAATAAGTCCTGTGTTTTTCTGCTCTTGTATTCATGCTGTTTCCTACACCTGGAATGTTCTCTTTGCTATCTCTCCTACTTCACTGCAGTGGTACCACTTGTTGCAGTGCTTTCAGACCTGCTTCTGCACTCCTCCTGCTTCTCAAAGAATATTCAGGGCAAAAGGGAACCCACACACAGAGTATCTCCTAAGCACATAAAGGGAGAGGGGCCTTGGGACTTACCTGTTGGAGATCTGAGTGTTCTGGGATTTCTAGCAGCTCAATTTGCTGCTCCTGGGCCTGGACAATGAAGGCCTCCTTGATGTCCTCAGTGGTGCAGCAGCTGAGAGGTACAGGAACAGCCTGGGTAGGGAGGGCAGATGTCACTGACTCTGGTCCCAGAAAGGAGGCCAGTGACAAACACATCACAGGGGTGAGGAAACACCCCTCAGAATATGTTCTCCTCATCCCAGAGTGTACACACTCTACGTACTCTCTGTTAAGACTTAAACTCATGAGATAAAACCCTGAATGTGGGAGCTGAAGTAAGGTTTGAAGTGGGGAGAGGCTCAGACGAGGCCTGACCATCGCCAAGACTGCTTGCTCCTGTGTAATCTTTGTGGCAGAGTCAGGCCGATTTGATACTTAACAAATTGGCCAAAAGAAAACTACCACATCACAAGAAGTGTCTTACTTCCCCAAGCAGATTGTGCCTCCATGAGGGCAAAGGCCATGCCTTTATCTGGTATTTCCCTCAACATCTTGCCTTGCTCAGTAACATCTCGGGTAGGTCCACAGAATGTCAACAAGCTAAGCTGGCTTAGTCACCTAAGTTCTAAGCCCCCATTGGATGACTTCTTACCTTCTTAGTTGGCTTACACTGGTCCCCACATGAATTATTGCTCTCCTCTGACCCAATTTGAATCATTCTTCTCCATGCTCAGCCCAAGCTACACCTCTTTCTTAAATTCTGACTGTTCTAGTCCATATAGATACTGTCTTTCCGAGGTACTCCCATAATATTTTTATTGGCTGTATTATTCTATATTTAGCCCTTAACACATACTGTTTATGATATCTGTCCTACTGTTACTTCATAATTGCTGACTTTTTAATACATGTGATCCTCTTCTCCTCCAAAGAGTGTGAGCCAAAAGGGTAGACTGTCTCTTTTCTTTCTCCACTAAAGCACTACATGTTTCTCTGCAACTACCATAGACACAACAGAACGCTGCCAACAAGGCAGAAGCCCAGAAAGCACTGGCTATCTTCAACAGGGCACCCACCCCAGGGATAAATGAATGCATTTGAATCTTGGGTTCCAGGCATATCTGGGATTCCCTCTTAATTGTTGGACCGTATGTCCCCCCACCTGTAGCTGGAGGTGATGACTCCTATAATTCCTCTCAAAGAGAACGTATCGCTGCCCTCTGCTCTTAAAGAGCTCTCTCACTGCAAACTTGTACTTTTCTACTTCTTCCACCACCTCTCTTGAAAGATCAACCACTGATTGGTAGTGTCCAATGGGCAAGATCAGGACATGATCATCACATAATCCGCCTTTGGCCAGGGCGAGGTAGCACTGGGAAGGAAGGACAAAAACAGCAGAGTTAGGATGTCAGTTCTGTACTGGGAATCCTTGTTCTTCTACAGAGGCTATTGAAGAGACTGGTTGAAAAGACCATCCCTGAGGAAACAAGAAGGCCAGTCATCTCTCAGAGATTTAAAATTCTGACTACAGGTGTCTGCTCTAGATCAGAAATCAGAGCCACTCTTTGAGAAATGAACTGCTGAAAAAAACTAAAGAGAAGTTTAGCAGGAATTATGATTAGATTAATGCCTTGCACAATGTACCTTAACAAGCTCAAAACAGATGTAGGCTATGAAAATAACAGGAATAGTGAGCATTTCTATGTTTTAAGATTTGCGAAGTATTTGACATATGTTCTATCATTTGGTCAAAATGACTATCAAGGGTCATATAAAATGATTAGAAGAGGTTATCTATGACTTGGATAGAAACAGAAATAACAGAAACAAAGAAGATCATAAAAGATAGACAACTCTGACCATATAAAATAGATAAGAACTCCTGAAATATAACTATAAAATCATAGAAAGTCACAATGTCTGTAAAAAATTGAAGGGAGAAGGAACTCACATGTGTGCCAATGCTGACTACCAAATGCTTTTCCACTTCAGGACTGGCAAGACAGAACCAGCAGGGCCCCAGAGGCTGAGCTTCATGTGGAAAAAACAACAGCAAAAATAACTGTTATGATGGTCCAAACACTAGAGTAACTCATTATCCTGTACTCGTCAGTCCAGTCTGATCTCAGGTCACTCCACAGTAGAGGTATCACTTCCATTCTGCTGTGGCCTACACGAGGCATGGAGCCCAGGACTTTATTTTCAAAAGGTTTTGTTGTTGGAGAAGGCTGGTATTCAAAGAAAAGGCAAGATTTTCACTGCATGCCTCAAGTTTCCTTATATCTAAATGTAAAATGAGAAGGCTGGACCAGAGAACTTGAAGGTCTCTTCCACCTTTGGTAATGACTTTCCTTTTCCATCTTCATATAACACTCTGTTGTGTAACACTGCTTCCCTTATGTATCACAGCCATGAGCTACTACCTTATTACTCAGTACTTACGCGGCTTCCGGGGTTGCTTGGGTGAAACACCCTTGCTGTCTCTCCCTGTGGACTGACGTTTCTTTCCTTGCTTTTTGCTCAAATCAAAGAAAAATTGAGAGGCTGGTTCTTCCTGTGAAGGTCAAAAACCATTAAAAAAGATATTCCTCAGTAGAGCTCTAGAACTAAAGTTGGGCCTGACATTCACAAAGATATTGCTGCCTTCCTTCTCTTTTGTCCTGCCCTCTCTGCTTTTTCTAGCTACAGCAGCGACTTGTCTGCTCCTCCAGGATCCTGCTGTACACACCTCAGCCCTTCTGCCATGGCTCCCAACTTAACTCCTTGATCCCACCTTCAGTGGTCTGTCACATGTTACCACATACCTGCAATTCCCCTTCACCACTCCACTCCCTAAATCTCTACCTCCTGAAATCCTATCTGAAATCTGTTGCTCTCTCATCCTTCAATCCTGTATCAAATGGTGAGGGGGCCCCTCTTCTTGCCAGGCCCAACCGATCTACATGTATAGGTGATCTATTATACCTCATCTTCTCCAGAAGATTACCTACATTGTCATCCCACTCTATCACTTCTTTTCAATCTCTCCTCCTCTGGCTGCTTCCTTACTGCATAAAAATATTCCCGTATCTCCCCTATCCTCAAAAAATACTTCACTTGATCCCCACTAGCTTTTGTCTCATATAGCACCTTGGGGAGACTACCTATAATCAAGACATCTACTTCCTTTCCTCTACCTCTCTTGTTTTAATTCTCTAAAGCCTGGTTTCTGACTTCAGAATTTAACTAAAATGGCTATCTCCAAAGTTATTAATAATTTCTTAATTGCCAAATCTAATGGGCCTTTTACAAGCCTCATCTTTCAAGACTTCTCTGCAACCTCAATAACCTCCTATGGCTCACTATCATCTCCAAGACTAAGTTCTGTTTGGCATCTAAAGTGTTTCAAAATTTAGTTTTCACTCCTCCCTTTCTAATCTTACATCTTACTCTCCCCAGCCTCCACTGCTCTGTTCTACCACAAATTTCAAGATCCAGTGATTCTGGTGCCCTGATTTTTTTTCCTATTACAAGATACTCCAACTCCAGACTATGCATTTTCACTTACTGGCCCCCATCCCTGGAGGGCTCCAACTCCTAGCTTTCTTCAAATCTCAGCTAAAGTTCCTACTTCTACAGAAAGCCTTTTCCAATTCCCTTTAATATTAGTGCCTCCCTCCCATAAAATATCTCCAGTCTGTCTTATCTATATCTCCCTTGCATGCTGTCTCTCCCATTAGACTAAGAGCTCCCTGAGAGCAGGCACTGTCTTCTGTCTAGCGCTAAGCACATTGACTGGCACAAAGCAGGTGCTTAATAGATGCTTCTTGACTATTCGTTCTCCAAAGCCTAATTCAGATGCCACAAAACATTCTCTGATCCTCCTCTCTAGTCCCAAACATGAGAATACCATCTCTCTCCCATGAAATCTCATACCAAGTGTTGAAACATTTCTATGCAGTTGCCATACTCTACTTTGTATTACGGTGGTATGCTTCTTACCTTTCCTACTAAATTCTAGGTTCTCTGAAAGCAAGGACCACATCTCATTCATGTTTCTATTTCTTTCACAACCAAACAGTTGAATGTCTCCATGGACATAAATATCAGCATTTGGCATAGGTAATGCTAAAGATGGTCTCACTATGGGTTTAAAATCTCTCCTAGAGAGTCCCCATAGGAGCCATTCTTGCCCATTCTCCCCACCTGAGAATGTTGCCCAAAGGAGAATACCTGTGAAGCCAGGCCTTGTTTTCCTGACAATGCTTCCTTCCCAGATTTTCTGTATGGGTTTTCAGTGACATCTGGCGGCTGCTTCACTAGCTCTGTCACATCCATCAGATTCAGTGGGAGTATACTGAATGCATAGAGGTACTTTGAAAAAAACAACAATAAAATAGCATCAAAGAACTTAATACTTAACCTAATCTAACACGTTATAATTTCTTTATGAAAAACTACCATAGAGAGGTAATAGCATTAATTTTTTTTTAAAAAACAGCAAGTATAACAAATCATCAAAGCTAAACAATGTAATCATATTATTTATGGAAGGAGGAAAAAAGAAGGGAAAGAAGGAAGGTGGAAAATATCCTACTTAGAATGTCGACTCTGGATTGCTATATTTTATATTTTTTTGTCACTGTTTTTGTTTCTTCTTTCTTTTACCTAAAATGCTGACTAATCTGCCTGTTGTTAAACTCTGCAAAACTTCCCCAAGATATGAGAAAATATGGTCATCTTTCAAGATTTGCAAAGTGCTTCCCATACATTATCTTGCTTGATCACATGGAAGGAGTTCGACAGAAGCGGAGTGACATTTCAGTAAAGTTAGATTGTTTCTATTAATTTTCCTCTAGAACTTCAGCCACCGTTCCAAACATAAAAAAAAATAAAATAAAATTCTACACATGAAAATCTACAGGATTACATATGGCTTTTTGAATATTAATTTTAGGAGAGAATCAACTTAGCCTTAAGTATATGATTTTTAGAAGGTGACATTCTGAAGCATGGTAATAACTACTTCAAGGGTTCTGTCATTCACCCCTTGCACTGATATATATTATAACTTCTTCACTCCTAAGATGTTGTGGTTAAAAATGTAACATCTGGTGGTCGATCTTTGGTGGGTAATCTATTATCACTAATAACATTACTAATAACACTAGAGCAGGCCACTACTCCTTGACCTGGAATGCAAGTCTCCTCGGACCTGCCTCGAAGGGTTCTTTACATTCCTTTCAGGCTCAGCTCCAATACCAACTCCTGCTTGAGGATCTGCTGGTGCTCCCCAACCCCTGAAACTTGCTAGCTATGCCTTTTACTTACTCACATGTGCACAATCTGTTTTACCCAGGAGAATGGGAGAGAGAGAAATGAAGAGCTAAGACTAAAAACCCCATCCTTTTAACACCAACATTTTCCCACTCTGCAAGGCTACAAATCATGAATCATCATCTTTTTAGAAGAATCAAAATCATGGATGACCCAAAGAACAATGGAGAGACACATGAGTATGCAAAGTTGGCTACACAGAACCAGGAGAATATTGTACACAATAACAGCAACACTGTGTGATGATCAACTGATGACAGACTCAGCTCTTCGCAGCAACACCATGATGTGAGACAATTCCAAAAGATGCATGAGGGAAAGTACTATCCACTTCCAGAGAAAGAACTAGAGCCTAAATGCAGATCAAAGCATACTATTTTCTCTCTGTTCTTCTTTCTCGTGGTTTTTCTCTTTTGTTCTGATCTTTCTTTCACAACATGACTAATGTGCAAATATGTTTAACATGACTGTACATGTATAGCCCATATCAAATTGCATGCTATCTTGGGGAGGCAGGAAGCAAAAATTCAGAACTCAAAATTTTATAAAAGTGAACGTTGAAAACTATCATTACATGAAACTGGAAAAAATAAAATACTAGTAGGTGGAAAAAATAAAAATAACGACATCCAAAAGAGTATCAATGAAATAAAGACACCAAAGACTAGTTCTAGGAAAATAAGCTGGTGCTCTCTGAAAGTCATAAAAAAATGGAGACAAGCCACACAGGATGAGAAGGCATGGATTGTAATATGTAACTGGAAGGACTGTACCACACCAGTGCGTCTTTGGCTTCACTGAAGACAGAAGAATCACACTCCACAGCCAAAAACCCTTGAACCTATGGTGTCCGAGGACTCGCACTTATAAAGTGGTTTATTAAGCACGTTTCTCATTATCACTTTGGGTAAATGTCATCCTCATTTTACAGAGATGTCTGAGGCTCAGACAAGGTAGATGACTTGTTTATGGGTCATAGCCTGTCACCAGGAACTGGACTCTGTCTTGAAGCCAGGGTTCTTTTCCCTTATACCTTAATATATCTTAGAAAACTTCTAACACATTCCCTTCTGGCTGAGTCCTCTGATTCAGACTATAAAGATAGGGATGGTGGATTAAAGCAACCTCCATCAACTGAATTCCCAGGAAGACTTCACAAAGTCTCCCACATTCCTTATTTTCATTTCTATACTAGGGAAAAAAAACAAATGCTCCCCAGGGGTTCTAGCTCTCACCTTGGTCTTTAAGAATGGGTTCCCGAGCCTAGGCCTGAGGTTGAAATCTCACCAGCTTCCTGTTTTTATGCAGATCAAGAGTCAAGAATGGCTTTTCCATCGTAAAACACAATAAAACTTTTATTTAAAAAATGGAAATATCATCCTTAGTAATACAAAAAAAAAAAGTATGGCTAGATTTGGCCTACAGACCATAACTTTGCCAACCCCTGCTCTAGCTGACTGAAATATGAAAACTGGAGTTCCCAAGATTTTGCAATCCAAGCTCTTCCATTACACACTCCATATCACCCACTGCATGGAAGTGTGTACATGCATAAGATCACCATGAAATGGGTACCTTTGCTTCATTTGGCCACCTTTTATCAAATCCTTTCTTACCATCTTTTTCTTTACATGTGTATGCATTAGACACAGAATCTCAAACCTGAGATGCTATGTCTAATGTATATAATGGCATCAGCACAGGACAACAGCAGCAGTAATGACATGCTAACAAATGAATTTGGGAACCACAGCTAGGCTGTCTGAAGGGCAGAGTACTTCTGGCTTTTACATTCACATTTTTCACTCCAGGAAATTAGTCAGGACTCACTGAAGCTGTCAGGAACCTTGCTGACCAAGACAATGCTACTGGTGAGAACAGATGATCAACTCCCAGCATTTCTCTAAGGACAGCATCTGGATGCTGCTGTCCTGCATGTGGGCATCTGTCTGGAGGACAACCCATCAGGCATAATACCGGTGATTCCATATTTACCTTTCTCTTCTCTGGGTTTCCAACATTTGCCAGCGCTATGAATCGGGTAACATGCTGAGCAGTTTGCTGGAGGACTGAGTGGTTTCTATAACAGATTTGAAAGAAAAGAAAATGCTAACCACCTCTGTATACCACTTATCAGAATTTTGTAAATGATTTCTATCAGTGAGTTCTCTTTTCCTCTTATGGTGTAAGGGTCTAAGATCTGAGTTCTTTAAAGGCATATGAATAATAATCGCTAATATTTATATAATGCTTTCAAGGTGTGCAAGTTGTAGTAATGTAGATTCAATACATATAATAACCCTGTAAAATAGGTGCTATTATTATTTCCACTTTATATATGAGATTAAGTGATTTGCCCAGGGTTACATGGATAGAACATTATGTTGAGGCAGCAGTTGAAACCAGGATATCCTGACTACAATTCTAGGACTGTCTTCAGTACGGTACCTAGCAGCTACTATCATTATTTCCGCCAGTGAAATTGAATTGTCCGTAGGTCATGAAAGCAAAGGTCTCCTTCTAAAGACACGACATGAAATCCTTTGTTACTTCCAACGTGCCCCAAGACAATAAGCAGCCCCTGCTGCCACAGGACTACATGTGCTACTTTTCCTCACAATACCCTCAGTGCATTCTACCAATACACGATCTGACCATGCTCTGGCTGTGAGCTGATATGTAAGACTAATTTGGAATAACTGTCACTCTCTCAGCAAGCCCTCTTTTTCAAATCCTTTCCTAAAATCTTTTCTGGGTTTCAGATCTTCTCTGAGGTCTCTTTCTAAACCAGGAATTGGCTAATTCTGGCCCTTCACCTGTTTTTGTATAACAGAGATAAGAATGTTCTTTCACATTTTAAAATACAATACAATCTTATTTTAAAATGTAAAAATAATTCTGAGCTCCTGGACTTTACAAAAGCAGGTATGGTTTTTTTATTTCTGTTCTTCCCTTTTCCAGGGAAGTCAGAAGACCCAAAGGCACTTTGAGCTGAACCGGGGTTCTTCCCTGGTGAACTATAGTAGTCATAAAGTTAAACGGTCAGCAGAAGAACCAGAAACTCTTACTGTTTCAATTCACTGCCTGTTTCTGATCTTACTTTCTATCATAACCTGTTCCTCCCCATAGATAATGCTTATATTTGGATAAAGACCAAAAAACAACTTTCTTGAAAAGAAGAAGCATCTGAAAAAGTGATTTTAGTGTGGGACAAAGGAAAATTGGAAATAATACAGTCAACCTCACTTCTCTGCTAATGGATCATAGCTCTGATGTTCTGTAAGGGGGAAGCAATTCCAAGCTAAAGTAAATCCTACACTGAGCTAAAAGAATTCATATTCATTGGACATGGAAAAGGGAAGCAGGGAACAGATTGTCTAACTGGGCAGTCTCCTAGTAATCCTAAAATAAATTTTCACAATGTAGCTTTATTATTTGAAATGAAACATATATATAAAACAAAATTCAAAGCCAAATAAAATGTACGTTATCCAAACTTGAGCTTTTTCATTAGTGACGCATAACTTTAGTTAGAATATTTCACAGAGAAGTTATTGGTATTGTCCTTTCCCCTGTTGTCTTCCATATTGAAATCTTCAGATATGCTCCTGAAGTTACTATTAATGATGTGAGTTTCCAAGAGCATATAAAAGGGCCACAGTCTGACCTGGAAAACTTTAGTCAAGGTCTTGAGAGTAAGTAAACGTAATTATAAAAGCTGTAACTGTGTATGGCTTTACTCCAAGCTCTACAGCAGGGTTCTTAACTGAAGTCCACAAATCACCAAGGGCTCTCGGGATAAATTCCAGGAGGGGTGGGTGGTGGAGGGGATGGGGGGGTGTCAATGAACCTGGATAGCAAGTAAATTACATCACTATTTTCACTCAGCTCTAAATGAAATTTAGTTTTTCCTTCAATTAAAGAAGTAACATTATCCTAAGTAGGGTCTACAGGCTTTACTTGACTACTAAAAGAGGCATACCACACACACACACACACACACACACACACACACACACACAATCAGAAATCTCTGTTGTAGAAGTTTAATCGCCAGGCAGAAACTATGAAATTATATACCCTGAGTGGAATACTGCACATATTGTCAGACTGGTTGATGTGCTGTTTAATTTTATGGTTGAACTACTTTCTCCCTTCTCATCTTTAAAAAAATTCTGTTACAAGGTGTGGTTCAATGGGCAAGGGAAGAGGGTAAGGTATATTCAGAAATGAAGGTGGTATAAAACAAAACACTAATTTTTTTCAAAAGAAAAATGATACCTACCGATAAGGAAGTCTCTCATAATAAGTCTTTTCCAAGGCAGCAAAGTGATACCTGGGCTTCAAGTCCATGGCAAGAAGAGATATCAAAGAGGAGCCACTTTTCTTGGTATCCACATCTCCCTGTAAAAGAAAAATAACATCCTCTGTGACAGACCTTAGTGATTCTGAGAAAAATGCAAACATGTTGACAGGTATATGCCTGAATGTATGATATAAATATATTGTGTTAAGTGTCTATACTTGGAGTAATCATACAAGTCTGAATAACCAAAGAACTGGGTCATATCTGGATCACAAATCAGAATGGTTTTTGAAGGCAGTCCCATGTCAATCTCTGCACACAAAAAAAATCATTAAAAGCAAAAGTGGAAGGTAAATTAGCTCCCGCTAAATAATGTGGTATGCTGGCATAATTTTCTTTTAAAGGGCTAAGCACAGATATCATTACATGGGTGACAAACTGATTTGGGATATGATTTGGTCAATGCAAAATCAAGTCAAATTCTCAGGTGCCAGATGTTTTTGGAATAATTTGTATGGAATATTCACAGAAGAATTCATAAGCCTGGGAAGCAGGGGGGAGGGACAAGTACTAAATTGAGCGGGGCAGGACAGAGTGGTAGGGGTAGAGGAGGTCTAAGGACCTGCGTTCAAGTCTATGATGTGCTACTTGGTGCTCTTGGACAAAGCAATCCCTTTGTGTCCGTTTTCTTCTCTTTAAGATGTGAGTGATAATATTTTTTCTGCCTTCTTCATAGAGTTGCTAATGATCAAGTGATACACTGTGAAAGTACTTTAAAATCAATTAACTGCCACATAAATGGAACATGGTATTATGTGTGGACCTCAAAGACCAGAATGCCCCTTAATTAACCTTTATGGGAACAATCATCTCCAAGCTTTCAAGAATCCTTACTGCACCTATGTAATTTCAATTTATACCACGTCTGAGTACATGAAAGTCTGTGCCTTTCTACATACAGTCTATCTTCAATTGTCTTTTTTCAAACTTTTGGGGTGGGGCTCTTAGTTTTATTATTCCAAGATTTTGTGAACAAATCCACTTTATGTTGATGGTACTTTGCACAATTTTATCCACCTTATTAATATTTCCTGTCTTCCTCTTTGCAGACTGAAGAAATCTCCTTTTCGGCATGTTCATTCCTACACATGAGCACCCTCAGATCACCCTCTCAGCACCTCTCTGACCATTCCTGGTACCTTCACTGGCTCTTCCCCAGCTCCAAGTCATTCCCTAGGATGTGTAGAAACCAATTCCAATGTAGAGAGGCTTCTAGGTTTAGTGATATCATGGGTTTGTACAAGGGGAAGAGAAAGCATTGGCTTGTTTTCAGTTTATGATGTTGAGGAAGTCAAGGACACTGTAGCCTACTGCTGATATATTCAGGCATAGTCTACAGTAATTTCTTAGTGCCATTACTGATACTTATGAATACCCTTTTATGTAAAGATTTTGAATGATTTTCTCCTGAAGTACTCCTGTGCCACTACTTGTCTTCCTGATGCCTCACTGTGGTACACAGCTGGCCTCTCAATAGCTTTGCTATCCAAGAAGCTCTGACCTGTCCTAGACAGGGTACAAAGGCTTCAAGTACAGGTTCAGGCATTCTCATCTGTCACCTACAGGTGAGACTACATAAGAACAGGGGCCCATCATCAGATGGCTGGCTGAAAGGCAAAGAAGTTTTCAGCCCCAGCAATTCAACAAGACTATCGTCTAGAGTGCATAAAGGGCCTGCAATTTGCATCAGTGGAAGGAGTACCTATATTGAAAAAATTACAGGTCCTTGAGTTATGGGAGTACCTTATAATTCCCCATAGTGAAGACAATTTTTTGACCAATTCTTCCCTGTTGGTTTAGCATTCCATTCCTTGTAAGATCTGCTATTGGCACTCTGGGGATTTCACCTATATGCATTCTTTGAGATCATTTATAATAATATTAAATGAGAACTGTCCAAGTAAAGACCTCTAGGGAACTCCACAAATAAGAGGGTGACACTCCTTGTGCTTCCTAAAAAATGTCCAGGAAGGGTCGAGTTAACTAAAATATGTTACAACCTGGAATATGCAACATGGATCACAGAAAGCACATTACTAATCAGAGGACAATTTGCTTTTGGAAATCTCGACTAGACAAAAAAAAAAGCTGTATACTGGGAGAGTCAAAGTTTCATATTCAGTCCTTTTTTTCTGTTCTTCTTTGCACAGGGCAAACATTTATACTTGTTGATGTCTGTCAATAAGACCTATCATCATAAGGAAGTCTTTTAAAAATCCCAACTGGAAAAGAAGTACTCACAGACGCATTTCCAAAGTTCCCCACACCCTTGGGCCATAGGGATGTCAGCAAGATATCAACACCTTTAAACTGTGATGTGGACTGTAAAGTCGCCTTCAGCAAGTATACATCCTTGGAGGTAAAACTGTAAGGTGGGGCAGGCTCAGCCAAAGACTCTGTGCCACTGAGGTACGCAATCTGCAGGCCTGAGGCCCCAGTGAAAACACCTTTTCTACCTACATGGGGAAAAAAAGATTGTTTTAGATAATGTTATAACAAAAGCAAGATTACTAGACTGAATGGCTCACATACCACAAGCACCTGCATGTGGCTGTGAATCTTGTGTCAAGGCTGTTATACAATCATACAAAATGTCAAGTTAAGTGTTTTTTTAAGAAAAAAGGGGGGGCCTCTCCTCCTCTAGAAAATATCAGACAAACTAAGTCTGAGAGAATAACAGATCTAAGGGGACCCCAAGTGCATAGGTAAGAAAGCAGTAAATAAAAAAATTTAACAGCAGATGAAGCCAGGGATCATTAAAGATGTACTACTCAATTAGGCAGAGAGAAGAATCCAAGCCAGTAAGGGAGTAGAAGCGGAGCAGAACCACAAAGAAACTATACTTCTCTGGGAAGCTAGGGCACAACCTGGGTTGGGAAGGAATTGGCTTTGGAGAGTTGGAGAGAGACAATAGGGCTTATCTTTTTTTTAAAAAATATTTTTAAGAAGTATCTCTTACAGCAGATTCTAAATACAGTCTATGGACCTATAATTATACTATAAAAAGACTGGTTTGAACATGTTGCTATCACTGGATAACTAATAAGAAGGCGACAGGGAGAAAAGAGAAGTCTATGTTGACAAGGCCACAACCCTTCACAGATAATGGGAAAAGGCAGAAAATGACCTATGCCATCACACTTACAAGATGAACTATTTTGAGTTTATAGCCATAAATTCCCCATCAAACAATATGGTTATTTGCATGTTTCACTATCACTTCCTTAGCCCTTTTGAAGAAGACTCAGACTGCTGTGTTATTACCCCTAAGTCTTATAAAGATGGAAAAGTAGTCAGGCCTTCCAAGCAGTCCCTGGATCTCTGTCCAAATTCTAGAAAAGGAAGGAAGACTAGAAGACATGGGTAAGAGTCAACAGACAGAGATATTAACAAGAAAGGGAAACAACAACATAAATGGGAAAGAATAACAAATGTAACAGCCAAGGTTGGCCCCAAAGAAGAGCTGTGAGAAGATACTTCCCTCCCTTCTCTGAGAGTGAAGAGTTCTGGCTATGAAACTCCAGAGACAATGTCAAACTTCATCAATGTGTTGGCTACTCTGGCTGAGCAGTTTTAAAAATCTTTCCTATTCTTTGTTACAGGAAGACAAAGGGGGAGGATACACTGGGAAATGCAAGAGGAGAAAAAATAAAGTTTATTGTAAACATTATAAAAGTGGAAGATCATATACTAGGTATGGCTTTTCTTTACCTACAATTATAACTTGTGCCATTTCATTTAATGGATCTGGGCTCTTACTGATGGGAATTCTGCAATGCTGTTCACTGCAAGTTTTCCAGGCCTTGGTCTCTTGAGTGACTACAACAGTTCTGAGCCTTTTTTCTAAAGTTCAGTAAAACTTTACTATTCTTTTAGAATTTAGATTTGTAGTAACTACAACAAATGTCTCAATACCTATGTAGGCTGTTTCTTCTGTTAGGCCCCAAATGGGTGATGCAGTGTAATAAACTCGACGCTCAATTAACTGCTTTCTGGACCTATGTTCTTCCTCCCTCTAGTTTCCACATGAGACCTGAGTCAGAATTTGAAAGATTTTTCAACAAAGATGGGTGCCAGAGAGAAGGGACAAAGGGAAAGCTTACTCTAGGACTGGGAGACATGAGCTAAAATAAGATATGGAGATGGGTGAGGGCAAGATCAGAACAGAAGTAGTTCAGATGAAGGAGAATGGGCTACAGAAGAAGATAAGGCTAGAAAGACTGACTGAAGCCAGACTGTAATGGACCTAAATTGACAGGATCAAGAATCAGAACTTTATTCTGTTGTTTCTTGTCAGCCATTTCAGTCAGGTTTGCCGTTTCATCACCCCATCTGGGGTTTTCTTGGTAGAGATGCTGGAGCAGTTTGCCATTTCCTTCTCCAGCTCATTTGACAGATGAGAAAACTGAGCAAACAGGGTGAAGTGACTTGCTCCAGGTCACCCAACTAGTATGTGTCCGAGGCTGCATTTGAACTCAGGTCTTCTCAGTTCCAGGCCTGGTGCTCTATCCACTATGCCAACTAGCTGCCCCACTTTATTTTGTAGGCAAGGGGAAATGCTACTCAAGATTTCTTGACAGGTAGGACAATCAAAACAGTTTGTTGGGAAGACTATTTGGGCACTGCTGTGAAGGACTGAATGGATGTGGGAAAAGCATTTAGGAATCTACTATAACAGGTTAGGTGGAAAAAAAAAAGACAGTATGAACAAAGGTGGGCACAGGGGGAGCTGAAAGGTGGGGAGAGATACAAGAAATATCAATGAGGCAGAATATAAAGTACCTGGCAACTTTTTGGAGGTGTGGAAGGGAAGGAAGCACAAAGATAAAAGAGCTTAGGTTCCCTAGGAAGATAGTAAGGCCATCAACAGAAAGAGTTCTTTTTAGAGGAAGGGAGAGACTGTGGGAGAAAGATCACTGAGTGGAGTTTTTGGTCTTTAGTTCAGAAAGGTTATGATGCTAACTAAAGCAGACCCCAGTGAACTAAAAAGGCTTAAGTTTGGACCTAGCAACAAACTGTGTGACTATTATCCAACAGACCAGGCTACGTTAGGATAGAGATGTTCCTCACCCAGGCCTTGGTCACTAGGTAAATCAATTTTTTTTAACCAACAGCCAACTCAGGAAATTGACAATTATGGCATGGAAAGGGTTGTGATTTGCCTTGGTATCTTGAAAAAATCTGATTATTTCATGTTTAGCCATGAGTTCTACTAAGCATTCTTCACAGGTCCCTCATTTAATGCTCAATTCATGCATCACTCACTTAGCCTTATTCAAAAACCAAATTCTATTATTACTCTGAAGTCTTTCACCTTTCATTAGAATCAGTTAGGAGCCCCAAATATCCTGCCACAGCTACTACGACTGTCCCTGAGAATACTTTTACCATGGAGGACTGGGCTATTACTCTCAGTTGAACTAAAATAACTAGGCTGAGAATTGCCCTACAAATTTCTTAAACTACAAAAAATATATGAAATGAGGAGGGATTAAAATGAGAACTTAAAGGCAGGAACTCAAGAAAGGACTCCATCCAATGGTGCTCACCCCACACCTTCCCAGTGGGCTGAGAGCAACACTGTATTAGGCTGGGTGCAGGACTAATTGTAATTTAAACTGGATTCCATACACATATGAATTTATATGAAGCACAATTGTTTGGCAAATGGCTTCTGTATGACCAGATAAACAGAAATGAGCTCCAGACAGTAATTCTTAAGGGAATACATGATGAAAGGAAATTCTAAAACTTCATAGCAAAACCAAACATCAGTAAAAAAAAAAAAGACCATTGGATATAAATAAAATAGATCAGATTGAAAAAGCAGAAGTTAGAAATAGCATGGGAAACTGGAAAAGACCATTTAAATTCTCCAATTTTTGTTTACTGTTTTAGATGAATAAATGAGTTCGCTATATGCTATAAATAACCAAATTGACTACAAAGAACTTATGAAGGAAGATACTATCTGTATTTAAAGAAAGAACTAATGAATAGAATGTGTTTACATATAAGGCCATGTTAGCAGAGAAAAGGAAAAAAGGAGGAAGGCTATGGCTTTAAGGTCATGGTTTTTGGCAGAGAAATCACTCTTATTCTCTTGTGTGACAGAAGGGGCTGCCATAGGCCCATTTTATCAAACTACATTCCCACAGAGCCCAGAACCCTTCTCTGATCCATACCTAGATAAGTAATGTTTTCAGCTAGTTCACATCCATCAACATCTGGAAAGTATTTGACAGCTTCCTGGTCATTAGCACCTAGCACGTAAGTTTGAATAGGTGCTTTGGAGAGGAAAAGAGAAGAGAAACATCATATAATTACCCGATGTGCTTCTGAGCATGAGAAAATTTTTCTATGCATGTGTAACAGTTTTAGCAAAAACAAAAAATCTGCATCAGGACCCCATTAGCAGCCCTATGTGATATACAAACTCCTTTCAGGATATATCCTGTGCCCAACATTCAATACCTGGACTTAGCATACAGGCTTCTTAAAAAATGCTTATGGATTGTCACTAAATATTGTTGGACAATGGAGGTAACCAATTAAAAATGGATGCTGTAAATGACATAATAAAAAGGACTAAAACTGGAAGAAAGAAGAGTCTCGGAAGACTTTATTTGTCCAATTTTACAATGTATTTGTACAATGTATTCTCTGGGACAGACTCTAGAGAGAGAGGTTCATACTACAAAATCCACAACCAATCTGTGACTTGAGCATTTTCCCTCCTAATATACAGGATGTAGTAGTAGAATATAAGCACCTTGAGGGAAGGGGCTGTTTCATTTTGTATGTAGCTGGCACATAGTAGGCTCTTAATGAATGCCTGTTGAGTTGGAGGAAATCTTTAAGCAACAATACATGGGTAAAACATGACAGGACCACAAATCCTTGGTACTTTGATACTTATGCTTCAAAGTAGTAGTTTCCATACCTTTCTTGATTCCTGTTTTGTATTCCTCCCATTCAGTACTTGGTGTAGAACCAAAGAAGTCACCTACACACAACAGCAGCTAAAATGAGATTTTAAAGCAGACAAATATAACACAAACATGGTCAATAGAGAATCTTCATATTTAACATCTGCCAAACAATAAAAATTGGGTTATCCTTAACCAGTCTGCAAAATCTGAGCAACAGTTCTGTGACTGAGTTCTAACTCTGTGCACGTTTTGTGGAATCTAAATCACGAATGTAAACTATTCAGAGCCTTAATAAGCACAAATCTATACTGCCTTCTATCACCTAAGTAGCTACCAATTCAAATGGGAGAAGATATTCTCAAACAAGATATTCTCCAAGTATCAGGCCTATTGCTTCTTCATGGCACTTAACTATCTCTGCTCTCTTTCCTTAAAGATACAGTCACAGAAACACACTAAAAAAAATCAAGCTATAATCATTCAAATCTCCAGTACCCTAAAATTTTTGTTGACTATCCAAATGGTTCCAGGTTGTATGGATTAGATCACCTAAATCACATACAATTACAAAGCAATAAACACTAAGGAAAACTATAAGGCATCTCTCAGGCCAATCTCGATTTTCCTATATCTAAGTCACACCCAATAGCAATTGATGTATCCAGAAACTTTTCTGTATTAGTTCTCAAAAGTAGTCATAAAACATTTAATTTGGATAAGTTATTTCCAAACAAAAGTATCTTGGAGAAGAGGTGACTGACTGTATCAAAGGCTGCAGAGTTCAGGAAGGATGAGGATTACGAAAGGTCCATGAGATTTGACAATTAAGAGATAACAATAAGAAAAAATTAAGAGAGAACTGGAAAATGCTGTTTCACTTGAAATGATGAGATTGGAAGCTAAACAGAAGATTTAGAAGGGAAAGGAGAATAAGAGAAGTGCTGACTATAGATAGCTTTCTAAATTAGTTTAGGAGAATGGATAGCAAGGATGGACAGACCAAGTAAGGATTTTTTAAAGATGGAGAGACATGTGTGTGACTATAGGCAGCTCAGAAGCAGCTAGGAGATTATGCTATTTTATCCTACCTACTAAACTGTCAACTCCTTGAAAGCAGACAACTTATCTTTTTAATTTTTGTATCCCTTCACAATACTCTGCTCAGAAAAGTACTGTGTTTGTTAAATGTAAGTGAAGTAACGTGTCAGAATTAAAACATCATTTGTTTCTACCCAACAGTCTTTTGTTGAGTTGAGTCAATATACTTACTATCTTTGAAGACAGTTCATTCATTATTCAGTCATGCCTAGGTTATTAATATATCTTCCTCTCCATTAACCCTAGCCTATTAACTGTAACTTGACAAACATTTATCAACAAAAAAAAATGGTTCCCAGACTCAAGGGTATTTTATAATCTACTAGAGGGAGGTTATAACATATGAACAGATAAATAATTACAAATCAGGAATGACTTCATGTAAGAGTTACCACCTGAGAGGTGATTTGAAAGGAGCTATAAGGTAGAGTTGAGACAGGAGGCATTCCTGACATATGAAAATACTCATGCAAAGGCATGGAGGTAGGACATGAGGAAATGTCCTGAACAATTAACAAACTAGTTTAAGTAGAAAGGAGAGTTTGATAGGAAATAACATGGAAAAAAAGACTGAAAACTAGGTAAGATCAGGCTATGGATGGCTTTAAATGCCAGGTTGAGGACTTTATATTTTATCCAAGAAGCAATGGGAAAACAATGAAGACTGTTTAGTAGTTGGGCAACATGGCCACATCTGTATTTTAGGAATATTAATTTGGAAACTGGGCATCGACGAATGCCCGACACCCTATACCAAAATAACACAATCTGGCTATAAAGGCTGATACTATAAACAAACTAGGGGAGCAAGGAATAGTTTATTTGTGAGACTTCTGGAGAATAGAGGAATTTATGACCAAACAAGAGATGGAGAACATTATGAAATGGGAAGCAGAAAAACAGGAAAGAATTTTTACAACTAGTATCTGTGATAAAGGCCCCATTTCTAAAATATATAGAGAACTGAGTCAAACTTAGAAGAATACAAGCCATTCCCCAGTTTGACAAAAGGTCAAAGGATATGAACAGGTAGTTTTCAGAGGAAGAAATTAAAGCTATCTATAGTCATATGAAAAAATGCTTTAAATCACTATTAGAGATGCGAATCAAAACAACACTGAGGTAACACATCATGCCTATCAGATTGGCTAACATGACAAAAACAGGAAAATATTCATCTTGGAGAAGATGTGGGAGAGTTGGAACACTAATTCATTGTCGGTGGAGCTGTGAGCTGATCCAACCATGCTGGAGGGCAGTTTGGAACTAGGGTCGAAGGGCTACAAAAATGTGCATACCCTTTGACCCAAGCCAATAGTGCTTCTAGGACTGTATCCCCAAGAGATCATAAAATGGGAAAAGGTCCCACATGTACAAAAATATTTATAGCAGCTCTTTTTGTGGTGGCCAAGAATTGGAAATGGAGGGGATGCCCATCAGTTGGGGAATGGCTGAACAAGCTGTGGTATAGGAATGCAATGGAATACTGTTGTGCTATAAGAAATGATGAACAGGTGGACTTCAAAAAACCTGGAAAAACTTATATGAACTGATGCTGAGTAAAGTGAAGATCCAGGAGAACATTATACACAGCAACAACCAGTGTGCAAGGACTGTTTCTGATAGACTTAGCTCTTCACAGCAATGAAAGGACCTAAAACATTCCCAAAGGACTCTTGAGGCATAATGCCATCCACATCCAGAGAAATTATGGAGTTGGAACTTCAGAATGAAGCAGACTATTTTCTCCTTTGTTATGTTTTTCTCATGGTTTCTCCTATTTGTTTTAATTCTTCTCTGCAAAATGACTAATGTGAAAATGTGTTTAATAGGAATGCATGTGCTGAACCTATATAAGATTGCATGCTGTCTTATGGAGGGAGGCAGAAGGAAGGGGAAAAATTTGAAACTTATAGAAGTGATTGTTGAAAACTGAAAACAAATAAAAGTAAAAAATTTGGGGAAAAAAGGGAGTATTAGTTTAGCAGCTCTGCAGGAGATGGATCACAGAGAGATCAGAATTTGGAGACTATGCAATAATCCTGGAGAGAAGTGATGAGAGCCTGAAGCAAGGTGGTAGTTATGTGAAAGGAAGGAAAGGGATGGACACAGAAATAGTGCCAACAAGACTTGGCAATTTCTTCAATAAGAGGAATCACAGAGACAGAAGAGTGGATGAATGACTCTGAGGTTCTGAAGGATGCTAATATCCTCAACAGAAACTGGGAAATTTATGGGATAAGGAAAGAAATGAATTTGATATTCCAATGGGATATCTGAGGAAAGATATCCAAGAGGCAGGTGGTGCTGTGGGACTGGAGCTTAGGAGGTACACGTTTGAGTTGTTTGCACAAAGATGATAATTCAAGCAACAAGAGCTGATGAGATCATCAAAGGAAAGTGCAGAGAGAGAAGAGGACCTGGATACACCCTTAATGGTCCTTCAAAACCCAGCTCAAAAATCACCTTCTCCAAGGTAAGTATCTTTGCTAATCATATTCCACTCTAATCTGTCTTCTGCTATGGCAGCCAAGTGATTCAGTGGATAGAGGACTGTCCCAAAGTTAAGAAGCTAAGCCTCATGTACTTACTAGCTGCATGCTAGTTGTCTGCTTTGTTTCCTCATCAATAAAATGGAGATAGTAGCAGCACCTATCTCTCAAGGATGTTGTAAAGACCAAATGAGATTCTCTTTTAAAGTGCTTTGCAAGCTTAAACACTGTCTAAATGCTATTATTATGTTATTATGGTTCCTCATGACTATTAGATGGCATATGACTATCTTGAAAATGTTGGGGTGGGGGGGCTTATATGCGAACTTAATGGGCCTACTTGTCATTTCTCACACGAGATATTCTATCTTCTGTCCCCATACCTTTGTGCAGATTGTCTCCTGTCCCTGGATGGCCTGCCCTCCTCACTGATAGTCTTGGGATGCTTATTTCCTTCCAAAATTCGGCTTAAATACTACTTCCAAGAGACCCTTCCTGACTCCCTGATCACAGTACTACTTACCTTCTCTCAAACTACTCTTTCATCCTATCTTTTACATTAACTTGTCTGTGTGCAGGTTGCATTTCCTCCTCTCCCCCTTCCCTCCTGTCCCAGCTCCCAACGTGAGCTCCTTGAGTACCGTGACTGTGACATTTTTATCTTTGTATCTCTCCTGCCTAGCACAGAGCAGATGATAAATTTTGTGGAGCTGAATCTATGAAACAGACGGAACGTCTATGTTCTCAGCCCTACTCAACAATCCAACCCTAATTGAACATATTACACTCACATCCCTAACTGTACTTCTCTCCTGGAGGCACCATCGATTCCATTTCCTGACCCCTAATCCAAAACTGCCAAAGGAAGCCTATGGCTGTGCCATGTGGCAAAGATGCGGCTGGGACCGCGTTACCTATTTTGGACATGGTATTCAACCCGTACCTAGCCTGGGGCTGGGCTTACCGCAGATAATCACCACCACATGTTGGGGTCATTATTAAATTAGCAACCCAAGACATTTTGTCTCAGGATGTTTTCTGTGACAAGTGCATTAGTTTTCAATATGAAAGGAAACCTCTTACATCGAAGTTTCCACTTTTCTTCTGAATCGCTCGGACTCTGTTGAATAAAACATCAAACTTTCCTTCCACATCACCACAAGCCAACCTGGAAGCAAGAGACAGACCTTAAGTTAACTTGGTGCAGACCAGGGGGATCGTCGGAGATGGGCTCCCCACTGCGCCTGCTGGGCGTATGTCCCGGGGGTGCCGCTGTCAGCTCCGCCAGGGGCCTTTCCAGCTCCCCTTCCTCCCCCCAGAACTCCACGCGAGTCTTCCCCAGTAAGGCTGGGGAGCTCAGGGCCCGGACCCTGGCCTCCGTGGAGGCCCGTGTGAACGCGCCCCGAACCACCGCCTTCCTCCAAACTCATTCGCCCTAAGGACGCGGCAGCCCCCGATTAACCGCTGTAGGAAGAAGGGGGGTCCCGACAAGACGGGCCTGAGGAAGGGGTGGGGCACAGGGAGCTCCGAGATGAGGGGAGGGCCGGGTAGGGGTGTAAATGGGTCTGGGGACAGGCAGATGGAGCGGAAGGCGCGGGCCAACGATGGATGAAGGAAGCGTGGGGGTGACGAAGGAGGCCGAGGGGAAGCGGGCTGCGGGCCGGGCGCGGCCAGCGCTGCCTAGGTCTCCCACCCTTAGGCGCCCGACCCTAATTCCCACTTCCTAGCTGCCCTCCGCAAGGGTTTCCGGTTCCGGGTCACTCACAGACGCAGTGGCTTCTGAGCCATTCGGCCCGGTGGGCTCGAGCGAAGGAGAGAGCGACCAAGAGAGCGAGCGGAGTTCTCACACCTCGGCCCAGGGCGCAAGCGCCGAGAGGAAGCCTTGGCCCCGCCCCTCCGGGAGCCTGCGCACCTGATGTAATACGGAGCGTGCGGAGGGACAAAAGTCTTCGCCTTCGGGCATCCCACCACGCCCCGCGCCCCTTTGTGCTAGGGGGGTAGCCACCTCCCCAAACGCCTCCTCCCGCCTGGGGTCCCTGCCTTGCCCAGCGTTCACCCCGCAGAGGGCCCCGAGAAGTGCCCAGTGGCATAATGATGCATCACAGAAGGTCATGGGTCGGCATTTATTATTTAAGATCAAGAACAGGTTATGAAGGGGGTGGGGGGCGGAGGGAAGAGGGAAGAAGGGAGGAGACACCGAGACGAGAGCCGCTCATCTGTGTCTGCTCCAGACGGGGTTGATCCTGATTTCTGAGCCTTGCTCCAGGGCACACGACGAAGCACACGATAAATGGGGTCTCAGGGGGTCCAGGTTTGGAAAAACACCGGGGGTGGCCAGAGTTACACATCCAACGGGGGGAGGGGGGGAGAGAAGGGAGGGAAGGGAGGTCTGGGGTTCTCCTTGGATCGGCAGCACAGCTTCCTTTTAGGAACTGAAGCATCGTGATAAGTTCCATCCCACTTATTTCAGCTCTTAGAAAACATTCTTGCAAAGTCTTTGTGCTAAAGAAGTCTTTCATCGTCTTTCTAACTTCTTGTACTTTGCTTCTGCAGGAAAAACAACACCTTAATTAACACATACTTTTTGGCAGCACTGGTTTGAAATGTAATCCAACCATTTATGGGCAGTTTAAAGTGAAGGACCATCTATAGAGTTGCAAGTTTAGAGCCCATTCTAAGATTTTTAGACCTCCCCCACGTGCCCTACCCTGACCAGTCACCAGTACAGGTGCAAAGAGCTGAAGAAAGTCTATTCAACACGAAAGCTGACCTTCACAACTTCCATGTGAGGAGCCATGCCTCAGGACATTCAGCTACCTAACAGCAACCTTTGAACATCAAGACACTTGTCACCTGTCTCGTTCCTTCTTCACTTTTCTTCCTTCAAAATTTTGGTCCTTATAGTTAACCATTTCCGCTTTACCTTCTCCAGTCCAAGTCCCTTGCCACCTATACAGCACTGTATCACTATGGTTCATCCTCTTCCAAACCCCAATCCTAGAATATCTCTTTCATCCAACCTTCTTTGTTCCTAAATTCAATAAATGAAGTCATGCAACTTGAATCCATAATTTATGTTATGTAATTTCAACAGGGGTCCTCACTACTCCATGTTAATTCTTTTATTCTTCCGATTAACTCTTATAACAACTTACCTTACTGTTTGCATCTTTTCTCTCTTTGCATATCATCTGCAACAACAACCCTTTTCTTTCCTTATCAGCAGAGGACCTAACTAAATACTTCTGTGAAAAAACTGTGGCAGTTCCCCCATCCCTCATTCCAGATCACCTTAAAACCTTTAAAGATGAGATGGCCCTTTTCCCTGCAAGTATCAGCCTCTCTTCATAGACTTCAGGAACTTTATCCCGGTGAGCATCCCCTAGCCTTCCCAAATGCTGAAATCTCTCCTTATCCATTGTCTAATTAACCACTTAAAAATAGGCCCATTTCTATCCTTAAAAAAATAAAAAATGCATCTCCAATGCCCTCAAACTATTGTCTTATATTTCCCCTCAATTTCATGCCAAACTCCTAGGGAAAAATAAAAAATAAAATTATTTACATATGTTACCTTCCACTTATCTCTTTGCAATCTGACTTCCAACCTTAACACAGCTCTCTAAATGCCATCAATCTCTGAGATAACTAGACCTCAGTGTTGATTGTTCCTAGCATTTGACCCCACTGACTCTCCTACCCCACCCTCCCCTTCCTCCTAGATTCTTCCTGTCCTGGGTTTTTACTTCACTGCTCTTGCCTGCCTTTTTAAGTCTCCTTTACAGGATCATCACCTTGGTCCTACGTGTGTGGTGTGAGAGTTCTACCCTGGACACCCTTCTGTTGCTACACTTTCTTTTGGTGGTCTCAATCACATCAAATGGATTTAACTATCATCTTTACACAGACAAACTCCAGACCTATATATCTAACTCCTTATCACCCATCGACTCTTGTACAGCTCCAAATGAATGTCCTATAGGCATCTCAAACTCAATATATCCCAAACAAAATTCAATACCTTTTCTTCTCTGAATGTCCCTCAACCCACCTTCCTGGGCACTGCTTTCCTTCAGGTGTGGGTACCACCATCCTTCCAGTCACTATGATTTGCAACCATGGAGTCATCCTTCATTCTGCTTCTCATGAGAGCTCACATCCATTTCATTCTATTCACTCACAGAGCTATACCCAAGCTCAAACCTTCATCACTTAGACTTCTGCATTAGATTACAAATTCATCTCCCTGCCTCTGTCTCTTCTTCTAGTTACCAAATGGACATTCCTAATGACACAGGTTTGACCACATCATTCCCCTGATCCAAGAAGCTATAGTGGCTCCCTCTTTTTTGTAACAGACTATAACTTCCTCAGTTTTTATAATCAGGTTTCCAGGTTTATAGCAAATTACTCTTCTTCACAAATCTAAATTTAAGCCAAACTGATCTCTTTGTTTTTTCCTATGTAAGACATTTTATCTCCCATAACCACACCTTTGGACAGGTTGTACCCCATATCTGGCATACTCTCCTTCACTTCTGACTCATAAATTCTCTATTTTCTTTCAAAGTTCAGCTTAAATTCTACTTTCTATAGGATGACTGTCCTGATGTTCTCAGTTGCTCATTTTCCTCTTACCCAATTATTCTGAATACATTTTATTTTTGATATTCTGCGTATATATTCTAATAGAATGTAAACTTCCTACAGGGTAAGAATCGTCTTCATTTTGTCTTTGTATCCCCAGTGCCCAGTACATCTGTCCCCAGGGATGTGCTTGAAAAGTATTAGTACATGCTCCCTCTCCAAGCAAGTCACTAAATGACATAATTACCTAGTTTCTTTGAATATGCGTCCAATTTGTAAGCTGCCTGCTCAAGAGCTGCTACTTGCTCCTCAATTAAAGTGATCTGATCCAGATAAGGCTGAAGTGCTGCATCTAAAAACAAAATAGACCTTTTAGCCTACAGAGAGACAGACATCATCCTCAATACAGACACATCTCCACAAGTTTGTCCAGACTGATCTCTCCTTGCTGCATTCTTAATAAAAAACAAAATAAAAAGCCCTCTAATAGCTGTGAGAACATCCCTTTACATGGGTATACAGAACTCCCTAAAAGATAAGAAAAGGGATACCAACTATGATGCTGGTTATAGGTGGGAGTCCTACAGAGACTAGCAGGAAAGAAATGGTTCTGTGCAAAAGGAGTAACATTTGGAGTTAGAAGGTTTGGGTTAAGGTTTTTGCTATGAATTAGCCATAAGACCATGGGCAAGTAATTCAACAGTTTTATCATCAGCAAAAACAGAAAACAATACTACGCCTAGGACCATTCCTCCCCATTAGTAATGATGTCATGAGGTCTCTATAGCCTCTGGTGTAAGACATCATAGGAGAGAGAATCTAAATACTAGAAAGAATATTTTCTAGGTGGTAAGCGTGTGAAAAGTCATCAAGTTCTGCTTTGGTCTTGGTGAAACATACTATATATTGGAAGGGGAACTGTATTTGGAATCAAGACCCAGGTCTAGCTCAAAATTCTGTTATTTACTTTGTGTGATCTGGGTATTCTTTTAGCCTGAATGTCAATTTCCACACAGGAAAAATAGAGAGATTAATGCTGCGAAAAGAGCATTCTCTCTTCTGCCCTCCCCCACCCCATCCTAACTCAGTTTATGTTTTCATAACTACACTGTGAGCTCCAGATCTGGGATTGGCACAGAGCAAGCCCCAACTGCTACTGAGTGAGAAAATAAATACTTACATTTCTGGTTTAAATCCTTTAAGTTTCTACTTATGTTTACTGCAATATCTTTCATTTCTAGATACTTCAAGCTAGTCAGTTTGTTCATATTTTCCAGAAGTTTATAGTCTTCACTGGTGGCTTTAAAACAAAGAAAAGATGGTGAAACTTTGGACATCACACTTTAGGAAAGAAATTGAGGTGGAGGATAAATACTGGTCATGTGACAATTTCACCCCTTCCGCCCCCCCCAGCCCAGGCCTGGTGGGGGATGGGCTACTGGTGGACCAAGGGGGTGGGGGTGGGGCGTTCCCGACAGAAGTGGTCAAGGGCGGGGTCCGGTTCCACGTTTGCCTAAAGATGCCCAATACTTGGAGTGCGGTGGGCCAGCCTCACCAGTCAGCTCGCCCGTCAGGTACGTGGCCATTTTGGAGAACATGTCCTGGCACAGCCCCGTGATGTCCGCCTCCGCGGGCTCCGTGGCCTCCTCGGCCGTCTCCACCACGGCATCGTCTAGGCCGGGAAAGGGAGAAAGGGGAAGGATGGCGGGAAGGGCAGGGATGGCGGAGGAGGGGGGAGGACGAAGAGTCGGAGAAAGAGATAAGGGGAGGGGGCCGTCGGGGTCGACCCCGCCCCCTCTGCTTCCTTCCTGCTCGCCCCGCCCCGCCACCTCAGCTCAGATCAGCCCCGCCCCATCCCGCCTCCAACCCCTCCCCCCGCTCCTTCCCGAAGATCAGGGGGCGGGGGTCGCTCCTTCCCCAAGGCCTACCCTTCTTTTACCTCGTCCCAGTCCCTCTCGCTGGGCGGCAGGGACGCCCTCGGCTGTGGCCGCCATGCCTGAGCCTTCTCAGGCCCCGTAAGCGGGCGACAGGCCTTCCGGGGACTGCGCGCATGCGCCGGAGGGCAGCGGCGCCTCACCACTTGCCCCCGCCCGACCCTTTTGTAGTTTCTAGGAGTCGCCCTTCCCTTTCTGGCCCCACCTCTCGGGGCCGAAGCTCTCGGCCTTGCTCCGCATAGCCAGCCTTCATGGCTTCTCTCGGGGCCCCGCCCCTCCCAGCCTCTCTCTCCGGCCCTGTTTCCGTTCTCGGCCCCGCCTCTTAAGGCTCTCTTCCGGACGCCTTTTCCGGTCCCCTTCCCTCGCCCCGCCCTCGCGGTCTTCACTCAGTACCCTTCTCTTCCGGTTCTCTTTGTTTCCCCGCTGCCTGTGTCTCTCCTTCCATCTCTCCCACTCCTTCATCCCGCTTTCTTCTCTGTGCCGGTTGATTGATTGGTGGATTACCACCGTCTTAACCCTTAACCTCAGCTGTTGACCATGCCCACCTATTGGACGCTTTCTTTCCCTGGCCTCAGACACGTTGCTTTTTCCTGGTTCTGCCCAGGTCAACAGCATTTATTAAGCGCCTGCTACACATAGCTGCAACAACAGTCGCCTCTGTCCAGGAGCTCATTATAAAGAGGGAGAAAACAGGCAAACCGCAAATAAACCATAGACTGGATAAACTGGAGGTCATGTGGGGGAGGGTGACTGGTAGGAGGCTTAAAGCAAGCTGCCCACCCTTCTCAGTTTTCCTGGCAATATAACTTTCCATGGTCCTGGTGGGCGGATTCCAGCCCGTTCCTCTGCTCATTTCTCTCTGTACTCTCCCTCTCTCAGGGCTCTGATATGCCCCTGTCCACCAGAAGATAGGTGAGATGGGCAGGGCAAGACAGAGCTACATGGGCTCCCGCTCTTGAAGACCTGAAGATGATGATGGTAACGACTTACCTTTACATAGTGATTCCTCCCCTACTAGGCACTGTGCTAAGTGCTTAACAATTATGATCTCATTTGATTTTCATGAAGACCAACTTAAGGAGGGAGTAGATCATAGAATGCAGACAAGGGCAGGGCGGGAAGGGTCAGAGGAGGAATCTTAGGATTTAGAACTGAAAAGAGGCCCTGGAAAGCATCTGGTCCAATTCCTTCATTTAATAGATGAGAAGATTAAAGCCCAGAAAAGCTGCATACGAGAGGAGTTTACTCCTCCGTTAGCCTGTGCTCTGGTCTGGGAGTAACCACAAGCTTTTCTGCCCAGGATCTGCTAGTAGGGTTCCCTTTCCATAACTACCCGCAGCTCCACCATGCCAGTGCTCCTCTTCACCCCAGGATCTCCACTTAGGTATGAGATCCAGATCTGCTGCTTGATTCTCCCAGGGTCTTAAGGCCAAGGGCTCAAAAAATGGATGCTGCAGCCGCCTGGTTCTGGGGCTAGGGCTGGACCATCCTCCCTTCTCACCCAAGTGAAAGAGCTTTCTCACTGACTTTTGAAGCTGTCCTTAACATTTGTGGGTTGAGGAGTCTGGAAACCTCAGCTGCTGCCTGTGATTCTTTGCCCTGAAGCCTGCTCTGGTCCTGGGCGTGCTGTGCCACATGGCCCAGACTGGGCTGTACTCCAGGCCCAGCATGATAGCCTTTCCTGTTGGCTTTCCAGGCTACCTTGGACTGGAAATCTGTTTCACTTGGTCGTTTTGTGGCTTCTGCTGCCCTAGAATTTGTTTAGAGTCATTTTTTACAGATATTTTATGGGCTTTGGTGGTACAGCTAGAGCAGATTGGTCCTTCTACTCCACCATCTTGACTCTGCCCCCTCAGCAAATATGTAGTAAACACCTACTTTCCAGGCAGAGTGGCATAGTAAAAGAGGGCCTGCTTTAGAAAGACCTGAGTTAAATCCAACCTTTGCCAAAGTACTAGCAGTATTACTCTGGACTAGTCAGCCTTTCAATGCCCTCAGGCAGATCTAAGATAGCCATTACAGATCGCTTGCCAAGGTTTGAGAAATTACTAGTCCTTACCAAGAAAAAGTGCCAGGCACTAGGCATTGGAGTTACAAAGAAAAAAAAAGGAACAACAACAATTTTTATTCTTAAGAAGCTGACATTTTGGGGCGGAGCTAAGATGGCGGAGTGAGAGCAACGACTCACCTAAGCTCTTGGACAAACTCCTCTAGGTACCTCCGAAAGGAGAATCTGACCAAAGTTTGGAGGTGCGGAATCCAGTGGGAGACAGAAGGTGACAGTTTCGGAGCTCACGTTAGACTG